>CM033471.1:179392918-179992918 GCA_019447015.1 Hymenochirus boettgeri
TGGTGCAAAGTGCTCCCAGATAAAGGAATGTAATGAATCAATTATGAATTAATTATTGTAATTAACCACTTAATGTTAATAAAGAGAAACATCAAGATCTCCCAGCAGGAAAAGTAGGGGACTGTTCAGTGTAACCACCTACAATAAAGCAGGTAAGGAGAGCGCTAGACCAGGGGGATGTGAGATATATATACTATATTACATGGATATTAGATTTACATATATTTCCTACAATTCCAACTGCCACTGGGAGCTCTAATATCCTGCTATAGTCAGTAAAGCATTAAACAATATCTTCAAACAATTTCTTTATCAATAAATATTTTTTGTATATAAATATGTATTTGTAGATAAGGATTTATTTATATAAAAAGGATTTATTTATATAAAGGGTTTATTGTAGATGAACATTTTATTGTGTATATAAATATGTATTTGTAGATAAGGATTTATTTATATAAAAGGGTTTATTTGTAGATGAACATTTTATTTGTATATAAATATGTATTTGTAGATAAGGATTTATTTATATAAAAGGGTTTATTTGTAGATGAACATAAGGGTTTTTATGACAAATAATTTATTTGTATATAGTTATTTATTTCTTTATTAATGATTCATTTGTATATAAGGATTTTTTTTGGATATAATAATGAATTGTATATAAGGAATTTTTTGATATAATAATTTGTAAATAAGGATTTTTTATGATATAATAATGAATTTGTAGATAAGGATTTTGATATAATAATTAATTGTATATAAAGTTTTTTTTGGATATAATAATTAATTATATCAAGGATTTTTTTTTAATAATATTTGTTATAAGGATTTTTTTTATATAACGATTATTTGATATAAGGATTTTTTTTTAATATATTTATTTTTATATAGGATTTATTTGTGTATATAAGTAATTATTTTATATAGGTTATTTTGTATATAGGTTTTTTGTGTATATAGTAATTATTTGTATATAAGGGTTTATTTGTGTATATAAGTAATTATTTGTATATAAGGGTTTGTGTATATTAGTAATTATTTGTATATAAGGGTTTATTTGTGTGTATTAGTAATTATTTGTATATAAGGGTTTATTTGTGTATATAAGTAATTATTTGTATGTAAGGGTTTATTTGTGTATATAAGTAATTATTTGTATATAAGGGTTTATTTGTGTATATTAGTAATTATTTGTATATAAGGGTTTATTTGTGTATATAAGTAATTATTTGTATGTAAGGGTTTATTTGTGATATAAGTAATTATTTGTATATAAGGTTTATTTGTGTATTTAGTAATTATTTGTATATAGGATTATTTTGTGTTTTAGTATTCTTTGTATTAATGGTTTATTTGTGTATATAAGTTTTTTGTTTGGGTTTATTGTGTTATCGTATTATTTGGTATAGGGTTTATTTGTGTTATACGTAATTATTTGGTATATGGTTTATTTGTGTATCTAAGTAATTATTGGGTATATGGTTATTTTGTGTATATAAGTATTAGAATTATAAAGGATATAATTATTCTCGTAATAATCTACTTAGATTATAAGGGTATTTGCGTGGACGTAATATATATAACCCGGTGTCAGGGGCTGTAAGTAATGAATGGGACCATGTTCCAGTTTCTTATTTTATCACTGCAATATTATGAATGAAATAAAAATTCACAACTGAATTTCTGAGGCTTTTCTGTTTTACAAATAGCTGTATTTTATCCGTATCCTATTTTCTTTTTAAAAAACTAATGTGCAAATTTACCCACCTATCACAGAATCCTCCAATAAATGAAGACAAACAGTAGAAAATTTTTTTTTTTCCATTTTAATGAGAAATAATATTTTGACATCTATAATGATAATTTAACGCAGTCGCCCTTTTAACTTGGCCTTTAACCACATGCTGTGAATGGGAAACACAACACTAGAAATGCCATGCTGCTTCCTGTACAATAAGCAATAGAAGGGTCATCACTTTACAGGGTCAATAACTTAGTAAAGAACACAGCAAACGGTGCTTGATTCTTTTTTTTTTTTTTTTTTTTTACCAGTTTTCAGCAAATAATCTAAATTATTATTGGAAAACATGTTAAAATGCATTAATTCTTATAATTACTATTCACAATGTATACCCACCCCTATTCACATTAACATTCTAGGGTCCCTAGACAGAAGGAGGTGTTCCCATGTTGGAACCTTTCATTCCAGTTTTATAATTGTCCTGTTCTCCTTGATAATAATAAATACCTCTATATGTCTATATGGGCTGGTCCAGGGGGTCAATGGAGCTTTGGGCACTGAAACTATACCACTGACCATTGGAAGGTTTGGGACAGACAGAAATCTGGAAATCTGCTCTCACTATGTACACACATTGGTATATTTATATATATATATATATTATATATAATATATTGATATGATATATAGATATAGATATATAATAGTGGAGCACAGCTGGGAACACACAAAATACATTCTGTGTACAGAATCACAGGATACTTTTTATTTGAATTATTTGCTAAGAATGTATATATATATATATCTATATCTATAGATATAGATTATATCATGTATATCATTGAGCTGGTCAAACTCAGAATGTCACAAATAGTGGAATAGTGGGCACAGCTGGGACAACACAAAATACTCTGTGCACAAAAATCACAAAGATACAAAACAGAAACTGACTGTTCTGTGTCTGGAATTAAAGTATTGTCATTAGCAAAGAGAGGAAATGTAAAATCTAGGGTAAATAATATATCTATGATACATTGATATATAGACACATAGATATAGGAGATGTGTTGGCATGGAGGGAGAATTACGGTTAAGTAATTGGCAGGTTATATCAGATTCCAGATTTTCCCTAGACATGGCGATTGTTTTAAGTTTTCATTGGCAGTTTGAACTGGGTTCCCTCTAACAGTTAATATTAGGAACGATCCATTTGTTCAGTATAAGTTGCCCCGGTGTGAAATAATCGGCCAGAAGTTTGGATGTCCAGGTGGTAGGATAACGCGACAAGTTAACCTCTGCCTGGAGTGACGTTTTCTCGTTTCTTAAACCGGACAGAACTGCAATGTCCCCAGCAGCCGGTCAGTGTACAGCCACAGACAGGAGGGCAGTAGGGGGTTGATTAGAGTGTCACTGGGGTAGCAGGGCTGCTTTGGCTTGTTGCTGTTTGTGGGGAGGTTGGACTCAGTGATGGAGAAGAGTTCGACAGGATGGCCGGTATATGTGTTGGCAGTGCTGGGAGAGATGCAGGAGTTGGTTTTATAGGTACTGGAATGGTGGTAAAGTTTGTCCCCCATGACAAATGGGTTTGATGGGTACTCCATAGGACTCACACTGTAATCACTGTTGCCCTTGAAATGGGGGTGGTGGTGTCCAGCATGCTGGAGCTGTACATGGTGAGGCCAGCAGTGCCAATGGGACTTCCAACAGTAGTCAGCTGGTTATGGAGAGGGTAGCAGCTGTCATTGGCTGCATGGGGAAAAGGCAAGTCCTCCTGGCATTTTGTATTCTCTGGCAATAATTGTCTCAATGGCAAAGGGATGTTTAAAGCTGGAAGTCTGAGATACCCGAGATTGTAAGTGGACATCTGGGGCAAATGGGTACCAGAAGCAGCTAAAGCGCTGAGCCTAAGCTTGGCTTGTTGCTGGAGGTACTGAGCAGCATCAGAGGGTTTAGTAGGAGCCAAATGGTCAGATTTCATCACCTTGAACCTCTTCCTCTCGTCTCAGGAAACTGCCATTCTCAAACATGTCCCCACAACTGGGGTGAAGGGCCCAGAAACTGCCTTCCCAGGCTGGTCTGGTCTCCTGGGGATTTGATAAAGCAGTCATTAAAGGATAAGTTGTGTCTCAGGGAGTTCTGCCACTCTGGTGTGTTCTCTCTGTAGTAGGGGAACCTGTCCATGATGAACTTGTAGATCTCACTGAGTGGCAGCATCTCTCCTGGGAGCTCTGGATGGCCATGCTGTGAGGGAGATGTAAGAATAGGGGGGCTTCTGGTCGCTGTAAGTGTTTCTCCCAGGTCTAGGCATCTTCACAGAACAGAGAGGACCTGCACAGCACAGAAGGGACTTATTAGGTTCAGGTAGACAGTATTATAACAAGGAGGTCAGTAATATCAGATATAATAATGCACTAGCATCCATTGGGGGATATAACATCCATTGGATATAGACTTTATTGTATAGCTAGAATAAATGTAGCAAACAGCTGAAAGTTATAGGAAAGTCTGGAAATCACATTATCTTACCTTAAAGTTCCTAGAAGTTAGAGCTCAACATCCAGGATGCAGCTCAATGGACATAACCCACAGCAGCTCCTTGGTCTATGGAAATGCGGCCACCTTCTCTGGTTCTGCTCCAGTCACAGACTCTGACTTCACTCCAACATCTACAGTGAGATCCTGTCCTGGCTAGTGGCTGGGGGAAGCAGGGGAAGGTTTCCTTTTCAGCAGGGTGGGAGATAAGCTAAGTAGTTGTCTCCATGTCCTTCCCAAGTCAACTGATAGTTTTATGTGGTGACATGAGCAGAAAAGACCCTGTAGAGGAGCTTCATTAATGTGCCACTTCTTTGCTATCATATGACAATCGCCTTGGGAGGAGGAGGGAGGAGCAGAGGGGAGAGGAGGGGGAGGAGGGGGTGGGTGGTGGAAGGCATAATCTGGTTTCATTTACACCTATTTACATGGACACCTTGGGCCAATAGAAATCATTTCCATTTGAAGACAAGGCAAAGTGTGAAAAGGCTCAGCAACCGGAATTGAAGTGTGATGGCACCCAGTAACTGTGTGAAGGTATGCACTAACCTTTCTGTGGGCTTGGCAGGGAGCTTAGTTCGCAATTCACACTTACAAATGGAGCTACTGAGCAGTGGGATGTTTGACATGGAAATTGCTTGGCTGTGGGATTCTGTTTGTTCTATATTGTTATCTGATTTGTATTGTTAGTAACTTAAGGCAGTGCTTTTACTTTTTTACAAGAGGGGGAGGGGAGGGGTGGTTGGGTTAAAGTTACCTGAATGGACTAAGTTAAGGACATCAGCCAAGCTAATCAAAATTCACTATAGGAGGTATAAAGAAATAATTACCTAGATAGATCGATAGATAGATAGATAGATAGATAGATAGATAGTATAGATAGATGATAAGATGCGTAATAGATAAATAGATAGATAGATAGATAGACTAGATAGATAGATAGATAGATAGATAGATATAGATAGATAGATATAGATAGATACGATAGCATAGATAGATGATCCCGTTAGTGGTGTGTTGTGTGCTTTGGTGTGCTGTGTGTGTGTGTGTGTGTGTCGTGTGTTTGTTGTTGCTCGTGTGGTGCTGTGTGTGTGGTTAGTGTTGTTGCTGTGGTGTGTGTGTGTGTGTGTGTGTGTGTGTAGCGTGCTGTGTGTGTGTGTGTCGCTGTTGGGTGTGTGTTGTGTGTGTAGTTAGATGTGTTGATGGTGTGATGATGTGTGTGTGTGTGTGTGTGTTGATGGTGGATGATATTAGTATATATAGATCGGTCGATTGATTGTCGTTTAGATGTGAATATGGATAGGAATGGTAAGATATAGATAGAATAGATAGATGATAGATAGATAGGTAGGTAGGTGGTAGAAAGTATAGAATAGTAGATAGATAGATTATAGATAGATGTAGTAGATAGATAGATGTAGATAGATGATAGATTAGTATGTAGATCGGTCTATTGATTGTCGTTCTTATGTCTATCTACCTATCTATCAATTAACTGTAGACCCACAAATCTCCTCACACATACTGCATACGATGTGAATACGTAAAATCAAATAAAATCTATCTATCTATCTATCTATCTATCTATCTATCTATCTATCTATCTATCTATCTACTATCTATCTATCATCTATTTTCATCTTATCTTCTATCTATCTATCTATCTATCTATCGTCTGCCTTTCTGTCGTCTGTCTACCTATCATCTATCTATCTATCATCTATCTATCTATCTATCTATCTATCTATCTTCTATCATCTGTCTGTTTGTCTGTCTGATCTCTATCTATCTATCTATCTATCTATCTATCTATCTATCTATCTAATCTATCTATCTATCTATCTATCTACTATCTTCTCTGTCTGCTTCTTCTTTCTATCATCTATCTATCTATCTCTATCATCTAACATCTATCTATCTCTCTTATTTTAATATATCTATATTATGATAAATATTGATACATGTGTGTTCTAATTTTCTGTCCCCCCCCCACTCCCTCCCTTATTTATTTTAGAATTTGTAGTGACAACTGACAAACCCTTATTACTAGTCATATCTGCAGATCACCTATTAGCATAAATAGTTGCAAATTACCTAAATAAAATCTGTTTGTAAATGTAAATGAATTTAACACTGTCTTTGATTGTCTTATTGTTGGATTTAGCTAAATAACATTATTACAGAGGATACTGTTCATGGGGATTGTATTTGTTAGGGATTTAAAGCAAAGTATTTCACTCTAATCAGTAATAGAAGAGAGAGGAAGAGCATACTGTATTACACCAAAGCCTTCCATCTATATCAAGTTTAACAGGTGAGCAAATGCATTAGGAAAACCCCAGCACTAGTGCAATGACTGAAGTTCTGATGGTATGGCAGTCCATATAAGCCATTCAGTCTATATATGAATTATACAGCAATCTTTATATTCTGATGGTATGGTGACCCATATAAGCCACTTAATTCTATGTGTGTGTAAGCCACACAATCTATGTATGAATAATAATGTAGGAGGCTGATATTCTGATGGCATGAACCACACAATCTATATGGGTACAATACAGTAATCTGTATATTCTGATGGTATGGCAGTCCATATACAATCTAAAATGAATATATAAAGACTATATATTCTGATGTATGAAGTTGGAGATATGATCATTGAATAAGGGGGTTTCGGTGGTATCCCCAGGAATATTATTATAACCCCATCTGGTTAATAGCAACCCAATAAACTTCAGGGTACAATTAACCATTTTACTGGCTGTCAGGACAGGACAACGTACTCACAACTGTATCCTCAATGTAAGTTCCTCCCACTGTGCCAAGACAGGTGCTGGAGAAGGTTTCTTTATTACCCTACTAGGGGGGGGGGGGCTGATGGTGGAATGAAGCAAGAATTTTACTGTCTAAAAAACAGCCATACATTGTAGTGTCACGCTGTATCATTACAGTCAGATGTGCTAGGATCTGTTCTGCAGACTGTATTACCTGCAGGTTCATGGAATTATCTGTCTGGTACAGGGCATCTCTTGTTTTAGCAGGAGGGCAATATAATAAATTATTTCTATAAATTGTACTCATAATAATAGAGATCTAGATGTGAAATAGTGTCACTTTCTATGGAAAAATCCATAGAGACATCAGTGAAGCCCAGAGGTTTTCTATACAATGAACTAAACAAGTGATGGGTTGAGACAGTCCCAACATTAATGACAGCCCCATGCTTGGTCAGTAAATCACCAAATCGTTACTTAAACACGAGGAATTTAGGAGATTAACAATTTCATTAATATTGAAATAGTCGCTGGGAACATATATGTTGCTTCATATCATTGTCACGTTTTCCAATATTAACAGAAGCTCTTGAGGACTCCTATATTGTGACCTTCTAATTTCGGTAAAAAAATAAAATAAGAATATTAAATAAAGAGTTAATTCCACACAGTGTGTTTCATTAACCCATTGTGCCAGGGATCATTCTGACATTCTTTGCACATAGAGTAGACAATACATGGTGTATTTCTAGGTTTTCAATAATGAAGGATTATTAATCTTCTCATTGCAGTTGGATTATGAAATTACATGGTGACTGTTTAGTTTAATTTTATATTTTATTGTGTGGCTATTTGATTGTTGCTGTATTTTTGCTTAACTTATAAAATTCTATTTGTATTAAATCTTTACCAACAAATTTAATTTTTAATTTTTTTATTTAGTTAGCCAATAAAAGGTATCACAGCTCTACTTCCTTCTCTACTATCTATTTGTATTGAATCCTTACCATCAGGTGGATACAGTGTGGGATATGACACATTGTTATCTATTTGTATTAAATCCTTACCATCAGGTGGATACAGTGTGGGATATGGTACATTGTTATCTATTTGTATTAAATCCTTACCATCAGGTGGATACAGTGTGGGACATGGTACATTGTTATCTATTTGTATTAAATCCTTACCATCAGGTGGATACAGTGTGGGGCATGGTACATTGTTATCTATTTGTATTGAATCCTTACCATCAGGTGGATACAGTGTGGGACATTATACATTGTTATCTATTTGTATTAAATCCTTACCATCAGGTGGATACAGTGTGGGACATGATACATTGTTATCTATTTGTATTAAATCCTTACCATCAAGTGGATACAGTGTGGTACATGATACATTGTTATCTATTTGTATTGAATCCTTACCATCAGGTGGATACAGTGTGGGGCATGGTAACTTGTTACCTATTTGTATTGAATCCTTACCATCAGGTGGATACAGTGTGGGACATGATACATTGTTATCTATTTGTATGAATCCTTACCATCAAGTGAATACAGTATGGGAATTATACATTGTTATCTATTTGTATTGAATCCTTACCATCAGGTGGATAGAGTGTGGGACACGGTACATTGTTATCTATTTATTGAATCCTTACCATCAGGTGGATACAGTGTGGGCATGGTAACTTGTTATCTATTGTATTGAATCCTTACCATCAGGTGGATACAGTGTGGGACATGGTAACTTGTTACCTATTGTATTGAATCCTTACCATCAGGTGGATACAGTGTGGGGCATGGTAACTTGTTACCTATTGTATTGAATCCTACCATCAGGTGGATACAGTGTGGGATCTGATACATTGTTATCTATTTGTATTGAATCCTTACCATCAGGTGGATACAGTGTGGGGCATGGTAACTTGTTACCTATTTGTATTGAATCCTTACCATCAGGTGGATACAGTGTGGGATCTGATACATTGTTATCTATTTGTATTGAATCCTTACCATCAGGTGGATACAGTGTGGGGCATGGTAACTTGTTACCTGTTTGTATTGAATCCTTACCATCAGGTGGATACAGTGTGGGATATGGTACATTGTTATCTATTTGTATTAAATCCTTACCATCAGGTGGATACAGTGTGGGACATGGTACATTGTTATCTATTTGTATTGAATCCTTACCATCAGGTGGATACAGTGTGGGACATTATACATTGTTATCTATTTGTATAATCCTTACCATCAGGTGGTACAGTGTGGGACATTGATATTGTTATCTATTTGTATTGAATCCTTACCATCAGGTGAATACAGTGTGGGACATGATACATTGTTATCTATTTGTATTGAATCCTTACCATCAGGTGGATACAGTGTGGGACATGGTAACTTGTTACCTATTTGTATTGAATCCTTACCATCAGGTGATACAGTGTGGGGCATGATACATTGTTATCTATTTGTATTGAATCCTTACCATCAGGTGGATCAGTATGGGACATTATACTGTTATCTATTTGTATTGAATCCTTACCATCAGGTGGATACAGTTTGGACATTATACATTGTTATCTATTTGTATTGAATCCTACCATCAGGTGGATACAGTGTGGGACATGGTACATTGTTATCTATTTGTATTGAATCCTTACCATCAGGTGGATACAGTGTGGGACATGGTACATTGTTATCTATTGTATAAATCCTTACATCAGGTGGATACAGTGTGGGGACATGGTAACTTGTTACCTATTTGTATGAATCCTTCCATCAGGTGGATACAGTGTGGGGCATGGTAACTTGTTACCTATTTGTATTGAATCCTTACCATCAGGTGGATACAGTGTGGGATCTGATACATTGTTATCTATTGTATTGAATCCTTACCATCAGGTGGATACAGTGTGGGGCATGGTACATTGTTATCTATTTGTATTGAATCCTTACCATCAGGTGCATACAGTGTGGGGCATGGTACATTGTTATCTATTTGTATTGAATCCTTACCATCGGGTGGATACAGTGTGGGATATGGTACATTGTTATCTATTTGTATGAATCCTTACCATCGGGTGGGATACAGTGTGGGGCATCATTGTTATCTATTTGTATTGAATCCTTACCATCAGGTGGTATACAGTGTGGGGGCATGGTACATTGTATCTATTTGTATTGAATCCTTACCATCAGGTGGATACAGTGTGGGATATGATACATTGTTCAAGTTGCTGTGTATAGGGAAAGCGACAATTAGTTGCAGTTTTCTTGTGTGTTTGTTGTACATGTGAACCTTCATTGAAATTCCTTTATATTGTGGAAGTTGGTTTTATTGAAATCAGTTTATTTTACTAATTCGTTTTAAACAAATGAATTTATTTTTGGGCTAGATTCCATTTTCTTCTATTAAAATTCGATTCAGCCGTTCACATTTGTCCGTATGTACGAAATCGCCTTGCCCGGTGTTCCCCCAAACAAACGATTGTAATGAATACGCAAAGTTTAGCACCAGTCGCTAATTAGCCTGCCATCGCAATCTGCAGTGCTAACAAAATGTGGTTCTTTTTTCCTTTGCAGTGGTTAATCACTGTATAACATGGGGGAAACATCTATATTTGGGATTTAAAGTGAAATTTCCATTGTAAATAAAGGGCAAGTCAATAAAAGTTTTTTTAGAGACTTATTTAAATAAGAAGCTGGGCAGTGTTTGGATAAAATCCACATAAGTCAATTCTATCAATGTGCAAAGCAAATGCATCTATGTCCAGCCAGGGCTATTCAGCCTTCTATGATCGGCAAGGCTCAGCTTTCTGCATGAAAGAATCCCATGGTCCCAGCCCCCAATAGGACCCCACACATTACAGATTGGTAATAATTTATGCTAATTTCTGTCCCATAAATCCACAATTCGTTTCAGTGGCATGAAGACTGATCAGATGGCCAGGGAAAGCCAGAAATAATAGTGACTTAAACAAATATTGGTTTTTATTCCTTATGGTTCCAATGCAGGTGTGTGTGTGTGTGTGTGTGTGTAGGGACCAGGATCAGTCTCACAAACAGAAAAGGACAACCCCCCCCCCCCCCCAAATGAACCAGTGCTAATATTTACACTATAGAGAGAGGGAGAAAGTTAAGCAGCTTCGTATAAGAATCTCCCAGGCTTGGAACAATGCAGAGATGAAACCCCACATCTCTCCAACTGAAAGTCAGTGCAGGCATTTCTCTAAGTCCTAGATTCTATTTGATGAACTTAGGCCATCCTTCTGTTTGCCTAATGGACAGAATTTCATTTGAAACTTTTCTTTTGCAGCTGCAGGTTTCTGAGTTTACCAAAGTGATTTTCTGCCTATGGGAACCAGGAGACAATGGATGAAGCTCTTTGTCCACATCCTGTGCTGTCTTACCAAATGGACCACATTGCTGTCAGGTTCTGCTATTCATTCTCCCTAATGACACAAGTACTGAGCACAATCTGCTGTCCTGCTAGGGGCTAATTAGCTGCCTTGTTCATCGTGTGTACCAAGCACTGTGTGATATTAGATATTTGACATGTTTGTAATATATGGAATGTATTGTTACAACTTTATTCTGTGGTATGGAAAGTCTTGAATTTTCATGTTGAACAATCCAATGCAAATAATTTAATCCACACATCTGCCATTAAAAAAAAAAAAGCAACAGAGATTATATTATATATTGATTAGTATATGATGGTCCTGCAATTATTCTATTCATTTACATTAGACCCTTCCTGAAGAACTTACAATTTGAGAACCTATCTGTTGTGGTTGTGGGTAAAACCCAGGGAGATCATCCATGGTTTAACCCAGCGGGTGAAAGACATGAGTTCAACAACAGAGACACCATGGTGGCTATTGCTCTGGGTAAATATCACATTTGCGACTGTGGGTAAATCC
This sequence comes from Hymenochirus boettgeri, assembly GCA_019447015.1. NCBI lineage: Eukaryota > Metazoa > Chordata > Amphibia > Anura > Pipidae > Hymenochirus > Hymenochirus boettgeri. The sequence goes on from CM033471.1 coordinate 179,404,902, forward strand.
CGAAAGGGGATTTACTACAGTGGGATTTTAACGATAGCTATTTGCTGGCATGTAAATTCCAGCACTAAAAGTAGCGCAAACGCAATATTGAATTGCAAGCGTCGGTTTGGCAGGTGTCTTTTGCGTAGCCCATGCATCCGGCACTAATATGGAGTTATAGTCACGCTAACCGGTAGCGAACCTGTGTAGTGCGACTTTAACTCCATAAATATGCCCACGCACATCTGGGTTAATCGGCCCCATGCATGCTTTTAATAGTCACTAGGCTATGGCAGGGAGATCATTTTTTCCTTTTTGCCTAAAGAATAACTGATTGTCAAATGCTTCTCCTATACAGGTTTATACACATTCCAATGTATTGATGATATAATTGACCACACGGAGAGTGCACAGTAAAGTGGTGTGAATGTGCAGTCACAATTAGTCAGTTTTATGTTTACATGCACTGTAATGCACTGCCATGCGATTCTCACACGCTATTGAGCAAAATGTCTAGCGTAACATGTGAGAAACATTCCAGTGAGACATAGACCTAAAGGTTCATACCATGTGTGATCGTGAAGCTGACCCGCCGGGTGGATTATTGAGTCTCCATCAAATGGCCATTTTGGGCTCCAAAGTGACATACTGGCACAATTGTCGGCCGTACATACACATCGTGTGTCACAGGTCGGTCCCCACGATTGCCAGTGTGTATGAGCCTTAGCATTGACTTATTCTGGGCCATACTCTGATTAAATTTTAAGGTTACTTCTGACGAACGTCTAATTGTCTTTAAAGGGCTGTCCACCCCCAACACCAACAATGACTATTCTGCAGGAAATCCCCCCAAACCTAGACTTGCTTGGTTGAAATGGCTACAATCACCTCCTAAATGTACCTTAAATCTGTAAGAAAAAAACAAACAATTATGTTCTTGGAACACCTTGGTGCCCCCTCAAACAATACCGGTAAGGTGTAAACTTTCCCTTTTCATTATAGTTGTATTTGTTAGTACATCAATGATGAAATAACACTTACATACTTCACTTTAAATGAGATAAGCACCATACAAAAATTATCACCTGTAAGCAATTAATTTGTGTTTATATTCCATCTATTTACTTTGATTTTCATTTAGGATAGGTACACACAAGGGGATCATTCAGTTGACCTGATTGACTAGAAGCTATTACAGTTTGGCCAGCTGAGTCGAATTATCACCAGCCCAGCCCAAAATAGCTGCAGTCGATATTTCGGCTAAAATTTACAGACATTCTGATTGAACTTTTGTTTGATTTGGACGAAGGTTTGGCTGACATCGGTCAATCACAGCCGAAATAGCACACCAATATTTGAGCAAATCATTGAAATATGGAATATAGTTGATTGACCTAAAATATCCCCGTGTGTAGCTAGCCTGTTTTTCCTTCCTAGGGGATATTTATAAAGAAACGATAATAGCGCAAAAAAATTAACGCCGCACTCGCGGCCACGAAAATAGCGCTATCGCCGTATTTATAACGCGCGAGCGCTATTCCCGCGATACCTATCGCGGCCGCGATGTGCTGCGGTAATTTTAAAATCCCTTCCCGACGCCGCTCCTAAGGGGCGGGGCATACGCCACCCACACCCCCCCCCGCGGCGGCGACCACCCGCGCCGCTTCCCAGCAGCCCCTCCCAACCCGTTTCCCGCTCGCGGCAATCTCGGAACGGGAGGCTAGGAGGGGCTGCCGGGAAGGGGCGCAGCAGGTGGTCGCGACCACCCGCCGCGCACCCCTCCCCGGCAACCCCTCCAACCCCCCGCCCCGGCCGCTCCCGGGGAGGGGAAGGGAGGGAGCCGCTGGGGGGTGGAGGCTCCCTCCAGCGGGGCCTGAGAAGGGCCTTTTGGGGCTTAGGGGGTCCCGCAGCTCGAACTGGGACCCCCCCTCCCCGGCCCTTATAAGGGCCCTTGCGGCACTGACAAGTGGCCTTTGGCGGGGGTCCCGCAGCTCAAACCGGGACCCCAGTTGCGGCTCTTAAAAGAGCCCTTGGGCGCGTCTTCTTCTTCTTCCAGTCCCGGCGACACCACTCCGCTGAGGCCGCCGACCCCCGAGAGTACCCCTGCGGCCGCCAGGGGTACCCCGGCGGGCGCCGGCGACCTCAACGAGGCCGATGTTGCCGGGTCTTGATCCGACGCGACGTCTTCGGCTGGCGACACCAACCCCACTCAGGTTGCCGATGCCAGCAGACTCACTGCGGCCGCCAGTGAGCCTGCTGGCACCGCCGCCTCAGCGGAGCCGATGTTGCCAGCCGCTTCTTTCTTCTTTCTTCAGCCATCTACTGCGATGGCATCTGAGTTCCGCGTGGAAAGCCCTCTTTATAAGGTTTGCAGAAATCCATAATCCGTTTCTGATTGGTCAATTTTTTAATACTTGCTTTATATTAACCAATCAGATTTCTGGAAAGTTCCCTCCCAACCCGTTCCGAGATTGCCGCGAGCGGGGAACGGGTTGGGAGGGGCTGCTGGGAATCGGCGGCGGCGGGTGGTCGCCGCCGCCGCGGGGGGTGTGGGCGGGGTGGGCGTGTCTCCTGGGCGGGAGCGACCACCCGCAGCGGGTTGCCTGCCCATCCCCGCCGCGGGAGGTTAGTATCGCGCCGCGGGAGGTTAGTATCGGCTGACTTCGCCACCTTCAAGGTGGCGAAGTAAAACAGCCGATACTAGCCGAGCGAAACCAGTACCGCCGCTTTATAAATCGAAACGGCGGTAACAGGTAAGTATCGCCGCGAAAGGTTAACGCTTCGTTAACTTTTCGCGGCCGTTTTCGGACTTTTATAATCGCGGTAAACGCGATTTATGCGTTAATGTCCGCGAAAACGGCCGCGAAAAGTTAACGAACCTTTATAAATATGCCCCCTAGTCACCTGTTCACACTGAAATGTATATTGTATGCTTCTTCATTCCTTGTATATTGGTTAAATTCTGCCTTTTCAAGTTTTTTTGTTTGTAGATAGACTGTATATTTATTCTGCATATCTGGTGATATTATTATTTATATATTTGTAATGTAACTATAGTAACAAACAATGTATCAGATCCCACACTGTATCCACCTGATGGTAAGGATTCAATACAAATAGGTAACAATTTACCATGCCCCACACTGTATCCACCTGATGGTAAGGATTCAATACAAATGGTAACAAGTTACCATGTCCCACACTGTATCCACCTGATGGTAAGGATTTAATACAAATAGATAACAATGTACCATGTCCCACACGTGTATCCACCTGATGGTAGGATTCAATACAAATGATAACAATGTACCATGTCCCACACTGTATCCACCTGATGGTAAGGATTCAATACAAATAGTAACAATATAATGTCCCATACTGTATCCACCTGATGGTAAGGATCAATACAAATAGATCACATGTATATGTCCCATACTGTATCCACCTGATGGTAAGGATTCAATACAATAGATAACAATGTATCATGCCCCACACTGTATCCACCTGATGGTAAGATTCAATACAATAGGTAACAAGTTACCATGTCCCACACTGTATCCACCTGATGGTAAGGATTCAATACAAATAGATAACAATGTATCATGTCCCACACTGTATTCACCTGATGGTAAGGATTCAATACAAATAGATAACAATGTATCATGTCCCACACTGTATCCACCTGATGGTAAGGATTTAATACAAATAGATAACAATGTATAATGTCCCACACTGTATCCACCTGATGGTAAGGATTCAATACAAATAGATACACATGTACCATGTCCCACACTGTATCCACCTGATGGTAAGGATTTAATACAAATAGATAACATGTACCAAATCCCACACTTATCCACCTGATGGTAAGGATTCAATACAAACAGGTAACAGTTACCATGCCCCACACTGTATCCACCTGATGGTAAGGATTCAATACAATAGATAACAATGTATCAGATCCCACACTGTATCCACCTGATGGTAAGGATTCAATACAAATGGTAACAAGTTACCATGCCCCACACTGTATCCACCTGATGGTAAGGATTCAATACAAATAGATAACAATGTATCAGATCCCACACTGTATCCACCTGATGGTAAGGATTCAATACAATAGGTAACAAGTTACCATGCCCCACACTGTATCACCTGATGGTAAGGTTCATACAATAGTATAACAAGTTACCATGTCCCACACTGTATCCACCTGATGGTAAGGATTCATACAAATAGATAACAAGTTACCATGCCCACACCTGTATCCACCTGATGGTAAGGATTCAATACAAATAGATAACAATGTACCGTGTCCCACACTCTATCCACCTGATGGTAAGATTCAATACAAATAGATAACAATGTATAATGTCCCATACTGTATTCACTTGATGGTGAAGGATTCAATACAAATAGATAACAATGTATCATGTCCCACACTGTATCCACCTGATGGTAAGGATTCATACAAATAGGTAACAAGTTACCATGCCCCACACTGTATCCACCTGATGGTAGGATTCAATACAAATAGATAACAATGTATCATGTACCACACTGTATCCACTTGATGGTAAGGATTTAATACAAATAGATAACAATGTATCATGTCCCACACTGTATCCACCTGATGGTAAGGATTTAATACAAATAGATAACAATGTATAATGTCCCACACTGAATCCACCTGATGGTAAGGATTCAATACAAATAGTAACAATGTACCATGCCCCACACTGTATCCACCTGATGGTAAGGATTTAATACAAATAGATAACAATGTCCATGTCCCACACTGTATCCACCTGATGGTAGGATTTAATACAATAGATAACAATGTACCATATCCCACACTGTATCCACCTGATCCAGGTAAGGATTTAATACAAATAGATAACAAGTGTGTCATCCCACACTGTATCCACCTGATGTAAGGATTCATAACATAGATATTAGAGAGGGAAGTAGAGCTGTGATACCTTTTATTGGCTAACTAAATAAAAAAATTAAAAATTAAATTTGTTGGTAAAGATTTAATACAAATAGAATTTTATAAGTTAAGCAAAAATACAGCAACAATCAAATAGCCACACAATAAAATATAAAATTAAAACTAAACAGTCACCATGTAATTTCATAATCCAACTGCATGAGAAGATTAATATCCTTCATTATTGAAAAACCTAGAAATACACCATGATTTGTCTACTCTATGTGCAAAGAATGTCAGAATGATCCCTGGCACAATGGGTTAATGAAACACACTGTGTGGAATTAGACTCTTTATTTTAATATCTTATTTTATTTTTTACCTGAAATTAGAAGGTCACAATATAGGAGTCCTCAAGAGCTTCTGTTAATATTGGAAAACGTGACAATGAATATGAACAACATCATCTGATTCCCAGCAGCTATTTCAATATTAATGAAATTGTTTAATCTCCTAAATTCCTCGTGTTTAAGTAACGATTTGGTGATTTACTGACCAAGCAATGGGGCTGTCATTAATGTTGGGACTGTCTCAACCCATCACTTGTTTAGTTCATTGTATAGAAACCTCTGGGCTTCACTGATGTCTCTATGGATTTATGTTCCATAGAAAGTGACACTATTTCACATCTAGATCTCTATATATTATAGTACAATTTATAGAAATAATTTATTATATTGCCCTCCTGCTAAACAACAGAGATGCCCTGTACCAGACAGATATTCCATGAACCTGCAGGTAATACAGTCTGCAGAACAGATCCTAGCACATCTGACTGTAATGATACAGCGTGACACTTACAATGTATGGCTGTTTTTAGACAGTAAAATTCTTGCTTCATTCCACCATCAGCCCCCCCCCCCCCTAGTAGGGTAATAAAAAAGAACCTTCTCCAGCACCTGTCTTGGCACGTGAGGAACTTACATTGAGGATACAGTTGGATACGTTGTCCTGTCCTGACAAGCCAGTAAAATGGTTAATTGTACCCTGAGTTTATTGGGTTGCTATTTAACCAGATGGGGTTAATAAATAATTCCTGGGGATACCACCGAAACCCCCTTATTCAATGATACATATCTCCAACTTCATAACATCGAATATATAGTCTATTATATTATTCATTTATAGATTGTATATGGACTGCCATACCATCGAATATACAGATTACTGTATTGTACCCATATAGATTGTGTGGTTCATGCCATCAAATATACAGCCCCCTACATTATTATTCATACATAGATTGTGTGGCTTACACACACATAGATTAAGTGGCTTATATGGGTCACCATACCATCAGAATATAAAGATTGCTGTATAATTCATATAAGACTGAATGGCTTATATGGACTGCCATACCATCAACTTCAGTCATTGCACTAGTGCTGGGTTTTCCTAATGCATTTGCTCACCTGTTAAACTTGATATAGATGGAAGGCTTTGGTGTAATACAGTATGCTCTTCCTCTCTCCTTCTATTACTGATTAGAGTGGAAATACTTTGCTTTAAATCCTAAACAAATACATCCCCATGAACATATCCTCTGTAATAATGTTATTTAGCTAATCCAACAATAAGACAATCAAAGACACGTGTATAAATTCATTACATTTACAAACAGATTTTATTTAGGTAATTTGCAACTATTTATGCTAATAGGTGATCTGCAGATATGACTAGTAATAAGGGTTTGTCAGTTGTCACTACAAATTCTAAAATAATAAGGGAGGGAGTGGGGGGGGGACAAGAAATTAGAACACACATGTATCAATATTTATCATAATATAGATATATTAAAATAAGATAGATAGATAGATGTTAGATGATAGATAGATAGATAGATAGATGATAGACAGACAGAAGGCAGACAGACAGACAGATAGATAGATAGATAGATAGATAGATAGATAGATAGATAGATAGATAGATAGATAGATAGATAGATAGATAGATAGATAGATCAGACAGACAAACAGACAGATGATAGATAGATAGATAGATAGATAGATAGATAGATAGATAGATAGATAGATAGATGATAGGTAGACAGACAGACAGAAAGACAGACAGATAGATAGATAGATAGATAGATAGATAGATATAGATAGAAAGATAGATGATAGATAGATAGATAGATAGATAGATAGATAGATAGATAGATAGATAGATAGATAGATAATAGATTTTATTTGATTTTACATGTTCACATCGTATGCAGTATGTGTGAGGAGATTTGTGGGTCTAACCAGTAATATTGATAGATAGGTAGATAGACATATAGAACGACAATCAATAGACCGATCTACATATCTAATTATCTATCTATCTATCATCTATCTATCTATCTATCTATCTATCTATCTATCTATCTATCTATCTATCTATCTATCTTTCTACCTACCTATCCACCTATCTATCTATCTATCTATCTATCTATCTATCTATCTTACCATCTCTCTATCCATATTATCTATCTATCTAGAACGACAATCATCGACCGATCTATATATCTACTATCTATCATCTCACCATCTATATCTATCTATCTATCTATCTATCTATCTATCTATCTATCTATCTATCTATCTATCTTACCATCTATATCTATCTATCTATCTATCTAATCTATCTATCTATCTATTTATCTATCTATCTTCCATCTATATCTATCTATCTGTCTGCTATCTATCTATCTATCTATCTATCTATCTATCTATCTATCTATCTATATCTATCTATCTAATCTATCTACTATCTATCTATCTATCTATCTATCTATCTATTTATCATCTATCACCATCTATATCTATCTATCTATCTATCTATCTATCTATCTATCTTCTATCTATGTATCTATCTATCTTCTATCTTACCATCTATATCTATCTATCATCTATCGATCTATCTATCTATCTATCTATCTATCTATCTATCTATCTATCTAATCTATCTATTTATCTATCTATCTACCATCTATATCTATCTATCTATCTATTTATCTATCTATCTTACCATCTATATCTGTCTACTATCTATCTATCTATCTATCTATCTATCTATCTATCTATCTATCATCTATCTATCTATCTATCTATCTATCTATCTATTTATCTATCTATCTTACCATCTATATATATCTATCTATCTATCTATCTATCTATCTATCTATCTATCTAGGTAATATTTCTTTATACCTCCTATAGTGAATTTTTAGTTAGTTGGCTGATGTCCTTACTTAGTCCATTCAGGGTAACTTTAACCCAACCACCCCTCCCCTCCCCCTCTCTTGTAAAAAGTAAAAGCACTGCCTTAAGTTACTAACAATACAAATCAGATAACAATATAGAACAAACAGAATCCCACAGCCAAGCATTTCCATGTCAAACTCCCACTGCTCAGTACTCTCCATTTGTAAGTGTGAATTGCAGACTAAGCTCCCTGCCAAGCCCACAGAAAGTTTAGTGCATACCTTCACACAGTTACTGGGTGCCATACACTTCAATTCCGGTTGCTGAGCCTTTTCACCCTTTGCCTTGTCTTCAAATGGAAATGATTTCTATTGGCCCAAGGTGTCCATGTAAATAGGTGTAAATGAAACCAGATTATGCCTTCCACCACACCCACCCCCCTCCTCCCCCTCCTCTCCCCTCTGCTCCCTCCCTCCTCCTCCCAAGGCGATTGTCATATGATAGCAAAGAAGTGGCACATTAATGAAGCTCCTCTACAGGGGTCTTTTCTGTCATGTCACCACATAAAACTATCAGTTGACTTGAGGAAGGACATGGAGACAACTAGACTTATCTCCCACCCTGCTGAAAAGGAAACCTTCCCCTGCTTCCCCAGCCACTAGCCAGGACAGGATCTCACTGTAGATGTTGGAGTGAAGTCAGAGTCTGTGACTGGAGCAGACCAGAGAAGGTGCCGCATTTCCATAGACCAAGGAGCTGCTTGTGGGTTATGTCCATTGAGCTGCATCCTGGATGTTGAGCTCTAACTTCTAGGAACTTTAAGGTAAGATAATGTGATTTCCAGACTTTCCTATAACTTTTCAGCTGTTTGCTACATTTTCTTAGCTATAACAATAAAGTCTATATCCAATGGATGTTATATCCCCCAATGGATGCTAGTGCTTATTATATCTTGAATTTACTGCCCCTCCTTGTTAAATACTGTCTACCTGAACCTAATAAGTCCCCTTCTGTGCTGTGCAGGTCCCTTCTCTGTTCTGTGAAGATGCCTAGACCTGGGAGAAAACAACCTTAAAAAATTAAAAAAAAAAATAAAAATATTAAAAAAACTTATAAAAATTAAAAACAAAAATAAAAAAATTAATTATATATTAAAAAAAAAACTTTATAAAAGTAAAAATAAAAAAAAATTGTATTGAATCCTTACCATCAGGTGGATACAGTGTGGGGCATGGTACATTGTTATCTATTTGTATTGAATCCTTACCATCAGGTGCATACAGTGTGGGGCATGGTACATTGTTATCTATTTGTATTGAATCCTTACCATCGGGTGGATACAGTGTGGGATATGGTACATTGTTATCTATTTGTATTGAATCCTTACCATCGGGTGGATACAGTGTGGGGCATCATTGTTATCTATTTGTATTGAATCCTTACCATCAGGTGGATACAGTGTGGGGCATGGTACATTGTTATCTATTTGTATTGAATCCTTACCATCAGGTGGATACAGTGTGGGATATGATACATTGTTGCAAGTTGCTGTGTATAGGGAAAGCTGACAATTAGTTGCAGTTTTTCTTGTGTGTTTTGTTGTACATGTGAACCTTCATTGAAATTCCTTTATATTGTGGAAGTTGGTTTTATTGAAATCAGTTTATTTTACTAATTCGTTTTAAACAAATGAATTTATTTTGTGGCTAGATTCCATTTTCTTCTATTAAAATTCGATTCAGCCGTTCACATTTTGTCCGTATGTACGAAATCCGCCTTGCCCGGTGTTCCCCCAAACAAACGATTGTAATGAATACGCAAAGTTTAGCACCAGTCGCTAATTAGCCTGCCATCGCAATCTGCAGTGCTAACAAAATGTGGTTCTTTTTTTCCTTTTGCAGTGGTTAATCACTGTATAACATGGGGGAAACATCTTATATTTGGGATTTAAAGTGAAATTTCCATTGTAAATAAAGGGCAAGTCAATAAAAGTTTTTTTAGAGACTTATTTAAATAAGAAGCTTGGGCAGTGTTTGGGAATAAAATCCACATAAGTCAATTCTATCAATGTGCAAAGCAAATGGGCATCTATGTCCAGCCAGGGCTATTCAGCCTTTCTATGATCGGCAAGGCTCAGCTTTCTGCATGAAAGAATCCCAATGGTCCCAGCCCCCAATAGGACCCCACACATTTACAGATTGGTAATAATTTATGCTAATTTCTGTCCCATAAATCCACAATTCGTTTCAGTGGCATGAAGACTGATCAGATGGCCAAGGGAAAGCCAGAAATAATAGTGACTTAACACAATATTGGTTTTTATTCCTTATGGTTCCAATGCAGGTGTGTGTGTGTGTGTGTGTGTGTAGGGACCAGGATCAGTCTCACAATACAGAAAAGGACAACCCCCCCCCCCCCCCCCCCCCCCAAATGAACCAGTGCTAATATTTACACTATAGAGATGAGGGAGAAAGTTAAAGCAGCTTCGTATAAGAATCTCCCAGGCTTGGAACAATGCAGAGATGAAACCCCACATCTCTCCAACTGAAAGTCAGTGCAGGCATTTCTACTAAGTCCTAGATTCTATTTGATGAACTTACTGGCCATCCTTCTGTTTGCCTAATGGACAGAATTTCATTTGAAACTTTTCTTTTATGCAGCTGCAGGTTTCTGAGTTTACCAAAGTGATTTTCCTGCCTATGGGAACCAGGAGACAATGGATGAAGCTCTTTGTCCACATCCTGTCCTGTCTTTACCAAATGGACCACATTGCTGTCAGGTTCTGCTATTCATTCTCCCTAATGACACAAGTACTGAGCACAATCTGCTGTCCTGCTAGGGGCTAATTAGCTGCCTTGTTCATCGTGTGTACCAAGCACTGTGTGATATTAGATTATTTGTACATGTTTTGTAATATATGGAATGTATTGTTACAACTTTATTCTGTGGTATGGAAAGTCTTGAATTTTCATTTGTGAACAATCCAATGCAAAATAATTTAATCCACACATCTGCCATTAAAAAAAAAAAAGCAACAGAGAATTATATTATATTGTATTGATTAGTATATGATGGTCCTGCAATTATTCTATTCATTTACATTAGACCCTGTCCTGAAGAACTTACAATTTGAGAACCTTATCTGTTGTGGTTGTGGGTAAAACCCAGGGAGATCATCCATGGGTTTTAACCCAGCGGTGAAAGACATGAGTTCAACAACAGAGACACCATGGTGGCTATTGCTCTGGGTAAATATCACATTTGCGACTGTGGGTAAATCCCGAAAGGGGATTTACTCACAGTGGGATTTTAACGATAGCTATTTGCTGGCATTAAATTCCAGCACTAAAAGTAGCGCAAACGCAATATTGAATTGCAAGCGTCGGTTTGGCAGGTGTCTTTTGCGTAGCCCATGCATCCGGCACTAATATGGAGTTATAGTCACGCTAACCGGTAGCGAACCTGTTAGTGCGACTTTAACTCCATAAATATGCCCAGCACATCTGGGTTAATCGGCCCCATGCATGCTTTTAATAGTCACTAGGCTATGGCAGGGAGATCATTTTTTCCTTTTTTGCCTAAAGAATAACTGATTGTCAAATGCTTCTCCTATACAGGTTTATACACATTCCAATGTATTGATGATATAATTGACCACACGGAGAGTGCACAGTAAAGTGTGTGAAATGTGCAGTCACAATATAGTCAGTTTTATGTTTACATGCACTGTAATGCACTGCCATGCGATTCTCACACGCTATTGAGCAAAATGCTAGCGTTAACATGTGAGAAACATTCCAGTGAGACATAGACCTAAAGGTTCATACACATGTGTGATCGTGAAGGCTGACCCGCCGGGTGGATTATTGAGTCTCCATCAAATGGCCATTTTGGGCTCCAAAGTGACATACGTGGCACAATTGTCGGCCGTACATACACATCGTGTGTCACAGGTCGGTCCCCACGATTGCCAGTGTGTATGAGCCTTTAGCATTGACTTATTCTGGCCATACTCTGATTAAATTTTAAGGTTACTTCTGACGAACGTCTAATTGTCTTTAAAGGGCATGTCCACCCCCAACACCAACAATGACTATGCTGCAGGAAATCCCCCCAAACCTAGACTTTGCTTGGTTGAAATGGCTACAATCACCTCCTAAATGTACCTGTAAATCTGTAAGAAAAAAAAACAATTATGTTCTTGGAACACCTTGGTGCCCCCTCAAACAATATCCGGTAAGGTGTAAACTTTCCCTTTCATTATAGTTGTTATTTGTTAGTACATCAATGATGAAATAACACTTACATACTTCACTTTAAATGAGATAAGCACCATACAAAAATTATCACCTGTAAGCATTAATTTGTGTTTATATTCCATCTATTTACTTTGATTTTCATTTAGGATAGGTACACACAAGGGGATCATTCAGTTGACCTGATTGACTAGAAGCTATTACAGTTTGGCCAGCTGAGTCGAATTATCACCAGCCCAGCCCAAAATAGCTGCAGTCGATATTTCGGCTAAAATTTACAGACATGTCTGATTGAACTTTTGTTTGATTTGGACGAAGGTTTGGCTGACATCGGTCAATCACAGCCGAAATAGCACACCAATATTTTGAGCAAATCAATTGAAATAATGGAATATAGGTTGATTGACCTAAAATATCCCCGTGTGTAGCTAGCCTGTTTTTCCTTCCTAGGGGCATATTTATAAAGAAACGATAATAGCGCAAAAAAATTAACGCCGCACATCGCGGCCACGAAAATAGCGCTATCGCCGTATTTATAACGGCGAGCGCTATTCCCGCGATACCTATCGCGGCCGCGATGTGCTGCGGTAATTTTAAAATCCCTTCCCGACGCCGCTCCTAAGGGGCGGGGCATACGCCCACCCACCCCCCCCCCCCCCGCGGCGGCGACCACCCGCCGCCGCTTCCCAGCAGCCCCTCCCAACCCGTTTCCCGCTCGCGGCAATCTCGGAACGGGAGGCTAGGAGGGGCTGCCGGGAAGGGGCCGCAGCAGGTGGTCGCGACCACCCGCCGCGCACCCCCTCCCCGGCAACCCCTCCAAGCCCCCCGCCCCGCCGCTCCCGGGGAGGGGAAGGGAGGGAGCCGCTGGGGGGGTGGAGGCTCCCTCCAGCGGGGCCCTGAGAAGGGCCTTTTGGGGCTTAGGGGGTCCCGCAGCTCGAACTGGGACCCCCCCTCCCCGGCCCTTATAAGGGCCCTTGCGGCACTGACAAGTGCCTTTGGCGGGGGTCCCGCAGCTCAAACCGGGACCCCCAGTGCGGCTCTTAAAAGAGCCCTTGGCGCGGCTTCTTTCTTCCAGTCCCGCGACACCAGCCTCCGCTGAGGCCGCCGACCCCCGAGGTCCCCTGCGGCCGCCAGGGGTACCCCCGGCGGGCGCCGGCGACCTCAACGAGGCCGATGTTGCCGCGTCTTGATCCGACGCGACGTCTTCGGCTGGCGACACCAACCCCACTCAGGTTGCCGATGCCAGGCAGACTCACTGCGGCCGCCAGTGAGCCTGCTGGCACCCGCCGCCTCAGCGGAGCCGATGTGGCCAGCCGCTTCTTTCTTCTTTCTTCAGCCATCTACTGCGATGGATCTGAGTTCCGCGGTGGAAAGCTCTCTTTATATAGGTTTGCAGAAATCCATAATCCGTTTCTGATTGGTCAATTTTTTAATACTTGCTTTATATTAACCAATCAGATTCTGGAAAGTTCCCTCCCACCGTTCCGAGATTGCCGCGAGCGGGGAACGGGTTGGGAGGGGCTGCTGGAATCGGCGGCGGCGGGTGGTCGCCGCCGCCGCGGGGTGTGGGCGGGGTGGGCGTGTCTCCTGGGGCGGGAGCGACCACCCGCAGCGGGTTGCCTGCCCATCCCCGCCCGAGGTTAGTATCGCGCCGCGGGAGGTTAGTATCGGCTGACTTCGCCACCTTCAAGGTGGCGAAGTAAAACAGCCGATACTAGCCGAGCGAAACCAGTACCGCCGCTTATAAATCGAAACGGCGGTAACAGGTAAGTATCGCCGCGAAAGGTTAACGCTTCGTTAACTTTTCGCGGCCGTTTTCGGACTTTTATAATCGCGTAAACGCGATTTATGCGTTAATGTCCGCGAAAACGGCCGCGAAAAGTTACGAACCTTTATATATGCCCCCTAGTCACCTGTTCACACTGAAATGTTAATTGTATGCTTCTTCATTCCTTGTATATTGGTTAAATTCTGCCTTTTCCAAGTTTTGGTTTGTTAGATAGACTGTATATTTATTCTGCATATCTGGTGATATATATTATTTATATATTTTGTAATGTAACCAAGGGACAATTATTTGTATGTTTTTTTTTTTTAAATATGGTGCATATACAAGTAAATGCAACATGCTAACATCTGCTAAAAGCCCCCAGTAAGTATACTAGTGCCAGTCAGACTCACGGATGCCATTGACAGTACTTTCACATTGAAAATCATCAGGGAAATTAAAATGTCAGTCTCTGTCCTTGTTACTACTGAGGCAGGGTTCTTCCTTCTAGAAAGAAGGTGCATCAGTGCCACTCATAGATGTTATACACAAAAATGTGGTTCTTCCATGGCAAGGCAGAATATGCATCAGTACCAGTTGTGAATGCCATGAAAATGAGTTTCTCCCACCCTCCATGACAGGATATAATAGGTGTAAGCCATAGATTTCATAGAGACTGGCAATCCCCATCCATTAAGAACAGCAGGGTGCTTGTCTATTGGTTAGTTTACATGTTGGATCCAACAGGATTTAGCAATTGTCATACATTTGTTTGCTTTGTAAATTTAGTGTATAACAATCCTTGCTATTGGCAATGGGACTGGTCATTAGAGAAACTGGCAAGTTGTATTCCGACAGTGGTTCTGTGGAACTTATTGATGTTAGGAAACATTCAAACCCAATTAAATCAGAAAAGTTCAAAAATTCTGCAGATTTTTAAACCAGCAGTTCCAAATCGAAAGCAAGTTCATTACAAAACCGGGGACCCATCACAACTGCCCATTCCTGACAAAAGTTTGTATCTTTCCCATTGACCCTCAAGACACATACATGTTCCTAAAACCAGATCTTCACTGCAATGTTGGACACCACATTCTTTTAAGGTTCTCTATTAAAGGTGTACAAGCTCATTACAAGCTTGCACATGCTCAGAGGTGGTGGATTGGGCCGAAGTCAGTCAATGATGTCAGCCCTCACAGCTATGGTTCACTGCTGCTATGGAAGATAACAGAAGGGGGCCACAAACATCACAGTGAAAATCTGGCTTCAGCAATATCCATAACCTACTGTAGGTTTGTGGTTTGGATGGTGGGGAAGGTAAGTGGTGAATAGATGAGGCTAGGTGGTAATGTATATTGTAACTGATCCCCAAACAGTGGATCAGTGTTGCTTTTTGGGTGAATGTCCATGCGAGGCTCGTTTCACTGGCAGGTTTCATGGAATATGCTACAAAAAAAATATTACTGGTAAACCAAAAAATCTCCTCACACATACTGCATGAGATGTGAATAAATGTAAAATCAAATAAAAATCTATCTATCTATCTATCTATCTATCTATCTATCTATCTATCTATCTATCTATCTATCTATCTATCTATCTATCAATGGTAAGCAATGGAATGCTCTCCTAGATGGCTTAATGAAGCTCAGTGATTGGTTGCAGGATTAGCAACATGTAGTTTACTGCAGGTGTCAACATTCGAGCACTAATGACTGTTGTGAATAGCACACATCATGCTCGTGGGAACAGAATAATCCCTTCAGATAAAAAATCAAAGCAGGATTGTACAGGGAAAAACGTCTTTTTATGCAAAAGTGGGAGATGTAGTTTAACATCATCTGAAGAGTCACATGTTACCAACACCCCCTGACTAAGGCTGAGGTCACACTATGGTGGACGGCGACGCACATGAAAATTGCACACGCATTGGTGCACGTTTCACATGCGTTACCATCTGTTTGCGCTGCAATGTGCACAGTAAGCCGCAATCAGAGTGCATGCAAAGAAATGGTGACCGCTTATGCTCCGAAACTGGATTGCAATTCATGCGAAATGGCTACCCATATTGACATGCACTGCTTTGCAATACCCTTATGAGAAAACACGGCAGTGTGGCTTAGTCACAAACACATATTTTTCCAGAAGGTGTATTAATGTGCCTATCAGCTGAAAAGGAGCCAAGAGTGTTGCACCGGTAAGGTAAGCTTTGCAGTGTTCCCGGGGGATCATTTTTTACTTTTTTGCCTAAAAAATAACTGATTGTCAAATGCTTCTCCTATACAGGTTTATACACATTCCAATGTATTGCAGGAGATCTCACCAGCCTTCATTCACACTCCATTGATGATATAATTGACCACACGGACAGTGCACAGTAAAGTGTGTGAAATGTGCAGTCACAATATAGTAAGTTTCACGTTTACATGCACTGTAATGGACACTAATGAGCAAAATGCTATCGTTAGCATGTGAGAACCATTCCAGTGAGACATAGACCTAAAGGTTCATACACATGTGCGATCATGGAGGCTGACCCGCCGGGTGGATTATCGAGTCTCGGTCAAATGTCCATTTTGGGCTCCAAAGTGACATACGCGGCACAATAGTCGGCCGTGTATACACATTGTTCGTCGCCACGATTGCTAGTGTGTATGAGCCTTTAGCATTGACTTATTCTGGCCATACACTAAATATTAAATATCTGTTGTATTCAATTAGATCAACTGGACTTGAAGTTTAGTTCTTGAAGACCAGTCTTCAAGAACGATCCGTGTGTGTCTGTGGTGTTATGAACACAAAAGCCTGAATTATGGTTGGTGTCTCTACTGCAAGTGGGTGTGGGTTTATTTGGATATGGCCATTTTAGGGATAAATATATACATATTCAGTTTTGTATGGCAGCATATATTTATATAATATGGTAGTAAATCAAATCTGCACATCAGCTGTCACATACATTTATATCAAAATAACAACTACACTGTAAAAATTGACTTTAAAAAATAGGAGGTAGGATTGATTTCCAAAATAATTTCATTGTAGAGACTCAATAAATATGGTTTTCATCTGGCAGGATTAGTGCCCTGGGCTTACCTGTATTAAAGGATGAAACAAGACGGCCGCACTTCCGGAACTTTAAATAACACATAGTAAAACCGTACAGCATCATCCGACGCATTTCAGGGACCGCCCCCTTAGTCATGAACATTAAAGAAGCACAGATGAAGTCTAGCAGAATCAGTTTTCTTTGTGCTGGTGCTCAACACATAAACAAAATTGGAAGGTAGGAATCCTGGGGTAGTGAGAAACCAATTATTCCTCCCTACCCTAGGTACTTTTCATTTTAACTGTTAAAAAACCTTTTTATGCACTATAGTTTTCCTTTAAAATGATATTAGATCTATACACAGAGCTCTCTATGCAAAATGAGAATTGTTTTAGGAAGCCTGTCAGGTCCAAAGTGGAAAGATCCAGTTGTTAAATAATTCATAGACTTTGTAAGAAATGTCATCTCATTTTATTGATGCAGTAAAGCAATTTACACACAAAACTGGTTATTTAAGTAAAACAAGAATGTTAAAGTGCATGTCCAAAACTAAAATTTAACTCCCTACTGGCCTCACTGTATGTTAAAAAGTCATTATCTTACTCTTCTGCTCCAAAAGGTTCTCCTGCAGTGCCTGTTCAAGGTTCCAGAAAATGAAGAGTAGGAGGTGCCTGCTGAGTCCTTGTTGAGGTTTCTTGCATGCACAGGGGAGCCCCCCCTCCCACCCTCCGGATCCCTTCATGGCTGCCATTCCACCCAACATTAAAATATTTTTCTGTAGTGTAGGGTATCCCAGCCCACCCTCAACCGCCGCATTAGTTTTGTAAAACAAGCCCCAGACTCTCAGACTCTTTTGATTTGTTGACTCTCAGCCAATCACAAACGTGGCTGCCCCTGTTTGTGACTTCCGGCAAACAGGTAGTCGGGAGCTGAGCACTGAAGGAACGATCACTGGTAAGTCTGTTTCTGGAGCTTATTTACAAAAACTAACATGGCGGTGGGCTGGAGTAACTTACTCTGCAGAGAAATTGAGTTTGGAGGGTAGAGATACCCTTTAAGTTAAGACTACCACCACTTAAAGGTCTTGCTTTTTGGAGGTGGGGTTATAAGCTATATTTTTCCCCATATAGATGTTTAGAGAACCACACATGGTATTCACGTCCTGTTTACCCCATACTAAATAAATAACTTCTATGCTATGAGCCATGTAGACCCTAAAGCACTGCTTAAGGCCACTTTCAATTGAGCGTCTGAATTTCTAAAGTTTTTAGTGTCGATAATGGCCCCTCTAGCGCATTTTGTGCTCTGTTTGCACTTTGTGATCCACAATGCCATTTTATTTATAATGTAAATCGAGGAAGGTAGGCCCCACTCTGTGCGAACCATTGCGATTTTCTTATGTATGCGATCACCATTTTTGTTCTGTTTCTGTCAAAATCGCACTTAATACTTTCATGCAAGTGCATGAAAAAAAGCAGACACAAGTGGATGCAAGTGGACACAAATTAATAAGCTGTTTTATTAAAGGATTAAACTATAGCGTTTACAACGTTTTTTTAAAAAACTTTTTTAACAAAAGTACTTGAAACGGAGATTAAGGACTGGTTTTTCCTACCTCCCAAAATTGTTTCTGTGAGGAGAACCAGCCCAAAGAAAACCAATTCTGCCAGTCTTCCTCCTGTCTTCAGCACTATCTTAATCACAGAACTACTCCAGGACTAACCTGGCAAATGAAAATTGTTCATGCTGTAGATCCTCAATGAAATTATATTGTGATATTTTTACAGTATAGTTATCCTTTAGGTCTAGGCCACACTGGCGAATTTTAATGTGCAATTCGATCACAATGCGATCCAATCGCACATTAAAAAGAGAATTGGTGTTGGCCAATTAGTCTGACCACACTAGCAGGGAGATTCAATAAAAGTTCTTATCATTAAAAATGGTGCTAATTTTGCCCCAACCAGACAGATTTCAAA
This sequence comes from Hymenochirus boettgeri, assembly GCA_019447015.1. Lineage (NCBI taxonomy): Eukaryota > Metazoa > Chordata > Amphibia > Anura > Pipidae > Hymenochirus > Hymenochirus boettgeri. The sequence goes on from CM033471.1 coordinate 179,424,114, forward strand.
TGTTAAGTAAGATCTGATTGGCAAAATTAGCACCATTTTAACAATAAGAACTTTTATTGAATCTCCCTGTAGGTGTGCTGTGTTGTACTGTGATCCGCTTTTTATCTCCTGACATAGTGTGGCCTCAGCCTATATGCTACACATACACATAAGCAGTTACATGGGGCAAAATTTATAATAGATTTTGATAGCAATATATCGATAAATAACGATAATTTCAGTTCATTATTTTACAATAACGCCGGCACAGCTTACCACCGTTGTTATAGTAAAGTTACGATTGTTAGTTTATGATAATGCCCACATCCCTGTATTAAACTAGACCAGCATTATCATATATTTACGAACGGAAAAGAATGGTTATTTTACTATAACAATCTTTTATCAATTTTGCCCTTGACCTCAGCTTTATTAGTGTTAACACATCAACTTGCCGCTCGTGTTAAAGTAGCTAAAAATAGGTAGCCATATTTTTTGCTGTCCTTGATCAGTTAGTCCATTTAATTGTTTTAATATCATTTCATTTTTTACCAGCCTAATCAATATTAGTTGTAAAATCAATCCATATTGTTTGCAACACCTGATCAATTTGAGAGACAGACATAACATAAACAATAATGAATTACACATTAAACGAGTCCCTTGTTTCTGGCTCTGCAGTTGATACAATTTTGGTCAGGGTGGATCCTGTAGTAGTTTTATTAAACAAGTCAAAAGAAATTCATTTTAAGTTGATTAGTGTTTGGATAGCTTAACTCTGCTTTAGAGATGTTCGAAACTGATGAGTTTCGTCCCGTTTTCGGATTTTCGAAAAAATCCGAAAACGGACCCATAGAAGTCTATGGAAGAAAAAAATTCTAAAGTTTCTATCAATTTGAAGGGTGAAATAGTAATAGTAGGTTACTGTAAATAACACAGGGACCTTGGGAATGGTCTGGGGAACTAATAAATATAAATCTATCTTTCCTCATGATCAGGCTGTTTTCGAGCTTTCGCAGGCTATTTTCGAGGGTTACTGAAATCGAACACTACTTTCGAGGGTTACCGATATCACAAATATGAGGGTTACTGAAATCAGCTTGTACATTCGAGGGTTGGCGAAATCGACACAAACATTCGAGGGTTACCGAAATCGTTCGCTACTTTTCAAGGGTTGATGGACTTACGATTTCGAGGGTTACCAGGATTCGTACAATTATCGAGGGTTACTGAAATCGATCTCCACCTACGATACAAGTTTTCGAGGGACTTCGAAACCGCCGCATCCGATTCGAAACTGGGTTCTATTAGAACCCAAAATACATCTCTACTCTGCTTTCACCACTACAAATAGTTTTTGCTTATTGTGAAAAATGTATATGGAAATGAAACCCTTTTAATTTTAAGTTTTATCAACCCATCAAAGGGTCAGAGGTAAAGCCAATGAGTTATAACACACATAAGAGATAATTGCTTTTAATTGACACATGTAGCTGGCTGAACCATGGAATTCATTATGACATTGTTGAAATTTTCCATGCAATAAGTCTCTATAAAGCTTAATGCATTGCTGCCTTTATGGACCTGTTTCCCAATAGGTTCAATCAACAAAACTGGGTGGAATCGCCATAAATCAGTAGTACAATAGAACATTTTGATTTTTGTTCTGGTTAACAACTTTATAAATATATAAATATCATTGTTGGGTGGTTCTAAGACAAATATCCTCACAATACAGCTTTTTGTCTATCGAATTTTGCATAACTATGCCTTTATGTGTCTATGAAATATTTTTCTTTTCTAAACAATTACTTTTAAATTACAAACCAAACCAGAAAAAGACTTTTCCCACCATCAAGCTATGCCATTTGTTTGCAGTCCCCCACCACCCATTTAACAACAGGACAAACATTTTATAGCTTTATGGCTAGGTACCTAAAGTTTCTGTTTTATAATATAGATGGTTAAAGCAAATAAAATAAAGAGTTTAAGATAAAGGGGGCAATTGATATTGGATTATGAGCAGTAGGATACTTAATCATCAAATACAAATCTCCACATTTTTCTCTGTTGGAAATATTGCAAATGTAGAGAATGCCACCTTGGTATTGGAAGGATTAGCTTTATCCCAACCCGTAACTCCACTGTTAAAGGCAGCAGTAGATCAACTGTATAATGTGTGCACTGTTTGGTCATTTGTACGAGCCGAACAAAGGTTGAGCTTAGCCAAATTGCATTGCACTTGTGAACTGAGTCCCAATTTGAAGTATCTTTTACAGCAGGGGGAATGAGAACAATTTTGTGTGTGTCTGAAAAAAAAGGGGGGAATAACAAAGCCACTTTCTAGAGCATCTCAAAGTGGAGTAGTGAGGCGTGACATTCCCAGGGTGACAAGAGACAAAGAAAGGGTCAGGGGGATGAAAAAGAGAATCAAACAGCCACTTTCACATGTCTGCCCTCAACTGCTGCACCTCTCCATAAAGGAAAACAAATGTTGTAAAAGGGGGGAATTGCTTCAATCCATTCAAAATAGCAAATGATAGCTAAACAACATTGTCAAAACGGAATCAACTTCTATGCAGTGCCACCCAGAGTAGCCTATTGTGAGGAATTTAATAAGAGACTGCGTCACTTTAACTCTGCTTAAACATTGGGTGACTGACAGCCCTAAATCTGAGGCCCTTGCAAGATTACTGAAATCTGGGTAATTGTATATACCCACCCTAAAGGCCAACTAATCTTGTTATTTGTATTTTTTTATTTACTGATGTTCAGATAAGATGTTATTTTCAGAAATTGCAATTTCTTTTCTTTTTAAACTTTCGAGAGCTTTTTATTTCCCTGGATCTTTGATAAAAGCTGTACCTCTCGTTCATTTGTTTGTTTGTTTGTCACCCGTTAGACTGGCTTTATCTTATTTATTCTGCTAATCATATACATGGTTTAAGTATACCAACAGTTTATTATTGGCTCTTCAAAAGGTTAATAGAACTCTATTCATTTCATTCAATTCCTCTTCTTTATTTCTCTTTCCTCAATTCACCACTGCATTGCCACCCACAAAGCTGGCAAAAAAAGAGGCTATGTGATTATAACTAACCTCCAGTGAACCAAAGGATGGCTAATTCCTAATGTCTAAAAGCAGCATTGATCCCTTTCCAATGAATGATCTTCACATTCAGCAAAACCCAAGCACTTTCTACAGGAAAAAGGTCACTTGCAAAACCTGTGAACATGAAAGACTTTTACACACAATATAGTTCCCCCCCATGTGTTAAAGTAAGAATGGATCAGCTTGGAATATTAAACTACCTCTGGCCACATTGACTGAATATATTAGTTTATATTCACATGAAAAAAACTTAATTTCAAAAATATAACACTGATTCTGCCTAGTCATTTGTTATTATATATATATTAAATATTATACTTTTATCTAATAACCCCAAATACAAACATGCAATGAGACAATCCTCAATGTACATGTGTAATAATTTTACATTTATTGTAAAACATTTCCAATTAAAACAAATTATGCCTGTCTTAACATACACACAAATGGACCATTATTTTACGATATCGATTGTAATCCTACGATACCGCTATCGTAAATTTACTGTACCGTTAACAAAAAATACCTATCGTTATCGTAGAATACCGACCATTATCGTAGAATACCGACTGTTATCGTAGAATGCCGAACGTTATTTTACGATTCAATGGTAACGTCCGCTATTGTACGATAATGATCGGTATTCTACGATAACGATCGGTATTTTACGATATCGCTTCCGTAGATTTATGATAGCGATATTGTAGGATTACGATCGATATCGTAAAATAACGGTCCATATCGTACACCGATCATTATTTTTACGATAACGATGTTTTACAAATATGGCCCAAAGACACCAGTGCATTCAACTGAACGTCTTAAAATGGTGTCTTCTTTCTGGGGATTATCAACCTGTGGCTATACAGTTGATTCTGAAATGCAACTAACATCAACATCTGTCAGAGAAGGATTCGGATTTTATAAGTTTTCACCTCTAGGGAAACAAAATTGGACTAAATCTCCACTGTATACATTCAGAATATTTTGTCAAGACATAAACATCTACATTGACTCAAGAAAATATGATATATATATATATATATGTTTTTAAACTGTAAAAGCAAATGACCTCCTGTTGCACTTTTCTACTCAAAATAATATTTAACTTTAATCCTATTGCAAGTTCCTATAAATCCCCAGTTTTAAAGCAGAATGATATTTTTCACTTGTTTAATATTTAATTCTAGGAATGTGTTCTTTAGATCTGACTTTAGAAAGGATTTTCCCTGTAGCAATTTCCTCCTTTGTGTTGTTTCTCTGTAAGATATCACACAGATAGGCTGAATTTAATCACTTGCCTAAAGTAGAGAGTCTCACTTTCTTACAAGTGAAAACTTTTGTGATATTGGAAATATGTTCAGCACTAAGTTTCTAAATGAATACATCAATGATGTACAGTGTAAGTAGAACTATACATCAGGAATTTGCCAACCTCATTCAGAAACGTGTTAATAAACTTCAGAAATATTCCAAGGCGGTTGTAAGATGCTTCCTTCTTTAATTCATTTTTATTATCTGATTGACTTCTGTTATTATAACAGGAGGTATGTATAATCATATTAATAATAAGGACGTGGACATAATTTATGGGTGTTAAAAGACTAGTAAAGTTTAAAAACCATAAGGTGTGTTGGGGGGATAAAATGTGTCAAACATGAATGAAACATTTTGCAAGGCTACATTTGGAGGTGCTAATGAAATTTCTCCTCGGTCACCTAAAAATATAAGTGTGTTGTTACTTTTAAAATTTCTAAAACTTGGTACAAACTTGCTGTGATTGCAGCCACGACCCACCACCTCTAACTGCCACACGATCATTAGCTGCCAACTGATGAGACACCCTAAAATAATGCTACCTGTGGGTCCTAATCTGGTGCCCAACTTGGGCCCATTAGACTTTGCATTTCAGGCAAGCCAGAGCCAATTCACCAGTGGCCAGATAGATCCACCTGTTGTTGTAAGTCCTACAGGAATACTCTACTGTCAACATAAGTGGACATGGTGTTTGTCCCACAGGAGGCAGCCACCTAGCAACAGCTGGTGGGCTTGGCGGCTGCCTCCCGAATCCATCGCTATTAGAAATTTGGAGCCGCGCACATCCAGCAACTTAGTGCCTGGGGCGCGCGCAAGGTCTCATAAGGTCCGAGATCTCGCAAGATCTCGCTCCTAAGTCAGATTTTTTAGCAGCGGCAATGGAGGAGGACAGCGTCAGTGTGGCTGCAACAGGTACACTCCCCAGAAGTATTTAACTTTGCCCAACTTGCCTTCAGGTCCACACTAGTTAAAGAAGACCACCTGGTCCTACGGAATTATCTAGAGGTCCCTGATATGCAGGCCCTCATAGTCCCTGAGCTAGACCCAGCCCTGCTATCCACTTGCAGCGATCACAGATCTCAGGGCTCTCAGATGGACCAGACACTGCGTGACATTCAATTTAAAATCACAGGCTCAGCAGGACCGTTATTGTTCATGCAGTCCAAAGCTAAACAAGAAGGGAACATAGATGCAGACCAGTCATTCCACTCCCTTCTCTCCTCCAAAACAGCCCTGTTAAAGGCCACTAGCAGAGCTACCTTAATAATTGGGCAGACCTGCAATGACATTACCAACACAAGAAGGACACATTGGCTAACTTCCCGTGGCTAAGTCCCACGAATACCCAAACACAGACTCCAGCTGCCTATTCGGAGAGGAGCTTATACAGGAGGTCAAAGGCAGATATAAAGTGAAAAAGTATTTTGTAGAATTCAAAAACCCTAGATATATCTCCACGACCAAGAGACCCTTTTGTCAAGAGGGCCACCACTTCAAAGCCCAAGGGACATCCCAAAACTTCCAGAAGGGCAACTCTGGCAAACTTACCAGAGGACAATGCTCAGACTAGAGCGATCATACATCAACAGGAGAGGGGGAACAAAATCAGAACTCCTCTGCCCAGAAGTCCTAGAGATCTGGAAAACTGCGCTAGCCCTCCATATAGATCTAGTAGCCCAATATGTCCCAGGCAAGTCGACACAAGAATTTTTGTCCAGACAGTGGTTGAAAAATGCATGGAGAGTGGACGCACTGTCCTTTTCATGGACAGACCTACCCAACCTATATGCATTCCCTCCCCCCATACTGATGCCACTGATGCTTCCAGCAGCTATCCTCCACATATATATATATATATATATATATATATATAATCTTGCAATAGTCCAGGCACTCAATTCACCACCCTCTTTAGAAGCCTAGGTGCTGTTGAGGTTATCAAATCATAAATAATGGTAATTGGATTCAATGCACTCCTGGGTCTTATTCATCCAAATCTTTTATTGTGTTCAATACAACATAGTGTAGGCAACGTTTCGGTACCTTTCTAGGTCCCTTTCTCAAGCCAAGTAACGTTATATATATTTATACTAGCAAAATTGTGCCCGTTGGTGTACAATGGAAATTATGTGTGTGTATGTTTTGCAGTCACCAGCTTCCAGAGGAACCAAACAGGATAATCCTGCCGGAGAGTAGACCCAGGCAATCCTGCTACACTGTGTGGTTGAAACTAAACTTGCTAGGTTAATACTTATTAGTATTCACCATGGCAAGTGGTGATGGTACCTCATATATTATAACAGAAGGTACCTCACAGCATCATGTTATTGTAATAGCATTGCCCTGATAATCTAACGTATAAACAAACATTTCTCATTCCCAGTTTACCTAAAGAAATGGATTTATCCTTTATATACTCTTATACAGATCTAATTGAAAAAAAGTTGCTTTAGAGCAATTTTTAATAACTGATAACTGCTTTTTATTTCAGTATTACAGTAAATCCTTGGTATATCCTTTACCATTTAGCAAAAGGCTAAGGACTTGCAAGCGAGCACCTTCATCCCAACCATTAATAGTGGCTGCCAATTCAAATTGTTCTAGCCAATCAGTCCACTCCCTAGTTACCCCATCAAATGGATCAGATTTAAAAATAGGTTTGGCAATTGGGCCTGGTAGAGCTACTGAGTCTAATTGGGGAATTTCATCTGCAGATACAAGGACAGTAGCCTCCATAGCTTAATACAGAGAACAAATATACAAATAAAAACAGGGAGAATAAATGGTATTACCAGCACTGCTGCCACCAATTTGTACCAGATCACTGCTTTATGGAATGACATGTGCAGTAATCAGGGGTGTCCCTGTCTATGGTGCACCACTTTGAATATTGACCAGGCCTGTATATTGTGTGTCCTTGTAAGTTGGTGTACACTTGCCTGTATATTGTGTGTCCTTCTAAGTTGGTGTACACTTATCTGTTGCCTCAGAGTTTGTATCCAATAAGGTAAATTGTCTGTTCAATAATCTGTCCTCCCAACAGGTGGTAACAGGATCTTATACACAGGATCTTGTGTTGCAGTCAATATCACTCCAAAGCACACACCACAATCCAAAGCACACACCACAATCTGCTTTCACTTTCTCTCCTCGTACCATAGAGAGCAGGGATGTGTTGTATTTTATTACTCACTGACACCACCTGCAGGCTGGAGGTGGAATATAAGGAGCCTTGGTGTATATGTCCATTAATATACACATCATATCCTGTGTAGCAGACAGAAACTTTTTTGGATAACACTTCCTTTCACATGGAGCAAACACAGGGGTGTGGTTTAAGCTGCTATTTAACCATTCCGTTTTAAAATAGGGATCTCAGCTCTGTAAGAAAGTTTATGTATTTTTTGAATTTTGTGTTGAACCTAATATAAGTCAGTGCTAAATTTTATATACATTTACTGATGGTCAATTAAATGGTAACAGTGATATAGTACACACATACATATACACCTTTCCTATATGTAATATCCTGTACCCACCACCACATTGGTAGCTCCTAAAAACTCAATGCAATCTCCTATGGAGATATAAATATATTTATATAATATAAGGGGGATATATAACATTATACAGTTATAATCTTTCCTTTTAGTTAGCATTTAAACATTATTATTACTGAAAGCTCTAAATGTGTTTTAAGATCAGGTTTTATATTATTGTTAATTTTTCAATGTTCATATCCTTTCCCTTTAACAAATCTTACACTTATATTCACTTGGGAATTGCCTAACTCTGATTTGCAATTAAAATTGTCACACTTTTATTATTGTGTCCATTTATATATATATTTAAATAAAACAGCATTGTTTGGAAGAAATACCTTCTATGCAGTATTATTTTTTCAAAGATCTGACAGCCAGAAATAATGCATAAGATTGTGCATTTTACTTTTATATTTTCTGTGGACTGAATCTTTCTATTAAGCCGGCACCTGGTTATGTATCTGATCTTAAAACCAAAACAGGTGGCTTTTCTTCGGGCTTCAAATGTCTCATCTTCAGAATATTATAGGTGGAATACATTACATTAATTAAGTCTAAGGCGATTTACTGTCCTCTGAGATCCATTCAACGGAGCAATTAGGGAACTATTGGTAGAAGTATATATGAATATTCAGAAGGGTGTCAATTAATTAGCAGATAGAAGAATCTCATTATGGTACTCAAACTCCTTTATTACCATGCAGAATTACAGGGGCTTTTGCCCATGTACTGGATTATTGAATATTTTACTGTGCACTCATTTACCTTCATTATTAGATTATGTACACTGTCCTTTGATTGGAGCGGTTAAGAAGCTTGTTAATTTGCTTACAACATGTGTTTTAACATAATCATTCTTTTCGGACACATTTCCACTGTTTCTTTAGACTGAGTGCGATCAATCTAGAAATATACATTAAATGGGTAAACAATTTAACATCCTTATGGAAATTAAAGAAGCATATCATTAATGTATTACCTTCACATTATGCTTTATTTAAGTGGGAAATAAACTTTTTTTGTTTCTCTTTATAATATTGTTACAATGGTTTATAAAATTATAAAATCAAACATCATAAAAACATGTGGAAACATCCAATGCTCGTGTATCACCAGAATGCCCAGTCATATGTGATCACTTCTATAAATGCTCAATAGAGGGAGCCATTTCAGGTATAGAATGCTTTAAAGGGCATGCCCACCCCCAATACTAAAATTTAGCCCACTGCTGGCCCCGCTGTGATTGTTAAAAAAACCCTTACCTTACTCCTCTGCTCCAAATGGTTTTCCTGCAGTGTCTTGTCAAAGTCCAGGAAAATGAAGAGTAGGAGCTGTCTGTGTGTGAAAAGATTTATGCCCCCTCCCTGTACCCCTGGAGGACTCTGGTATGCGCAGCGCAGTTCTCCCCCCCCCCTCCCACCCACCCTTCAGATCTGTAGTGTAGGGACCCCCCTCCCAACCCTAACCACCAGGTTTACATTTAAAAAAGAAAATTGCCTGGAAACTTACTTACCAGACCGCGTTCCTTTGACTTTCTCAATAGCCAGCAGCTGTGTCTGTAGTTGGCTGCCTCTAGTCTCCATTCCTGGAAGTAACAATTTGTTTTTACAATTTTGACCTGGCAGTTAGGGTTGGCAGGGGGCTTTCTACACTACAGGAAAAAAAATCATTTTGAGGTAGACATACCCTTTAACCAAAACTTTACTGTAAAATATTTGTTCCCCTAAAGGTCTATATAGCTTCTGTAAGTGTTTATCCGAAAATAGTTTTCTCCCCATTCGTAGTAAGTTACACTGCCCTCTGCTGGTTCATTTGTGATCAGTTACTGTATGTCTAGGGTTCTTTTTGTCTACAAATACCTTATTCAAAGATGTGAAATTTCGCACGTGATGCCCAACACCTGCATGAGGAACAGAGAGCAATTTGTTTATGTATGGACGGTCTGTCTGGCATTGTTGATGATCCACCACAAATGAATTGTAGGCTACAGTAGCTGTCATCGTGCAATCGAGTGTTGCATGTTAAATCGCCTGTCTGTACCTAGCTTTGCATATGTTTTTGAATGGATGTGGGTAAAAAGGATAAAATGGTTGATAAAAGATGGAGGGAGGTGATGAGAATGTAGAATGGTAGGCTGAGCCACAGACTTTGTTAATGGAAACAATATGCTACCAAGCAGTCGCATAGAGCACTCAAGGGAGATAAAACCCAGATGGACCTAATTATCACAGATATGTATATTAGCAATATCAATATTTTACAGAACATGGCCTAGGTTTTAAGAAAAACACCTTTCTTTACAGGTATTTGATAATCTTTTGTGGGTACTCAACTGTCAGGTAGGGCTTAATAAAATGATTGGACTAGATGGATGTATTTCTTTATTCAACCTCCAATACTGCAGTATGTTACTATGCCTATTTGAAACAATGTATTACTTGCAAAAAAGTGTATACTACAAAAAGATCATACAATTTGAAAAATCTTTCACTAGAGCAGGCACACCAAACAATTCTTCTCCCCCTAGCGGAGCATTTTGTTAGAAAACAATGCTGTCTCCCTGGAGGAACCCATAGTGCGTTTACTTCACTCTTTGGGCATTCGGAATGAAGTGGCATCCTGGTTTCTATCCTATCTCTCTGACAGGACTTACTCTGTATCTTATGCTAGCAATACCTCTTCTCTGGTTCCTCTTGGTGTGGGGGTACCGCAGGGGTCTGTTCTTGGACCCTTATTGTTCTCCCTCTACACTATTTCCTCAGCTCTTTAGGCTTCAAGTATCATTTATATGCAGACAATACACAAATCTACTTGTCCACACCTACGTTAACTCCTGACATCCAATCACGTGTCTCTGACTGCCCCCTTGCCATCTCCTCCTGGATGTCTCAAGGCTACCTCAAATTAAATCTTTCTAAAACTGAACAGATCATTTTTCCACCTTAACCTAGTCCTGTCCTGTCTTTCTCTGTTGACAATACCCCTATTTTGACTAGCCAATCGGCACACTGGCTAGGGGTAATTACTGACTTCTATTTTCTAACCACATTAACTATGATGTCAAAAAACTTGCCGCTTTTTTCTTTGCAATATAGCCATATTTCATAGGTTCCTTTCTCTCCCGACCACAGCTATGCTTATGCATGCTCTCATCCTATCTAGAGATAGAGAAACTTAGTAGTTTCATTTCGTTTTCGGGTTTCCGGATCTCGGGAAAAACCCGAAGATCCGAAACCGGAAAGAATTTTTCGATAATTATCAAAAGTATGGGGCTATTTTCGATAATTATCGAAAGTACGGGGCTATTTTCGATAATTATTGAAAGTACGGGGCTATTTTTGATAATTATTATCGAAAATAGCCTCAAACATTAGAAAATTATCGAAAATACAATCGGAGACCATTTTCGAGTCTCCGATCGTATTTTCAATAATTTTGGAACATTCGAGGCTGTTTTCGATAATAACTATCAAAAATAGTGCCGTACTTTCAATAATTATCGAAAATAGCCCCGTACTTTCGATAATTATCAAAAATACCTTCCAAAATCCAGAGGATCCGCTCAGATTCAGATGGATCTTTCAGATTTCAGAACCAAGGGGTTCTGTGTCGGATCTGGGTTCGGCACGATCTCTCACGATCTCTAATCCTATTGCACCTTGACTATTGGAATCTACTACTTTCTGGTCTTCCTGCTCCACACCTCTCTCCCCTTTATTCTATACTTAACTCTGCCACAGGTATTGTTTCGCTCTCTAATAAACCGGATCCCTAATCTCCTCTGTACCGGACAACAACCGGACTCCCCGTTAAACAGCGCATTGTATACAAAATCATTCAACATTTAAATCACTTCACTCTGCTACTCCTCCTTATATTTCCTCTCTAGTCTTCCCATATGTTCCTGCCCGTACCCTCAGCTCATCGCAGAACCAGCTCCTGTACAGACCCCCCACTCGTACTGCTTCCTCTCGCCTTAAACCTTTCTCTCTTGTGGCTCCCATCCTCTGGAATTCTATTCCCCTCTCTTTACATCAAGAAACCTCAATTATCGCGTTTAAATCTAGCCTTACATCCTACCTATCTGGTAACCAGCACAGTATGTGATATGATTGTTTTATCTGCACTGCATACATCTCACTCCAGCACTTATACCCATTCCATTGTATCTGTATGTTACCCACCAAACTAGATTGTAAGCTCTACGGGGCAGGGACCTCCTTTCCTCTTGCGGCAAAGCCCTAGCACTTCTATTTATTTAATTTATATATTTATGTACTGAACTATTTTTGTATTTGTTCCCCTTGTATGACTTTATTTTATTTCGTTACTTTACAGCACTGCGTCCCCAAGTGGCGCTTTATAAATAAACTATACATGCAAATGCAATATACCTCACTTGATTAAAACCAAACGTAGTGTGCATGGTGCAATTAGCCTCATACTGTTGGTTGTTATCACATGGTGCATGTAGTACTATGGCAGTACGCCACAGAGAAAATGAAAGTGGTTAATATCACATCTTTGTGAATAGATGTGTCCGTTACAGTATGGTAATATTTAAATACATATAATGGTCCTTAAACTGGAAAAAAAAATCAAAGCATCCTTTTAGTTTATTGCTCATAAAAATGTTAATGACATTCTGAAGGGTTATACAGAGTTTATTCTCTATTTACCTGTTTGTTGTGAGGTACCTAGGGTTAATGTGGCTTTAAGATGGGCAATGAAAAATTGCATATATTGCAGGGTAAAGTTCATTTTCATGCTCTAAACCCTTATTATACTACAGATTCCTATTACAATTTTACATTTTCTAGAAACTGCACCCTTAAGGATATTCATGTTTTTTTTGGATTCCCAAGCTTGACTGACAAGGACTTCACCATTAGGAATTAAATCCTCGTACGCACGTAAGAAACTGTCAGCTGAAGCACTGGACAAACTGACCGCTTCTGCCGCCAATATTCAAATGTGTGTACAAAATTTAAGAGTGGGATTTAATCCGTGTTTTATATCCAATAATGACAATTGTGTTTATTTATGGTATTATTCATCTCTCTGTGCATTGACCAAGCCCCTAATATTTACAGTATTTGTTTGATTAATGTTTTAACTATTGTTAGCAGAAAATCAATTTGTATAAATATCCCAAGGATGTTGTTTTCTTCAAGAACAAACACAATTTCCCTGTGCAAAATGTTTAATATTAATAATTCATTAAAAAAAGAATAATGCCTATTTTGCATTTGTCTTTACATTTAGCTTTAAAAAAAAATCTACTTTTTTATTTACCGTAACTAATTTGTTACAATTAATTCTAACTATATGGAAATATCCTATAATGGAAAGGAAAGCACATTAAAAACTATTTAGAAAGTGGCTTTTATTTGAACAATAACTACAAAAGTCTCCCCAAATGGTTAGAAAGATAAATATTAAATCAGCTTTCACAAAGAGAGATCTAAAATAGATACTAAATTAATATGCATGCAAAATTAATTAGCTGCTTTTTGTGACATCAAAATAAGTACCTGGAATACTAAATACCTCCTGGGCAACTTAAGCATATGTTAAGATTATAGTTTAATTGACTAATTACATAAATTAGACATTAATTTTGCCACACATCAACTGTAAAATGTCTCTTAATTAATTCTGCATACATTACAAAATTAAGCAGAAGCTGGTACCAAATCTATAAAAAAAGCAGTGTTAAAATTGTTAAGAAACTTATTCTATGACAAAAATAAGAAGCAGAAAAAATGCTTTAATAATACAGCTGTTCAAGGGCTTTAGAGTAAGTATAAATATTTATTTAGAATTGTGGTACTAATGATTTCAAAGTGCACCTGTTTATACAACTGTTTGGGAATCCTGGGAGAAAAATGTATGACATAACTTGTTCTAAGCAGTATTTTTCCATACTTCACAAAGGGATCACCCCCAAAAGCTTAATGTTACCATTATAAAGTCCAATTAAAAGTTAGAATTTTAATATTTAATGCACAAAAGTCACACTGGAACAACATAGCTTCAAGAAATAGAAACTTGTTATGATAGAAATAATACTTGAAATTAAGAAGGAATTATTTTTCCATACTACACTGGATACTATATATACTATTTCCAACATTTCTGCAGGAGATTCATTCCTGACCAAAGTCCCTTCTGCCCCAACACATCACAAAGGTTTTCCATATGGTAAAAATTTTTTGGTATTGTGATTCCATTTTTGGAGGAGAGAAGCAGTAAAGACTGTTATTGGTAAAATGAGTGTAAATACATGCTACCCAGTATAATATTGGATTACCATGGGTTCAGTAAAGTTTAAAGGACATGATCACCCCCAGGATAAACTTTAAACCTCACTCTAATCACCACCCTACCATCCGAATATGTCATGGCCAATAAATTCAACATCTGCAATGCTTGTCTGCTTTATGGTTGCTTAAAGGGCATGTCCACCCCCAAAACTATAATCCCCCCCAGTAATGGCCCCACCATGTAGTGTAGTGTAATCCTTACCTCACATCCCAGCTCCATAGGGTTCTCCTGTAGACCCCCCCTAAAGTCCCAAAAACTGTCCACCAGGAGGCTAGCGGGCTCTGCCTGCTACCTTGCCTCCGGTAGATATTGTTCATGCGTACTGCAGCCCTTTCTCCCCTCCCTCCCCTCCCTCTCCCTCCCTCTCCCTCCCTCTCCCTCCCGTTCCACTATCCCTCCCCCTAGCGTAAAACCATTTTAATATGCTGCTCCCCAGTATGGTAGCCCACCGCAGTTTAGTATTTTCAAAAAGCTCCCCAAACTCTTACTTACCTCTCCTCTTTCCTCCGCTGCACTGAATGACCGGCAGCCGCGTCCGTGATTGGCTGCCGCTCAGCCAATCACAGACGCGACTGCCGGTCCCGCCCCTCTGCTTGCATTCTCGCAAGCAGAGGGCCGGCAGTGCAGCGGAGGAACGAGGGGAGGTAAGTAAGAGTTTGGGGAGCTTTTGGAAAATACTAATCATGCGGTTGGGGCTACCATACATGGGGGAGCAACATATCAAAAATAATTTTTAAGGGTGGACATGCCCTTTAAGCTCAGACCATGGAGGGACCGGCGGACTTCAAGATAATATTTCTTATAGCGTGAAACTAAACCTGTACTGTATTAGGGTGTAAAGCCTCTGGCCACGCTCCTGAGATGCCATAACTGCTGCAAAGTCATTATAGTATCATATGAGCACAGTCGGGTAAGCAGCAAAGGGGAGAAGTCTTATATTGCCCATTTTGAGAAAGGCTAAGTGTAGGGACCAAAAACAGCTGACAATGATCCCCACAAACTACCACAGTCGGCACTGTAGTCAATACCAAGGCTCCATGTGTTGGTATTGACACCCTTTCAGTAAAGGGAGCTGATATTAGGTGTATACAAGGCCAATTTAAATTTTTTCCCCTATGCCAGCTTGACTTCTTTCTAGTTTTACACAAGCAGCATGTTTTAGCTCAGGTAACACTTTCTTAGCATTTACTGGATGTATTTTGAGGTGGTCACCATTGACAAAACACTACATATTATGTATTATTATATTATGTCTTCTGAATCCTCTCAGAAAATGCTACAATACTGAAAATAGCCTAAAATATACACCAAGGATGACTTAGAAAACATGCAAATCAGTCCAGCTGCACTTATTTTGTTTTATCAAGAATGTCCTCCAATCCCTGATCTGATAATCCTAGGCTGGGGGTATATCATTACTGCCCCTTTGCTTCTCCCTTAGTACAGTCTGATGGTGTGAGGGGGAATCTCCCCTCTAATGTAATAGGCCGATAGCAGTTCCTTCTGTGTTGTGATTCGCTGTAAAACGTTTGCATAACCATAAAGCTATCTATCCTTCCACATTGACCTGACCACTTTGGGTGGAAGGGGGAATCAGGATCACTCTCTCTGCTTATTCACTGGAACACAGATAGATTATATTGAATAGTGAGCTCTGCATCCCTAGAACACTGAATTGGTGTAATATTTATACAAAATGGATTTTTCATAGTTCAATGAAAAATCAACTCTGCTGAGTAGGTTGGACTGGGTGGTAAAGTATGTCTTTATTCAACCTCAAATACTATACCATACCATACTAACCATAATAATATGGGATTTTACTAAAATCAATTAATCATGTCTAATAAAATATAAAGTCCAGGCAGGTTTAATCACTGCTTTCCTTCTCCCTACATTTGGAGGTGCTATTACTGCAGTAAAGTAATTCATGTTTTAAAAACTGAGGACTTTAGACATGATACCACTATAGCTCCTGATGCCCTAGGCCATGACTTGTGGTTTGTGTATGCCACCGCATTTTGCCCATCTGTGTGAAGATATTCACATGTGTATGGGGGCCTGTAGATTGAAAACGTTTAAGAATCACTGGCTTATAGGAATTCAAGGCAACACACAGAGGTATTTGGGACAATGCTTTGTTAAGGAATACCTTCATTTGTGTCTAGTTTGATTTTCTTAGATAATTAAGTTTATTCAGAAAATGGAATCTGATTGATATTTTTATTCTCCTGTGTCTTCTTCCCACATACTTAGCCAGGGGGAAATTAGTGACTTTTTAGTGTATAATTTAACTGAGAGCAGCAGCACAAACCCATAATGTCACTGCATACCAGGCACTATACACTTGAGGTTTGGAACGTGCAATAAAAGCTTCCCAATTACAGTGGTAAAAAAAAGACTGTATTTACATAATAGGGGTATATACTGTACATATAGTATGTGTGACCATGCAGACCTTTTCTCTGCCTCCTTCTCCATTCTACAATATAGCTTACAGTTTAAAATCACAACTTTAGTCCAATGGAGTTTCCAATGTAATAACTCATACATGGCTCACTGTATCATAATTCACCAATCGTGAAATTTCTAGAATGACATTATTAATTTTATTTAAAGGAGAAGTACACCCCAAGACTTACGTGCCAAAATGGCTGAAACTACAATGCATCCATTTTCTTTCTCCAAAAAACTTAAAGGAGAAATAAACCTATTTTTTTTACCCAGCTTATACTTCTTTACTATACTTCTTTAGTAAGTTACATTTATGTACATGTGAAAAAATTTTTTATAACTAAGAAGGCTTCCATGTTGTTGCCAGTACAACTCACAGCTTGTGTAGTCTTTAATGAGTCTTGTGAACATGAGTACTTATTGGCCATGTTCCTGACTCCAGCATTCCCTCTCACATATTTTCTATACAGATACCTCCACAGATAAGACTTTAAAAGCTGCTGTTGTAACATAATATGTGCCTTACCGAGGCAGGTCTCTGTGCTGTTATATGATTGGCTGTCAGCTTCTGGGGGAACTAGGCTGCAGCTTATTTTTTCTGACCTGCTGTTCACAGGAAAACATGTCTTTATACATTATACATTAAAAACCCACCCTCCACCAATGAATAGCACCCAGGATGAGGACATAAATCGACAAGAGCGCACCCCTGTACCTAAAGTATGCAGTACCAAGTCATTGAAAGCTGTGTTTGCAAGGTCACTTTGTTCCTCCTCCACCTCAGTCCATGCCCTGTCTAATAGGAAGACGCACTAATGGTAAGACCAAGGGCCGAAATTGGAGCAAAACTTTCTGTAGCATTACGATGCTGAAGGTAAACCCAGGGGCTAGGACCTAGGGGTTTAGCTCCTTAACCTGGGTACAATACATAGGTGGAGAGTTTTTTCATCTTTACTGTTTCAAAATTGTTCATCAATGTGAAGTGGTATTATGGGGGTAAAGAAAAACATATAAGAAGTGTCAGGGATGAGTAATATATTTTTGATTATCCTTTATATTGCATGTGAAAGCATATGTAAGACATGGCTATAACCAGTATTTAAGCATCCTCTTTATGGCAGATGAAAGAGTTTTATCATGTCTTTCACTGTTCAAATGTGACAACTTGTGGAAGACGAGACGCATAAGTAGCTATATATTTCCAGTGTGTAAAATCATTCATTTCCCTTGGGAACCTTTGCTTTGTATTGTATCTGTAATAAATCAGAGAGTAGATTGTACATGTTCCTGAGCAAAGTTTATGTCCTAATTATGAAGATGTGTCCCACACCAAACTGCAACCTTGTTACTAATGTAAACACAGCTTAATCATTCTACAAATTTAAACACCATAAAACCATCCAGTGATTCTCTCTTCATTTACTGTAGCCGCAACAGTTCACCATCTATCTCTCTATCCATCTATCTATCTATCTATCTATCTATCTATCTAATCTATCTAATCTATCTAATCTATCTATATATAACCAGGAGGTGGGCACACTCCTTTCTTGAGCTTGCTTATAATTACCCTGGTGCTACCTTAAATCCATAAACATTCCATATACGATAGGGGCATTCAAGGGATTGAATCAAACTGATTTATTTTGTGTTACTGATGCATAGTTTCTATGTTATATTTAAGGTAATTTTATATAGATTTCACTTTTTATATATATTTATGTATATTATAAGCCTTTAGATACACTAAGATTTTAACTGAACACTTTTTAAATGAATAATATGTAATGTCTGTTATTGCACTATGTTCACTTAAAATCCACAGGAATGGATCACATATTTCAGAAGGAGAGGGGTTTGTTGTTGTTGGAGGGTTTTTTATGCACTTTAAACTGTTTGCAAAATGGATGCATGAAACTTGATAAAGGTCCTTTACAAAAGTACTTGATAAAAGTCCAGCGCCGAAACGTCATTGCACTATGCACCAAAATAAATCAGTTTTGATGTAATCCCTTGAATGTACCTATCTTATAGGAAATATATATATATATATATATATATATGAATGGATATGAGATAAGTCACCCGGGCATTGAATCTTTCTGAGTGGAGTGCTGTCAGGTTGTATACTATTTATATTTATATATATATATATATATATATATATATATATATATATGATATAATATCTATATAGTTCAAATAGCAAGGAAGATAGGTGGCACCACAAGGGGTCTAATCAATGTATATTTTAATAGTGCAATAACTAGGCAACCACGTCTAGGACCTTTATCAAGCCAACCATATATATATATATTCCATAGATTTCTATATAAAATGCATAAAAAGACGGAAATGCTGCATGCAGTGCGTTTTTGTAAATAGACTGGAACGGAACGAATTATAATGCAGCAGGTGTGAACAATATTATAAAATCCTGTGGGGTTTTACTGTCTGTCCATTTTTTAAAGCAAAACTGTTATCTTAAAAAGAGCATACTTCTTCTTTTAAAATAACCCCAGGATCATGCTGCAGTCTTTCCAAATTTACAGCAGTATAAAGGATGATGCTTCCTGCAGCACCATCTGCACCAGCAGCAAATTCACTTGTACCACACTGACGGGACACAACATCAGCTGCACCATAAACCCTGCCCCTGAACTTCTTTAAAGGGCATGTCAACCCCAAAACTATAATCCCCCCACAACTGGCCCCACTGTGTAGTGTAATATAATCCTTACCTTGCATCCCAGATCCAAATGGTTCTCCTGGATTCCCCCCCCCCCCAAAGTCTGAAAAACTGGCCACCAGGAGGATAGCAGAGTCCATATAGGACTCTGCCTCCTGTCTCCCCTCCGGGCTAGTAGGGCTAGTTCCCCCAGCCCCAACCACTATAATCTTATATCCAGAAACTCCCCCAATAGTTACTTACCTTCCCTCTATCCTCCACCGTTTTGAACTGCCGGCAGCCACATCCGTGATTGGCTGCCTCTCAGCCAATTACAGACATGGCTGCCGGTCCAGGTTAGAGAGAAGGTAAGTAACTATCGGGGGACTTTCTGGATATAAAATTATAGAGGTTGGGGCTGGGGGAACTAGCCCTACAACATACCAAAAGTTTTTATAGCAGGTGGACATGCCCTTTAAAACTAGCCACAAGCTTTAAAAAATTGATTTCCCTTGCGTGTCCGTAGGTAGAGGAAAGCAAAGATATTGATTGCAAGCCTGTAACTAGCTTCAGAAAAGATTTATTTTTTAGGGGTCGGGCTTATGACACAGTGTATAACACCTGTCACAGAGACACTGAAACAGTGTATAGTAAGAAGAGAGAAACAGTGTATAGTAAGAAGAGAGAGATTACAAGCCTATAACTTTTGATCGACAACAACTAGTAACATAATGTTAGGCTTGCCTGAAAGGAATGAGAGTTCTCTTTTTCCCTTTAAGGATCTGTGCTTATGTAAGCGATGCATTGTTTACATAAGCAATTTCTGGGTTATATATCAGGGAAAATGCATGTTTTTTAACTGATGTACACATTACTGTATTTACATTGAAAAACTCTAAGTGGTATGATATAGAAAAAATATTCAAAAGGAAAAATCATTTTGTGTTAAACCAGTCGAGAGTTTTGCATTAAAAAACTTTTTATTATTTTCATTTATCAACACAAACATACTAAATATGTTGTTTTTTTGTTTTGTTTTTTGTTTTATGTTACTCTCAGTACTCTCCGGTTACTGAGAGAAATTGCAGGGTTTAGAACATTTCAGTATTTATTGACCATTTCTTGCTAACATATGTCTAATGTTCAAAACCACCAATAGTTTTACAGGACAATCAGTTTTAAGTAACATCATTCATCACACATTAGGAAGTATGGCAAAAGATTTCCTCTGATGCTAGGAATTATACAAGGGTTAGCAAGTAAAAGTCTCGCTTGGCAACACAAACATTGGCCTGAGGAATCAGACCTATCTCTCCAGCTGTTCTTAGCCATATGGGTTCAATGAACTGAGGATAGTACAAGTCTATGCTCACTGACAATGTTTGTGAGATGCTATTTCATGTCAACAGCATCATAAAACGACCATTGGAGAAAAGTATGTATCATTTATCAAAAACTCATCTGGTAGCAAGCTGCTGACAAACGAGAAAATATAGTTGTTAGCAGCAAACAGATGTGTTGGATCGACACAGGTGTATGGGGTGTTTTTAGAATCAATCAACAATTTAAGATTTTAGGACTGGAAAGCAATGCACCTGCATTTGGGCATATGGAGAATAAATTAAAACTTTATTAAAAAAATCACACTAAATAGATTATTAGCAAAAAGTTACCAGCTAGGCCATAAACACAATCAAAAAGAAGTAAACATAAGCAATACAGAAACCACAGGCTATTTAAATTTCCCTAGGATCTCCCTAGTACTGCTTTAATATCACAATTTTTTTCCTGTTTTGTGCTTATATTCGTCATGTGATTTGGTAAATATCTCAGTAATTCAGCACATTATTTACTTTGCATCATATCCATGTAAAATAGGAATTTGTATTGTAATTTTATTGAACTGAAACTCTTGAAAGGGCTTGTATATTCTGTTAGCTATCTTACAGAACGAAACCCACACCCTCCAAACGGAGACATTTTAGGGATTTACTATCTTTTCTTTTCTTCCCCCTTCTTTTTTTATAAAACATTTAAATTCAGTAAAAGCAAGATTTCCACCACCTTTTATTGCATATTAGATTATATTAGTGGCTCTACAGGTAACATCAAAGTTTTCCAATTAAGTCCTGGCTCTACTTGATGCTACATCTGCTTATACACACAAACATTATTTAGTCCTATAAATAATTACTAAACTGGATACTAAATACTAATACAACAATATCCAAATCTTATGAAGAGTTCCACCTGAAACACGTATAGAGTCTACGGTCCATTATTTATGGTTTTATTTCTCTGCCATGTATGGAGGCTTAATAAAGATGTTTGTTTTTGTCGACCTGTGACGTCACTTTGTTACTTAAGGAGCGCTTGTTACTCCTTATTTTGAATTTCCTGAGGACTGTTTAGGTCCTTACCCTGAGTACCTGAAAAAGGAGGGGAGTGGCTTCAGTGGGTTAATTGCCCGCAGGTGCTTGCAGCTCACAGTCTTCCTGGCTGACTTAAATAAAAAACAATTCAGTAGAAGATACTTGTTACAAGTGGAAAGTCAGACGGGAAAATTAATTTTCAAATTGTTTGCCTTGTTTGCCTTGATCTCTTTCCTCAAAAGGAACCACCTCTCTCTTAATCATAAAGACTTGTAGCAAAAATATACATGGAAAGGCTCACAGATGCTACTGAATGTGTTTAATGAGACATGACAAGTATGTTTCAGATGCATATGTAAAGTTATTTATATTTGTGTGTGTGTGGTTTGGAAATTTTAAAATGGAAAGGTGGAGTAGTTATAGTGGTGCATCAGAAGCTATGTTGCTTTGTCTATCTGGGGTTAGGGGGAGCTGATACATTTACAACCTTAAAATTAAGATTTCTGATAATGCAAGCATGAAAATAAGAAGATTTAGTGGGTGTACAGGTGAATAAGTAGATTACACAAAAACTAACAGGGTTATTCAATAAAAGTTCTTATCGTTAAAAATAGTGCTAATTTTGACCCAACCAATCAGATATTCAGTTAAATAAGATCTGAATGGTTGGGGCAAAGTCAGCACCATTTTTAATGATAAGAACTTTCATTGAATCTCCCTGATGATTTATGTATTGTTGCTATGGAAATGGAGGGGTGTAGCGATGCATTAGTAGGTTTGTGCCTGTGTTTGTGTCAGTTTGAGGGGTATGTTTTATGCTTTTATGACCATAAAATTACATTTCAAACTTCATTCTGAGTAAATATATTCATGTAGTGCAGTGTATTTCATTAAAGGGTAACTGTGGTCATAAATTCTTCTAAATTAGCAAGAACTATACAGAAAGTTTTCCATTGTACCTTCAAAATAAAACCTAAATCACATCTCTAGATAAAATTTGTGAGAAGTTATTGCTGGAAAGGTTCAGCAATATTAGTTCCTGCTTGAACACTTCCTGTATTCAGCCATGTGACAGCTTGTAGTCATGTGACCAGGCTCTATATCAAAAAACACACGCAAATCCGCAACTCCAAAGAAAGTGATGTGATGAATTAAGTTGCCACTGAAGCACAGCACACAT
Organism: Hymenochirus boettgeri; assembly: GCA_019447015.1. Lineage (NCBI taxonomy): Eukaryota > Metazoa > Chordata > Amphibia > Anura > Pipidae > Hymenochirus > Hymenochirus boettgeri. The sequence continues at coordinate 179,447,065 of CM033471.1, forward strand.
GTACGGTAATGACCCTTGGAAACTATAAATTCTAGGTCTGCAAACGTATTCAAAAGCCAACTAGTAAATAGGATGACAGTAAAGAATATATGTTTATTCAAAATACACATAATGCAATAGTTCAGTATGAAACCCCAAAATCTGCTCCCCCACTAACATAGATATAAACACCTTAAAACATAATAAAATCAAACAGTTTTGGAAAACTACGTAAACGTTGACCAGTCCTATTGTCCTATTGTGCAGAGTACTCCTGTGGTCCTGTCTAGTCCTTTAGTTACCTTCCCTACAGGCCTGTAGAATAAAGACTTCGCTGAAGGAATAAACATATATCGTGCTGTAGACCAACAATATAGCCAGTAATATCCAATTCGAATTGAGAAACCGGGACTTAAGATTCAGGATCTCTTCACCCAATACTGCTCGCCATATCTATCCAGTAACCAAACCGATCCTCCGTGTGTGGTGATAAAAGGTTTAACTCAAAGCCAGCATCAGATTACTTGCGGCTTTCACTGCAGGAATTAAGGTGCCCATACATCTATAAGATTGTACTTACCCGACCGAGCGCTCACCCGATGTTCCTTCAATCCTGCCGGAACCGCTTCTCCCGATCTTACATTCGACCGACATGCGATCGCAAAATGAATGGGATTTTGCGATCGCATGTTGGCCAAATATAAGATCGGGAGAAGCGGTTCCGGCAGCATCGATGAACATCGCGTGAGCGCTCGGTCGGGTAAGTAAAATCTTATAGATGTATGGGCACCTTTAGTCTCCGTGCTCCCAACTGTGGAACACAAAGTGTAGCTACATGAACACGCCGACACGCACTTCGTCAGGGCGTAATGAACTGTCCATTATCCTAGGGTTTTATACCTACAGCTGAAATTCTTAAAGGGGTGAGCGATACAATCGTTACTTATTGGAGAAATTCAAATAAAAGTACCACGGTCACCTAAAGTATCTGTTCTTAGGAATCTGAAACAATAGCATAAATAAATACTATTTAACCCCATTTGTAGCAGTATTAAAATAGTCAGAACACACACAATATCTGCTAACGTTAATGAAATGTGACCAGCCTGTCTGCATTAATAGGCTCCCCTTTTCAACTGTCAATTTTTTCTCCAGGTACTTCCTGATTTTCTTGTCCCTTTTGAACTGTCCCTTTTAAGGAAATTCTGCAGGCTTTCATTTAACCCTAACTTGTTTTGAAACCACAGTTTCCCTTTAACAAAGCCTTTGATTACGTGTCCTTCAATCTTTGGAATGTTTCCTTTTAAAGTTTCTACCCATTCAAAATGAATGTGCAAAAAAAGTCCAGAAATTCATAAATAACATGGCAACACTAATACCTTAGTTAAATAAAGCACACTTCTCCTATGTGTCCCCCATGTCCATACCAAATTTTGTGTTCCTTGCTCAAAGCTGTGGGATACAGTCCAAAATGGGAAGAATAAAAGCAGGTGAAGAAGACGAAGGAAGAAGATGTGGAGGAGTAACAGAAAGAATGGTAATTTGGTAATTTTATAAAGAATGGTCATTTACAAGCAAAATTAATTATGCTATGGGATGCAAAAAATGCTAAGTGATAGATGCAGTATGATCATACTAGGAACTAGAAGCTGCCTATTAAATCCAATGCATCTATACATTTTATATTCACAGGAAATAGCCAAATGATGTTGTCAAAGAAACTCCTTAAATCTTAAATAAACAGCAAACATGTGTACAGTAAAGTTTTTTTTTTTTTTTAATCATTAAAATAGTTCTTTAACAGTGGGTCGAAAATCTTCTTGATGTATTAAAGAATAAACCATTTTATTGTTCGCCTTACCCTGCATGTTTGACATTTCTTTGTAACATCTACGTATTTGGAGAGATCAAGTTATCAGTGCCCTAAATCCCCAATCATGTTAACATACACTTCATAAACCAGTCAGACAAGCAGACAACATGGAAAGGCAAAAGGTTAAGTACATATGATTGACCTCAAAGAGGCTGTGTTGTACAGATCATTAAATATGTTGTGCTCTTTTGCTTCCACTGGTCACACAGAAAAGTGTCCAGGGAACATTATTTAATGCTTAGATGTTCTACCTAGATTTCCGTGACACAAAATCAATACCACCTTCTTATTTTCAATTACCTGCTTCTTTCTCTGATATTAAATGGCTTTTAAACGATTTTTAAGCGGCAGTTAGAGAAATCACATTTTATCTCCTGAAAAAAGTGTTAAAGATAAAACAATATTTCCAAAAGAACCAACCTCTTTTCTTTTAAAGGGGAATGTACTATGATATTTATTTTTATATGGTAAATATAGGCCATTATAACAAATCCACTGCCCTAGGATAATCTTCCATTTTGTACAATCTGTATGTCTACTGATGCAGAATAGATACTGTATATATACTTGAAACAAGTAATTGTTAGTCTTTACATCCTCCATAGTTTGCTTTGATCAATTTCACTTGCATCACATCTCTCATAATGCTTTGGTATCATTTATGTATAATGTGATTATATATGATCTTTTACAGCAGGTGTCTATTTGTCATTTTCTTCAAAATGTAAAGAATCTTTGTCTGCAATTTATTAATTTGGAAAAAAAATATCTATTAATACCTGTTCTTTATTTTCTTTACTTTATTAACAAAATAGAAGTACAGACAGATAGTAAAGGTCCGTACACACACACGATTGCAGGCCAGCAGGTTTGCACAGAGGACCACTATGGATGTACAGGAGTTTAGACCTGAACCTGTTTTTTAATCAAAGTTACTGGTTCCCCCGTTAAAATTGAAATATTTTATGAAATTCTGACATGTTTCTGACTGTTGTTTTGCCATGGAATTTCATATTTGATTGTCAAAATTCTGAATCAAACCTTTCGCTCATTCAATGGACTTATAATAAACCCCAGAGAGATGTGTGCTTCCTTACTGACCACATAAGATGGATTAGGTTTCTTTGACATTTTTTCAATACCATAATGCAATGCAATACCATAATTACAATGACACACACAGTAAGCAGGGCTGGCAACCAATAACAGCAAATTTATGACAAAAAAACCATAACACCATCCCCACTTCACAAGCCATTTTGTTGAAGTGGGTTAGAAATAGCTGACAGCTAGAGAAGTGAGAGACAGGCAGTGTTGTATGTTGCTCTTGTGTGTTACATTTTAATAACCATCTTGTGTGTGAATTCCAATAGCCAGACACAGACAGTATAATTCAACTTTTCAGCCAGTCTACTCGTTTCTACCACATTGCTTCTATACGTACTATTTACTGTGCACATACACTAAAAGCACATAGTAAAGTATAGGAAGCTGATAACAACCATGTTATGGATGGTCGCCCAAACATCCAATATAGAGTATAGGAAGGTCAATTGAGTATATATGCCAGTCGTGGCCCATTACTTACAGATTACAATGTTGCACACATGTGGCTACTATTGGAAATTCAAAGTGTTTTTTAAAAATATGTCTGCTTAGATATGTTTGTGCTTAGGTAGTAAATCGGTATATCAGATAAAACCTCAAACTATTTTATCCTTTTCTTAATTCCAGTGTTGGTCAGTAATCTGTGGTAAGTGTGTCTAAATGCACTCTTAATTCTTAATTGGTGCAGAAATGTTCTGTGTAATAGTTTTATCTTTTCATGTTTGTGAGCAAGACAGGCAATGATATGATGAAAGATATGGAAATGTTTCCCTCCTGGGCAACTAAGATAAGACTAGAGATGGATGAAAGGGTTAGCTGTTCACTATAAAGAGATTACTAGCAAGAAACTGTGATGCTGAAGGGTTCTAGCAATCTCATTAGGCAACAAGCATTGTCTTAATACAGTATCTGTAACATGGTTAGGACCTTACATTCATATGCTAGCCAATGGCAACACATATGTGGATAACACATAGAGCAGCAAGTCTTTATGAAGAATGAGGTCAAGTGGCAACTAGTTTAAAAATACTTTGGGGTAAAGGTATTAATTACATCACTATTATACCACTGAGAATGTCTTATTGTCTGTTTAGATAGACAGATTATAAATAGACACATATAGATTCAGAAAGAAAATAACACAGTAAAACACTATTTCTGTTTATACAGTTTGATCCATAGACATAGGCAAAAGATAAAGAAAGAAAATTATGGTGTAATGTTTAATTTGGGATGATGTAAAAACAAATTATTTTGTTTTCTCATAATCAAGTCTTAAAAGGCATCTACAGTATACTGGGGAAATCGTTTTTTTAGATTGTCCATTACTGGAAACTGTTCTTCCCATCCATCACTGTGACATTTTTGTTAATCTGTCCCCATGATATTTAATTTGATAGATATCTACTTTGAAACATCTTATATTTTAGCTGTCAATCAAATGCCTTATTATCATAAACTATTTTGTTGTTTGCAGGTAAGTTGATATGTGTGGATTGCATTTTGGGAAAATCTCTCACCTAGTGATTTCTGAGCATGCTTGACTTTACAGAAAATCATGTCAGATTGAAGGAGGAGTCTATTAAGAGAGGTAGGGGGATACTGAGCCTGAACTTAACAAGTACTGGATTCAAGACAAACAGTAAGGCTGCCTGTGTACACACCATGAAATATTTCTGCCCAATCGAAAAATTGCATGGCTTTTTGGCAGCCCATGACTGATATCCAACCGTTAGTTCGTCCAAATTGGATGAACGGGAAAACCCGTTGTGTCAGAAAACGACACCTATCTATGGACCACACGCTTGGTCACAGTGAACTGTCTGCCGAAGATACTTTGCCCGTGACTGACAGTCCTTCGTCCTGCCCAACTGATCACAAGTGGCGAATGGGTGGTCGGGACGAAGGACCCCATGGTTGTTTCCAGATTTACACCTCTGAGTAAATTTTTCTGTTGACCTTTAATCCAAACTCAAAGCCTTCTTGTTATCTGGTACAAAGAGCTTAGGTTGTGATTATATCACTGCAATTATAATAAGTATGGGCTCTGAAACACAGTGCTACAGGAAAGAAGAAACAAGGCAGTATGGCTTATACAGCATCTCATGCAAGGACATTCCCAAAACAGATGCCCCCCTTTATTTTACTTACATTCTGATATCTTTTATACTATGGCTAAATAAATATTTATACACAGTCAAAGCATGTTACCATCACTTAAAAGAATATCCCTTTGTCTGTACTGTAAAACTTTAAAAGCCAATAAAATGGATTTGGTCAAATGTTTATGTTATTGAGTTGGCTGTTCTAGTTGGTCTACTTGCACACAAGGTTGAAAGGTGCCAACCTGCCTGTTGACTGATATTTTTAAGAAAGAGTAAGCAAAAAGATTTTTCAACTAGCAATAAAGAACTTGAATGGGATTCACATATTAATGTTATAATCATAATTCATTTTTTCTAAAATCTGCTTCTCATGACACAGCTATGTACAAATGAAGAGCTAGTATAAGGCAATAGGGATATGTGAAATTAAACTGCTGTTGGCTATGCTATTGCAAACTATGTACCTTTACCTATGCATTTTTATGTGTCTTTGTGTATTTGTACATATATAGGTTTGGTAAAACAACCTTCTTTTACACAGATACGATTTATAAATATATATATATTATATATGTATATAAAACTACTTGCAATGTTTATTATATATTTTTTTAAGTTAATGTTCTTTCCTTCTGTTATCTTTGCATGCCTTTAATTGGCTAGACAGGTAATTAAAACCAACTGTTTCCAGCTCAAATAACTTATTAGTGAGATTTTCGGACACAAGATTTAATTTATTCAAATTCGATATGGCTAGTAAATACTACTATTATATGCATTCCGCAAGCCTTTGATTAGCTATGGATTAATAAAACTTTAATATTTTCTTTGTCATCCTCATTTTGAACTCTGTTTTTGCATACTGCTACTATTAAATAAATGAATTAGTGTCCAGAAATGTGTCATGCATATTACCTAGCAGCAGGAAGCCTAATACAGTGGTCAGCTCCCCGAGAGCGCTATAAATCCGAACACGCACACTAACTTGTTTGTGCGGACCTATTAAAAGCGTGGTGATTTAGTGTGAAGACTTATTTGTGCTTAACAACGGAATTTCAGTTAATTCAAAACAATGTAAATCATCTCCAATTACAGTATTTGAATATTCGCAACAGCTACACAAAGATATTTGCTGTTGCTAAAGAAAAAGCAATGCAAAGGTTGACTATTGTTTTGATTCTGGCAACTGTTGGAAATCAAATTAATATTTTATGGATGATATATTTATAGGATTGGTTTTGCTATTGAATGATGATTTGCAGAGAATAGATTGTAAGAAATAATGAGTAGTAAACCCAAAAGAGTGTGAACCTCAACATTAACCCCCCCCACACACACTAGCAATGTAATAAATCAATATCAGATGCAGAATTACAGAAATTTTGACTGTCTTGTATAGCAGAATCTAAAACCCAAATGGTTGGTTCATAGCTGTAAAATGGCTAAAATTTCCTTTTCGACAAAATTTTCGTTATTTTAAAATAAAGTCTATTGGTGTTTATTTCCAAATTTACAGGAGTGTTTTAACTGCTAAATACCCAGCTTGTAATGCTGCCTAATTCTCAGTTACAGCCCTGGTCTTGTATTGTACTGGTGATGTTTCTCTATTTCACCTCAATACTGGACTTATCGTTAAAAATTGTGTTAATTTTGCCCCAACCAACCAGATTTTAGCTTTCAAATGGTACATAACATCTGATTAGTTAGGGGGAAAATTAGCACCATTTTTAATGTTAAGAACTGTTAATACATAGGCTTGTATATTATTATATAGCAGAAAAGTCAGACAGAAGGAAGAAAGTAGAGAAATGTGTTATAAATTGTAAAAGAAAGGAAACTAACATTAAACCGAAATATCATGGGAAATATTAAATGCCTTTACTATATTTTTTTTTTTACAATACCCACAAGATGCAGAATATCTATAGCAATTTTAATTCTTATATATAATCAGCACACGGGTAATACAATAAAAAAAGGAAAACCATATATCCAATTTGCCATTTAATTTAATAATATTCATACTTCACTTAAAGTGGATATGAATAACTTCTGGGTAACTAACTCACTTTGCTGAATTTCATATTTGTGAGAAAATAAGGGTTTGACCAGGTTGGGTTCCTCAGCTATAAAATATGAGTACGTCAATGATTAAAATGAGCATTGGTGGAGGTAACAAATTCTTGTAGTCCTCTATTGCACAAGAGCAAACAGTGACATCATACCACCATGTGGTATCTTTGGCAATTCATTTTTTTTATACCTTTAATCCACATTAATAAACTATTGTGTAAATATTATGTTAATTATGATATATATATCATTGTTTTAAAATACCATTTTATACACTATTGCAATCAAGCAAGTGACTAACTATGACTAACACAAAATGACATTAAGGCAAACTTATTTCTTGTCTTTCGATTTCACAAAAATGCAGCTATAACATATTTCCCCCAGTTGCACATAATAATTAGGAAGGACTTTGCAGAGAAACAATGGGTCATTGTAAAAAGATTTTCATGGCCTGTCAATCAGGTACTGTGGATTTTAAAACACATTGAGGAGTAAAAGACACAATGATATACGTACATACTTAAGGGAATGGCAGTCACAGTTGCATAAAGAATGTTGCATACATTAGTCTGCCATTAGCTCTGTTGCTTAATAATTTGCCAAAGATTTTCTCAAGCAATACACAGTTAATATCAAGGGCTGACTTGATTCGTAAGCTTTATGTCAAAGCACATAGTTACTTTTCACAGGGAGTTCCTCTCTATTCATTCATTGTGATTGATTGATAATTATAGCTGACAAAGAACAGATCAACACAAGTTACCAGGACAAAAACATCTGGGATTCCCTCTAATAAGAATGCCCCAGTTCCTCTTTAGTGCTAATTGCACAGTATGCAGGAGATAGCATTCACAGTTTCCTTTGCAAATGGCACAAATTAACACATCATAAAGCACTGAAGTGGCTCAATATGCTTCTTTAGTGGTGTTATGTCTGCACTGATTATATTGTCATTGCTTAAATATGGAAAGATTCACATGAATGAAGTCATCTTGTTTTCAGAAATTCCCAGATATGTTAAGCTTTAAAATTTAATGAAATTATTTTTACAAATCCATAACTGGTAAGACACATTTTTAATATTTGCAAGATATACATACATTGTATCCTAGATAATGTATTGTTACACTATGATGTAATACAAATTTTGAAGCAAGCCCTGGGAGTGCTCTAAGTTCTTTATCCTTTTAACATTGTTTGTATGTATTTATTTATTTTTATAGCGCTATTTGGGGATGCATCACTGTACAATAATTAGAATACAAAAAGATATATATATATATATATATATTCACACAGATAGACTGCACTCTCACTGCTGCATGTCCAGTCACCAGGGTGCCCAAAAGCAAAGGTTTTTTTTTTTTGCTTTTTTTTGGTATGTATTTTATTTCTTATATAGTGCTACATATTCTGCAGCGCTTTACAATTATTTACTCAATTCACATCAGGCACAGCCCCGAATAGCTTACAATCTAATCTAATATATATATATAGATAGATAGATAGATAGATAGATAGATAGACAGACAGACAGACAGACAGACAGACAGACAGACAGACAGATAGATAGATAGATAGATAGATAGATAGGTATGTGCATTAATAAGTATACAAGAGCTTGAACCTTGCAACATGAAGAAGGTGCCAATTTCATTTAAACTTGCTGATTGAAGTATCTTGACAAAGAAAGAGGGGAATAGAATACCAGAGGAATAGGAGCCACAAGAGATAATGGGTTAATGCAGGAGGAAGCCGTGTAAGTGGGAGGTCAGTATAGGAAAATAATAGTGATTTAAGAACCAGTAACAAGGAATACCTACCTCATTGCTCATCTTCAAGATGTTTTTGTTTAAGCCAAGAAGGTCTTATCTAGTGACAAGATGATGACAAGTTATGGGAGCAAAAAGATATGTGTCAATACTACCATACACATTGCAAAGCTAATCACTAACTAGTGTAAAAGGGGACCCATGTGCACTAAATTGTAATTCATGTGGGTTCATACGTATATTGTATTATTGATTTTTCCGGTTATTAATTTTGCATTGTATTGTCATATGTCAACTGACTGGAGTTAAGAAATACATCTAGGAAAAGAATTGTAAGAAGGGGCTAATATTCCAAATGAAGGAAGCATTTTTTATGTAATAAAACTTTTTTTTTTACTATTTCGTCACCAGAGAGAACAGAGGGTCCAGACATCAAGATTAAGCCTATGACACTTGATTTCCACTAGGTTGACATATTTGAGTCAATTCTATGACCCTAGACAGTCTCGTTGACAGATAGGTGTAGTGCACAAATCCCTTCTTTAAGTCTTGCTAACCAATTTAACAAACACTAGTGTGACTTAAAGGAGGGATTTGCAGCAACATTTAATGCTGATTGTGCCAAACCATACTCAGAGTTCTATTTATTAAAGTTCAAAGTGGTTGTTCTCCTTTTAATTTGCAGGAATAAAATTGCAGCTTCTTCTTGTGAGTATCGAATAGACAATTTATTAATAATTGATTGAGATTTCTGATCTATTTAATAATTGATGATGTTTTAGCACTCATTCAAATGTCTTCCTCCGTTTATCCAAACGATAGGGACACTCCTCTTATTTACTGCACAACAAGCCTTCTCCTAAAATGTTTCCAAGTTTGAAACATCAGTTATATGAAAAGGGACTAATATTTATATGCTTATATAATAGAATCCCCATTCCCTTTATGAAAAGAGGGTACCCCGAGGTCCCCTTCTAACAATGCCCCATATAGCTATTGACTAGACAGTCCAGTAGATTCCACTCCCAGAACCTCCAGGTGAATAGGCTGGTGATATTGTGGATGTATAACAATAGAGATACAAAAGAGATATCCCCCCCATGATACAATAACATATATTCAGTTACATGAAGTTAGATCGAAAACCCCTCAGCCCTAACTCTCGAATTGAGTTTCGACAATAACATCCCGTTAGATCAATTTTAAAATCACACAAGATGAAATCTAGCAAAGACACGATCTATGAAAGAGAAAGGAGATTGAGAAAAAAGTCCTAATACTTTCCCTCTCAGAAACGGTCCCAGTAAGTAGCTTTCCCTGTTGCCCTAGAGCTCTCGGTGCACTCCTGTACTATAGTGGATAGGTAAGTTAGCTAGTTCCCTATGGTGTGGTAGAGAGTGATGCATCTAAAAAGAAAAAAAAAAGGAGCGTCCAACACCACCAAGGCTGGAATGCCTTAGACATGTGGTCAATACTGTTTTTTCAGTTCAGATTCAAATTTTTTCAGTTCAGATACCCTTTAACCTTACATAATATTTAGAGCAAATCCATCACCTTCTTCGACACAACCTATTCAGAAAACTATAACTTCCCACCTGTAAACCTCTCTATTATTTAATATCAATCAAATTTGCATCACTAATCTGGTTACAGGCCAAATAAAGAAATATTTTCTACAAGAGGTAAAGATTCCAAGATACATTTAATATTCCACTGGTACACATGCCCTATCTACTTTCTTTTTATGTGTCTCATATCTGCACAAGATCACCAGAAACTCTATACAGCTCTCTTCAATTCTACCACTTATTTAGCTGTCTTTAATTGTATTCAAAACATTTTCTTCCTAATCAATACACAGGCATACATTCAGAAAATGTACAGATTGTAGTTTTCCTCATTACAGTAGAAACTGTGTCATTGTTAAACTCCATCTGTATCTAACATCTGGAAAATACTTTACTAGACCATCTGGGTTTGTTCCTAGTCCTTGACAGATAAACATACTAAAACCCCTACAAGATCAAGATGCCTAAATTGTTAGTCAATTGTTTTAAAGAAGACCATGAATGACTATTCATCATCATGCAGAATGCAGTGAGCGATCTTCCCACAGAGTGATCCGCTAGAATGGTATTAGCTGCGCTTTAACTGTAATGAATTCCCAGTCTGATTCACTATACAATTTCAATTTATACCACATTTAAAGTACTCTAGATCCAAGTAATCACTACAGTAATTAGCTTATTTCTGCTCCTTCAAAATGAACCCACTAATTTTTGCAATCAGACTTCATTTGGTTAATCACCAATTTAATTGATTTAATTAGTCTGATCTGCAAAATTAGTCAAGTGTAAATACTGTTTTGTAAACAGAGTTTAGCTTCAAGCTGTAAAATGGGGAATTATAATTTAAACCTAGAATTAGGAGTAAAACCAACAAAATATATGATTGTGTTTTCATTTCCTGCACCAATAAATATGTTTGTTTTCAGCTTAGATGTAAACAGGAAGATTCAATAAAAGTTCTTATCGTTTAAAATGGTGCTAATTTTGCCCCAACAAATCAGATGTTAGCTTTCAAATGTTAAATAAGATCCGATTGGTTGGGGCAAAATTAGCATCATTTTAAACGATAAGAACTTTTATTGAATCTCCCTGCAAGTTTCATATCATTTTATTTAACAATATTTTATTATTGCTGATTAACAGTTCTTTGAGTGCAACAGAATTGCATCTTGGCATACAGCAAATATTTGATAGCTTTAGCCCTTAATTCAAGCAAAAGAGAATTGACATAAAGGGCAACTTCACTCACCAAAACCCCACTCCACCGTTGGAAATTACACAGGAAGAGTATGTAAACCACACTGTCCTCACTCTTGGGTTCACTTTTTAACTATAGGTTTACTCACCAAAACTTTTTCTTCAGTGCTTCGATCCTGAAGTGCATTGGCAACTCGGCCAATGGGGAGACTCGCTCTGAAAGAACTGTGTCTTCTCATTGGCCAGATCGCGAACGTGGAAGTGGGGCACCGAAGGAAACTTTAGGTAAGTAAATCTAGAATTAGAAAGTGAACCAAGGGTGAGGAGAGTATGGTTTAGGCACTTACCCTTGGTACTACAGATGGCACGGATGGCAGGAGCGGGGTCTAGGTGAGTATAATTGTCCTTAAATGTACTAATCTTAGCCCTTTTTGTTTATATTCCCAGTGTACTATTGACTATTGGGTCATGTAGAATTCTGTCTACTACTTCCTACTTGTTAAGGCAGTGGCTATCAAACCTTTTTAGACTGCGGCGCATTTGGCAATGCACACCTGTGTTTTAAATATGGGTTGTAATTACATTGTAGATTGTATTTAAATCAATGTAGAGTAAAGTAACACTTCACTAACTGTGTTGAAATATTTTCACAATATTTGTTTTAAACCTACAAAATAAGAAAAATTACCGTTATACACTTTGAATCCATACCAGTGTGTCCCGGCACATTCTTTGAGAAACCCTCTGTTAAGGCGTTGTGTGTGTGAAGTGGGAATATTAAGCCTGGGTACACATGGGCAGATTTTTTTGTCTTAAACAACCGATACTTCCGTGTATCAGTCGATTGGGCTGAAAAATCTGTGCTGCTTTCGGGCCCCACCGTGACCGACGTTGGTCAACCATTCGGCGATTGGACGTGTTGGTAAATTACAGGTTGTACCCAACCTAAGACCCAAGCCATTTATTAAATTATGGCACAACAACCAACAACACAACAGTGCAACAGCCAGTGCAGAACAAACAGTATTTTGCAAAATAGTCTCTCTTAAAGTGAGAAATAGTGAAGAACTGAAGAATTCATCTAAAATCAGCATATAGCTACCATTTAAGTGCTTTGTGATCAGTAGAGATGGTCTAAATTCCTAACGTTCAGTTCATTTCCGAACTATAGAACTTCAGTAAAACGTCTATAGTTCCATAGTTTGAAAACGAACCCATTAAAGTCGATGGGGAAAAGTTCTAATTAAATACAGTTAAAATATTAATGGGGAACTTACTGTAAATGGTTCTGGGGCCTGGGAAATGGTCTGGGGAACATGTAGATATCACCAAAAACGTGTTTAAACACTAACTTTCCTCACGATCAGGCAATTGTCGGGCTTCTGCAATTTTTGGGGGTTACCGAAATCAAACACTACATTTAATGGGTTAACGAACGCTACATTCAAAGGTTACCAAAATTAAACGCTACATTTAAGGGTTATCGAATACTACATTTGAGGGTTATAGCTGCATTTAAGGTTTACCGAACTATACATTCTAGGGTTATGGCTTCATTTATGGGTTACCGAACTATACATTTTAGGGTTATGATTGCATTTAAGGGTTAGCAAACTATACATTCTAGGGTTATGGCTGCATTTAAGGGTTACCGAACTATACATTCTAGGGTTATGGCTGCATTTAAGGGTTACGCGAACTATACATTCTAGGGTTATGGCTGCATTTAAGGTTACCGAACTAACATTTAGGGTTATGCTGCATAAGGGTTACCGAACTATACATTCTAGGGTTATGCTGCATTTAAGGGTTACCGAATATACATTCTAGGGTTATGGCTGCATTTAAGGTTACCGAACTATACATTCTAGGGTTATGGCTGCATTTAAGGGTTCCGAACTATACTTCTAGGGTTATGGCTGCATTAAGGGTTACCGAACTATACATTCTAGGGTTATGGCTCATTTAAGGTTACCGAACTATACATTCTAGGGTTATGGCTGCATTAAGGGTTACCGAACTATACATTCTAGGTTATGGCTGCATTTAAGGGTTACCAACTTACATTCTAGGGTTATGGCTGCATTAAGGGTTACCGAACTATACATTTTAGGGTTATGGCTGCATTTAAGGGTTACCGAACTATACATTCTAGGGTTATGGCTGCATTTAAGGGTTACCGAACTATACATTCTAGGGTTATGGCTGCATTTAAGGGTTTACCGAACTATACATTCTAGGGTTATGGCTGCATTTAAGGGTTACCGAACTATACATTCTAGGCTTGTGAAGGTTCTCATTCATCCAGGTCATGGTATATCTGTTGTATTCAATTAGATCAACTGGACTTGAAATGTAGTTCTTGAAGACGTTTCGCTAGTCATCCGACTGGCTTTCTCAATTCAGATGACTTGTACAAGAATCTGTGGCATTATGTACCCTGAAAATCCCAATTAGCATATCACAGCCAGGTGTTAAGGGTGTGATTAGATAGTGGCTAAGAGGTGTTATAGGAACGCCCAGAGTAAGGTGTTAAAAACAGCATTGTACATGGCAGACAGTTGGTGTCGAACCCCCCCACCTCTATTAGGCTTGGTTTCTTTATTTTTACATAAATGGCCTCCTTAACACCTCTCTTGAACCAGTCACGTTTCCTCGCCAGTATGTTAACATTACAATCTTCAAAGGTATGTCCTTTATCCTTAAGATGCAGATACACGGCTGAGTCCTGACCCGAGGAATTGGCTCTTCTGTGCTGGGCCATACGTTGATGCAGTTGCTGTTTGGTCTCCCCCACATACAAATCAGAGCATTCTTCACTGCACTGCCACCGCATATATGATGTCGCTTTTCTTGTGTTTTGGTATTGGGTCTTTTGGATGTACCAATTGCTGCCTCAGTGTGTTGTTCGGTTTAAAGCAGACAGGGATACGATGTTTTTTGAAAATTCTTCTTAATTTCCGGAGACCCCTGCTACATATGGGATGACCATGTTCTTCCTCCTGCTCTTGCCTTTCCCTTCACGTTGGTATTTGTGTTCTTTTCTTTCCTTCTACTTCTTTTGACAAAGGCCAGTCTGGATATCCACAAGTTTTAAGGGCTCCTCTGAGATTTTCATTTCTTTAGCCTTCGCCTCGTGCTAGTGGGGATGTTCTCGGCTCTGTGTTGCAGGGTTCTGATGACACCCAGCTTGTGATCTAAAGGGTGGTGGGAGTCAAACATCAAATACTGATCTGTGTGTGTTGGTTTCTGTAAACCTCTACTTCCAGTTTACCATTTTCCTTAACTTCTACCAAGCAGTCCAAAAGCCAGTTTGTTGTTTTGTACCTCTTCCCTTGTGAATTTAATGTTTTGGTCCACCGCATTAATGTGTTCTGTGAAAGCTTGTACTTCATATGCATGGATGTGCATGGAGGCACATCCATGCATATATGGACTCCCAAAGATACATAAGGAAGGGGCCCCACTAAGACCTATAGTCAGCAGCATCAACTCTGTAACATACAAGGTGGCAAAATATCTAGCTAACATCTTAGGACCTTTGGTGGGAAGTTCTAAGCATCACATCCAGAACTCTCAGGATTCACCAACAAGATTGAAGATATGTACTCGGTGTAGAAGAAACTATGGTGTCCTATAGGTGACTTCTCTCTTCACTTGTATACCCACCAAGGAGGCTGTTGACCATGGTGAGAAAACGGCTGGGCCAAGACAGCACTCTTACCAGCAGAACTGATCTCAACCCGAACAGGTGTGTTCCTTGTTGGACTTGTGCCTGAATACCACCTATTTCAAATACAGGGATAAGTTCTATAAGCAAAAACATGGATGTGCTATGGGATCTCCAGTTTCACCTATTGTGGCCAACCTTTACATGGAGGAGGTAGAACACAGGCGCTTAATACCTTTAAGGGCATAGCACCCAGCCACTGGTTCAGATATGTTGATGACACCTGGGTTAAAATCCACCAGAAGGAAGTAACAAGCTTTCACAGAACACATTAATGGCGGTGGACCAAACATTAAATTCACAAGGGAAGAGGTACAAAATAACAAACTGGCTTTCTTGACTGCTTGGTAGAAGTTAAGAAAATGGTAAACTGGAAGTAGAGGTTTACAGAAAACCAACACACACGATCAGTATTTGATGTTTGACTCCCACCACCCTTAGATCACAAGCTGGGTGTCATCAGAACCCTGCAACACAGAGCCGAGAACATCCCCACTAGCACAGAGGCGAAGGCTAAAGAAATGAAACATCTCAGAGGAGCCCTTAAAACTTGTGGATATCCAGACTGGGCCTTTGACAAAAGAAGTAGAAGGAAAAGAAAAGAACACAAATACCAACAGTGAAGGGGAAAAGCAAGACAGGAGGAAAACATGGTCATCCCATATGTAGCAGGGGTCTCCGAGAAATTAAGAAGAATTTTCAAAAAACTCGTATCCCTGTCTGCTTTAAACCGAACAACACACTGAGGCAGCAATTGGTACATCCGAAAGACCCAATACCAAAACACAAGAAAAGCGACATCATATATGCGGTGCAGTGCAGTGAAGAATGCTCTGATTTGTATGTGGGGGAGACCAAACAGCAACTGCATCAACGTATGGCCCACAGAAGAGCCAATTCCTCGGTTCAGGACTCAGCCGTGTATCTGCATCTTAAGGATAAAGGACATACCTTTGAAGATTGTAATGTTAACATACTGGCGAAGGAACGTGACTGGTTCAAGAGAGGTGTTAAGGAGGCCATTATGTGAAAATAAAGAAACCAAGCCTAAATAGAGGTGGGGGGGTTCGACACCAACTGTCTGCCATGTACAATGCTGTTTTGACACCTTACCCTGGGCGTTCCTATAACACCTCTTAGCCACTATCTAATCACGCCCTTAACACCTGGCTGTGATATGCTAATTGGTTTTCCAGGGTACATAATTGCCACAGATTTCTTGTAACAGTCATTCTGAATTGAGAAAGCCAGTCGGATGACTAGCGAAACGTCTTCCAAGAACACATTTCAAGTCCAGTTGATCTAATTGAATACAACAGATATACATTCTAGGGTTATGGCTGCATTTAAGGGTTACCGAACTATACATTTTAGGGTTATGGCTGCATTTAAGGGTTACCGAACTATACATTTTAGGGTTATGGCTGCATTTAGGTTACCGAACTATACATTCTAGGTTATGGCTGCATTTAGGTTACCGACCTATACATTCTAGGGTTATGGCTGCATTTAAGGGTTACCGAACCATACATTCTAGGGTTATGGCTGCATTTAAGGGTTACCGAACTAACATTCTAGGGTTATGGCTGCATTTAAGGTTACCGAAACTATACATTCTAGGGTTATGGCTGCATTTAAGGGTTACGAACTATACATTCTAGGGTTATGCTGCATTTAAGGTTACCGAACTATACATTCTAGGGTTATGGCTGCATTTAAGGTTACCGAACTATACATTCTAGGGTTATGGCTGCATTTAAGGGTTACCGAACTATACATTCTAGGGTTATGGCTGCATTTAAGGGTTACCGAACTATACATTCTAGGGTTATGGCTGCATTTAAGGGTTACCGAACTATACATTCTAGGGTTATGGCTGCATTTAAGGGTTACCGAACTATACATTCTAGGGTTATGGCTGCATTTAAGGGTAACCGAACTATACATTTGAGGGTTATGGCCGCATTTGAGGTTTATCGCCAAAACGCTACACTCAAGGGCTATTGACAAAACGTTACATTCAAAAAAGTTATTGCCGAAATGCCTCATTCCAGGGTTATAGCCCAAACCAAGGGGTTATCAAATGGTACATTTGAGGGTTATTGATTTGAAAATTTGATAATGATCAAATTTTCAATAATTAGCGAGAAAAAGTCTGCAACTTTGAAAAACTCTAACTAGTTCGTAGTTCGGGAAGTTCTAAAAAGTTCCCCCGAACTATTAAAGTTCTAGCCTATCTCTAGTGATGTAAATGGGGAATGTAGCTTTTAAGGAATTTACACTTGATGTAAATGGGGAATGTAGCTTTTTGGTAACTCTCACATGTACGATCTGTGAGCGTACAAAATTTATTTTAATGTCCTAAAAGAAAATGGGGATAAAGGAGATCTAAAGGGTTAATTTATTTTGTGCATACATACACACAAACACACCTCATTTGTTAAAGCCAGGGTGAGGATCTTAAATGCTAGGTTTTCACCCCTGGTAATTCAACAGATAAGTGGAGCACTAACCCCAAAGCTGCAGACCCCCTGGGCTGGTGAGCCAATCTTTCCATAGGTAAAGATCCTGTCTGTCATTTTACAAAGATCAGGATACACACAGTCCCGTGCGTTCTCCCTATACACAGCATAGGGAGAATGTTCGGGACTATGTGTTTCCCTCAGCCATGGCCGACTCTCTCTATAGGGAGTCTACCGTGGCCAAGGGAAACGTTTGGCTCATTCAGGGAAAGCCACTACACAGACTGCCAATAAAGCCACGATACCGTTGACTCCGATCGTGTGTATATCTAGCTTTAGTGACTATTGAAGGAGGAGGTAGGGTCTGGACCAAATGTAACTATAGGGTAAGAATTCACCAAGCCTAATGAATTCCAAGGGGTACAGCAGGTAGGAGGGGGTTATATTAACCCTTTAATTCCCCTTTAGTTACATAAATTAAGGTGAAATTAAGGTCCCAAATTACAGCCAGAGTTATTCTGAATGGCTAACTATGAACAGAAAATACATCTAGGTTCTTTTTATTTAACTAGGGTGTGCTGAATCGTTGTCAAAGTGACTCTATCTGCAGAAAATGGCAGGACTTTACGGCAAATACTAAAATAGTTTTGCTCTTTGGAGAAATAATATTAGCTTAGGAATTAGTGAAAAATGCTAATTTCATTCCATGATTTGTGCAAATCTTCTAATCACTAACAATATTCTCGGCCTCTTCTCTAATTAAACAAGTGGTCATTTTATTATAGAGATTAGTCTCATTTATGCTTCCACAGGGACAAGTAATTACGAGGATTTGCAATTTCACATTATTTTCCAGTTAACAAATGAACATCCTCATTAACAACAACGCTTAACAATGAAGCTTGACGCATCCTACAGTGGTTCTGAAATAGATTTTTGTTTAATGTATAGGGAGCTGCAATTAAATGTAAGGTAACAAATTGAATAAGGAGGTTTTTTTTCTAAATGTTTCTTTTTGGCAGCTTTCCACATTTAGACACTATCTGAATTCTAATATCATTACCCTTTTTAAAAAGAACAGAATATACTCAATTGAGCTTGATAAATTTGAAATTTTATATGATTTGGAAATTTACTTCCCATATTTCCGTCTGATCGGCTGAAATTCCGGTCCTGGCGGTTGATAGCCAAAAATATTGGAACTAGAGATGTTCAAAACTGTTGAGTTTCGTTCCGTTTTCGAATTAAAGTTCAAAAGTTCGAGTTTCGATTTTCAAAAATTGTCTACTTTTGATTTTCAAAAATCGCCTACTTTTGATTTTTGAAAATCTTCTATTTTGGATTTTTAAAAAATCGTCTATTTTGTCTACTTTCGATTTTCAAACATAATCTACTTTCGATTTTTGATCTTCGAAAATCGTCTACGTTCGATTTTCAATTTTTTTATTCAAACCCACATTACATCTGTAATTGGAACAGCAAGATTTTGCCCCTTACATTGAATAAGCCACACTGTGTCTTAGTTGATGGACTGAACACACTAAGGGGCATATTTATAAACAATCACTATTATTGGCATTTCCCTAAAGCAGGGCATACCAATGGTAAATATCCACAGTATTTCTAAAGCCAATTGGTTTTACCACAAAAACCAAACCCCTTTAATTTCTTTCCCCTTTCCAAAACCATCCCTAAACCATGACCACCACCTCCCCTTAACCCCTTTAATAAAAACACACCACACTAAATTTTCTTAGAGAAAAGGATAAAGGGCACTTTATTGTGACATATTCTTCATAATATCTTTTAACTTTATTATCATAACAATCCAATAACAATTAAATAGCAATTAAATAACAATTAAATAACAATACCATCCAAAATACTGCTTAGTTAAACCATTAACTTTTTCTGGTAATGCTTCCAACTCCATGCTCTCTCCTTTAGAGCTACTGCCCTTTTGCATTGCCAGAAACCGCCACCATACTCCAACACTTGTCCAACACATAGGGCGGGTGGGCGGATAACACGCTGCTGCTCAAACCAAAATTGCACCTGACTATCTAAACCCTCTCCTTTTTACCCAACATCCCACCTATACTTACTTCCCCCCTGTCCACCCCACCCTCTGCACCGGCCTATTTCTGTCATGCCTATATATAGTAACATAGTAATTGAGGTTGAATAGCGACATAAATCCATTAAGTCCAACCTTTTCACCCTCCTTTTTAACCCTACCTAACAGTTGATCCAGAGGAAGGCAAAAAAGAAAGAAAAAACTAAAACAGCTAAAAAAAAGGGGGGGGGGATTCCTTTCTGACTCCAAATGGCAATTGGAAAAGTAACCCTGGATCAACCAGAACTACAGTATATGTATTAACACCAGTAATTCTCAATATTGTTTAGTTTAATAAACTTATCTAGGACACTTTTAAAGCTTTTTAATGAACTTGCCATTACCGCATCTGCTGGAAGAAAGTTCCCCAGTTTCACCGTTTCAAAATGAAACTTCTTTTCTTCTAATTCTATAGAAACAGAAGTGGCTGAGGTGAGCAGAGCTGAGGCTAGGAGGGCAGAACAACCAGAACTAAGCACAGCTGAGAAGAATAGAGTAGAGCACAGCTAAGCAGAGCCAGAGGACACAGGTACAAACTGCTCACCTTCTCTTCAACTGAATGTTTGTTAGGCCGACGATAGGTGGCACCTACAATGTGACATCATCACTCATGTCAGGCAAAAATGTTGCAGAATTTTATTCTGGACCCTGGATATATGCTGGGGCAGCTCCTTAAACTATGAGCAGGAAGGGAGAGGGTGTTAATTAAAGGGCCATCCCTATCGATTGCAGGTCTTCAATGAATGAAAGCAGCAGGGCAGAAACAAGTGAGGGATGGCAAACTGCCCCTAGTAATTGTGGCACCATAAGCCATGGCCTATGTGGGCTAGTGGGAAATACGGCCCTGCTAATCTCAACTTTTTAAGTATAAAACCCCAACAAATGTGTTTTATCCTTAAAATCATCAACAGAGGATCCTCCAGAATGTAAGAAAAAGCCTCTCAGAATGGGACATGAAGAGACCACTATACTGTTTAATAATTTGATCCTGGATAGTACCAATTTTGGGTGGTGCACGTTACACTTTATATGTTTTAAAAAATTGTATATACTACTAGTTACTTTAACAGCTTACATTGCTGCTGCTACAGTTCCCTGAGATTTCATCCCTTTTATCTGTACCTGCATAAAAGTTCATACACATGTGTGATCCCAGGTGCCGGCCCACAACGCTCGTTGTGTATGTATGGCTGTTTTGGCCGATAATCGTGACATGTATGGGCGCTTTGTTGTTGAAACAGACATTCGGTTGAAGATCTGCCCGGCAGGTCAGGGCGACGACCCCCGACCGAATGGCCGTTTCACACGAAAAAGTTACCATACACTTCACATCATGGGGTCATCACTTTGTGCATCATGGGTCAGCACCTTCAATCGCATGTGTGTATGAAGCTTAAGCCTATATCCCTACTGCCCTATTGACTGCATTGCAGAAGACTGGGTCAACAGGCAGTAACACACTCAAGTAAGAAAAGAGAAATCTGTACATGAAATTCTTAATTGATTTCAAGCCATACACAGTGGTATGAATAGGTATTTTTTGCTCTGATCAAATCATATTGCACCACACATTTTAGGACTGGGTATCCTCCAATAGCTTTACTATATTTAATGCTGTTTTGAAATGTTTCTGGTGTTCAGTGACTGGGACACCTCCAAGAAAAGTATACAGTTCCCATTGAGTAGTAAAGTAACAAATTAATTTCTATTTATGCTTGTGAAGGTTCTCATTCATCCAGTTCATGGTATATCTGTTGTATTTAATTAGATCAACTGGACTTGAAGTTTAGTTCTTGAAGATGTTTCGCTAGTCATCCGACTGGCTTTCTCAATTCAGAATGACTTGTACAAGAATCTGTGGCAATTATGTACCCTGGAAAATCCCAATTAGCATATCACAGCCAGGTGTTAAGGGAGTAATTGCATAGTGGCTAATAGGTGTTATAGGAACACCCAGAGTAAGGTGTCAAAATAGCATTGTACATGGCAGACAGTTGGTGTCGAACCCCCCACCTCTATTTAGGCTTGGTTTCTTTATTTTCACATAAATGGCCTCCTTAACACCTCTCTTGAACCAGTCATGTTCCTTTGCCAATATGTTAACATTACAATCATCAAAGGTATGTCCTTTATACTTAAGATGCAGGTACACGGCTGAGTCCTGACCCGAGAAATTGGCTCTTCTGTGCTGGGCCATACGTTGATGCAGTTGCTGTTTGGTCTCCCCCACATACAAATCAGAGCATTCTTCACTCCACTGCACTGTGTATATTGCCACAGATTCTTGTACAAGTCATTCTGAATTGAGAAAGCCAGTCGGATGACTAGCAAAACGTCTTCAAGAACTAAACTTCAAGTCCAGTTGATCTAATTGAATACAACAGATAATTTCTATTTATGCAAAGTCAGATTTACTTTTCGTAAAGAAAGGGGATACAAGGAGCAATTGAACAAAGAGAAACAATTGAAAAAGAAAACAAAAACATTAATGTTGTCCAAGAATCTCTTCTTGTAACAGGAACATATTAAAAGGAAGGTGCATAGTTGAAAATATGTGTGACTAACATTGGACTGTCGTGGGAGAATCTACACTGTGTGTATGTCCACTCTGCTTTAATATGCCCCAGAAAACCTTTCAAATAGTTCCAATAGTGTACACTCAAGCACACCCCCTTTGGCACAGCCTTCAATTGATAGGTGCAATCGTCCCAGCCCTCCACCTTAAGGGCCATAGCAATATGGCAATGCAAAAACATTGGAGGAGCACACTACTTCATTTTCAGTGTTTTATTGAGCAAAAAGCAACATACAACGTTTCTGGGGATATGACTTCCCCTTCCTCAGGTATAACTGTGTACACACCCCTTCCACCTTATATACCCTAAATCCCACCCATTTGTGATGTGGCATAAGTGACAAACAATAATTAAACCATGAGGTCCAAGGCCTACAACCAATTTCACATTTTCTTGTAGATATATAACACACCATCATTATCAATAAAACATCTTAAGATCAATACACATTAGAACATCTTTCATATATATTTAAAATTAGTGTAATCAAGAGTGCTATGTTTTTGGTTTAAATAAAGTGCAAAACACTTTTAGAACAATTTTAAAATGATAAATTGTATATACTAGAGCACTTTTGCGCTTTATTTAAACCAAAAACATAAACTATAGAGCATTGATCGACTGATACTGTAGAGCATTAATACACTAACAGGGTTATTCAATAAAAGTTCTTATCATTAAAAATGGTGCTAATTTTGCCCCAACCAATCAGATGTTAGCTTTCAAATGTAAAATAAGATCTGATTGGCTGGGGCAAAATTAGCACCATAAGAACTTTCATTGAATCTCCCTGTAATCCTGTAGAGCATTAATCTACTAATTCTGTAGAGCATTGATCCATTGATCCTGTAGAGTATTAATCCACTGATTCTGTAGATCGTTAATCTACTGATCCTGTCGAGCATTGATCCACTGATCCTGTAGAGCAATAATCCACTGATACTGTAAAGAATTGATCCACTGATCCTGTAGAGCATTGATCCAATGATCCTGTGGAGCATTAATCCACTGATCCATTAGAGCATTAATCCACTGATCCAGTAGAGCATTATTCTACTGATCCTGAAGAGCATTGATCCACTGATACTGTAGACCATTAATCTACTGATCCTGTAGAGCATTGATCCACTGATCCTGTAGAGCATTAATCCACTGCTCCTGTAGAGCATTAATCTACTGATCCTGTAGAGCATTTATTCACTGATCCAATAGAGCATTAATCCACTGATCCTGTAGAGCATTAATCCACTGATCCTTTAGAGCATTAATCTACTGATTCTGTAGAGCATTAATCCACTGATCCTGTAAAGCATTAATACACTGATGTTGTATAGCATTAATACACTGATCCTGTAGAGCATTAATCTTTTAATCCTGCAGAGCATTGATCCACTGATCCTGTAGAGCATTAATCTACTGATCCTGTAGAGCATTAATCCACTGATCCTGTAGAGCATTAATCTTCTGATCCTGTAGAGCATTGATCCACTGATCTTGTAGTTGTAGATCATTGATCAGCGGATCCTGTAGACCTTTAATCTACTGATCCTGTAGAGCATTGATCCACTGATCCTGTGGAGCATTGATCCACTGATCCTGTAGAGCATTAATCCACTTATCCTGTAGAGCATTAATCCACTGATCCTATAGAGCATTAAACCACTGGCCCTCTAATGCATTAATCTACTAATCCTCTACAGCATTAATCCACTGATCCTGTGGAGCCTTAATCCACTGATCGAGTAGAGCATTAATCTACTGATCCTGAAGAGCATTGATTCACTGATCCTGTAGAGCATTAATCTTCTGATCCTGTAGAGCACTGATCCACTGATCCTGTAGAGCATTGATCCACTTATCCTGTAGAACATTAATACACTGATCCTGTAGAGCATTAATATACTAATCCTGTGGAACATTGACCCACTGATCCTGTAAAGCATTAATCCACTGATCCTGTAAATCATTAATATACTGATCCTGTAGAGCATTGATCTACTGATCCTGTAAATCATTGATCCACTTATTTGGTAGGGCATTAATCTACTGATTCTGTAGAGCATTTATCCACTGAATATGTAGAACATTGATCCACTGATCCTGTAGAGCATTGATCCACTGATCCTGTGGAGACTTAATTCACTGATCCAGTAGAGGATTAATCTACTGATCCTGAAGAGCATTGATCCACTGATACTGTAGAGCATTAATCTACTGATCCTCTAGAGCATTGATCCACTGATCCTGTAGAGCATTGATCCACTGATCCTGTAGAGCATTAATCCACTGATCATGTAGAGCATTAATCTACTGATCCTGTAGAGCATTAATCCACTAATCCTGTAGAGCATTAATCTACTGATCCTGTAGAGCATTGATCCACTTATTTGGTAGAGCATTAATCTACTGATTCTGTAGAGCATTGATCCACTTATTATTTAGAACATTGATCCACTGATCTTGTAGAGCATTGATCCACTGATCCTGTGGAGCCTTAGTTCACTGATCCAGTAGAGCATTAATCTACTGATCCTGAAGAGCATTGATCCACTGATACTGTAGAGCATTGATCCACTGATCCTGTAGAGCATTAATCCACTGATCCTATAAAGCATTAATCTACTGATCCTGTAGAGCATTAATCCACTAATACTGTAGAGCATTAATCTACTGATCCTGTAGAGCATTAATCTTCTGATCCTGTAGAGTATTAATCTACTGATCCTGTAGAGCATTAATCTTCTGATCCTGTAGAGCATTAATCTACTGATCCTGTAGAGCATTGATCCACTGATCCTGTAGCTCATTAATCAGCTGATCCTGTATATCTTCAAACTACTGATCCTGTAGAGCATTGATCCACGGATCCTGTAGAGCATTAGTCCTGTAGAGCATTAATCCACTGATCCTGTAGGCCATTAATCAACTGATCCTGTAGACCATTAATCCACTGATCCTGTAGACCATTAATCCACTGATCCTGTAGACCATTAATCAACTGATCCTGTAGACCATTAATCCACTGATACTGTAGACCATTAATCAACTGATCCTGTAGACCATTAATCCACTTATCATGTAGACCATTAATCCACTGATCGTGTAGACCATTTATCCACTGATCGTGTAGACCATTAATCCACTGATCGTGTAGACCATTAATCCACTGATCCTGTAGACCATTAATCCACTGATCCTGTAGACCATTAATCCACTGATCCTGTAGACCATTAATTCACTGATTATGTAGATCATTAATTCACTGATCCTGTAGACCATTAATCCACTGATCCTGTAGATCATTAATCCACTGATCATATAGATCATTAATCCACTGATCCTGTAGAGCTATAATCCACTGATCCTGTAGACCATTAATCAACTGATCTTGTAAACCATTAATCCACTGATCCTGTAGACTTTTAATCTACTGATCGTGTAGACCATTAATCCACTGATTGTGTAGACCATTAATCCACTGATCCTGTAGACCATTAATCCACTGATCCTGTAGACCATTAATCCACTGATCCTGTAGACCATTAATTCACTGATTGTGTAGATCATTAATCCACTGATCCTGAAGACCATTAATCCATTGATCCTGTAGACCATTAATCCACTGATCCTGTGGAACATTAATCCACTGATCCTGTAGATCAGACAGGTCATCACAATCAACTACCCTTATCTTATATATAAAACAGGTTTTTATTAAAAGTCCTGGAATTAGTATATGTATGTAAGGCTAACAAATGCCAATAACATTATGAATTTTGTTTTTATTGCGGCACATTATTAACAATAAAGACTCTATTTTCAATACAAATATTGTTTGTGAGATTCGAGGAAATTCTTGTTAGAAATATTGTTAAAAATCAGGTAGATGGGAGGGAATACTTGCTCTTACCTCCCATAAAATTATGGACTGGGGAATAAAAGTTTTGGGGTGTAGTTGCCCTGTAAAAAGACAGTTCTATTACAGTATATGTTTACTAATACACCAGATACAGAATACATATGTAACACACACACACACACCGGCTTTCAGACTAAAAATTTTAGAACAACCTAGAAGACATTTTTGGTAAAAAGGATCTTGCATGGGCTTAAAGTATAACTAACATAATGCAAAAAGGAATAAACAGTGAACACAGGAGAATATTGCAAAGCTGATGCTACCCCTAAGAACTCACTGCACTGGACTAATAAAATGCAAATAAAAGGGAAGGGAGTGGAATAATAATTATTTTTAAAAGTAACTTGCATGTTTGCTATAAAAACTGTACTGACTTCTAAGAAGAAAAGATTTGCTTTAAAGTGATATCCTAACTTGTACACAACAAAGTGTCTAATTGTGAAAGACGAATATTCCAAAATCCGACTCTCCTCCAGCATATTTAATTGAGCTCCTGAGATGCAATATCAGTGAGAGATAGGGATAAATAACTAGCAGTCCCATTGGTCTCTCCAAGAACCCATTGATGTTTCATAAATCCTAGTCACTACAAATCTAATTGAGTTACCATGCTGAATTAGCTTACATCTAAATGGCATTCATGTCTACAAATGGAATAATTAGACTCTAGAAAATGGGATACATCAAGTGGTATCCCAAGTGAAAAGATGAAGACATTAGCATTCATCCAATCAACATTTTATAAAGAAAAGCAGAAATATCACCTTTGTGCAAGCAGAGGAAGAAATATGGCATTACATTTTAATTATAATATTGAGGTCATTTCACTGAAATATTTCAGAGGAAAAATCAATGTAGCATATTTTTCATTGAAAATGAAACAAGATACATTCACATATTTATTTCTACATAAAGCTTTGAATTAATATTCTCTGCTATTATGAAATTTAAGGCAGATGCAAAATGAATCTATCTATCTGTCTATGTATAAACGAGAAATACTGTAGCACATTTAATGCTCCTGTAATCCAATAAATTACAAATAATACACATTTGGTAGGTGCATTTATACCAGATATCAAGAAACACAAATCGGCAGTATTTATCCTTCTTAAACACACTCACCTTTTTTCTTCATTATAATTAAACCTTTGACTTATTGACTCTTACTATGAACTATAATTTGTTAGTATTTTTACTTTTGTGTCCTACTTATCCATTTTGTGCTGTGATGTGTACTTGACTGTAGTGTAATAGATTTCTCCGACCCATAAAAATGAGCTATGGAGTAAAAAAAATCGTATTCAATCTCATGCTATAACCCTTTGTAATCTATCATTTAGCCGCAATAGGGTATGTTTGTAACAGCAAAGTGTTCTTGCCAAGGGATACTCCAAAATGCACTGCATTTCACTAAAAATGTGTATTTTAAAAAAATGCCCCAATATGCTCGTTGAATTGATATGTTTAGTTGTTAAAGTCTATGGCTGAGTACACACAATGCAATTTTTCAGCCTGAACGTCTGAGAGTTGCATGGGTTTTTGGCCAGACACGGGCAACATCCAACCATTCGTTCGTCCATATTGGACGAATGGCCAATCAGACACATCTGAAAACTATGGCCGATCATGCAGTCCTCAATGGACCACATGCTCGGTCACAGCAAACTGTCGCCTCGTGGCTACTTTTTCCGCAAACGACAGTCCTTCATCCTGACCAACAAGTTAAAAGTGCCGAACGGTCAGTCGGGATGAAGAATTGGAAGGTGTGTATAATATAATATAATATATTGTGGCTGTGGTTAGTCCTTACTTTAGCTTCTTGAGAACTCACATAACAGCAGCTGAAGCGAGCAACTCTTTTATTCATGCAGCAATGCACTACTGGGAAAACTAGTCACATGTCATAGAGACAGGATGAGAGATAGGTCAAAAAGCAACATGTCTTTTAAGGCTGTACATACATATGTCACATCTTCCTTCTTACATGAAACTTAACAAAACTGCTGGTAGGCACACCAAGGATCATTATTTAAAGTTACATACCGTATATACTCGAGTATACCGAGGTTTTTAGGTTTTAAAACAAACCTAAAAACCTTACCTCGGCTTATACTCGAGTCAAGGTCCACGAAGCTACTCCAGGATGATCGCCGTCTCCTTATGGCCAAATCCGGCTGCCGCACGCTGGGTACGTCCTGTGGGTTTGCCGGCTGATGTCACTACTCCGGCGCTAGGCTTTGAGAGGCGCCGAGTAGTGACATCAGCCGGCAAACCCACAGGACGTACCCAGCGTGCGGCAGCCGGATTTGGCCATAAGGAGACGGCGATCATCCTGGAGTGCAGCTTTGGGGTAAGGACCAACTGGGGGGACTCTCAGGGGAGGGAGGGAAGGAGGGAAGGGGGCTATATAGGAATGTCACTACATGCACTCACATGAGTTTTATAATATTATTATTGTACACTTGGAAGATTTTTATATGTATGTTATATGCACTTTATAGTTATGAAAAGGCACTATGTTAAAGGGCAACTTAAGACTCAAACAATACTGAGGGCAGTAGTTGTCATAGTTCCTAACCTCGGCTTATACTCGAGTCAATCAATTTTCCCTACTTTTTTAGGTAAAAAAGGGTACCTCGGCTTATACTCGGGTCGGCTTATACTCGAGTATATACGGTAATACAATTGCTTAAATTTAACATACAACAGAGTGTGTCAAGTTATAAGCCCTATAACCTTGACATGTCACAGTCTGTGAATCTGGATGGAGGACGTATATTTCTACCGCCTCTAGTTCGTGTTGGTCCCTCAGATACAGATGTTGATGCAGAATCTGCTTCATCTTTGGTATGTGCAGAATCTTTTCATCGATTGTTGGTTCTGGGAAGTGGATACTGATGTGATTGTTTTGCTCATAAGGAATGTCAGTTGAGGATTACAGGGTCTTCCCTTAAGTGCCTTTTGTTTCTGTGACAACTAGTGCCTTCTGAGGTGGTGACAACAAATGATCTTGGCTTCTCTCAGCAACTACCCTTGCTGGGACCCACTGTGTACTTATTTGCATGTGGATGTATGGGGCATTAAAAGTTTTGTGGTGGTAGGAAGTGTACTCCGCAATAGCCTGCCCATGGGCTCGAGAATATGATAGTCCAGCGATTTGGGTGTTTCTTAGGTTCAGCGGTTCTAACTGTTGGTCAGTGTTGTCTCGTGAGTCTTTCGGAAATGGTGTTTAGCTATCTGTATCATACGTTCATCCTGGTCTGACTCGCAAAGGGCACATGATCGCAAATAAGCTCTGTAGCAAAACCATGATGGGTAAATACTGCTTTCAGTTTTGCAATAACTGTGCCAACAGTTTTATCATGAACGTGTAGAACTTCAGGGTATTTGAAAAAATTCAAAAATATCAGTGGCCAACTTTAGCCAGGGCAATTCAGGAATCTTGTGTGGAAGCATGGGCTCCTTGCTGTTTATGGGTTGAAGAGCTTGTCAGGGTGAACCGTTACCTATCCATTGTTCAATGTCTTTTTTCAAACATCACTGTGCAAGCTCGTGCCTTAGATCTTTGGATACTTTAGTGTGGTAAGTGAAAGCACTGCTGTATGTGTTTTCTAGCAACTGTGGAAATTATGATTGTTGTGTAACACAGGATCATTTTGTGTGCAATCCTGAAGGTACTTCAGTGAACCATCACTGTGTCTGTCATACTATAGATCACTTTCTCTTCAAGCAGAATATCAGAACACACATTTGATGTCTGTAGTGGCGCCCATGATGGAACATGTGCAATGAACATATTTTTGCCTTTGTGTAGACAATTAGTATACCATACTTCTAGGTTTTGAAAAAATGGCCTCCAGTGGTTTGCGATCGCTTTGAACCCTCACAGGCACACCATAGGGCATATTTATAAAAGCCTAAATTTTTCGCCTAGTTAATAACGGCGAACATCGCAGCAAAAACAACGCTTTTTGGGATGGTATTTATAAAAAAGTGGAGAAAAAAAGACAGGAAAAGAAAAGTGTTGCAGCGAAAACTTAACTCGTCTACATGATGACTGCATTGCGAAAAGGCCACTATAACACAATCTAACCCCAAAAATGTCCACCTCACATTTATAAATAAGTAACCCACATTTTATTCATCAAATAAATTTCTAATTTCGAATACAATCGAATTTTCTAATGCACATTCACCTTCCTCATGCGCAGTCGCTTTTCTAATTCGCGGTCGCTTTTTTCATGGGCGTTTGTATTTAGAATGTGCTTTGACGTTTTTAATAGGCATATTGCCAGCTTTCTTAAGGGAAATAGTTGTCTGCACATTTTTTTTCTATTAATTCTCACAATTTCTGTTTATTTCAAATATAGTACAAATGATATCGAACAGCTGCGATGGCATAGGGAGAATGCTCAGGACTGTGTGTCTCCCTTGGCTGCGGCATTCTCCCCTATAGGGAGTCGACCGCGGATGAGGGAAATTTTCCCTTTCCCAAACGAGCGCTCAGCCAAACAATGGCACATTATCTAAAGTGAACATTTCCTATTTGAAACATTACGAAGTGCACATTTTTGTGCCTTGTGCGCATTATACGCATGCAAGTTTCACATTTGTCGTTATGAAAATGCATGCGATGGCGAATAAATGTTGAACACATGTACTTCCAAAATGAATTTTTCTTTGCAAATGCAGCGCATTGGAAATGGCACAAAATATTTTGGTTCCTGCGATTTTCATTCAATTTGCATTTGTGAATGGGTTTGCACATGTGCTCGTGCTTGTATTAAATGTTCCGTCAAATAAAGTCATTGTGGAAAGTAAAATAAAATTTAGCAAAAATTGAAAATCTATACCTTCATAGATGTGTCAAAAAATATGTTAAATAGTAGTAAGATCATTTGTATGAATTTGTTTTAAGTTCTTTATGCAATAAAAATCATGAAAAAATCCAAAATCCCAACAGACATGGTAAAAAGATGCCTTTTCACTACCTTCATGTTGGCGATAATTTTACGCTCCATTTAAACACACTTTTCGCATTTTAGAAATCGTGTTATGCCTTTTTGCTCAAATTACCGTTGCGGTGTATGGCGAAGTTTGGCGTAAAGGGTTTTAGCGATAGGTCGCAGAAAAGTTTTTTGCCACTCGTTAATGCCACCTTTTTAAATTGCATTAATTTTTGCTCTTTTATAAATATACCCCCAAAATATACTGATGGGACTTGCTCAGTCAAAAAACAATTGCCAGTAACTCTTCTTTCACTTTGGGCATAGTTTTGTGTTCAAGGGTATCTCCACTCGTATTTTTTACATTTTGGAATCCAGTTCTATTGAAGAACGGAGGTAAAGGAGCTGTGCTTTACCTCCGTTCTTCAATAGAACAAACAGGAGCCAGGAGAAAAGGTAAACGTACCCGCTCGCTCGCTCCCCCGGCGCTTAGTCTGACAGGTCCTGACGGACCTTGTCTTCTATGCGCATAGATCGCGCATGCGCATAGAAGACAAGGTCCGTCGGGACCTGTCAGACTACACACCGGGAAGCGAGCGAGCGGGTAAGTTCTTACCTTCTCTCCTGGCTCCTGTTTGTTCTATTGAAGAACTGAAGGTAAGGCACAGCTCCTTACCTCCCGTTCTTCAATAGAATTGGATTCCAAAATGTTAAAAATACGAGTGGAGATACCCTTTAAGAGGCCTGGAGGAATATGCTACAGGTTGGTTGTTCTGCAATAAACATGCGCCCAGACCAACTTTTGTAGCATCAGCTTG
This sequence comes from Hymenochirus boettgeri, assembly GCA_019447015.1. Taxonomy (NCBI): domain Eukaryota; kingdom Metazoa; phylum Chordata; class Amphibia; order Anura; family Pipidae; genus Hymenochirus; species Hymenochirus boettgeri. The sequence continues at coordinate 179,479,312 of CM033471.1, forward strand.
CACTTCTAGTTGTACTTTTGGGTCAAAGTGTCTGAGCACAGGGGCTGTACTGATTTTTTCTTTAAGCTTCTTATTGTTCAGGCCCCAATTGCCACAGGACATCATCTCTAATGAGTGTTCTCAGTGGAGCCGTTAGCGTCGATTCATAACATATGAACTGTGCCAGGTATTGGATTAATCCCAGAACTCTTTGAAGGTCTTTCTTTTCACTAGGTGCTGGCATATTGCATATTGCCTCTATCTTGGCATCATCTGGCTTAATTCCATCCTTGCATATGATGTAACCCATTTACTTTACATTATCTATCATATATTGTATTTTATCCTTGTTAAATTTCACACCTATCTCACGTGCCCTATCAAGTATCTGCTTTAGTGTAGCATGGTGTTCTTTCTTTGTAGCTCCAGCAATGATCATGTTGTCTGCTATAATATGAACTCCTTTCATATGACCAAAACATTCCTCGCTTGCAGATTTAATCCCAAATGGGAGCCTGTGGATCTTATACCTATCCCAAGGGGTATTGAAAGTGCAGTGGTCTGATGACTCTTTGTCTAGCTTTACTTGTCAATTTACTCTGAGTGATACTCTCTGGGATCAAGAAAGAGTCTGAGTGGGCCATTTTTCTTTTTTGTGATCACCATGCCATTTACCCATGCACTGGGTTTGGTTACCTTGGAAACAATACCTGTAACCTCCAAGTTATGTAGGGTAACCTTTAGCTTGTCCAAAACAGAATTAGGAATTTTCCTGCATCAGCGAAAGACTGGTGGAATTCATGGGTCTGTGATATGATGGGTCCCTGGGAACTTTCCAACTCCTTTAAAAACATCATTGTATTTCTGCAGGGGTTCAATTTTGCTGGAGAGTAGCTGTGTAGCAATGTTATGAACATGCCGGAGGAAGTCAAGTGTGGTGCATGCTGCCTGGCCAAGAAGTGGTGGGTCATTTGTGTTGATAATATAAAAATGGATCATAGCTGTGCAGGGAGCATGTATAACTGCTTTCAGTTTAATTTTTGCACCACCAAATGCAATTAACACAGTGCTTGCAGGTGTCTGTTGTACTTTGTCTTGAAGGAGGTGGGCAACAGTGACTGGCATTGTGTTTGTTTCTACACCACTGGACAATTTGAAAGAGACAGGTAAGCCTGCAAATTTTATGGTAGAGAACCACGCATCTTGGTTTACTGGAGGTATGAAGGTTCTCATTGATTTTCTGGAATTCTGCTTTACGAATTTTTCCAAACCACGTTCAAGAAATTTAGATAATTTTAAGTTTTAAGGAATTTTTGAAAAATGTTTTAAAAAATGCTACAGTAACTTACTGTAAATGGCTCTGGGACCTGGGAAATGGTCGCACACTAATTCCAGTTTTCTGCGGGTCAATAATCCTTAAATGGACAAATTCGAGAATTCTTGAACGTTCAAGGATTCTCGAATTCGGCCGTTCGAGGTTTATTGAACGGCCGAAAGTCACGTGGCCGGATGTTCTGGGGTCCTGAAGCACAACCCGAGACCCCCTCCCGGGTCCTTAGAAGGACCATTGTGGCACTGACAAGTGCATTTTGGGGCTTAAGGGTTCCCGCAGCTCAAACCAGGACCCCCTTCCCCGGCACTTATTAGTGCCCTTGTGTCTTCGTTCTTTCCACAGGGATGTGTTCCCTGGACCATTTGGATTTTAGCAGTTTTGCCCATCCCTATTTATTAACTGCCAAAACCTATAGTTCAATTGTGGCGTTGTCCAAAACAAGCTATTGCCTTAGCTTTGCCATGCTATTCCAAAAGGTTTGGAAATAGTGCAGGCACCAAGTCAGTGTAAAACCCATGCTAACCTGATAATTCATCGGGTAGCATGGGTTTTATACTGATTTGTGCCCCTTGATATTTAAGAACATACTAAAAGCCTGGTATAAAGCAATCAACTTGAAGGACAACAATAGTGCCCTGAAAGACTCTCATTTCTTTGAAACTACCCAAGGATAGGACCTAAACCATACCCCTCTAACTACTATACTCACCTCTTGAAGTTCTGCTGGCATGCTGTTTTCTGCCACCCTCCCTTTGCTCGGGGCTTTACCAATAGGAAGACATGCTTCCTCAACAGTGTTTCTTCCTACTGGTCAGATCACGGCACGGAAAGAACAGCGTGCTGGTTATTGGTACTACTAAAAGTACAGTAGTTAAAAGCTGAAGCCAGGGGTGAGGACCTAAAGGTTTAGGTCTTTACCAGGGTAGTTTCAAAGGGCCAAACAAGAGGATCGGAGCTGTGGTGAGTATAGGGGAACTGTGGTCTGCAAACAAGTTAATTTTTAATGAAAGGCCAGGTTTCTACCTTTAAAACTAGCCATCAACCACCCCTCTATGTCCTGCACTGCCCAAGATATGAACTTGGGCAGTGCAGATCAGAGAGTGAGGGGGGTGGTATCAGATAGTGGTTCCTCCTTCTAATCTGTAGTTGGCACATGCACAGTGCAGGACAAATCAGAAGAAACCAGGAAGAGATTGAGTTACAGTGACTGAAGGAGGACTAATGGGGAGGAGGGGGAGGGAGTGTGTAAGGTGTGTAAATTTTTATATTTTTTAATGCCTCCCACTTGCTGACCAATTCCTGACAATTCACCTAAAGTCATTTTTGGACCACAGTTACCCTTTAAGTCCAGTAAAAACCCCTTTAACATGGTAATCAAAATGTATGATAAAAGTAATACCTGACAGCATAAGGTGCCAATAGACAATACAAATACCCCAAAAATCCTATCCTCAAGGTGTGGGGGCCAAAAATGACCAACAACAATACAGATGAATTACCATTGTCAGTATCAGTTGCAAAGCCTTTGCTGAATATGGTTTGCAGGGCAAAGCAATGTTAACCTTAGCGGTAGGAACTTGCTGTGAATAGCTACCTATGTTTCCTATAATTATTAGAATACAATATTTGCCTGTTAATCCCTTTTTACCTCTGAGAACAAGCCAGTCAAATGTTTAATTCCAGCATGCTGGGAATCTGATAACTTACTTTTCCCTTTATTACTTACCGTATATACTCGAGTATAAAAACCGACCCGAGTATAAACCAAGGTACCCAATTTCAGCTAAAAATCCTAATAAAGTTGTTGACTCGAGTATAAACCGAGGGTAGAAACTTGGCATTCAAGATGTTGGAAACTACAACTCCCAGCTAATAAAGCATCCTGGAGAGTTTAGTTCCCAAACATTGAATGCCACCCTCCCCCTCCCACCCAGTTCAGTACCTGTGGGCTCTTCTCCCTGTGGGCTCTTCTCCATCCAAGCAAGGGCCAGCATTGAAGAATCCTTGGGCCAGCATTGAAGAAGCATCCTTGGGCCAGCATTGAAGAAGCATCCTTGGGCCAGCATTGAAGAAGCATCCTTGGGCCAGCATTGAAGAAGCATTAAGGTCTCCTCTGCATTCCGGAGCCGCACGATCTTCTCTGCACTGGCGCGCCGGCTGACGTCACTGCCCGGCGCGGGCTGTGATGTCAGGCCGGCACGCCAGTGCAGAGAAAGATTGTGCGGCTGCCGGAATGGTAAGGTAAGATGTGACTCGAGTATAAACCGAGTCTGAGTTTTCAGGCTGATTTTTCAGCCTGAAAAACTCGGTTTATACTCGAGTATATACGGTACTTACTTACTACAGTAGCTTAGAAATAGATGTAGACTGATGGAAACTTAACATTAGAATTAGGTTAGACCAAGAGGCATATTTAAAAGATAGTTACGTTTTCACTGCATTTTCTCATAGCGCTGCATACATTTCTGATTTTTCAGTTTTTTGAGTTTCAGAATGGGGGTTTCCAAATGGACACTGCTTATGACCCCTTTGTAATGTTACCTAATTCTCCTTTGCAGTCCTGGTCTGGTATTCATAGATTCTCTGTTGCTATTTTTCTTTTTCACCACGATTCTGGACTTAACACAAAGAATACAGCAATATTACAACCACTTATCACAGCAAAAACAATCCATTTTATAAATACTGTCATGCTATTCGCCTTACAGAAGTCCGGCGTTAGTGAAATTGTGAAAATAAATCTCCTTTATAAATATGCCCTAAGGTTTTCTGCAAAGCTGAGCAAAAAAATTGGGTTGTGATTTCACGTTAAATGGATTACATGGCATTGTTACCTTACAAGTTTTGGGGTTTCTGCCCAAAAAATCGAGAGACCTAGCAGGGCACAGCCATGAAAATGCAGGGCAGACACACATTTTTTAACAATACCTGACTGAAAATGTATTGATAATAGATGAGAAAGAACTGTTGGTTGGTCAGAGCGGGTTTACATTATCTTGCCAAATAGTTTTTGATATTATTTTTGTTTTTAATGGGTTTAGGACTTGAATAAATAGCAATGTCAAATGGAGAACCAACTTAACTACAGTGGTCAGTAACCCCACATTTCCATGTTAAAACACAAACAGGGAGATTCAATAAAAGTTCTTATCATTTATTATTGATCAGGTTGGGCAATATTTAATCTGCACCTCAGGTCCTTCACCCCCCTCATAATCCAATCAGTTACCCAGGTCCATCACCCACCCATAATACAATCTGTTTCTAGGTCCTTCACCACCTCTAAATCCAAACTGTTCCCCGGGATTATCACTCCCCCTAATACAATCTGTTCCCCAGGTCCTTCACCCCCTCTAAATCCAATCTGTTCCCAAAGTCCATCACTCCCCTGAGGGGAAACTAAGCCCATCTATAATGTTTCCATATTTCAATTTATTGGAGCACCCCTTTAATTATTGTACACTGGTTGGTGCCAGTTTGTTTATTTCAGGCTCGCATCACTAATTTTGGCCATATACTGTGATTGATTGGTGATCAATAGGACAAATAATTTTACAAACATATACAATCAATTGAAAATCAATGAAAGGGCTGTTAACATTTAAGCAATATTATGGCATAGACTTTAAACTCTGCATTTACCTATTAACCTTTATGGAAGACACGGACTAAAGTGCTAAGTGGGGTGCCACAGGGTTCTGTGTTGGGGATACTTCTATGTAATCTGTTTATAAATGATGCGGAAGTGGGTATTGTCAGCAAGGTTTCTGGATTTTCTCGCAAGTAGAGGGCCTGGCAGTGCAGCAGAGGAAAGAGGGATGGTACGTAATATTTGGGGAACTTTCTGAACTTAACACTATAGCGGTTGGTGCTGGGGGGACAGGGAGAATATTATATAAAACATTTTTTAGAAGGGTAGACATGCCCTTTAAAAACTTCAGAGGATGTACAATCATTGCAGGGGGATCTAGAAAGATTGTCACATTGGGCTGCTAAGTGGCAGATGAAATTCAATGTTGATAAATGTACGGTGATGCATTTTGGACTTAAAAATCCTTGTGCTTCCTCTACTATAAATGGCTCTGAGATATGTGAATCCCTGTTAGAAAGGGATCTTGGAGTTTTGGTGGATAACAAACTTAAAGGTAGCAAGCAGTGCCAGGCTGCAGTAGAAGCTAGATCTAGCATAGTACAGTCTTGTATAAAGATAGGTATGGATTCAAGGGAGAAAAATGATATTCTCCCTCTTTACAAAGCATTGGTAAGGCCTCATTTGGAATATGCAATGCAATTTTGGAATACTGTGTACAAATAGGACATCTTTGAAATGGAAAGGGTTTCCGGGACGGGCAATTAAATTAATAAGGGGATTGGGGGAGCTTGAATATGAAGAGAGACTGGATAAGTTACAATTATGTGTGCTAGAGAAAAGGCGCTTGCGTGGGGATATACTTATTGTATATAAATACATTAACGGGCCATATAACAAAAATAAATCTGGGGCATTGTTCACCAATAGAACATGTCAGAGGACACGTGCACATCCCTTAAGACTTGAAGAAAACAGGTTTAGGCTTCAAGTTCGGAAAAGGTTTTTCACTGTAAAAACGGTAAAGCTATGGAACTGTCTTCCAGTTGCCGTTGTGATGGCAGGTTCATTGGTCAGTTTTAAAAAAAAGCTGGATGGGTTTTTGCAAACAGAAAATGTTGCAAGTTACTGGTATTGATACATAAAGTAGCGTTGATCCGGGGAAATTTCCGATTGCCACTTGGAATTTTTTTCCCCTTCGTAAATTTGGTGGGGGTTTTTTTGCCTTCCTCTGGATCAGCTGTTAGGCAGGGAATGAGCATATTGCTAGATGGGTTGGACTGGATGGACATATGTCTTTATTCAACCTCATATACTATACTATACTATACTATGCTATACTATATAAACTAGCTTATTGTAAACTTCCTCTCTCTCACAATAGAAACCACACTGAGCATGCCTGTTCTCAGAGAGTGAGGGATACTTTTATTCCTTTGACATTTCTACAGAACAATGGGAAAAGCAATGTTAAAATATTGACATGTAAAATGTAATTACACAAAATACGAGCAGATAATAGTAAAAAAAACTAAGATAAAATGTTCTCGTTTAGATACTGTTAATTATTTATTTACTTTTGTGCTTGGTTTGTGTGCAACTGGAACACTGTCCACTGCTTTTAGCCTTACCTTGGTTTTTTAACAATATTGTGTTGCTCATACACAGTACAGAGCCACCAAGTTGGGTTCTCAGCTAACATTGTTGTGGAGCAATGTAACCAATGGTCCTTATGTTGGGATCAAGGAATAGCTGTAAAATAGATTAAAGTGATTTAAAAGAGTAAAAAAAAATTGAGCTAAGAAACATTTCTTGCCATTTCTATCATACATAGGAATCATTGTGACTTTGGGATCTTCCCTATGATATAGGGGGTTGACTTTGAAATGAAAGCCATCTGAATGCCTCATGGCCATGTGAACCACAAATTAGATATCTCTCTTGGCTTCAGGGTAGCTTCGTACATAACAGGGCACAGTCCTGTATAAAAGAGCGAAACAAAATCAAAAGTTTAGTTGAGACAAAAATATATATATTTTTTATTTTTTTAAACGATAGCAGGATAAAAAAATTAAGCACAGCTGGGCTAAGATACTTTTATTTGTATTCATGCAATTTTTGAATACAAATATTCAAATAAATAATTTGCCATGTAAAATAACACTTTTTTTTCTGCATAAACAGTTTTACTTGCCTTGTCTCTTAAACCAATACAGTTTATGCCAATAAGCGCACAGGAGAACGCACGATCATAGTGAGGCGCGATCATGCACACTTCCATGCACGCTTCCATTCTCAGGCGCTGTGGTTTGGTAACTGGACCCTATCGTATGAGCTCCCATAGCACAGTGAATCACAGCGTGTGTAGTAGTCCCATAGGCTACTACATGCCTGAGCTCCCACTAGCGCAATCGTATTGTAAATCGCATCCGGAACACGCTAGTGGGGACTAGCCCTCAATAAGACTAGCCTCTAGGAAATCCACATCACCTATCTATCTATAGCTGTATACATCATTTTACATAAAGGTGTTTCACTGACCAAAACGACCAAAACACAACTCACAAATACATTTTAAGATACCAGTGACACCATTTGTTCAAAGTAACACATTTACATTTTAATATGCTAAATGCCTGCCTGATAATGACCTTTTAAAGAGTTGGTGTAATAACCTGTAAACAATAATGTGACCAAAAAAGGTCAAGTTGCCCCAAAGAGAAGTTTATTAAATAAATTTATGTTTCTATTATAAAAAAAAAAAGCAAGCAAAATTAATTTAGTAGAAACTAAACCAACTATGGTAATATTTAGACACAATAAAACGTTGGCAATTAACATGTTTCTATTTTTTTCCCAGTGTCATCTTGATTAACGACGTACTGAAATTAACAAGGGACCTTAAATTTCTGACTGGTTCCAGAAAAACTATCCCACATCTTGGTAAAATCACCAACAAAAGGAACACTTAAGACAGGACTGCAATAGTATGAATATTTAATTAATAATTAGTCATGTAATTTCTCCTTAGGAATTATTATCCCTCAAACTGGTTTGCGAATTTAATTATTAGCAGCCTTTTTGTTTCCTTGTCCCCTCATTACTGTCAGGATTGATGTAACATAAACTTCATTAAAAATTAAAGCAAGAGTCTTAATTACAAGGCTACCCAGACTGAAGTTAGAATTAGCCAACTCAGTGATGTGCAAATGAGAGCATTATTTAAGGAACATGCTGGAAGTGGTTATGCTAATTTGCAAGGTTCACAGTTGCAGACCTTTCCTCTTGCAGTTGCATATTCATTAAATGCACTATGCAAATTTAATGTAGCAGCTTTAGTAATGCGTTGTTAATTTATTCAGATTTATTGAGTACGACTTGTAAAGGGAAAAAAAGTACAAATTTAATTACTCCTCCTCTTCTGATATGAAAAGATGGCAAAAGCTTAACGTTTGTATGTCTGGATTACTGCATTTTGATGGAGGGTACAGTATCAAAGGACACCATTTTTATTACCTCTGTTGAAAGAATGCTTGATTTACTTAGGAATCATCTAAGAAATCACTAAAATTGTGCATCCTCTTTCCCAATAGGAATGTAAAAAAGTCTCAGCTGTATTAACTTAAGAGCTTAAGCAGTGCTGAGTCTACAGTCTAATGGATCTAACGACTCTGTGGAGACCAGTAAAGGTTATATATTGATGTCTGTGCAAAGAAAACTGTCTTCCTAGAAAGTTCATTGGTTGCAAGGTTTTACTTGGATGTTGTTGATGATCAAGAATAACAACAGGGAGCCTCCCTTTATTCTCAAGCCGTTACATCATCACAAAGCCTAGTTAGTAACTTGGTGGGAATTTTATCATTTTTTCCTTATGGTTAAATTTAAACAAAATAATATTTTCATTACAGGAATGCTGATCTAAACTCTTTTGGTTTTAATGAATCCATAAAGCATAGTATATTGAAATCTTTAACTAATGCAAATCCTGTAAAACATATGGAGAATCGTTAAACATACATTATCTACCATTCCTTCCAAACCCTGGAAATATAACATCTTTGGATAAGATAGAAGAGCTGGTGAAAAATTTACAGACACGGCCTTAAAGGGGAAGTTCAGTGCAAATACATATGCTTTTCCGAAAAAAGAGCAGTATTTTTTCATCCCAATGACCTCAATCTGCCAATTCAGCATTGTGTCTGTGTATAAATAAATGCAACCAAAATACTGACTTCCTGTTTGCAGGACCCCTAGTAGAGACCATTATGGTCTTGCCCTTGGACCCAGCACCTGGGTTGATTGAGTTGCTCAGTAGAGATCTGAGCATCTTTGATCCAACAGCCAATCAGTAGAAAGCACTGTTAGGAAAATTCCAAGGATGTGGTGCATCCTGGGAAGAAGAAGGACCGTTAGAACCTGAAATGTCAGCTCACTAATGTCAACAGCAGGGAACAGCAAAGGGTAAAAAATCAACTTATTTTTCAAAATGGGAGAGAATATGTAGAATAACTAAGTATGCATCACACAAACTAACAATTTAACAAATATTGATCATTTCCACTGAACTGTCCCTTTAAGGTGTATACAGCAGGCCCTACCTTGAGTATTCTGTGTAGTGTGGGACTCCTAGCCATAGAAAATCTAACAATCAATAAAAAAGGGTACAGAGATGAGAAGCCAAGCTGGTAAGAGAAAAGGAGAAATTGTGTTATGAAGATGTATACAGAAAACAGAGTTTTCAAATTTTGCAATTTCACAAAATAGTCAAATGGGTGTTTTTTATACATGAGTAGTTTTTGCTTAGTTACAGTACTTGTCTGGTAAAGGTTGAGGGAGGAGGTAGTTTTGTAAGGGTAACTAGGGGAAGTAGGGCACGGAAGGGTAGGGTCACTTCTTCCAAGCTAGTCTATCCCAACATATTTGCTGTCTTAGGTGATAAAGCAGAGGAGGTGTTAAAGCACTCAGGGGACCTCCATCTTTAATACAATGGAGGAAGAACTAGGAACTAGGAAGGCTAGGAACGTGGTAGTGGACTCCATTATTAAAAAAATGTGATAAGGCTATCTGCTGCCAAGACCCTACTTGGTGCTAGGGTTCTACATGTGGTGAATCATGTAGAAAGAAAATTGGGTGGGTCTGGGAGAGGGACCCAATGGTCTTGGTTCACATTGCTACTAATGACAAAGTTAGATGATTATGAGAGGTCCTTAAAAATTACTTTTGAGAGCTAGGGGCCAAATTAAAGGCAAGGAACTCAAGGGTAGTATTTTCAGAAATACTACAGTAGCCCTGAGCTTAGCCATATTAATGCATGGCTAAGAGATGTGTGTAAGAAGGAGGGGTTTGGTTTTTTTTAAAAACTGGGCACTTTTTGTTGGCTACAGACTCTTAGGAGGGATGGGTTGCACCTCATTTATGGTGCTGCAGCTATTTTGAGGAAGAAGATGGCTAGAGGGTTGCACAGGAGGAGAATGTAGATAGGCCAGTGGTGGGAGGAAAGGGGGGAGGGGCCGGCATAGAGGATAGGCAGGCATGTATTTTACAGTGCTTAAATACATTACTGGATCATAATCTAAAATGTATGTTAGCAAATTAGATAAGCCTGTCTGAAAATATGGCTGAAAATATGGAAGAATTGGAGATAATGGGTTCAACTAAAAAGTATGATGTGCTGAGAATAGCAAAAACATGGTTAAATATTTCTCGTGAGTGGGCTGTAAATTTAGAAGGAGACTCCTTGTTTAGGCATGATAGAGAAAACAGGTAGGGGTATGTATTTATGTTAAACAAGAGTTGAAGGGGAGTCCTGTTGCCCAATTTCACCCATATTGCCTTTGCTTTAGCATAAATATTGACAGTTATCTCTTCTTTTACATTTGGCTTCAACTCTTGTTTAACATAAATACATACCCCTACCTCTTTCCTGTTTTCTCTATAAATTTATTGTTGGTGTATGCTGCAAGCCACCAAATGCTAGCAGGTAAGAAGTGATTCAGCTTTATATGCAGAAGGCAAAGGCTGCAAGTTTGGGGAACTTTCTAATTATGGGGGACTTTAATTACCCTGACATTGAATTTTTCTGAATTTGCTGCTTGATTATTTTCTTTCACAAGTGGTTGAAGTTCCTCCTAGAAAAGGAGCTCTGTTGGATCTGGTAATATCTAACGTCATGGAAAGTATTATAGATATGAAGGTAACTGGAATCATAGGGAATACTGACCATGAAATATTGTCATTTAATGTTTGCTATCAAAAGGAAAGTGCACTGGGTTAACAAAAACATTACATTTCAGGAAAGCATATTTTCTCTGGATAAAATTAATACCTTGGCATATAAACTGTGATGATATATTCTCAGGTAAAGATAATGAACTGATGTGGACTGTTTTTAAAGGGGTTTTAAATTATTTCACATCTTAATTTATACCCTTGGGAAATTAATGTAAAAAAATAAGTCCACACCAATGTGGCTGAATTTTGATTTACAGAAGGGAAATGGAAAGGAAGAGAATGGCATTTACAATTTTTAAGTCTATGTATGGGCCTTCTGTCTGGGTCCACAATATGGTGCACGGCAATGCATGGAAAAGTGCACCTAGTGTGGCCAGACCAATTGGCCAACACTAGCTTGAACTTTTTGTTGCGTGATCATGGTCGGATCAGATGTTATAACTCACTAGTGTGGCCTAGCCCTTAGGAACAATAAAAACTAAGTATTTTAAAGTATATTAATAGTAAGAAAACGAGGACTGAAAATGTGTGACCATTAAAAAATGGGGATTAGATAGTTACAGAGTGAAAAAACAAACGTCTTGAACATTTCTTCCCCCCTGTATATATAATCTATGAACTAAAGAAAATCCAAGTATAGATGGCATAAAGCAGGGTTTCTCAAAGGGTGTGCCAGGGCACACTGGTGTGACTTCAAAGAGCCAGAGGTGTGCCTCAAAACTTTAGTAGTGGAAATATTTTCACCAGTATAACTAACACATTTTTATTGTTTTGTACTCAAAAATAATATTATGATAACATTTAACACAGTCAATGCAGTGTATCTTTAGTGTGTATATTGTATTCTAATCAATGTAGTGTAAAGTGCATAAATTATGGGTAATTACAACTTTAAGTCCAGCATTAAGAACACAAGTGTGCCTCAAGAATAATTTGCATTGCCAAGTGTGCCACAGTCGGAAAAGTTTGAGAACCACTAACTTACAGTTAGTGTTAGAGTATAGTAGCAATAATGGCATAAAAATTGCAATTGCACTTAACTGAGGATATGGTCAATAAAGCTCCTGGACCGGATAAAATACATCCTAGGGTCCTTAGGGAACTAAGTTTAGGCTTGAACTCAGTTCCATAAAGGTGGCAATAAATATATTCGATTTTACTTACCCAACCGAGCGCTCCCACAACATTCAATCGATCCTGTAGGTTGAGGCTTAAAAATCCTTTAGCAGCTTATACTATAAATGACTCTGTCTTAAAGGATAAGTACACTGCAAAAGCAAGTTAAGTTAAATTGGAGGCAGCAGCTTTAAAAAAACCCCCCCCCCCCTTTTTTTTTCTAGGACCCTCCTAGAGATGGACACAAAACCGAACTCAAACCCGAGTTCAAGACAAAGTTTATGAATTTGGACAAACTCAAACTAGTTTATTTTTCTGGACTCGCCACTGTATTTTCGATAATTATAGTAAATTCGATAATTAGCTAATTTACAAGCCGTTCGCTAACCCTAGAATGTATTGTTCACTAACCCTCGAAAGTATAATTCGTTTTCGATAATCCTCGAATGTACAGATCGTTTTCGCTAATCCTAGAATGTATCGTTCGTAACCCTCGAATGTAACCTTCGATTTCGATAACCCTCGAATTTATGGTTCTATTTTTGCTAACCCTCAAAAGTATCGTTCAGTAATCCTCGAATTGGCCATAACCCTCTAATGTAGCTTGCGCAAAACCAGACAATTGCCCGCTCATGTTTAAGAAGTGTTTTAACAAGTTTTGGTGATAGTGTATTAGTGACATGTTTTCCCAGACCATTTCCCAGGTGCCACAGCCATTTACAGTAAGTTACCATTGTTAGTTTAGAACTTTTTTCGAACTATCACTCTCCCATTGACTTTAATGGGTCCAAATTAGAACATTCGAACTTTTACTGAAGTTCGAAAGTTCAAAAACGCCCATCTCTACTCCTGAGTCTACCTTTGCTGATGTAAATTTGTGACATCTTGGATGTGCAGTGTAGACTGTTTAGCTCTGCCCCTCTGAGACTTGGGGAATCTCCCTCTTCTTAAGCTTCCAAAAGTAGAGATTGTTTGGTCCGTGCGTACGTGAGGGAGCTGAACTGTCTACACTGCACATCCAAGCAACTTTACATCATTTGTCAGCAAATTTACATCAGCAAAGGTAGGCTCAGGAGGGACCTAGAAAGAAAAAAAAAGGGGGGGGATATTTTTTTAAAGCTGCTGCTTCCAATTTAAAGGGCAACTGTGGTCTCAAAACTAGTTAGGGTTAAATGAAAGCCTGCAGTATTCCCTTTAAAATGAGCTGACAATCACATCTCTTTCTGGATCCTGTGAGACATTACATTGGGGTGAATATTCAAACTTCCTGCTTTCAGTAGGTTGAGTGACATCACCTGACCTCTGCACCGCCCGTCCGCCCAGGGGAGAAGCATGCTCAGTTAAGACCTATTGCTGGGGAAATCAGGAAGTACCTGGGGAAAAAACTGACAGTTGATAAGGGGAGCCTATTAATGCAGGCTGACATGACTTCAAGCTGGTCACAAGGCTGAAAACAGGAAGTGTTCAAGCAGGAAGTAATATTGCTGAAACATTCCAGCAATAGCTTCTCACAAATTTTATCTGGGATTTAGGTTTATTTTGCAGGTGGGATGGAAGGCTATTTATATAACTAACCTGTTAAGCCCGTTAACATAACTCCTCCTCCTCCTCCCTTAAATGTAGCAAGCAGTGCCAAGTGGCAGCAGCTAGAGCCAGCAAGATATTGTCTTGTATTAAGAGGGATATGGATTCAAGGGAGAAAAATATTATTCTCCCTCTTTACAAAGCACTGGTAAGACCACATTTGGAATATGCAATGCAGTTTTGGAATTCTGTGTTTTAAAAGGGCATCCACAGAAGCAACCTACTTAGCTTCAATGAAGACCGGCAACCATGCTCCATTATGGTAAAACATGATCCTTTATTGCAGCAAGTTAAAACACATTGCGGCCATAGCCGCGTGAAGACAATACCGTAGCACTAATCAAACAGAAACACTGACACGGCTCTGCCCTATGCATTTCGTGGACCCTGTCCACTTCCTCAGGGGCTTCAAAAGGGGCATCTTGGAAATTAAAATGGTTGAAAGAAGGGCAACTAAATTAATAAGGGGACTGGGTAATCTTGAATAAGAAGATCAATTAGAGTAAGTAACAATTAAAGGGCATGTCCACCCTTTTAGAAAAAATTCATGTTGTAGGGCTTCCTCCCTCAGCCCCAACCACATTATTATTATTTCCAGAAACTCCCCCGATCTTTACTTACCTTCCCTCTATCCTCCGCCGCACTGTCCTGGCCCTCTGCTTGCATGAAACTGCAAGAAGGGGGCCGGACCGGCAGCCGCGTCTGTGATTGGCTGAGAGGAAGCCAATCACAGCCGTGGCTGCTGGTAGTTCAGAATGCCGGAGGAAAGCGGGAAGGCAAGTAGAATTCAGGAGAGTTTCTGTAAATAATAATAATGCGGTTGGGGCTGGGGAGGAAGCCCTACATATGTCAAAAGGGGATTACCTAGAGGAGGGAGAGGTAAACAGGAGGGAGAGGTAAACAGAGGGAGAGGGAGGAGAGGGAGCGGGGAGGGCTGCAGTGCACATGACAAAATTCTCCCGGAGGAGAGACAGGAGGCAGAGTCCTATAGGCTCCTGGTGGACAGTTTTTGGGACTTTGGAGGGGCATAGCAGGGAAGCCATTTGGAGCTGGGATGTAAGGTAAGGATTTTTATGCACTACAGAGTGGGGCCAGTAGTGGGTTAAATTAAAGTTTAGGGGGTGGACATGCCCTTTAACCACACAAGAGAAAAGGCTCTTGTGTGAGCAAATGATCACTGTGAATTAAGACATTAATGGGTCATACAATAATCTATCTTGTGCATTTTTTGCCAGTAGAATTTGTCAGAGGACACAGGGACATCTCTTAATTAATACTGGAAGAAAAGAAGTTTAGTCTTCATGTTCGGAAAGGGTTTTTCACTGTGAGAATGGTAAAAGTAGGCAGGTTCATTGGATAGTTTTAAAAAAAAGGTTGCATGTTACTGGTATTGATACATAAAGTTGATCCAGGATATTAGTGAATGGGGTCAGAAAGAATTTTTTCCCCCTTCATACTGTTTTTACTTAACTTCAAATAATATACTATAATATACATCTTTTACCTATCTATAGGCTAGAAATGGGCCCGCTTCGAGACAGAAATCCGTGAAGCAGTGTCAATCAATCCATTTAAAGAAATGCACTTCTACTGGGCTTTCTCTGATGTTGAGTGAAACACTCTGCCAATATTTGAGTGGTTCAGTGCAGCAAAAGGCTGTGATTGGCTCACAAACACAGACTACTCGGCTATTAGTTAGCCTATAAACAATAGTATTAGCATATGCTTGTAAAGATTATCATTCATCCAGGTCATGGTATATCTGGACTTGAAGTTTAGCTTGAAGACGTTTCGCGAGTCCGACTGGCTTTCTTAATTAAGAATAACTTGACAAGAATCTTGTTGCACTACCCTGGAAAGTTCCATTAGCATATCACAGCCAGGTGTAGGTAAGTGCCAGGTGTTTGTTAGACCCTTGATCACTGAATACCACTCCTGTAATAAAACCGAGTTTTTCAGGCTGAAAAATCAGCCTGAACTTGGACTCGGTTTATACTCGAGTCACAGCTACCTAGACTGTCCGCCGGCAGCCGCACAATCTTTCTCTGTACTGGCGCGCCGGCGGCAGTGAGTCAGCCGCGCGCGCCTAGTACAGGAATGGAGCGCGCGGATGCCGGAATGCAGAGGATATCCGTTTCTTCAATGCTGGCCCTTGGATGGAAGAAGCCCTTGCTTGGATGGAGAAGACCCACGGGAGAAGAGCCCACAAGGTACAAAACCACTAAATAAAGCAATGCTGGGAGTTGTAGTTCCCAAACATCTTGAATGCCACCCTCACTTGGCATTCAAGATGTTTGGAAACTACAACTCCCAGCTAATAAAGCATGCTGGGAGTTGTAGTTTCCAAACATCTTGAATGCCAAGTGAGGGTGGCATTCAAGAGTTTGAAAACTACAACTCCCAGCATGCTTTATTAGCTGGGAGTGGTAGTTTCCAAAACTCTTGCTGCCAGTTTTTACCCCGGTTTATACTCGAGTAAAACTATTAGCTAAACTTTATTAGGTCTATATAGTACGAATGAAAAAATTGTCCCATTCACATATACAAGATTTGTGAATGCAAAGATTAACAACCTAATATTAGCGACTGAAAAAATTGTCTCATTCACATACAAGATTTGTGAATGCAAAGATTAATAACCTTAACATGGATCTGTGCGATTACAGGAAGTGATTCTCCCAGCAGATTATGATGTTATGTGACACTGTAACCTGACCCGTTACTGTGAATACTTTTTCAGTTGTTAAAAATGTGATCTTTACTCAACTTTTTAAGAAATCCACTAAATGTAAAATTCTACCAATAACGTTTGCCTAAATTTGCGTATATAAATAGAGATGGCAAAACAGTTTCATTCTGTTTTCGGATTTACAGAACACGGGAAAAACTTAGTTTTGAGAATCAGATGGAACATTCAGATTTTGGAACCGAGGGGTTCCGTATCGGATTCAGATCCAGATCCCATGTACATATTCCATGTATGAATAAAAGCATGTCACTATTATGTAGCTGAAGGTATTCTTTTTCAAAAAATAGTTTGATGGGTGTTTTAAAGGTAAATTGGTATAAGTTCCAAACAATGTTGTTGGAAATGTAGCTGTTTAGCTGAAAGCGCTACTTTGGGCTATTGGCCACAGACCACGTTCAAAAACATACAACAAACTGTGTAATTTATTAAATTAAATGGGTACTAGGAGTCAGCTTCTATAATCCACTTTAGCTGGGTGACAGTATTCAGTACACTTCTTGTGCTCAGTAGTGTCGACAGATAAAAAAAAAAAAGGAAGATGCAGCCTTGCTCCCTAAAAGCTGACCTCTCTGTGACACTAATATGGATTTCCCTTTTTTCTTAAAGCAGAGCTTTATACCACTACCCCAACAGAGTTACTATGTAAAACTAGTGCATGTAGATCTTTGGGGAAATTTTCCCCCCCCAAACTTAATATGAGGGTTGCGTGCATGAGTAAATCACGAAAGCATAAGCTGATGTTAAAAACACTTGTGGCACAAGGAGTCGCCTTGTAAATCCGAGCACAGTGCCTTGCTGTAATCCAGCTGTTTTTTTTTTGCTGAACTATAATGAAAACAAAAAGTTACACTTGTTAACTTTTTGAACCTGTGCAGTGGGGATTTGAACCTGTGACCTCATGGACTGTGTGTTTCTAGAATAATATTTTAGACTGCTGAGTCACCACAGTTACACAAAGATAGCAGGTACATTTAGAAAATTTTGGGGAATTCACCCAGAGCTACAGGCACTCTAAGTAAATCTCCAATATGAAATTTACCAGAGGCTGTGCTCCTCTGTGTAAATTTCACCCTCATTAGTTGGCATTAAACACTTACGCACAATCTGCCGTGCAGCCTTGGTGTATAGGGTTTAAGTCACAATATCTGATTGTGACTGATTCACGTGATTTTAACCCCTAAGATTGTGTAGCACCTCGGGTGAATTCCCATATTTGGCTTTTGCTAGGAACAGATAAAAAATAAAAACGCAGGAAAATCAGCTGGCTATTTTGTATTGTCCCTGGCTGTCAGTAATGATGTGAGCTGAAATAAATTGCAGGGTGTAACAAATGGCCGGACGGCCGGGTACTCACAGTACGCTTTAGGAGGAGGCTGATAGTCCAGAAGGTGCAGTATACAGAGGCTGCTGGAACTGTAGGTTGGAAACAGGAGCAAGTTGCTGCTGGGAACTGAAGCTGGATACCGGATACAGGAGGAGTAACTGGATACAGATGAGGTGAGTAGACGGAAACTGGATACAGGCAAGGTAGTCACTGGAGACCGGCAAGGTAAGTACAGGATACTGGCAAGGTAAGTATGGACACTGGCAAGGTGGTCACTGGAGGCAGGAAAGGTAAGTACTGGATACGGCAAGGTAAGTACAGGATACTGGTTGGGTAAGTACTGGATACTGGCAAGGTAAGTACAGGATACAGGTAAGGTGGTCTCTGGAGGCAGGCAAGGTAAGTACTGGATACTGGTAAGGTAAGTACAGGATCCGGTAAGGTGGTCTCTGAGCAGGCAGAAGTAAGTACTGGATACTGGTAAGGTAAGTACAGGATACAGGTAAGGAGCAGGATCCAAGGCAGGTGAGTAAGGAGCCAGGGTAGCAAATGCTACTATCGGGCGCCGGGTCCTGGAGGACGCCGGCTTTTCAAACCTCACGCCGCCTGGCGGGTCGGCGTCGTGATGTCATGACGTCGCGACGCCGCCCACCGGAAGTGCCGAGCGGCGCGGGACCGGAGCGGCAGGTAAGTCCGTGACACAGGGTAACAAGCAGCTTTCAAAGTCTATATGTCTGTATAGAAAATTCTCTAGTCTGTGCATAGAAACAGCGAAAACTGGGGTCATGAAATATGGCCAATATGTGTACATGCTTACAAGGCTCTTTGAAGAGTACATGGGCTGTGAGTTGTACTGACGACAGTATCGAAGCCTTCTTAGTAACAAAATATAATTCCTAGATGTAAGTAAATGCAACTTACTAGATAGAATTACTAGAGAAGATAGTGTGTTCTGGATAAAAAAAATGTTTTGGGTCATAAAGTTGTCACTCCCAGTCACAGGTAAGCAGCAATAGGGAGTGATACTGCATCTCCCCCTTTGTATTATTTAGCTGGTTGATCTATACAGATTCATCTCCCCCTTTGTATTATTTAGCTGGTTGATCTATACAGATTCATCTCCCCCTTTGTATTATTTAGCTGGTTGATCTATACAGATTCATCTCCCCCTTTGTATTATTTAGCTAGTTGATCTATACAGTTGTTCATAATATTTACTCGTCGTATAAACATGTTGATATAAATGAAACCCGTGGTGCTGAGTCAACATTATCTGAATACTTTAGTTGCACTTTAAATGTTTAATTAAATGTCTTAATTTAATTACAGTGGTCAGAAAGTTAGGTCATGCTGGGATTAATTAGTGTGGTTCATTAATACGAAATGTCATCTGTTTGCAGGGTTGATGAAATATAACTATTTGTACAGAAGTGACCCGACTGCAGGGACTGAATCCCGAGTCCCCCAGTCATGGCTGAAATACTAATACTACTGGCAGCCCCGCTACTGAAAAACCAATTCTCTGCACCAGAAGGCCCCTAACCCCACTTCTGAATGTAGGCCCTGCCCACTCTCTACCCACCACTCTCTGCACCCACCTCGCCCTATCCCGCTGGGGTGCTAGATAGATCTGGCAACTCTGTCTGTGTGTTTTGGAAAATGCAGGAAGCAAGGGCATTTTGAACACATCAGGTTATCATGCCTGATGGCTCAGAAATTTTGGGTTGTGATTTTCCATTTAGTAACAACATTATGTTAACAAATCCCATGTTCCCAGGGTGGCATTACTAGTAATACTGAACTCTAATCTTTCCAAATAACAAAAACCCTTGTGAAGGTTCTCATTTATCCAGGTCATGGTATATCTGTTGTATTCACTTAGATCAAACGGGACTTGAAGTTTGTTCTTGAAGACGTTTCGCTAGTCATCCGACTGGCTTTCTCATTTCAGAATGACTTGTACAAGAATCTGTGGCTATTATATCCCTGGAAAATCCCAATTAGCGTATCACAGCCAAGTGTTAAGGGCGTGATTGGATAGTGGCTAGAGTTTTTTATAGGAACGCCCAGAGTAAGGTGTCAAAACAGTATTGTACATGGCAGACAGATGGTGTCGAACCCCCCACCTCTATTTAGGCTTGGTTTCTTTATTTTCACATAAATGGCCTCCTTAACACCTCTCTTGAACCAGTCACGTTCCTTTGCCAATATGTTAACATTACAATCTTCAAAGGTATGTCCTTTATCCTTAAGATGCAGGTACAACGGCTGATTCCTGACCCAGGAATTGGCTCTTCTGTGCTGCCCATATGTTGATGCAGTTGTTGTTTGGTCTCCCCCACATACAAATCAGAGCATTTCACTGCACTGCACTGCGTATATGATGTCGCTTTTCTGTGTTTCGGTATTGGGTCTTTCGGATGTACCAATTGCTGCCTCAGCGTGTTGCTTGGTTTAAAGCAGACAGGAATACGGTGATTTTTGAAAACGGAGACCCCTGCTACATATGGGATGACCATGTTCTTTCTCCTGTCTTGCTTTTCCCCTTCACTGTTGGTATTCGTGTTCTTTTCATTCCTTCTGCTTCTTTTGACAAAGGCCCAGTCTGCATATCCACAAGGGCTCCTCTGAGATGTTTCATTTCTTTAACCTTCACCTCTGTGCTAGTGGGGATGTTCTCGCTCTGTGTTGCAGGTTCTGATTACACCCACTTGTGATCTAAGGGTGGTGGGAGTCAAACATCAAATACTGATCTGTGTGTGTTGGTTTTCTGTAACCTCTACTTCCAGTTTACCGTTCTCCCTGACTTCTACCAAGCAGTCCAAGAAAGCCAGTTTGTTGTTTTGTATCTCTTCCCTTGTAAATTTTATGTTTTGGTCTACCGCATTAATGTGTTTCTGTGAAAGCTTGTACTTCCTCTTGGTGGATTTTAACCCAGGTGTTATCCACTATCTGAACCAGTGGATGGGTGCTATGCCCTTAAAGGTATTAATCCCAGTTTTTTTCTACCTCCTCCATGTAAAGGTTGACCACAATGGGTGAAACTGGAGATCCCATAGCACATCCGTGTTTTTGCTTATAGAACTTATCCCTGTATTTGAAATAGGTGGTATTCAGGCACAAGTCCAGTAAGGAACACACCTGTTCTGGGTTGAGATCAGTTCTGCTGGTAAGAGTGCTGTCTTGGCCTAGCCGTTTTCTCACCATGTCAACAGCCTCCTTGGTGGGTATACAGGTGAAGAGAGATGTCACATCATAGGACACCATAGTTTCTTCTGCACCAAGTACTATATCTTCAATCTTGTTGGTGAAATCCTGAGAGTTCTGGATATGATGGTTAGAACTTCCCACCAATTTCCTAAGATGTTGGCTAGGTATTTTGCCACCTTGTATGTTACAGAGTTGATGCTGCTGACTATAGGTCTTAGTGGTGCCCCTTCCTTATGTATCTTTGGCAGTCCATATATGCATGGATGTGCCTCACCAGGGTAGAGGCGATGATACATTGCTCGATCAATGGCTTTATCCTTTTGAAGCTGTTGTAGTAAGTCTATGACCCTTTTCTTGTAACGGCTGGTGGGATCCCTTGTTAAAGCCTCATATGTGTTGTTATCGGCCAGGAGCATGGTCACCTTATCATGGTAGTCTGAGGTGTTGAGTACCACTGTACATTCTTGTACAAGTCATTCTGAATTGAGAAAGCCAGTCGGATGACTAGCGAAACGTCTTCTTCCGCTCTAAGCTTTCATTCGAGTTGATCTAATTGAATACAACAGATACATATGGGTAAGGAAACCCAGGCAAATGAAATTATATAATGATTTTATCAAATGTATTTAATGTGTTATGTAACTCCACACAACATTAAATTATGAAATGTGGAAGAAGATTACTATCCATTCCTAGATTTTGCATTAGACTTATGTTAAACAGGTAGACATTAGAAGTACTTTTACAGCAACATTAATTATCACAGGATTTCCTATCGACAAAATGATGCTCATAAAGTGTTATTATCCCTTTTTCATGATGTAGGTAATGATGCATCCAAATACTTTTACTGTAGCATATCAAGTTAAAACTTAATAAAGGACTTTGTGTTTAATAATTTTGTCCTATATTTCTAACTCTACATGATAAGTAGATAAACTTGTCAAGGACACTCCCTACATACCCACAAGGTCTGATTTTATTTGATAATCTTATTTTTTCTACATCATCTTCAATCTTTCACTGCATCAGCGGCTTTCCATTATAAATCATCAAGACACAAAGGAAGAGGTGCACACTACTAGATTAGTGGGGGCTGTTTGGTTTGAAACATTGTGTATGGGAATCATGTATGTATGTATAATTTTATTTATATAGTGCCACACAGCACTGTACATTATAAAATACAGAGTATGCAAACAAGGGGATAAGAGCAAGCCATTATATTAAAAGTTATATTAAGCCATTGCAATAAAAATATAATAGTAATTTGGTAGTGTATTTCTTTTGTATCTTAAGCATTTTGTCATGGAGCAGACAACTTCAAGAGGTTATTACCTACACACTATGGCAAGTTCGCAAAAACAGTGAGCCTGAGTAAGAAAAGTTTGTTTTTCAGACTAGGATTTAAACCAGTACTAAAAGAAGCCCCAACCCAAGTCTACATAATTTGTAGCATTAGAAATGTCAGTAACAAGTTATTTCAGTGGAAAGAACTTAGCTAGCGAATTTGTGTGTGAACATTACAGACTGCATTCATATAGAAAACTGCCATCTTCAGTGGGGTGTCAATAGTAGCAGAATATTAATATTTCTGGATTACTTTGCTCAGACAATACATATTCCATTAAATCATGAGCTGGACAGTTATAGCAGATCACAACATACTAAAAGGCTCTAGCCAATTAATTTACAGTTCACAGTATCATAACTGATGACATAGCTAATCACCATTTATATGGATATAATTTGCAGGATATTCCTGTTTTTTTATTTTAACAGACCTATCACTTTAACTGTTTTTCCATTCTTGGATTTGTAACATCAAATATTAATATGATAAATTGACCCATGTGTCTAAAGAATGCTAATTATATCAATGCCGAAACTGTTTTTATATCCAAGCAGACACGGTACTGCATGCTAAATAATTGTTCTGTTTACTGAGCTTAAAAATATGTGCTAGAGGTGCAGAGTTAATCTCCAAGGCACTTTTCCTTGCAATGGCATTGTTAATTCCTACATAGATATGCTCCCCTCATTCACTGACATCTTATCAAATTAGACTTAACTGTATCTCATCTTCTCTTGCATACAAAAAAAAATCCTATTCGGTCTTGTTTCTGATGGTTTGTTTATCATATCTAACATGGCTGTAAGAACAGAATATATAGAGTAATTACTGAATATCTTTGGCAGATTCATTAAGCAGTTAAAATCTAATAAGGATTATTTACAAATCTTTGTGTAAGAACAATATTGCTTCCTTGTTAGTATTTCTCTTTACTTGCTTAAAAAGTGACTTGCAGTGCTGGAGGACTTAATTGCTATAATAGTTTACAAAAGCAATATGAGAAATTTTTTTCTTAAATAACATTTATTCCAAGCCTTTGAAATATTTCCATTGTTATTTCAATAGTTTATAACTCTATAAGGCTATAACTCTCCAGTGCGCCTCTTTTCTGATGAAGCAAAGCTATGGTGGTTCTTGGTGCATTTTGATTCTGTCTTAAAGGAGAACTATAGTGCGCATAAACTTTTCCCAAAAACATATAAAATGGAAAGTACCTGGGGCAGGGAGTTAGGATTGGTAATTTTTTAAAGGTGCCCATACATCTTTACTTACCCGACTTACGGTCGGGTAAGTAAAATCTTATAGATGTATGGGCACCTTAACTCCCGGTATCACTTCTATGAGGAGCAGCAGGAGGAAAACTGCTTCTGCCAGGCTTCCTGTGTGCATCAGTACTATTTTTAATACAGGAAGGCCCAGGGCAATAACCTGATAACAGATTAAACCTGTGTGTGTTGTAGCTCCTCAACAAAACAATATTGGGAGGTAGGAATAATCAATCCTACCTCCCTGCCCCAGGTACTTTCCATTTCTAAAGATAAAAACTGTACCCCCAAAAGTAAAACAAACCACAACTATAAAACAGTATATCATATATAATATATATTTAGTAAAATATCATATAATAAATACGAACAAATAGCTGGCCAGGTACAAAAAACAAAATAAAAAAATATATATAAAAGCACATATGCAATGTAAATCTCCTAATAAAGACCTG
Organism: Hymenochirus boettgeri; assembly: GCA_019447015.1. Lineage (NCBI taxonomy): Eukaryota > Metazoa > Chordata > Amphibia > Anura > Pipidae > Hymenochirus > Hymenochirus boettgeri. Next base: position 179,503,501 of record CM033471.1, read on the forward strand.
TAAAAGTAAACCTAGCAATATACATATATATAAATATAACTATCAATAGATACTTTTGGCTGAACTATCTCTTGGGACATTCAGTTGCTTACCCTCTATTGATATTTATATTTATATATATGTGTATATCGCTATGTTTATTTTAACATAACTGCATACGGTGAACCCACTGCATGTAGTCTTCACCAGAGGCCCCCAAATTCTATCATCAACTAGTGGCAAAAGGATGTTCGATCATAGAATCTATCAAATGTCTAAAAGTCAGGTGGTACGATTTCTAATATATGGCAAGATTCTGGCTCATCTTTGACAGATGGGAATACACACAGTCACAATCATTCTACCTATATAAAGTGTAGGGAGAACATTCGTGACTGGCATCCTGCCTAAGAGCGTAGCCGACTCCATATAATTTGGTACAGGGAGTAGACCAAGAACGAGGGAAATTTTTCGCCTGAAAAGACCATTCCCGACACCATCGCTGAATGCTTGTCAGCATCGGAAACGATTGTTATGGCCGTACACACTTTCCAGATAAAGGGCCAATCCTGTTGGCACTGATGTGTGTACCTAGCTTAAAGGGCAAGTCCAGCCCTAAAATGAAAACTTACATACAGGTAAATTACCCCCAAAAACCCTAAACAGTAATAGTTTGAAATCTGAAATATATACGTCTAACCTGAAATCCTGCACAATTTCCTGTTTCCCCTGTTTCTGCTTCCTGGTTCTTCCAGTTAGCAACTGTCAGTTATGGATTTGACAGTTGACATCACAGCCAATGACTGAATGTTAATCCCCTGTCTGCCTCTTCTGAGCATGCCCAGGCTCAGTACAGACTCAGTACAGATTTCTAAATTGCTCAGTTTCCATGAGGCATCCAGAAGCATAGCAGGCATACAGTAATGAATTCATAGGACAAAGTATATTATATCAACACATTTTAAAGAGGCCATTCTTTCTAAAAGATGATCTTATGAGGGTGGAGTTGTCCTTTAAGTTTAGTATTTACTAGTATACTATTTAGCCCAATAGTAAAATTGCACTGTGACTTGTATAAAGCATTGTTTGAATGGCTGCTTTGAAATATTGAGGTTATTATTTCACCTATGATAACAAATGCAGGTGTACTCTAAGGGGCATATTTATAAAGCAATGATAATAGCGCCAAAAAATTACCGCCGCACATCGCGGCCTCTAAAATAGCGCTATCGCCGTATTTATAACGGCGAGCGCTATTCCCACAATATGTATCGCGGCCGCGATGTGCTGCGGTAATTTTAAGCCCCTTCGCGGCGATACTGTATAGTATCGCCGCGAAGGGACTTAAAATCCCTTCCCGACGCCTCTCCTAAGGGGGCGGGGCATACGCCCACCCCGCCCACACCCCACCTTCCCAGCAGCCCCTCCCAACCCGTTCCCCGCTCGCGGCAATCTCGAGCGGGCTGCCGGGAAGGGGCCGCAGCAGGTGGTCGCGACCACCCGCCGTGCACCCCCTCCCCGGCAACCCCTTCAAGCCCCCCGCCCCGGCAGGGGAAGGGAGGGAGCCACTGGGAGGGGTGGAGGCTCGCCTCCCACGGGGGCCTGAGAAGGGCCTTTTGGGGCTTAGGGGGTCCCGCAGCTCGAACCGGGACCCCCATGCGGCTCTTAAAAGAGCCTTGGCGGGCGTCTTCTTTCTTCCAGTCCCGGCGACACACAGCTCCGCCGAGGCCGCCGCCCCCCGAGAGGCCGATGTTCCGGCGTCTTGATCCGACGCGACGTCTTCGGGCTGGCGACACCAACCCCACTCAGATTTCTGGAAAGTTCTGAAATCTGATTGGTTAATGTAAAGCAAGTATTAAAAATTGACCAATCAGAAACGGATTATGGATTTCTGCAAACCTATATAAAGAGGACCTTTCCGCCGCGAAACTCAGATGCCATCGCAGTAGATGGCTGAAGAAAGAAAAAGAAGCGGCTGGCAAATCGCTCCGCTAAGGCCGGCAGTGCCAGCGGCTCACTGTCGGCCAGTGAGTCTGCCTGGCATCGGCGACCTGAGTGGGGTTGGGTCGCCAGCCTGAAGACGTCGCCCAAGGGCTCTTTTAAGAGCGCACACTGGGGGTCCCGGTTCGAGCTGCGGGACCCCTGCCAAGGCACTTGTCAGTGCCGCAAGGGCACTTGTCAGTGCCACAAGGGCCCTACAAGGGCCGGGGAGGGGGTCCCGGTTCGAGCTGCGGGACCCCTAAGCCCCAAAGGGCTCTTGTTAGAGCCGCAAGGGCACTTGTAAGTGCCGCAAAGGCCCTGATAGGGCCTGGGAGGGGGTCCCGGTTCGAGCTGCGGGACCCCTTAAGCCCCAAAAGGCTCTGTCAGAGCCGCAAGGGCACTTGTAAGTGCCCAAAGGCCCTTACAAGGGCCGGGAGGGGGGGTCCCGGTTCGAGCTGCGGGACCCCCTAAGCCCCAAAAGGCCCTTCTCAGGGCCCCGCTGGAGGGAGCCTCCACCCCTCCCAGCGGCTCCCTCCCTTCCCCTCCCCGGGAGTGGCCGGGGCGGGGGGCTTGGAGGGTTGCCGGGGAGGGGGTGCGCGGCGGGTGGTCGCACCACCTGCTGCCCCCTTCCCGGCAGCCCCTCCTAGCCTCCCGTTCCGAGATTGCCGCGAGCGGGGAACGGGTTGGGAGAGGCGGCTGGGAAGCGGCGGCGGATGGTCGCCGCCGCCGCGGGTGTGTGGGCGGGGTGGGCGTGTCTCCCGGGCGGTGCGACCACCCCCGCGGGTTCCTGCCCTCCCTGCCGCGGAGGTTAGTATCGGCTGACTTCGCCACCTTCAAGGTGGCGAAGTAAAACAGCCGATACTAGCCGAGCGAAACCAGTACCGCCGCTTTATAAATAGAAGCGGCGTAACAGTAAGTATCGCCGCGAGGGTTAATGCTTCGTTAACTTTCGCGCCGTTTTCGGACTTTTATAAATCGCGTTAAACGCTATTTATGCGTTAATGTCCGCGAAAACGGCCGCGAAAAGTTAACGAACCTTTATAAAATATGCCCCTAAGTCTCCAACCTTTTTTTTTTTACTGTTTATACTTTTAGGGGTAATATCTATACAGTACAATATACATTTTTCCTTTCCATTCATTGCAAGCATTTACATGCTTTACGTGAATTCAGAACTTGTGTATTACTCAATGTTAGCAGCCAAATAAACTATTTCTCCCAGACAACATTATAGATAAAGTGTTGCTTAACGGTCTGTACAAGTTTGCAATATCAATACCAAGCAACTATTTATCTTCATTTCACATTGTGCAATTTCTATATTACATTAACATTACACTTTGGTGATCTCTGAGCATTGCTATTGGCTAGCTGGTTTATGCATTCACCAGTGGCTGCATACATTTATTTTTTCAACTGTCTCAAGTAATACAGTTTGTCAAGAAGAAGTGACTGTTGAGTAAAAGACCTTGTAAAGTCCAGACCCCATGCAAGAGAACTCTCTTTTTGTGTTGATATTTTTCTATTTCTATCAGTAACTGGAATGTCTAGCCGTGATACTGACACTGCATTGTTAGTCACTTCTAATTGATTATTGTCTGTTAATTAAATTTGCTGCTTAAATATTTTTCTAAAAGTCAAGTAAGGTGCAAGTTTTCTTCTCTATTATCCACAGTTTAAATCATTGTAATTAGCTGATGCCTGATTAGGTTTGTTACGTCAAAAATATAATTTAGCGAATATAATTTGTAATTTTAATTGTGTTCTGAAAAAATCATTATCAGAGAGGTATAGACTAAGTAAAGATTATGGATAATGGTACATGGAGAGACTTTCCTATGGTTATTAACTGCCAAGGGACATAGCCCATGATTTGGCACTTAAGCGTGATCTGTAAAATGCTCTTATTGTAACACTGTTGTGCTTACACTTAAAGGCTATGTCCACCCCTAAAATAAAAATTTTATATCATGCTCCCCCATGTCCCCCAGCCCCAACCGCATGTTTAGTTTTTTTAAAAAGCTCCCCAAACTCTTACTTACCTCTCCGCTTTCCTCCGCTGCACTGAATGACCGGCAGCCGCGTCCGTGATTGGCTGCCGCTCAGCCAATCACAGACGCAACTGCCGGTCCCGCCCCTCTGCTTGCATTCTCGCAAGCAGAGGGCCGCTGTCTTAGGTAGCAAAACAGCCCCGAGCAGCTGTGCGGTCCCTGTCCCCGAGCACCACTGGCAAAATAACAAACGCCTGCAGCCATTTATGGAATGTCCTGGGGATCATTCTATGCCTTTTCTTTCCTCCTCCTCCCTCTTGCCCTCCTCAAGCTTAACCCTATCCAGGTTAAATCGTTCCAGGGAGGAGGGGAGAACAGTCCACGTATTCCCCTTTTAATATCCGCTCCCTAACCTCGTTTTTAAGATGGGCTCCCAATGGCCCTTCAAAACAGGTGTAAGTAGCCCCCCTTGCAAAATCTGAGAGGGGATTCGTTGTTCCGGCCCTATCACCCCCCAGGCCCACCTCTCCAGGCGCACTAGCCTCTTGCCTACACATATCGGACCCAGTGGGACCTGCCCCTTGCGCCTCCCCGTTTCCAGCCTGACTCGCCCTTACCGGGTGCAGATGTCCGGGATCTCCTTCCTGGGGCCTGCGGTCGCTGTCCGATGGCGTCAGGGCGGGGGGCGGGACCTTCCTCCCGGTGCTCGTGTTCACTTCCAGTTCGGGCAGGAGCGGATGGGGGTGGCTTAGGGGTTACGCTGCGCTGCTCTCTATCTGATGCCTGGCGGCCCGGTCCGCGCTTGCCCTTACCTGACCGGGAGCCGTGGGAACTCCGTGCTGGTGATGGGGACCTCTGCCGACGCCTACCTGAGGCCCGAACCTCAGGGCTCCATCGTTCAGGGGTTGTGATCGTCGAGGGCGACTGGAGAGCACGCTGTGGAGGGTCCTCCCAGTATCTCAGCCATCCGGTCTCGAAGCCATACATCCCAGTGGATTGCTGCTTGTTCCTTGCTGGCCCAGCAACTCGTCCACTGATGCCATCGAAGAGTAGGCTGACGCTGCAGATTGTGCTCCAGGTGTAGGTAGACAACCGCTTCCTAGCTGCTCCCCTCACGATGTGTGGTTTCACTTCTCTCTCTCACTATCCCTCCCACCTCACCTCTTCCTGACCCTTCACCCACCAATCAAACCTGCCCCCCCGTCTGCTGCACTTCCCTGCCATGTTCTCTGCTCCTAAAATCGCAGTTCTCTTTAGGGGTTATTCAATAAAAGTTCTTATTGTTAAAATGGTGCTAATTTTGCCCCAACCAATCAAATGTTAGCTTTCAAATGATAAATAAGATCTGATTGGTTGGCACAAAATTAGCACCATTTTAAACGATAAGAACTTTTATTGAATAACCCTGATTGTTTCCCAGTAGTCTCTGGGTGCTGTAAATCTCTAAATATTACCCAAACAAGATGTTTGTGTATGAAGCATTGTTTAAAACATCAACACATCCACAACACATCTGACATTCCCCAAAGCTTTCATTTACAGTACCTTTGCTTGCTCTGCTTTGTCTTCAATCTGCCTTTGCATTTGAGCTTTTTCTTACGTGTTCAGGAGTTCAGCACATCTGCCACTATCATGGTTCATCAGCACAATCCTGTGTTGTGCATTTGATGTTTTGTATTCACTGCACTCTAGTCCATTACTTGCTAATGTCATTTGCCCTCAAAACATGATGCTAACGATTGCAATGAATGATCCTTAAAGGGCATGTCCACCCCCAAAACTATAATCCCCCCACTACTGGCCCCACCATGTAGTGTAGTTTAATCCTTACCTCACATCCCAACTCCATCTGGTTCTCCTGTAGTCCCCCCCCAAGTTCCAAAACTGCCCACCAGGAGGCTAGCAGGTCCATTAGGACCTGCCTGCTACCGGGCCTCCCGGAGATTCCTGCCATGCGTGCTGGCAGCCCTTCTCCCCCCTCCCTCCCCCTCCCTCTCCCTCCCTCTCCCTCCCTCTCCCTCCCGTTCTACTATCACCTCCCCCTAGCGAAAAACCCCCTAAATATTCTGCTCCCCAGCCCCAACCCATGTTTAGTTTTTTAAAAAGCTCCCCAAACTCTTACTTACCTCTCCGCTTTCCTCCGCTGCAACTGAATGACCGGCAGCCGCGTCCGTGATTGGCTGCCGCTCAGCCATCACAGACGCAACTGCCGGTCCCCGCCCTCTGCTTGCATTCTCGCAAGCAGAGGGCCGGCAGTGCGGCGAGGATCGAGGGGAGGTAAGTAAGAGTTTGGGGGGCTTTTTAAAAAACTAAACATGCGGTTGGGGCTGGGGGACATGGGGAGCATGATATAAAATTTTTATTTTAGGGTGGACATAGCCTTTAAGTGTAAGCCCAACAGTGTTACAATAAGAGCATTTTACAGATCACGCTTAAGTGCCAAATCTGGGCTATGTCCCTTGGCAGTTAATAACCATAGAAAGTCTCTCCATGTACCATTATCCATAATCTTTACTTAGTCTATACCCTCTGATAATGATTTTTTCAGAACACAATTAAATTACAAATTATATTCGCTAAATTATATTTTTACGTAACAAACCTATCAGGCATCAGCTAATTACAATGATTTAAACTGTGGATAATAGAGAAGAAACTTGCACCTTACTTGACTTTTAGAAAAATATTTAAGCAGCAAATTTAATTAACAGCCAATATCAATTAGAATTGACTACAATGCAGTGTCAGTATCACGGCTGACATTTCAGTTACTGATAAATAGAAAAATATCAACACAAAAAGAGAGTTCTCTTGCATGGGTCTGGACTTTACAAGGTCTTTACTCCACCAGTCCCTTCTTCTTGACAAACTGTATTACTTGAGACAGTTGAAAAAATAATGTATGCAGCCACTGGTGAATGCATAAACCAGCTAGCCAATAGCATGCTCAGAGATCACCAAAGTGTAATGTTAATGTAATATAGAAATTGCACAATGTGAAATGAAGATAAATAGTTGCTTGGTATTGATATTCAAACTTGTACAGACCGTTAGCAACACTTTATCTATAATGTTGTCTGGGAGAAATAGTTTATTTGGCTGCTAACATTGAGTATACACAGTTCTGAATTCACGAAAGCATGTAAATGCTTGCAATGAATGGAAAGAAAAATGTATTTGTACTGTATAGATATTACCCCTAAAAGTATACAGTAAAAAAAAAAAAGGTTGGAGACTTGGGCATATTTATAAAGGTTCGTTAACTTTTCGCGGCCGTTTTCGCGGACATAACGCATAAATAGCGTTTAACGCGATTTATAAAAGTCCGAAAACGGACGCGAAAGTTAACGAAGCATTAACCCTTCGCGGCGATACTTACCTGTACCGCCGTCTATTTATAAAGCGGCGGTACTGGTTTCGCTCGGCTAGTATCGGCTGTTTTACTTCGCCACCTTGAAGGTGGCGAAGTCCAGCCGATACTAACCTCCCGCGGCAGGATGGGCAGGCAACCCCGGCGGGTGGTCGCACCCCGCCCGGGAGACACGCCCACCCCGCCCACACACCCCGCGCGGCGGCGACCATCCGCCGCCGCTTCCCACAGCCTCTCCAACCCGTTCCCGCTCGCGGCAATCTCGGAACGGGAGGCTAGGAGGGGCTGCCGGAAGGGGCCGCAGCAGGTGTGTCGCGACCACCCGCCGCGCACCCCCTCCCCGGCAACCCCTCCAAGCCCCCGCCCCGGCCACTCCCGGGAGGGGAAGGGAGGGAGCCGCTGGGAGGGGTGGAGGCTCCCTCCAGCGGCCCTGAGAAGGGCCTTTGGGGCTTAGGGGGTCCCGCAGCTCGAACCGGGACCCCCCCTCCCCGGCCCTTGTAAGGGCCTTTGCGGCACTTACAAGTGCCCTTGCGGCTCTGACAAGAGCCTTTTGGGGCTTAAAGGGTCCCGCAGCTCGAACCGGGACCCCCTCCCAGGCCCTATCAGGGCCTTTGCGGCACTTACAAGTGCCCTTGCGGCTCTAACAAGAGCCCTTTGGGGCTTAGGGGTCCCGCAGCTCGAACCGGGACCCCCTCCCCGGCCCTTGTAAGGCCCTTGTGGCACTGACAAGTGCCCTTGCGGCACTGACAAGTGCCTTGGCAGGGGTCCCGCAGCTCGAACCGGGACCCCCAGTGTGGCGGCCTTAAAGCACTTGGGCACGTCTTCAGGCTGGCGACCACCACCCCATCAGGTCGCCGATGCCAGCAGACTCACTGCGGCCCAGTGAGCCCTGGCACTGCCGGCCTTGCGGAGCCGATTTTGCCAGCCGCTTCTTTCTTCTTTCTTCAGCATCCTACTCTGCGATGGCACTCGTTTCGCGGCGGAAAAAGCTCCTCTTTATATAGGTTTGCAGAAATCCATAATCCGTTTCTGATTGGTCAATTTTTAATACTTGCTTTACATTAACCAATCAGATTTCAGAACTTTCCAGAAATCTGAGTGGGGTTGGTGTCGCCACCCAAACTTCGTCGTCGGATCAAGACGCCGGCAACATCGGCCTCTCGGGGGTCGGCGGCCTCGGCGGAGCTGGTGGTCGCCGGCTGGAAGAAAGAAGACGCCGCCCAGGGCTCTTTTAAGAGCCGCACTGGGGGTCCCGTTCGCTGCGGGACCCCCTAAGCCCCAAAAGGCCCTTCTCAGGCCCCGCTGGAGGGAGCCTCCACCCCTCCCAGTGGCTCCTCCCTTCCCCTGCCGGGGCGGGGGCTTGAAGGGGTTGCCGGGGAGGGGGTGCACGCGGGTGGTCGCGACCACCTGCTGCGGCCCCTTCCCGGCGCCCGCTCGAGATTGCCGCGAGCGGGGAACGGGTTGGGAGGGGCTGCTGGGAAGGTGGGGGTGTGGGCGGGGTGGCGTATGCCCCGCCCCCTTAGGAGAGGCGTCGGGAAGGGATTTAAAGTCCCTTCGCGGCGATACTATACAGTATCGCCGCGAAGGGGCTTAAAATTACCGCAGCACATCGCGGCCGCGATACATATTGTGGGAATAGCGCTCGCCGTTATAATATTTTTGAGGCCTATAGGACATTTGGGGGCTCGGCGTGGTTACGGTACGACGAGCAGTTTTGCCAACGGAAGGCTTTTCGCCCTTCTATAGGGTGGGTTCATAGGGATGTGGGGCTTTGGCTGAAGCTTATGTGTCCGAATAGGCCAAGCGTACCGCCCTTTCAGGGGGCCGCCGGCGGAGTCATCTCGGGTACTTCGTCGGCGGGGCCAGCCGGCTTCTCCCAGTGCACCCCGACTGTTTCCACCTTTTAGGTTGTAAATGGCGGGGGAGCTACTTCGTGGATAAATGCTTGCCAATGGGCTGTTCCATCTCCTGCGCATATTTCGAGATGTTTAGCACTTTCTTGGAGTGGGTGGTTCGAGATGGGACAGGCCATTCCTCAGTGATACACTACTTGGACGATTTCCTGTTTGTCGGCCCACACGGCTCGCCGACATGCTTGGTTTTATTGCAGACCATGCGGCATATTTGCAGGAGATTTGGGATCCCAATGGCCGAGGACAAGACAGAGGGTCCAACGACCTGCATCCACTTCCTTGGGCTGGAGCTTGACTCCGTTGCCATGGAGTGTCGGCTTCCGACGGAAAAGGTTGATGACTTATGGGGCCTAATTAGGATAGCCATAGGGAAGGCTAAGCTGACATTACGACAGGTGCAAGCATTGCTGGGCAAGCTTAATTTTGCTTGTTGGATAATGCCGATGGGGAGGGTCTTCAACCGGCGGCTGGCGCAGGCTACGGCGGGGGTACGGAGCCCACATCATTTTGTCCGCCTCGGTAAGGAAGTGAAGGAGGATCTGGCCGTATGGCTCTCCTTTTTGGAGCAGTACAACGGCAGGACGGTATGGCAGGAGAGGCCGGTCAGCAATGAAGCCTTGCACCTGTTTACGGATGCATCAGGTGGAGTGGGGTACGGTAACATAGTAACATAGTAACATAGTAATTAAGGTTGAATAAAGACATTCGTCCATCAAGTCCAACCTATCTTTTTTTTTTTTTTTTTTTAACCCTACCTAACAGTTGATCCAGAGGAAGGCAAAAAACCCCAGCTAAAAAAGGGGGGAAAAAATTCCTTCCTGACTCCAAACGGCAATCGGAAAGTATCCCTGGATCAACCAGATCTATATGCATTAATACCAGTAATTCTCAATATTTTTTAGTTTTAGAAACTTATCCAGGCCTTTTTTAAAGTTATTCAATGAACTTGCCATTACCACCTCTGCTGGAAGACAGTTCCACAGTTTCACCGTTCTCACTGTAAAGAAACCTCTCCTAACTTGAAGATGAAACTTCTTTTCTTCCAACCTTAAAGGATGTCCACGAGTCCTCTGATATGACCTATTAGTGAACAATGCACCAGAGAGTTCACTGTATGGGCCATTAATATATTTGTATAAGGTTATCATGTCCCCACGCAACCGCCGCTTCTCCAATGTAAACAGCCCTAACTTGTCTAATCTGCCTGCATATTCAAGCCCCTCCATTCCCCTTATTAATTTAGTTGCCCTTCTCTGAACTGCCTCAATTTCCAAGATGTCCCTTTTGTATATGGGATTCCAAAACTGCACCGCATATTCCAAATGTGGCCTTACCAGTGCCTTGTAAAGAGGGAGAATAATATTTTTCTCTCTTGATTCCATTCCCCTCTTTATACAAGACAATATCTTGCTAGCTCTAGCTGTTGCTACCTGGCATTGTTTGCTACAGCTAAGTCTGTTATCTACCAGAACCCCCAAATCTTTTTCCATTTCAGATGCACTTAACACAGAGTTATTTATGGTGTAGGTGGCACAGGGATTATTAAATCCCAAATGCATCACCTTACATTTATCAACATTGAATCTCATCTGCCATTCTGCTGCCCATTTTGATAATCTATCTAGGTCTGCTTGCAGCACTTGCACATCATTGGAAGTTTCCAAAGCTCTGCATAATTTAGTGTCATCAGCAAACACAGAGACCTTGCTCTCAATGCCCCCTTCTAAGTCATTTATAAACAGATTAAACAGAAGCGGCCCCAGTACAGAACCCTGAGGAACTCCGCTTAGAACTTTAGCCCACATAGATGTAGCACCATTAACCACCACTCTCTGTTTGCGGTCCAATAACCAGTTCTCTATCCATGAACAAATGTTTTCTTCAAGGCCAACAGTCCTCAGTTTATACATTAGTCGCCTATGTGGCACAGTATCAAGGCTTTTGCAAAATCCAAATATACCACATCCACAGCTGTGCCTGAATCTAACTTCTTACTCACTTCTATAAAAACCAATTAAATTTGTCTGGCATGATCTTCTCATAAATCCATGCTGACTACTACTAATAAGAGATCTCTGGAGACAAAGTCAAGGATATGATCCCTTAACAAAGTTTCCATCACCTTCCCTACCACTGATGTTAGGCTTACAGGTCTATAGTTACCAGGCGTGTGAACGACTACCTTTTTTGAATATTGGTATTACATTGGCTTTTTTCCAATCCAGCGGCACATCCCCAGACAAAAGCGAATCTGAAAATATGAGAAACAGTGGTCTTGCTAGAACTGAACAAGCTCTTTTAAAATCCTAGGATGCAATCCATCTGGTCCTGGCGCTTTTTGATATTAACTTTGTCTAATTAGTTCCGTACCATATCCTCTGTTATCCAATGTGAAAACTCTTCATTTCTCCTGCACATGTTACAATCTACTGTAAGGATTCTCAACAGTAAAAACCGATGTAAAAAAACGGTTTAGCAGATTAGCCTTTCGGCATCCTCTACAACCACCTCAGCTCCATTATTTAATGGTCCACATTCTCAGTCTCATTTTTTTACCATTTATATACTTAAAAAACATCTTGGGGTTGGACTTGCTTGTTCGGCAATCCGTATTTCATTTTCTATTTTAGCTAGTTTAATTGCTTTCTTGCACTCTTTATTACAACTTTTGAAGTCCCTGTAAGCTGTTCTGTGCCTTCTGCTTTCAAAATTTTAAAAGCCCTTTTCTTTTTTTCCATTTCCCTTTTTACCTGGCATTAAGCCATGCAGGTGGACCTATTTTTTTACACTTGTTTCCTAAAGGTACCGATTTGGAAATGTTATAGTTTATATCCCTTAAAGTGGTCCACATCTGCTCGTATCTTTACCTAGAAACAGTTCCCCCAGTCTATAGCAGGAGCGATTCCTTTAAAAGCATAAAATTAGCTTTCCTAAAGTTAAAAGTTTTTGTTAAGCCAGTGCACTTTAGTTTTCTGCAACCTATATTAAATGACACTATATCATGGTCACTATTCCCTAAGCTTCCCATTACCTTCATCTCCAAAATGAGCTCTGGGTTATTAGATATCACCAGATCCAACAACGCATTCTTTCTAGTAGGAACTTCTACCATCTGTGAAAGAAAATGCTCATATAGGAAATTTAAGAACTTTATACCTTTTGAGGTGCTGGCAGTTCCATTACTCCAATCTATTTCAGGGTAGTTAAAATCCCCCATAACCAGAACATGCCCCATACCAGCAGCCTTCGCCAACTGCATATGGAGATTCATTTCCACCTCTTCCCCGGCATTTGGCGGCTTATAACACACTCCAACAATTAATTTACCCACCTTCTTGCTTCCTGTACACAGTTCCACCCATAATGTTTCTGCCGCATCGTTTTCTCCCCCATCTATTCCATCTTTTAAATTTGGCTTCAATTCCTGTTTAACATACATACATACTCCTCCTCCTTTCTTATTAACTCGGTCATGTCTAAATAAGGAGTACCCTTCAATATTTACTGTCCAGTCGTGTGAATCATTAAGCCATGATTCTGCTATACCAATTACATCATACCTTTCCTTTAACGCTATTAATTCAAGTTCGCCGGTTTTTCCAGCCAGACTCCTTGCATTTGTAAACATACATTTTAGATTGTCAATTGATTTACTTCCATACATGGTCGTACATGCCTCCTTATCCTCTATGCTCCACGGTGCATTTTGGGATGGAAAATGGAGTGCGGAGAGGTGGCCCGCGGAGTGGCACGACATGGGGCTTACGAGGAACCTAACTTTCCTCGAGCTCTTTCCGGTGCTTGTGGCCGTGGATATTTGGGGGAAAAGTCTGGCGAATAGGCAGGTAGTGCTGGCCTCTGATAACATGGGGGTGGTAAGCGCTATTACCAATATCTCAGCCGATTCCCCCCCAGTACTGCAGTTACTACGTTACCTGGTACTGAGGTGCTTGGAGCTGAATCTGTGGATTAGGGCAAGACATGTCCCCGGTGTGTCGAATGTAATTGCCGATTCTCTTTCTCGCCTGCAGTGGGATCGTTTCCGTCAGCTAGCACCTTCAGCAGAGCAAGTCGGGTTCACGTGCCCCCCTTGGCTATGGGAATTGGGTGCCGGGCGGTGGAGGATCTGGTGAGGAGGTCCTTGGCCCCGGGAACTTGGTACAAATATCAGAAGGCGTGGGGGGACTGGCTGCGGGTATGTGGGAGACCTGCAGGCGGGGGATCCTCCCCAGCGGATAGGGAGGTCCTGCTCTGGTGGATCTGCAATTTATATGCCCAAGGGGCCTCAGTGGCAAGGATCAATGAGATCATTGCAGGCCTTGCCTTTGGCTTTAAGATGTCGGGCCTTGCTGATGTCACGAAAGATGCAGTGGTGCGGCAGGCCTTGAAAGGATACCGAAAGGGGCGGGTTGTTATGGATTCTCGTAGGCCAGTTTTTTTTACCTTGCTCCAGGCAATGATGTCCCGTTTGGTTGAGGTTTGTAAAACGGAATTCAAACTACTGCTTTTTCGTTGTGCTTTCTGCTTGGCCTTCTTTGGGGCATTCCGTGTGGGCGTATTGGTAAGCAAGGCGAAAAAGGTGCCAGGGGGAATCCAGGCTCAGGATGTGACCATAGCAGAGGGTGACCTAATAATATTGATTAGAAGATCCAAAACAGATCAAGCAGGCAAGGGTTTTAGGGTAGTTCTCCATGCGATTCGCGAAAGGGAAGTCTGCCCGGTGCAGGCATATGGCCGGTACATAGCAGGCAGGCCACTACAAGAGGGCCCCCTGTTGATACACAAAGATGGGTCTTTTCTGTCTATTTTCCAGTTCCGAGCGGTGTTTAAACTGTGCTTATCCAGTCTAGGGCTAGCGGTGGGAGAGTACGGCACTCAGTCGTTTCGGATAGGAGCAGCGATGGAGGCAGCCAGGTGGGGGTTGAGGGAGGAGATGGTGCGGAGGATTGGGAGGTGGGAATCAGGAAGGTTTAGGTCATATGTTAGGCCGGAGAGAGTAGAGATGTAGTGAGGGGGGGGTCGGTGTCACTGTGTTTTTCCTCTTTCAGGGCCTGGTCTGGTGTGGATCCTGGGTCATTCCTTCGTTTATCATGCGGCTCGGCGAACCTCGGTACGAAAAAACGGTCGGCAATTGGGAATTGCTAGGACTCGGGCAGAGATAAGGTGGCTCGGCTTTAGGGGCTTACGTTGGTGTCAGTTTCCCTCACAATTTAGAGAGTTATTGAGGCTTCATGGGGTCCCCGGGATATTGTTGCTGGACCTTGGGGGGGAATGACCTGTGCTCGATACCACTAAAAACCCTGATTAGGGACATTAAATGCGACCTTCTTCGGTGTGGGAGGGCAGAAGGGATGTAGGCATACACCCCTCCTGCGGTGGCGGTGGTCCAGGGAAAAAGTAATAGGCAGGTCAGGGGCCAAGTTGTGGGTCAGGTGCCCCTTCCCCCCCCCCCTTTTTGCCATTCATCGAAGCAGGGGGGGGGGGGGGCCGTTTTAAGTTACCCTCTGGGGCCGGGGGTGGTACGGCCTATGAGTTGTGGGAAGACAGAAGTAATGGTGATTGGAGCAACGGAGGTGGGCGAAGCAACCCCATTCCCATGGACCATCTGGAGAAGATGATTGTTATTAAATGGTTGGCTTGTTTATGGTTAAAGAATAATTGGACGATGTTATGTTTATGTTAATAAATGTGCTGTGGCCTTTACATCCAAGTCACGCATTGGTCTGTTTTCTTTGGGGCTTGTGGGGGGAGTCAACGGGTAAAAGGAGTAAGGTTGGAGAGTCGAGTCGGCAGTTTCACTGCCAAGAGAACTGCGATTTTAGGAGCAGAGAACATGGCAGGGAAGTGCAGCAGACGGGGGGGCAGGTTTGATTGGTGGGTGAAGGGTCAGGAAGAGGTGAGGTGGGAGGGATAGGTGAGAGAGAGAAAGTGAAACCACACATCGTGAGGGGAGCAGCTAGGAAGCGGTCCCACCCTCCCACCCAAAAAATGTAAGTCTGGCTAAAAAACTTTTTGAGCTTGGACTAGGATGGGGACAGAATAAGTTTAGTTAAAGGGGTCGTCACAGCAATTCGTAGGCGGTGGTCCAGGGAAAAAGTAATAGGCAGGTCAGGGGCCAAGTTGTGGGTCAGGTGCCCCTTTCCCCCCCCCCCTTTTTGCCATTCATCGAAGCAGGGGGGGGCACTTGTTAAGTTACACTCTGGTGCCGGTGTGGTACGGCCTATGAGTTGTGGGAAGACGGAAGTAATGGTGATTGGAGCAACGGAGGTGGGCGGAGCAACCCCATTCACATGGACCATCTGGAGAAGATGATTGTTATTAAATGGTTGGCTTGTTTATGGTTAAAGAATAATTGGACGATGTTATGTTTATGTTAATATGTACTGTGGCCTTTACATCCAAGTCACGCATTGGTCTGTTTTCTTTGGGGCTTGTGGGGGGAGTCAACGGGTAAAAGGAGTAAGGTTGGAGAGTCGAGTCGGCAGTTTCACTGCCATGTGTTTAAGTAAAGCTGGGTACACACAGTACCGATAAAGCCCAGCCAGATCCGACGGTATCGGGGCTTTATCGGTACTGTGTGTACCTTGCTTTTGCAAACAAGCGCACGGCCGCTGAACGATCTGGTCAGCCAAACGCTTGTTCGGAAAAGAGGAAGAACTTCCCTTGGCCACGGTAGACTCCCTATAGGGCCGAGGGAAACACAGTGTCCTGAGCGTTCTCCCTATGCTATGCATAGGGGGAGTGCTCGGGACTGTGCGTAGCCCAATCATTTGAAAAATAAAAGACAGGATCTTGCAGATCCTGTCTGTCATCTTTCAAAGATCTTTCGGGTTTATACCTAGCTTAAAGAAAATAAAGTCTGGCTTATTGTTCTGATCCTTCAGAGTGCATCTTCTTATTGGACAAATCTTGGAGGCAGGGAGAGAAAGTGACCATACTGGATTTGGCTATTACTGTATGGGACTACTGTATGGGAATTCTGCTTTCCATTTAAAGTGCAACTAAAGCCTCAAAACAATACACAATCAGAAGGCAGTAGTGGTCATAATTTATACCCTTGACTTATACTCGAGTCAATCAGGTACTTCGACTTATACTCGGATTGACTTATACTCGCGTATATACAGTAACCCAAATATAAAAGGTCATAACTAGTTACTAGATGTAACATATGGTGTATGTGGGAGGGATTTACAGAAGGGGGCACATTATCATTGTTGATGAGGTTTACTGTTTCCTTTGAAGTTTGAGTTGTTACTATTGGAATACGCATGGAAGAGGTAAACTTAAAGGGCATGTCCACCCCAGAACCAAAGTTGGCCCCACTGCTGGTCCCACTGTGTAGTGTTTAAAAATCCTTATCATTCTCCTCTGCTCCTTATGGTTGTCCTGCAATGCCTGTTCAGAGACCTGGAAAGTAGAGCGTAGGAGCCTTCCTGTATGTTAAAAGTTATTTCCCCCTTCCCTGTCCTCCTGGAGGACTCTGTCATATGCAGGGGAGCCCTCCCTCCCCCTCCAGATCCCTCATCTCTGCAGTAAATGTTAAAAAGAAATAAACTTTTCAGTAGTATATGGATGCCTCCCCCAAACAAACTGCCAGGTTCATAAATTTACAAAATGCAGAGAAACAGACTTACTCACCTTCGTTCCCTCAGCTATCTTAATAGCCAGCCACTGCGTCTGTGGTCTCTCAGCCAACAACAGATGTGGCTGCTGGTCCCTATCTGCAGAGGCAGAGGGAACAAAGGTGGGTAAATCTGTTTCTCTGTCCTTTTTTATAACTTGGAGCAGAACCTTCTTATAACAGAAGGTATCTTGCAGTCTCATGCTATATGAATAGCATTGCCCACAAAGAAACAAGAAGTAATTTCTTACTCCCAGGTTCCCCAGAGTATTCATATAGCATGAGACTTGTGTTATAAGAAGGTTCTGCTCCATTTTTATGCTCAGTGGAGGGCCTTTTGCTCCTTTTGTCCCCCTCTCTATAAGCTGTCTAGCTGCCTTGTCTTTTTTAACTTATACACCTTGCGGTTAGGGTTGGAGGGGGGTCCCCTAAACTACAGTAAAAAATCTATTTTGGGGTGGAGATACCCTATAATGAAAAATTTAAAACCCAAATCAACTATGTAGGTTCTCATACAAAGTGATGGAGGGTGGGATATTACTGAGAGTCACAAGTGCTCATTACCACACCTGCTTCATGGAATTCATATTGCATTTGAGGCTTTTGTTAAATTAAATTTTGGCCTTGCCCACTGTGCAACAACTTGGATTGTACATACTGTACATATATACAGTAGCATCACATTTAACATGTCAAACAACATATAGTTTTAGAGTTTTGCAAAATTTAAATTATAGAAGCAACAAAAGTTATGTAAGTCAAAGTCATGTTATACCATGCGGCAATCATAGATGGTCCCATGTGACGAGTAAATCATTTGTTGAATGGCTTCCTCTAAGTTTACAAGCCGCTGCCGAAAAAGGAATTTCAACCTGCAAATGACAATTGATATCTTTATATATGTCATTAATATTAAAATCAGTCTCTTTAATGAATTGCACCTTATCTGTGCCACAGAAACTTCCCTAGCAATATAGTAGAGCCCCTACAAAGATAATGAGACTTTCCCTTCTAGGATGCTTTATATAATCATGAAGTCTGTGGTTGATTAGTTTAATCAAGTCCATGAGAACGGACAGTCTGTTTCATCTCATTGTTTCCCAGTAGTCTCTGGGCACCACACTATCCTGGTTATTAACAAGAAGAAAATTTATGGCCTCGTTAGCCTTTACTATGGATACACTTAGGACAAATTGGTGCTTAAAAATTTTATTAATTGCAGACTTTCTGTGAAAGATTTAAACCTCTTGGAAAACATTGAAAAATGAATAATAACAGTACAATGCAGAAATGCAGAGAATAAAAAAATACAAATATTAAACAGAAATCAGTATATTGATATTTACATACACAGGTTGGGGCTTATGTTATAAAAAGTGCAAAAGTTTCCCTGCTGCAACCAATCAGCTATTATTTAACTAGTGGACGAGTAAAATAAATAAAACAACTGATTGGTTGATGCAAATTAATAGTACTTTGCACCTCCTATGGGATATTGTAGATTTATTTTTTAACTACAACCTCTGTGGAGTAATTTATTTACAAATGTAACACACCTCCTCTTCATTTACACCTAAGACCTTGTTACCATGTCACATGCCACCCGGGAGGGAACATAGCAAAATTTGGATTTTTTTTTCAGAGGTTTAGACATTTATGGCTGAATTATTATTATTATTGTGGATTTATATAGCGCCAACATCTTCTGTAGCGCTTTACAATAACATATATATACATTCACATCAGGCCCTGCCCCTAAGAGCTTACAATCTAAGCACATTTATTTGACATATCTTACTTATCAATATGTCTTTATGATTGTGGGGGAAACTGGAGTGCCCGAAGGAAACCCACGCACGCACGAGGAGAACATACAAACTCCTTGCAGATGTGTCCAAGGGTGGAATCAAACTCAGGACTGCCAGGCATCAGTGCTAACCACTGAGCCACCGTGCTATGAATGTTATATATGTAAAGTATCATATCTTTAGTATTGTCCCATTAAAAAACACAATAAAATGTTTACAAAAATGTGAGGGGTGTACTCAATTTTATAATATACTATGCTGTATATGGGTGTTTGGCCAAGCCTCTTGAGAGAGCCGCTTGAGAGCACATAACTACTCAAAATGTAGTTATGTGCTCAGTAGAGATGGACTAGAACTCGAACCTGAGTTTGAATCAGATTTTACAAGTTTGAACGAACTTAGACTTTTCTAACTTTGCGGATTCCGAACCTTCGATGAATTTTCAAGGATTTTCCAATTTTCGAGGATTTTAGTAAATTTAGCGGGAAAATCCAACCATATGACCCAAATATCAGACATTTTATAGCAGTGCCAACCCCCTGGGTTGCCTTTTGAAGTGTTACCCTTTGGCCCGCTTTCCCCTATATGATGCAAATATGATGAAAATTGCAAAAATATAGTTTAGAGGAAGTTCAGTGCAAAAAAAGCAGAATTTCACATCCTAATGAACTTATCCTGCCCATTCAGAAGTTTATCTGTATAAAAATAAATGCTTTTAAAACACTGACTTCCTGTTTGCAGGACCCCTAATAGAGACCGTTATGGTCTAGCCCACCACCTGGGTTGATTCAGTTGCTCAGTGCCGCTGGCAAGCACATCCTCAGACTCCCTCAGTGTGTGAGGGAGACAGGAAGTCCCATTAGGAGGGAGACAGGAAGCTGCTGCCATATCACACACAAAAATGTAAATATCTTCAAAACTATGCAAAATAAACAATGAAAATAAATTGCAAAAATTCTCAGGAGAGCAATTCCTATCAATTTAAAAGTCATTTTTGGACCACAGTTCCCCTTTAACGATAACAGTATCATCAGTGTGTAGGGACTAAAATGCAGATGAATGACAGTTGGTAGAAAAAGATGGAAAATCACAGGTGTGGATGCTGGTCGAGCCCCTCCTGCTTGACTTCCATGCACGGAAAAGGCACAGGAGTTAAGTAGAAGGCAGCAGGGGAACGAAGGCTGGTAAGTACATATCACCAAAACTTGTTTAAATACTAACTTACCCCATGATTGGACAATTGTAAGTTTTCCACATTGTGTTTTTGCTATATTCAAGGGCTATCACCTAATTTGAGGGTTACCAAACGATACATTTGAGGGTTACTGAACAATACATTCAAAGGGTTATCGATTCAAGAAAGTTTGTACTTCGATAAGGTTCTAAAAAGTCAGAGTTTGTTCAAACTATTAAAGTTCGAGTTCTAGCCCATCTCTAGTGTCAGTGCTGTAACAACAATAATCAATCTCTGATGAACACCACCTCACAAAGTCTATATAGGGCATATAAAGCTTTATAGCTTTATATAGTTTGTAGTATTTTTTTATCTCTTGAATCATTATCCCTTCATATACACAATAATCTATTGCTGACTATGACTGCTGCAACCTAGAATTCCAGTTACACTACTATTATGGAATAGCATTACATTTGGAATGCAAAACTAAAACAGTACATGGCAGTCACAATCACAATTTACTCGGGACAAAGCAATGTTGATCTTCCAAATCTGGGGAATGGAATTACTGTTTGCTATTTAATGAATTTCATGAACAAAAAACTATTCTCCCCTACAGTTTCTGCTTGTGTTTATTTTTTATACGCATTGGTCTGATTATACATTAATGGAACATAAGGCACTTACAGGGTTATTCAATAAAAGTTCTTATTGTTTAAAATGGTGCTAATTTTGCCCCAACCAATCAGATATCATTTAACATTTGAAAGCTAACATCTGATTGGTTGGGGCAAAATTAGCACCATTTTAAACAATAAGAACTTTTATTGAATAACCCTGTTAACGTTTCAATGAAAATTATTGGATACAACTTCTGGAACTCCTCTCCTATTAGAGCATGTTTCATCACATAAAGGACAACTACCGTGTTCTCTGTGCTCAATTTACTATTCTGAGAAAAACATGTAAAACAGATTCTGCATAAGTACTTTTACTGTGTTACTCGGACTGACCATCAAACTTTTTCTCACTCTTTACAGTGATGTGTGGATATTCAAAATCTCAACAATCAGAATACAATAACTGGAGTTACTGGTTCAAAGCTGAACTTTCTTGGCAGGCTCTCAATAATAGTAGGTCTAACGACACTCCAAGATAATTATTGTAATTTACATCAAGCGTTATATTGTGCAATTGTGCAGCAGATATGATATCTAACTGTTACTGAACTAAATCCCGCACCTCCTCTAAATGTAAATATTATCAGGAGGCATTAGCACTTCTAGTGGAACTACACAAAAATACTACACATTGCAGCTAGTGGAAAGAAGACAGAAAACCACTAATGAAATGAGTTCCAAAAAGAGCAAGTCATCAGCTGGCTTTAAACACAGACTCATCACTAATGTATTAAAGAAAATAATTTAATAATAATAGCATATCAGCAATCTGATTGTATTTCAATGGTACACATAGTTATCTTTTTATAAACCATATTTTCCTTAAGAAAACAAGGTTTGATCTGCATTTCAATAAGTGTATTGCAGTTTACCCTTTACGTACATTTAATGTTTGTTTTATGCTTTAATGAAATAGGTTGGTACACAGTACACAAACTAATGATAAAGCCTTGATAGAGAAATACAAAACAGTGAAGTTAACTGCCAGTAATTTAGAAATTCTATAAAGACAAACTAATCAATATTCTGTCTGTACCTAAAACCTAAATATATGCTCTGATTTTTGCTATGTTAACTATTCTACACCTATAAAGCTATGAAATCTAACATGACTAAACAGGAACTGTGGTCCATATAAGTGGCTGTTCTTAAAAAGAGCACACTCCTACATTTATAATGACCCCATGATCATGATTATAGCTGAATTCTATAGAAAGCTACAGCAGTATAAAGGGTGGTTTATATCCGCTGCATCCTAACCGCCACCCAATTTTTTTATTTCCCTAAGGTGTCCATAGGTAGAGGAAAGGGCAGACAATGGTTGCAGGTCTCTAACAAGCTTCAGAAAAGATTGTTTGTTTCTTTGTTTTGGGGGGTCGGGGTATTTTTACACAGCTCATTGTGTGCCTGTCAGGATAGACATTGAAGTGAAGAAAAAGTTTACAGGCCTATAAATTAAGATTTAGAGAAGTTAGATACACCATTCTAGGTTTGTTTGAAATGTATAGTAGAAAAGGCAGCTAGAAAGCTTAGGGAGAGAGGGGCTAAAAGGAGCAAAAAGCCCTTCACTGAGCATAAAAATGGAGAAACACCTTATAACAGAAGGCATCTTGCAGTCTCATGCTATATGAATGCATTGCCCACAAAACCTAAGAAACAAGAATTCATTTCTTACTCCCATGTTCCCCAGAGTAAGGGGCGGAGATATGCAAAATACTCCTTTATGTCCCTTAGCTTATGCATGCATCCAGAACTGCTGGCTAATAACATGCAATATAGCTTAATATATAGATCCAATCATCTGACCTGCAGACACGCATGTGTTTTTCGATCTTGTTAGATCTCGTCAGTACAAGATACAGATTCATGGCTCTATGGAGAGATTTTGCTCCTTTCAGGAGCGTGATTCCTAGTTACACCACTGTCTCCTTTTAGCCCCTCTCTCCCTAAGCTTTCTAGCTGCCTTTTCTACTGTACGCCCAAGTCCTACACCATAGAAACCTTGTTTCTTAGGTTTTATGGGCAATGCTATTCATATAGCATGAGACCGCAAGATGCCTTCTGTTATAAGAAGGTGTATCTCCATTTGAAATGTATGAGAGGTCACTTTTCAAGTGGTTACTTGTATGGAGACCACAGCTACCCTTTAAATGATCATAAATAAAAATTTAAACTACATTTTAATGTCTATCTCTACTGGGCTACAGCTTAGCTTAAAAAAGTGATGTTCAGGGCTATTTCTAGCCATCTTGGTGCCCTAGCGCAGTAGTGTGGCCTAACCTTCCAAGAGTATTAACATCAACACTTTCCCAGAGTATTGCCATTAACCCTTCAGTGCCAGCATTGACACGATAAATAGAGTATGTACCTGCATTCCATGTCTCCTCCATTGAATTGTTCACTCCTCACCCACTCTAAGTTCTAATTGGAGAGTTGGGTGGATCTCATGGCTGCTTGATACAGGGGCCACTGTTATAAAGTCTGCAGCAGCTTTTACCTGCCATTTTAGAATTACTCTCCTCAGTTCTTTTAACTGAGCTAATCCTCCCCCCTCCTTCCTTCACCTTCAGTTCATTTGCAACATTGTTTCCAAGTAGAAGGAGCTGAGTTCAGACTCTCTACTCACTACAATGTTACAAATAACAGCAGAACAAGAGCAGTTCTAACGCAGCAAGTTAAAGCTAACAGGGAGATGCTAGGGGGAAGAATAGATGGTTCCCCTTCCATGAAGCAAACTAAAACATTTGCTCAGGGCACGCCCCTGCGGAACACTTAAAGGGAAGCAGTTAAAGAAAATCCTCCTTCCTGTAATACTGCATTTCAGAACCAGTCCACCAATAAGTGTTAAGTCATTCCTCCAGTCACGCCCATTTTCCCTGATGAAGCAACGCTCCCTTCACGTTCCCCCCCCCCCCCCCCCCTCTGCTGACAGGCGACATTTAAAAGTTGTTTCAGGTGTCAAAAACCCTAGGAACAACTCTGGGCACACTGGTTTTAACATAAGAGCCCTAGCTTTTTGCCTAGGTGGCCTATGCCTAAAAACGTCCCTGGTAATGTGACATTGGCATTGCGATTTTCCAGTAATGCAGCAAAATGCTCTGTATTTGGATGATGTAAGGATTCACAGTTACTTAGCCAATTTTCTTGCTCCTGCTTAGCCTCCTGTTCCAGTCTTTCTCCAGCCCAGCCCTATCAACTACTGCTTTCCTGTTCTGCATTTTTCTGCTCCAGACCATCTCTCAATTGGATGGATATCATCTACTTTACCTTAACTTTGATTTTTGACCCTGATCTTTATGCCTGTTTGTGGGCATCATTATGTGTTTTTTTTATTGATGAATCAAAATTCATGGTTCATCCTATGGCATAGTGACATTACAATACCAGTGTTATGGCCAATGGTGTCAACAAAGATACCTCAATCGCTGAAAGTGCTTCATAGGAACATTCAGACAGGAAATTGTCTAGCACACAATATTAAGTTACTAATTTATTTATTTGTTATTAAATAAGCTCTTGTAAGAACACATTTATATGTATCTGTTGTATTCAATTATATCAACTGGACTTGAAGTTTAGTTCTTGAAGACGTTTCGCTAGTCATCCGACTGGCTTTCTCAATTCAGAATGACTTGTACAAGAATCTTTGGCAATTAAGTACCCTGGAAAATCCCAATTAGCATATCACAGCCAAGTGTTAAGGGCATGATTGGATAGTGGCTAAGAGGTGTTATAGGAACGCCCAGAGTAAGGTGTCAAAACAGCATGGCAGACAGTTGGTGTCGAACCCCCCACCTCTATTTAGGCTTGGTTTCTTTATTTTCACATAAATGGCCTCATTCATCCAGGTCATGGTATATCTGTTGTATTCAATTAGATCAACTGGACTTGAAGTTTAGTTCTTGAAGACGTTTCGCTAGTCATCCGACTGGCTTCCTCAATTCAGAATGAATTGTACAAGAATCTTTGGCAATTAAGTAGCCTGGAAAATCTCAATTAGCATATCACAGGCAAGTGTTGTACAAGTCATTCTGAATTGAGAAAGCCAGTCGGATGACTAGCGAAACGTCTTCAAGAACTAAACTTCAAGTCCAGTTGATCTAATTGAATACAACAGATATACCATGACCTGGATGAATGAGAACCTTCACAAGCACATTTATAAGTAGTAAAATAAAAGATGGATACTATTCTATAGCATATGTTTTTTTAAATTCTAAAAACTCTCCATTGAACAAAACAATAAAAACTCCATGTAAGACATTGAAATGTTATGGTACTGTTTCCCTCTGTGCTAGTTACCTTGGTTCTTATTTTTCTTGATCATCTTTCTACTGTGTTTTAATTAGTTCATTAGACAAATGTAGTTTGTTCCTAGTTTGAACAGGTCAAAGCCATGATGAATGGATTATAGTAAATTTGCTCTAGGGTAGGACACTGTTGCTGATGTGGCAGCACCTTAATTAAGGAAACCAAGACAAAAAAGGACATATTGAACACATGAGAATTCATTTCCAGTCTTCAGACTTGGGAAACATTACAGATTTAATGTAGCATTATTCTCCAATCAACTATAATCCTTAAAGTTCCCTCATTGGGTCTCAGGCAATAATAGACTAGGGTTTTGAATCAGTTTCTCTATGAATCTGCCAGTGTTCAAGAGAGGCCCTTGACACTATTCTGACTTAATATGAGATGCATCTGCAACTACTTTCACAAAATTGACATTGTCTAGAGAGCAAAGCAATCACCCTGTACAG
The DNA here is from genome assembly GCA_019447015.1 of Hymenochirus boettgeri. NCBI lineage: Eukaryota > Metazoa > Chordata > Amphibia > Anura > Pipidae > Hymenochirus > Hymenochirus boettgeri. Next base: position 179,528,783 of record CM033471.1, read on the forward strand.
CATTACAGAGCATTTACACTTGAGCCGCACAGCCAGAGAGCAAATCTTGACCTTTAGAAGTTCTGAGATTATATTTCTTTGCCTAAAGCCGACAAGTTATTGTTGGGAATTTGTTGCTATTCAAAGCAGATTTCACAGGTTACTTGTGGGTTTAGTTCAATATATCAATCATTTTTGGCAGATGATTTTAAAGCCTGCAGCCGTTCCAGAAGAAATTGGTAGTACGTTAACATTTTCGATCAACTATCTAGTGCCTGTGCTTCTCAAATAAGAAGGCAAAATAATAGTTAGAAGTAGCATTTGTTCCATACATCACATAATGTCTTAATTCACTATATTTCCACAAACAAGACTCCTATACTTTTACTTTGAAAAAGGATCCCTATATACAAATGCTGTTTTTTTAATGTTTTAAGGTGTAATTTGCATTGTCTTACTCAGGGCCGGCCTTTGATATGGGCGACCTGTGCGACCGCAAGGGTTGCATTACCAGGGGGGCGCCAGCTGGGAATCCTAGGTCATGGACCTGTAGGTAAAAGTTGTGCATCAGTGCCACAGCCCCCCCAGTTACGGTCCTGCAGATCAAATTTGTTGATGTTCCAAGTTTAAGGGTTATTATAACATTATTATTAAATCACCATTATTCATAGTCAATATTGATAATGCTCAGGAGACATATAGGGTTAAAATAAGCGAATATAATAAGCCATTTACTGATTCACAATTCCTGTATATAACATAAATATTCAATTCTTTGTTCACACAAATATTTGAGGGCTGGCTTACTTAGATATACTGGTGGTCCGGGTGCCTCTGCCCCGAACCCTTCGCTAAACCTTCATCTCATGGGGAACTTCCAAAGCTGTACAATGATACAAATGTTTCCAAATATGTAATTGTGAGCCAAAAGCGAACTCACCCGTCCATCTGGGTGGCCCAGGTGCAGCCTGTCCCGGACCCTTGGCTCTGTCCGCTTATCAGATATGATTCTCCACTCTCCAAACACTATAATAAAACAAATAATGCTTGTTGCGGTGGTGAAATATACAAAATTCTTACTTTATTAAAGCCATGGCAAACAGACAGGACTCCATTTTGCCATGGCTTTAATAAAGTAAGAATTTTGTATATTTCACCACCGCAGCAAGCGTTATTTGTTTATGCCAGTGTGCGCCGGTGCCAGTGTTTGGAGAGTGGAGAATCGTATCTAACATTATTATTAGATAAGTTTATAAATGGTGAAAATGAGTTGTCCTTATTTTGAGCCGCTTTTCCATTCCAAACAAATGTAACTTTAATTTTTAAATTTTTTTTCTTTTTTTTTATTTATGAAATTACATATTTTTATGTTTTTTGAAATTTTTCAGAAATTTTTACAAAAATTGAGGCATTTTTCATCGCTTTAAACGTGGAGAAAATCCCAACAGCATTTATAAAGTGGAGAAAAGTAGATTTTTGGTGAAAAATAATCTAAAAATGATCACTTCTGGCCTAGAAAAGGTTCTTTTAAGCTAGGTACACACAGACAGATTTTTATTTGGCCTAACTGATCATTCACTGCTATTGACCATTCAGCCAGGGCAAAAAAGCCTTGGGAGTTTTACACTATTTAGCATATCTTATGCCAGATGTGTTAAAGGGCATGTCCACCCCCAAAACTAAAATTTAACCCCTTACTGGCCACATCAAGTAGTTTAAAACAATCCTTACCTTACATTCCTGCTCAAAATAGTTCCCCTGCTGTGCCCCTCCAAAGTCCAGGAAACTGCTGTGTAGGAGCAGTGTGTGACTCATGCTGTGCCTGAGACTTCCTCAACCTCATCAAGGTTGAGGCATGCTCAGTGCAGCCCTCCCTGCCTCTCAGCCAATCACGGACGCAGCTGCCGGTCCCGCCCCCTGCTTTCAATTCCATGCAAGCAGAGGGCCTGAACACTGCAGCAGGGGAGAGAGGGCAGGTAAGTAAGAATCGGGGGACTTTCTAACAATTATATTAATGCGGTTGGGGCTGGGGGAGCATGCCCTACCACATATCAAAAGTTAAATTTTGGGGTGGACATGCCCTTTAAGCTTCGTACACCCGTACAGTTTTGACACAGACCAACAACCCCCGGCACACAGCGCACACCCGCGAGAAACGGCCATTTCGGACGATAGTTGTACGTGTGTATGCGTTTGGTCGGGGAATGTTCAGTGATCTGCCATTCCCTGCTATTTGTGTTGCACTGAGTTTTGACAAAGCATGCAATCTTTGCGTTTTGTGCATTGCATGCCCGGGGACTAAGAGGACGTGTCAATATCACCACAATCAGCTTTTTCCGTTTTAAACAGCGGATCCCGCACACCTTTCCTTACGTACGCACAATCAGCTGTTTAAAAAGAGTGGATAAAAGTATCAGCCTGCAGCTAGGGGAGAGGGGTGTCTCAGTTTTACCACTGAATGGAATCTGCTATAAATTTGTGCCACATGCTTTTAATCAGCTTTAGCCTTTTAGTTAAACATCTTAAACCCCTTTCTGGATCAAATACGGAAATAAATATTGGGGCTAAATGTTTTCGTAAAGAAACTAAATTAAAAAAATAAATAACAATTAAATGTTTACCACAGATCCATACTTTCTATGAGTGTGGCAAAAACAATTGTCTCAATAAGTAAAACATACATCTGATAACAAAAACACATATATTTAAACAGACACATCACTTCTGGTTTCACAAACAAACTTCTTTGGAACCATAACTACTTCTGTAATAGTTAAATAAGCTCCAAATAGTCTTGCACTGAATGTTCTTTAGATGAAGAGTATTGTTTTGTAGCTATGTTAATAATGCATCTTCCTTAATCTTATCTTTCTGTCTCTTGCATTAGCACTTAATATCTATGTGGAATTGGCTTTTAAGGATTTCCTCATTTGCAGCATATGCAGACTCAAATTGTTGTGCTCAGTAGTACCATTGTATCAAGCAAAATGCTTTATCGTGTGTTATCAGACAAGATGAAATGTTCTCTGAGGAGCCAGGGGATTGGATATGAGAGAAACATTCATATTCATTAACTAAGTTATTATACTCAAACAAAAAGAAAGGAAAGAAAAGCTAAAGTTTTAAAATGAAGATAAAATCATCTTTTAAGGTAATCTACTGTAGGTATCTGTCTGGTACTTGATGGGAAAATATTTTCAGATTTCTTTTACTAAAAGTAATTACAGTAAATACGTGGAATATGTTATGGTTTCCCTAAATCTTTTATTGCTTGGGAGAAAACTGATAAGGTTTATTTATAAAAAAACTGGAAAATTGCCATAGTGGAACTATGAACGACCCCCAAACAAACGCCGACACGGGACTATCGGCCAAAACACCATTCGTCACTGGTGTATCTTTTGCTCAGGGGTCGTGCCTCGTCCGGCCCGTTGGACATGTGTACGAGGATTAAGGTTTTATTTATTTTTTTGTTTTGTTTTTTGATTTGGAGGACAAGCCTGAATTTTACAGTATGCTAAACAGTCACCTAACACAGGGGTTTCATTAATTCTCGGCATTATACATATTTTTCAAAATCTTTAACCAGCTCAGATTTTTGGCCTATTTTTTTCTACAAATATTAACCGGATTTGACAATATATATATTGTAAATACTAATGACAGCCTGAAACAGATGTGTGCACTGAGGACTGCATTTTTTACCTAACTTTTGTTTCCAGGAGCTGCACAAATGGTAGAGCGAAGGAATATCAAATATATATATCTTCACGTTCAATTAGCACATTAACTATTAAACTGCAATACTAAAGACAAACGAATTACCATTCTGGTAGGATTTTGTACAGTTCCAAATTATGTACAAAACCTAAACATACAATATAAATATATGGCTGTCACTTTATGTAAGTAGTTGTGTATTTAAAGTAAAGTCTGTGTGGTTCTTCTTCTCTCTCTTTAAGATCTTTTTCTTCTAATGATTTATGGATTCCAAAACTAGACTTATCTTCCCAATTATTTAACAACCTCCAGCAGTTTTTCAATGGTCATAAAAAATTTAATCAATGCACCGTTACTTTAAAGTAATTGTCCTATTGCGTTGAATGTGTGTTCTTGGGAAATGTGTCCACACTTTGGGGGACATTTAAATTCTATGCACATATTCATCTTATATATTAATGAGGATTTGTCAAGCATTTGTTATACTAAACTTATAGTCCAGAATATTCTGTATATTTTAACACCATTGCAGCTACAGAACACAACAGAAAACTTACAAAGCAAATTAATGTAAACTTCTTGAAAAAGAAAAGCATAGCAAAAACAATTGACACTATTTCCAATAGATCATTTTTCAATCGTTTTCTTTACAGTGATCAGTGGTTGATCTTGTTAGTAGTTTGGCTTATTTTATATCACCAACTTATGGTTTGAGAGTAGGACGTTATGGAACCAGACAGGGTTTTTTAGTCTAAACCGTCTACGACAGTGATATTTCCACAAGAATGGACACAAACCTTTCCTTCTCTATGTAGTGAAACAGAATGGTCCATTTATAAATTAAACTTAACAAGTTAAGTCAAGGTTAAACCTCTCTGTTATTTTTGGCCTGTGAGTTAAATACCTTGGGGTTACCCTTGAGCAGAATGTGCTTCTGACCCCAAGAATTCTTTAGCTATATTTGGTAGATATCTACAAGTCAATGCAAAATCCAACTCACCTTACAGCCCTTTGCAATACAGAAATTGCTGTGAGATGGTTACTTTTCAGTTTAGAAACCTTTTAAATGATATTTTGTTTTTAAATTGCCTATTTATTAGAACAATAATTCTTACCATCTATCACTGTGCCATTTTTTGTTGATTTACTTCCTATTTCTGTAGATAACGAATCTGAAACATCTTATATTTCATCTGTCAATCAAGTGGCTTATTATCACAAACTCTTCTGTTGTGTGCAGTTTTGCTGTGGTTGCCTTTTAAGTTTTAAGCTACATAGTAATTTTTTAATTAAGAAAAAGTTAAATCCACACTACCCGATCTAATATAATGTAATAATATGTTCGTTTTCTGGGTCCTGAGTGATGCCCATAGCTTTTTGGACTTGAGGCAGTGCACCAAATGCAGTTCTTCGTACCTCCTTCTCCTTACCTCCACCTAATAGCGCAAAACTAAATAGGGATTGTATCAGGATGTTACAACCTGGCAAACTGGTTCTCCTTATCTGATTGCAATCCGATGATGCAATAACTGCTGCAATGTGTTTAATGCATCGCAAGATTGTGGTCAGGTAAGAAAAGACAGCTTCTTTTATTGTATTTCCCCCTATGAGTTTGAAATGGGTGTAAAATACACACTAACCCAATATTGCATCAGTCAGTGTGGGTTTTAGAATAATTTTCGATGATTGAATCTCATCCATAAAGTTGTGATTGTCAGGTCACGTGACCAACCTTCCGGCTTCAATAGGAGCCTAGAACTAACCAACACCACTGCAGGCAGGGTCATGTGACTTGGTGAAAGAGCATCAGCTCCCCTTTCTGGTCACAGCCATTTGTCATTCTGGTGAATAGTGAGCTAGCCAGTTACAAACCACACTGGCTCATTCTGGGATAAGCAGTAATTAGATTACTGGTGTCATTTTCCAATCTCAAAAGTAAATAAAGCCTAAAGAAATCATAGGCTCTCATGGTTCCCTCTGTACCTGAACCTGACTTTACATTGCTTTTAATTGTAAAAAAAATATTATATTAATTGTAATTTAAAATATCTTTTTTGCTAGCCAAGGAAGCAGTATTTTTTCCTGTGTTTAACACTACTAGCAAATTGACTTATTTATGTTTTTACTAGAACATTGTTTGGAGGATATTTAAAAAGCATTAGCAAATGATCTCTTCAAAGCTGTTTCTAGCACATACAGTACTTTTAATGAGGATTTTTAACCCGAAGCTTGTTTGTAAATTCACTTTGTAACTGATTTATTTGTTAATGGTTTTGTTTATTTGTATGTTTTGTTCCATTACATTCTGTTCAAAATATTGCCTTCTGTTTGGATGAAAAGCTAACACACCCGCAAAATAATAATATTTACTGTCATTTCTAATGCTTCTCCCCAAATCAAACCCAAGTTAAATATGTTTACCAATAAATAAAGTCCTGGATTGTTTACCAACATCTCTGCTCCTAATGGTTCTCCTGCAGTGTCTGTTCAAAATCCAGGAAAATTCTGCACTCTAAATATTATTCCGCTCTCTAAATATTATTCCAAAATCTATTGATTTCTCCATACCCTAAAGTGTATACTGGAGGCATGTCCCGTTTCACACTATGTGAGTGCAAACCACACAGCTGTAAAGAATCTTCTCGGTAGGTGTGGAAGGTGCCAGAACCCCAAGGCATATGGATTAAGACATAGGAGACCGGAGGACGAAGAACAGTATACCCTTTAGGCTCCATAGATTTTGGGCCAACAGGAGTGAAGGTTTTCGTCCAGTGTACTGTTACCATTATGCAGCAGGTATTAGAGAATGGTAAGCAATCATTTTTGGTTGTCCTCCTCATAGTCTTGGGGGCATCCACTGAGGTCTCATAACCTTAATTTGGTTCCTGATTTTGGAAGTTTTTAACAGCACTGAGGATATTGAGATTAAGTGTAGATAAATGTTTTAATAAATTGTACTATTATTATTATTTTGCGATCTTTTTGGCACTGCCACTGATGTCGTAGGATAAACACGAGCATGTAATAATAATAGATATTTTTCCGGTGGATGCGCGGGTGTTGCAAAAGACGCCTGCACATCTGCCAGATCTGCTGCAAGTAATACAATATACAATAGTAGCAACTTTTGTGGGTCTTTTTATTGTCAGCTAATGGTTAGCACTGAAAGTCTGGCAAAAGTTTACAGCATACCACAATGCACTGGGAGACACTATTAGCATATTTCATCTGAGGTGGAATTGCTCCAGGTAGCTGATGCATTGCCCTGTTATTTCTTTACACTTCTAGGTAATTTCTATATAGGAGGTCCCTCAGCTCAAAACCAGGACCCCCTTCCCAAGCACAGACAAGTTCCTTTGCAGCACTGAAAATGCCTTTGGGACTTAAAGTGTACCTGTGGTCTACATAGAAATGTCCTCTATTTAAAAAAAACTCTTGTATGCTTTCAAACAAGCCTAGGATGATGTCTCTAGCCTCTCTCAGTCTTAAAGGGCAAATGTGGTCTCCAAACAAGTAAAGGTCAAAAGCCTGCAATATTTCCATAAAAATGAGCCAACAATCACATCTCTGCCTGGAGCCTGTGAGTAATTATATTGGAGTGAATGTTCAAATTTACTGCTTCCAGTTGGTGGAGAGGCATCACTTGACTTCTGCCCTGCCCTGCTGCCCCGGGGGAGAAGCATGCTCAGTTAAGACAGAAAACAGAAAGTACCTGGGGGAAAAAATTACAGTTGAGAAGAGGAGCCTATTAATGCAGGCAGAGTCTAGTCACATGACTACAAGCTGGTCACATGGCTGAAAACAGGAAGTGTTGAGTCAGGAGGTAATATTGCTGAACCTTTCCAGCAATAACTTCTCACAATTTCACGTGATTTAGGTTTTATTTTGAACATACGATGGAAGGCTTTTTTTCCCCTTACTAGTTAGGAAGAATTGGAGACCACAGTTACCCTTTAAGTTGTATGTATGTATAGTGTAAGTATAAAGTAACACTTGGGAAAATAAATTATATATATAAATTATATAAATAAATATAAGTACTAGAACCCTGCCACAAGACAATAAATTTTAATTTACACTCAAGACAGTCAGGATAAACCAGGAAGTGAGCGACTGTCACATGATGTGCTGTGTAAGAAGCCCCATCCCACCCACAAAGAAAGATCTTTTATGAAGGATACAATTGGATATAACTGGGCATGCTCAGTGCCTGTGGCAAGGGGGTCAAAGCAATGGTTCTGGTGATGTCACAGCTCACAGAGCTATCTGGAAACACCACCCTTTATACTGCTATAGGTTTGGATAGATTGCAGCTAGAAGCATGATCCTGAAGTCGTTTTAAAAGTAGGAATGTGCTCTTTTTTATAGAAACCACAGTTACCCTGTAAGGTGTACCACAGCTCAAAACCAGGACCCTGCTTCCCAGGCCTTAACAAGAGCCTTTGTGGCCCCTATAAGGTAATTTGTTGGGGGTCCAGCAGCTTGAAACCAAGACCCCCATTGGCCCTCAGGAGGACCATAGCTCGATTAGTATAAGGGGGTCCTGCAGTTCAAAACCAGGACCACTCCCAGGTCCTTCTTCTTTCATCTTTGCTGTCGCCACTGTTGCCACCACTCTCTTATTCTCGGGGTCTTCTGATTTCTTCAATATCCAAATGTCTTCTGAGCTCCACGTATAGTATTACTGTGTGATTGGTTAATATTCCAATCTTGACCAAACATATTTTTAAAAAAACTTAACACAAGAACATACTTCTTAGCGTTTTATAAAAACGATTCAGTGGTTACCGCGGCAATACGCAACATGGCGATAGGTGGCGGTAATGACTTTGTAAATTGATTTTTATCTGACTTTGTCGAAAAAGTTAACAAATCTTTATAAATATTATAAATATGCCCCTTTGGACATGTTAAAAAATTCTGTTTAAGACTGTGTTTAATCAGTTTTCAAGTATTTTTTAAAGTAATCTAGTATTGGAGGTTGAATAAAGACAAACGTCCATCTAGTACAACATTTTTAGCCTACTAAAGACCCCTAACTGTTGATCCAGAGGAACGGGGGGGGGGGGAAACAGCTAGTAATGGGTAAAAAAATCCTTCCTGACTCCAATTTGCAATCGGAATATTATTTATTAATATTTTTTAATACCAGTAATTGTCCATATTTTTGAAGTTTAGAGACTTATCTAACCCACTTTTAAAGCTATTCAATGAATTTGCTATTACCACATCTGCTGAAAAACAGTTCCACAGTTTCACCTTTCTCACTGTAGAGAAACCTTTTCTAACTTGATGGAAGTTATTGGAAATGTAAACTGTTTTCATTTCCATGATGTCCCTTTTATATATGGGATACTAAAACTGCACAGCATATTCTAAATCATAGCTTAAAAATGCTTTGTAAAGAGGGAGAACAATGTTTTCTCCCTTCAATTTATACCTCTTCTTTATACAAGACAATATATAACTAGCTTTTGCCATTGCTGACTGGCACTGTTTATAGTATATTTAACATAAGGTGGCAAAATGATTGTTAAACCAAAAAAGCATCACCTTACATATATCTTATCAACATCGAATTTCATCTGCCACTTTGCTGCCCATTTTGACAATCAATCTAGTAATTAATAGAGTCGGGAAGTTCCACATAAAATGTGCTTTGCAAAAGACCAAATAGATCTCTCAGATAGATTTGACTAGAGATGGGATCCGGGTCCAACCTGGACCCGGATTCGACGCGGAACCCCTGGATTCCGAAATCCGAATGTTCTGTCCGAGTTTTGATTTTTAGCAAACGTTTGAGCTATTTTCGAAATTTCCCGAAAATACCCTTGAATGTTCAATAATACTCAAAACTATTATCAGAAACTCGAAAATAACTTCCGATCGTATTTTCGAGGATTATTGAATTTTCGAAAATAGCTGGAACGTTCGATAAAAGCTCACTACGAAGTCACGATTTTAAGTTCCAATTTTCTATAATTCCCAAGTATTAAATAGCTGCAACTTACCTCTAAACTCCACAGCATTGTGTAGAATCATCTATTTCATTATGTAGGTCAATTTACTACTTGCAGTGCTTTTGTAAAGCAGTTTAAAGAAGAAAACAAAAAAAGATAAGAAATCTTTATAAATTTCTATTCCCATTCTGTCTAAAGAGAATTATTAACTATTTTGTCATCCAGTTCTACATGACAGCTCTGAACTACTTTCTAATGGTTGGACAATTACCAGACCAAGGGAATTGACTCAGGACCGGTCACATTAATAAATGACAATTTATAATGCAGGCTTAAATTCCTAAATATTCTGCACGGTGTCTCTGTAAGTTACCCACAAAGTCAGAAAACTGCAGCAAGCCATACAGCCATGTAAAACATTTATATAGATATAGATGTATACAGATAGAGGCATAGATCTGTGCAGGTAATACACACTGTACAACAAAGCATGTTAACTTTACCTCTAATCAATCGATAAAATGTAATAATATATATATATATATATCATCCACAAATCAACAGCACTCCATGGGTCTTTTTAATCGAATCCAACGTTTATTGTACAGATCTATGCGTTTCAGCCTACTCACAGGCCGTCATCAGGATACTATCCAATTACCCACAACCCCTTATAAAGCCACATAAACACACTCGCCCATAACACAACCCCTCACCTGTATATACTAATATGATCGGACTCCCAGCGTAGTACTGTAACGCCATCTCACACATGCGGTACCGCTACACAGACAGAACCCACAACGGGCAGCATCAACCATGCTGCTCCGACCGTCAAACAAATCACACAGCGTCTCATCAGAACGGGCGTCATGGGGCATAATAAATCCACAGCGCGTACCTCTCTGAATGCAGTACGGCATCACCACTCGTTCAACTCCGCATCACAGGATGGTTAACCCTTCACGCACCAAATCACATCAATTGAGTCACTATGGGAGAAACTGCAAGAAACAGCATGCACAGATGGCATCACACTCTACCTGAGTAGTCCGACCCTACTGAAACATAAATACACCCCATATAAATATAAGTAAAAACACACACTATAAATATAAATATCAATAAAAGCTCGGAGGAAATCACAAAGACACATGTATAAAACGATAAGTAAATACCATAAATATAACGTACTCTGCTTGGTGAAAGACAACCCAAGATGGATCGAGGGAATATAACTACATCGACTACAGAGATCATATAGACCCCTGTTACACAGGAAGCAACTAGTCCACCAATAAAGTGTAACACCAAAGATACAATGTAATAAGTACCCAAAAGTAAGTCTCAACCTGATATAACTCTAAAACAGTAAATGTAGCAAATACAATAAATACAATAAATACGAAGTATTCCATTTCACAAAAAGCAGCTCATGGTAACCATTTCATTCAATCCCTTGGGGACAAGAGTTTGCAATCTAAGTATCCATTTGGACTCCAGTTTCAGCAGTGATTTTTCACGATCTATGGTGTTACTGTTTAATGGTATATGGTCAATGAGCATGCATTTAAGCGAAGATAAATTATGGCCCATTTTCCTAAAGTGTCTCGCCACTGAGAGATCACTAAATTTATTTCTCTTCTCATCCAAAGAGCCAAGTAGCGCTGAGCGTATAGAACTTCGATGATTCGCCATCCTTTCACGAAATGACGTGATGGTCTTACCGATGTAGTAAAGTCCACAAGGACATGTCAAATAGTACACCACAAAAGTGCTAGTGCAAGTCAGTCTGTGTTTAATCGGTATTCGATGACCAGTGTGTGGGTGAGGAAAGTCTTTCCCCGACATTAAACTATTGCAGGTGGTACAATTGGGACATCTATAACATCCAGGCTTAGATGGCCAGAACTTAGCAAAACAGTCTCTCTGGCTGGGTTATAAGTCTGTTTTAACAAGAAGATTCCTCAAGTTGCGCCCTCTCCTATATGCCGGTCTCACTCCACTCCTCAGAAATGGAAGAGATGAATCCTTGGAGATTAACTGCCAATGATGCCTTATGATTTCTCCAATATCTTTATTCAGGATCGAATGATCCATAATGAAAGTCACACACTCCTCCTCCTTTACCGGCTTATTGGTCTTAGAGGATTCAGACAAAGCCCTAATCAACTGTTCCTTAAGGATTATCTCACTATACCCCCTTTGACTAAAGCGATCAGTCCATCTCCCTTAGTTGATTTTCCATTAGTCCCACATCAGTGTTGGCTCGTATAACTCTTAAATATTGTGTAAAAGGGATGGCTCTGACTAAGGCAGGTGGATGGAAGCTGGAAGCATGTAGGATGGTATTTCGATCCGTCTCCTTACGAAATAATGTGGTACCAAATTTACCTTGCTGTTTAAAAATTCTTAAGTCCAGGAAATCAATACTCAAATTATGAGTGGTACACGACAACCTAATGGGTGTGTCCAGAGCATTAATATGATTGATACAGATGTTCAATGACTCCTCATCCCCATTCCAGACCAAAAATAAGTCATCTATAAATCTCTTATAAAAATACAGTCTTTCACCAAGTATCGGGTAGATATATTTCTCTTCAAACATTTTCATGAAAAGGTTGGCGAAGGATGGGGCCACATTGGACCCCATCGCCGTCCCTTGAACCTGCATAAAATATGACCTTTCAAACCTGAAATAGTTCTTACTAAGTATTAGCTCAAGGAGTTCCAGTAGAAACTCACTGGGTGGAGCATTATGACCCATTTCAACAAGTGCCTGTCTGCAGGCCTCAACACCCTCCCTCTGAGGGATAACTGTGTAGAGGCTGGACACATCACAAGTGGCCAGTGTCATATCTTTCACCGAAAAATCTATTTCACTGAGCAGTTCTCTCAGATGAATACTGTCACGTAGATATGACGGTATGGCCTTTACTGCTGGTTGTAGAAAGGAATCTACATATTGTGCCAATGGTCTCAATACCGACCCCTGGGAAGTAACAATAGGTCGGCCCGGCGGGGTCACCAGAGATTTATGGACTTTAGGTAAAGTATAAATAATTGGGCATCTGGGATTTGCTGTGATTAAAAAGTCTTTACAATTTTTAGTGATCCACCCGGCTTTATAAGCTGTGTCCACCACCCTATCAACTATAGTCTTAACTTCCAAGGTGGGATCCTTATCAAGGGGATGGTAAGTATTCAAATCATTCAACTGAGATAATAACTCATTCCTATACATTTCCCGATCCATGAAGACCACCGCTCCCCCTTTATCAGCAGGCCTAATGATCAAATCAACATCATTACGAAGTGTGTCAATGGCCTTACGTTCAATATATGACAAATTGCTGTGGGGGACACGGTTATTCTTAACAAGATCACCAATCTCAGATTTCACCACATTAGAAAACACTTTTATGGCCGGGGGAGTATTAATGGGATCAAACGTGCTAGCCGGTTTAAATTTCTCAATCACAGCTGGCCCACTCCTATCTTTAAAGTAATCACGTAGTTTCAGTTTCCTCTGAAATTTATAAAGATCTATGTCAAACTGTACTTCATCAAATTTATAAGTTGGTACAAAGGATAAACCACGTGACAATAAATCACTTTCACCTGATGTAAGCACATGTTTACTTAGATTGAATATTACTGTTTCTTTCTTAGATTGCAAACTCTTGTCCCCAAGGGATTGAATGAAATGGTTACCATGAGCTGCTTTTTGTGAAATGGAATACTTCGTATTTATTGTATTTGCTACATTTACTGTTTTAGAGTGATTTCAGGTTGATACTTATTTTTGGGTACTTATTACATTGTATCTTTGGTGTAATACTTTATTGGTGGACTAGTTGCTTCCTGTGTAACAGGGGTCTATATGATCTCTGTAGTCGATGTAGTTATATTCCCTCGATCCATCTTGGGTTGTCTTTCACCAAGCAGAGTACATTATATTTATGGTATTTACTTATCGTTTTATACATGTGTCTTTGTGATTTCCTCCGAGCTTTTATTGATATTTATATTTATAGTGTGTGTTTTTACTTATATTTATATGGGGTGTATTTATGTTTCAGTAGGGTCGGACTACTCAGGTAGAGTGTGATGCCATCGGCGCATGCTGTTTCTTGCAGTTTCTCCCATAGTGACTCAATTGATGTGATTTGGTGCGTGAAGGGTTAACCATCCTGTTATGCGGAGTTGAACGAGTGGTGATGCCGTACTGCATTCAGAGAGGTACGCGCTGTGGATTTATTATGCCCCATGACGCCCGTTCTGATGAGACGCTGTGTGATTTGTTTGACGGTCGGAGCAGCATGGTTGATGCTGCCCGTTGTGGGTTCTGTCTGTGTTGCGGTACCGCATGTGTGAGATGGCGTTACAGTACTACGCTGGGAGTCCGATCATATTAGTATATACAGGTGAGGGGTTGTGTTATGGGGGAGTGTGTTTATGTGGCTTTATAAGGGGTTGTGGGTAATTGGATAGTATCCTGATGACGGCCTGTGAGTAGGCTGAAACGCGTAGATCTGTACAATAAACGTTGGATTCGATTAAAAAGACCCATGGAGTGCTGTCGATTTGTGGATGATTTATTTTGTTGGAGAGACACCCGGGCGTACTGAACCAGTTTGTGGAGTGCAATCAGGTCGTATGTTGTTATATATATATATACTATTTACAAAATATAAAAGTATACAAATACTAATATATTTTACTGTTGGCCAATGGAAAACATGCTATCTCTCTGTGTTCCTTTACTCATAAACTACATATAATTCCCACTGCTTCTGAGACTGGAAAGTTTGGATGATTATATTCTATAGATAATTATAGAATCATAATAATAACATATTTACTTTTTTTTTACATCCTATATGTATGTGAATATTTAGATAGTAAAATAGACATTTAAATGCCATAGCATACAACTTTACACATTACACATAGCAGGTGTTGGAGGTGCCTGGAAGCAACACAGATTAAAGATCATTTCATTATGTTGATTGCTCAAGGCAACAAAACCTCCTAGTTTATTTTGTCATGCACAGCAATGTCTATGTTAGGGCTCGTTTTCCTGATGCTTGCCATTTTTGCATTTGTTCTTTGACAAAGAGTGAATATTGTTTATTCCAAAAGAATGGCTTGTCCTTGAGAGCTTGGCAAACTCTTGCTATGCACAGTAACACATATTTCCAAAGCCCTTGAGTGAGATATCTAGAAATCCCTCAGGAGACCAAAGACATAGACACAGAAACTGCTTTTGTCACTTTGAAGACATAGATTAATTAGGTGGAGCTGGATAACAGACGATATGAGGGATAGCATCAGTTATTGAAGTATTTCTTCCATTTTTATTTATGCCCTGGCTTCAATTCTACCAATCTGTTTCCCTCCATGAGATTTTATTGGCCAAACCTATCATAACAGTTTAATTGAGTATGGCGACAGTTCATCTTGTTCAGTCTTCATTCTTATGAACAGAATGAATGAACAATGAGTCATCCTAGCCCATTTTATGTTTTAGTTAAATGATGGTTTTATCAGGAAATGACAAGCTATATTTTAGCACAGATTTCTTATTATGAAGCAAGTTCTCCAAATGCAGAAATACAACATTTAAAATATTTATAGGGACTATGTACCAAGAGCCGGAATCGCTCTCTATTGCCTCCTCTAGGCAATGCATTAAGGCGATAGCGGCTCTCAGTGCATAGACAATGGGGTTTTCCCATTCTGAATCTTTAACAACAGCTGTCTGCTGTAACCTTGCATTGGTTGCGCCACACAGTTTTTGCATACCACTGTAAATTATGTCTTAAAGTCACATTAACCCTTGGTACATGGATTAAGGTGACTTTAAAGGACAATTATACTCACCTTCCATTCGCTCCTCTTCCTTAGTCAGTACTTTCTACCCAGGGTGAGGACCTAAACTTCTAGGTCCTCACCCATGAGTTCGCTTAACTTGCTGTATGTACTTATTTACACACTGCTCCGGTAGGCTCTGCCCCCTCCTCTCCTTGTGTAACGAGGCCAATAGGAAGGCATGCTCGTTGCAGAGTGTGTCTGCCTATTGGCCTCGTTGCCGACGGGGAGGCGGGGCTCACCAGAGCAGCACGTAGGTAAGTAAACGCAGCAAGTTAAGCAAACCCAGGGGTGAGGACCGAGTGGTTCAGGTCTATACCCTGGGTAGAAAGTACTGACTAAGGAAGAGGAGCGGAGGGAAGGTGAGCATAATTTTCCTTTAAGACAGAAAAAGCCGATAATGGCTACATAGCCCTATTAATAACTAAGATCAAAATATGTAACTTTCCAAACATTTTATGTTAGCATTTTTATAAAATCACTTACAATGTCAGTAAATTTATTTTACATGTAAAAATACATTTTACTTAACCTAAAAGTGTTATATTTTAGCATGTTCGAATAATAAATATATGTTTAGAACCATTTTTCATATTGTCCACATAATCAGCTGTGATTTTCCAGCATCTCCTATCATTTATAAAATGGCTGTGTTGGTTTCTGTGTACAGGTTGTACAAAAGAAAAAAGAAATTACTTTTTGATATAACTACAACATATCTTGCTAACCCATTGCAGATGCTAGTATGAATCAGAGTAACAGATATGGAGGAGAGACTTCTGGGTAGTTTCTATGCTACCATGGTAGCCCTTTACAGGCTTTAACAGCATTCCATGAGCTAAAGGCATAACCAGAGAGCCAGTTGCAGAATGGTTTGGCTTTATTGAGCCATTATCACTGCAACAAAGGCCTCTAGTCTGCAGTGTGAAGCACCATTCAAGAGACATCACTAAGGAATCATGTGCCATATTTAAAAATGCACGGTATCCCTAAGTATTGTAAGTTTTATGACAATCATACATTTACCATCATGGTAGTAAAATTAAGGTAGCAATCATACAATTGCATACTTCTACGATAACCAGTGTTCTGCGGGTTATTAAATATGTCCTTAAGTATAAAGAGAGTTAAGGCTAGAGACCCCTTTCTAATATGAAGATAAGTGGAGGAGAGACAAGTATTTTGCATAATTGCATATTGATGTGATGTGTAATAGAGATAGATGGAGTTCCGCCACAAATTAGTATTAGGATTACCTAATAATGTTGGGTGTGGATTATAGGTGTAGTGCATCAGCAATAAGAAGAATGCTTTTTGGAACTAATTATGACAGTGAGATGGCATACAAGGTAGTCTCAAGGCTATAACCATCCTCTAATGTTATGAATATCTCAATATATTTCTTTATGAAGCAATGTTGCACCCACTAATAGGTTGATAAACAACTGGACATATTGTACAGTAGGTAGGTTTGACTCACTACTTACAGACCTTAAAGTAAAACTTTATTAATTTAAATAACATTTAAAAAACATTCAGACAGACAAGTTATCCCGGTTATCTGCTTGATGGCTTTGTAGCAGCAGCCATTATATTTTTGGCATAGATTTATCTTGTAAATACTTTTTTTCACTGTATCATAGATGGTGGGAAACTCATGTCTTGATAGCACCCATCTTCTTCTACATATCCACTACTGTAGATGAGGATGGAAATAATGCCTTAGATTAGCAATATGAAGTATAATTTTGGTCACTAACTGGAGTCCCTATGAAATGAAAATGCCACTGACCTGTCCCATAAGGTGGTCACCATACTGCAATATGTAAACTGATTAGAATAACAATTATCCTACAAAACCATATGTTGCAGTGAAAGTCTCTGCTCTATAGAGCTCACAATCTATGGAAAGAAATCATATAAGAGTAATTCACAATAATTATCAGCAAAATGTCAAGAGTTGAACTCTTCCTAGCAATATAACTTTTATGTAACTTTTATTACATCCAACACAAATACAATAGTTATTTAAACACTTTTTACAATAAGCTGACTGCTTCTGACTTTATTACTACAGAATAGTAATGAAGCTTGAACAGCTGAAGAAATGATAAATGTGAAAAATTATGGCTCAGTACTAATTTTGTTGCAGTTTAATGACTGATAATCCACGCCAATTTAGTGTTAGTTGTGTTGGACAGAAATGTTCTGTAGCTATAAATGTTATTGTAACCTAAGCTATTAAAAGTGTCTGCTCATAAAATTACACACAGCAGGTTTGTTAAATGTTTTTAATCTGATACTGAGCACTGTGTTCTGGGGTTTCTACGGTTATTACATCTGAGGGAGCTAGTCTCTTCAATCCTTGCAGCTTCCCAGAATTCAGTGCCTGGTTTGAACTGTTTTAAGATGTGTGGTTTTTCTGTAAATGCCTTCTGATTGGACAGATGATGATGTCAGATTAAAAAAAAAAAAGTGCATTGGCATTCATTCTGATCACACAAGCACTAACTGATTTCATGGAAAGTGGATAGTTTACATAATTTATGCATAGGTTTGCATGGATTGCACTTACATTCTCACTTGCCACCCTTCTCCCCTCTCTGAACAGAGTGCAGTAACTGTATGCTGGAAGAGTTCCACACAGGGAGAGAAATTGTTTTCGAATTTTCGGGTAAATTCAACGATTCCAAAATGGACCCATAGAAGTCTATGTCCATTTTGAAGGACAAATAGTAATAGTAGGTTACTGTAAATGACACAGAGGTCTGGGGAATGGTCTGGGGAACACATAAATATAACCAAAACTTATTTTAAAACTATCTCCCTCACGATCGGGCTCTTTTCGAGCTTCCATTCCATTTTCGAGAGGATTCGAGGATTCAATTTTCAAGGATTCGATTTTCGATAATCGTCTACTTCTGATTTCGATTTTCGATAATTGTCTACTTTCGAGTTTTGATAATCGGTTACTTTTGATTTTGGATAATCATCTACTTTCGTTTTTCAATAATCGCCTACTTTAAATTTTTGATAAAAATCGAAAATTCTAAAAATCCGGGTTCCGTGAAATCTGAGTTCCGAAAGTTTTGTCGGGACTTTGAAACCCTCAGATTCGATTTGAACCCACGTTACATCTTTATTACTGAGAGATTGTCTATTATTTGGTGTCAACAAAATTTACCACCATTTTGTGTACCAACAGGTGGAATGAACTCTGAAGCATTTAGCCATCTTTATCTGCAAAAACAATATATTAGAGTCACCTATCATTTTTAGTATATAAGTTGAAACATATGATGTAATTATAATAGCACTATATTAAGTCTACAGAGGTATCTTTGACATGTGTAAATGAGAAAGACCTACCTATGTATTGTGGGATGTTATATATACTGATTCAATTATTTGTTAGTAAATATTTATAAACATGCATGATATTTTATAATGGTATAATAATAATTCTACATAATACATTATTCTCTCTAGTGCACAGCAGATCAAAACAAGGAAGTAACCTGTACTCTCACGAGCTGTATGTATAAAAAAAAAAGCATTAGTCCACTAATACACCAGAGCTAACACAAACAAAACAGGTACATTTAGAAACTTTATCTTTTGCTAGAAACAAAATAGAAGAAAAAAGAAATAAAAAAAGACAGTGAAATCAGCTGTTTATTTAGCATTGTTACTAGTCTGTAATCATGCTGGCTGGAAAATAAACTGCAGAGTAACATCAGCTTTTTAAGTTTGATTAGGGAGTCTGATTAGGGAGTTCCGTATTAGTGCATAGAAAACATGTGCATAGAAACAATGAATGACTGGGGCCAGGGGGCATGGCCAATAGGTGCATATGTTCACAAGGCTCTTTGAAGACTTCAAGGGCAGCTTGTTGTACTGGCAACACCATGGAAGCCTTCTTAGTTAAAAAATCTATTACTTAAATGTACACACATGCAACTTACTAGAAAAGTATCTTACAATGTACAGGTTTTCCGGAGATAAAATATTTCACATGAAGGGTTCAAAAAATAGGAATAGTTCTCTTTTAATGTTTTAAAGTGTAGGATGCATTTGAGATGCCTACTAAATGTATGAATCACATTTAAGCCTGTGATTTTATATATCCTTATTTATAATCATAGTTAAGATTTTGGGTTTTTTTTAGAACCTGTGGGATTTTCATTGAGTTTATGTTCAACATCCCTTCCTTCTTTTGAGGATTCAGTGGGTTCAGGTGTCACAAGTTACACATTTTTTTTCCCAATAACGTAGGATGCTATCATTTGTGTTTTTCAGCCTTTCAATTGTGATATTTACATATTTCATTTTGGGGGCACCCAGTGAACCCATTTGTATTATAGATTAAATATAATTGCTGAATTTAATCTATTTTCATTTTGTAAGAATCTGCCTTAAGCATTTGGTTTTTAGTAAAAGCCCTAATCGCTTAAAAAAGACTATAACAAATACTTTAAAGTACTTTTCTCAATATCCAATAGGGAACTGATTAGTATAAACTTAAAGAATTAAAAAATACTATATAAACTAAAAGTTACAAATCCCTATTGGTTGTGTTAAACTATGCTAAATATTGGGTATGAAGCTTTGGTTAACCTTTGTTCCACACGCATGTGTTTATGTAATAAGAAGTGGAAATATCTTACCTGTGCTATTGATTTGTATCAACCAATCAGATGTTATGTAACTGTAGCTGACCAGTTCAAAGCTAACAGCTTATTTCTTGTTATGGATTATTAGAACTAAAAAAGTTTTGCACCTTATTACATAAGCCTATAATGTTATGTTAAAAGTAAATAAACAGAATAATGGGAAAACTGGCATGTTGTTTTAGTGTGTTCTGGTTAACCCTTCAATATTATTTTATTGCAGAACAAAATAGCATTCTCTATATTTTAACACAACCAGTAGGGATTTTTAACTTTTCAGTTCTTTCACTTTTTTTCTATCATGTGACAGTTAAGTGACAATCAAAGACTTGAACAATAGAAAGATCTTCAAAAGGAATATCAGTCCTGATCTGTCAAACATTATTAAGAAGGTAGATATGCTAGTGAACAAAGTTAAAGATCAGAAGGTACATAAAACAGTTAAACTTGCTTTAAGGCAATGTCACAGTCTAACAATTACATGCACTCTAAACCTGACAGAAGCAGGAACATATTCTGAACTATATGCTTGGCTTTAGGCATGCCAGGAAGATTATAAAAATGCCATGCTGTGATATGCTGCCCTCCTGCCTGAAAGGCTACCATTAAGAGACTTATTTACTACATCTATTCAATCTGTGGAGGAGTTCAGAGTACTACCTGTCTTGTTGTTTTATAAATTAGGTGTGAGTGTCACAGGATTATGACTGTCTAACTATTCTGTCTGCTGCTGGTGGAAATAGATGAAAGCTGAAAATCTGACCTTGTGCTTTTTTAAAACAGAGAATGCCTTTACCTAGTTACAGTAACAATAGCGTTTCAAATGCGATGAGTGTAGAGCAATTTAGAGCAAGATCTGAAAGTATACAGAAGAGAAAGAAAGATCTTTAACAGTATTTTTAATTTGCTGTAGATTGTAACTGTATGTATGAGGCATAATATATTATTTTTACTGTGGATATAATATTACAAAGATATTGCTAGTAAGACAGTTGTAGCCACTATTATTTTTTTTTTTTTTAAAGTGAAAAATAAACTAATAAACTGAAACTAAAAAA
This sequence comes from Hymenochirus boettgeri, assembly GCA_019447015.1. Classification (NCBI taxonomy): domain Eukaryota; kingdom Metazoa; phylum Chordata; class Amphibia; order Anura; family Pipidae; genus Hymenochirus; species Hymenochirus boettgeri. The sequence continues at coordinate 179,550,047 of CM033471.1, forward strand.
ATAATTTTTTAGGATTCCAGAAACTGAATCCCATAATTAACAATGACTGGCAAACATTCGGTATCTGTTGATGTTAATCAACAGTAATATTTTATGATCCCCCAAAACCATTACAGTACATAGGAATCAATGAATGGATTTAATAGTAGAGATTGTTTACTGACAGAGAAGAGACAATTCAAAAATGAGTCAGTGTGGACCACAAATTTTATGTTCTCCTATTCATGACTAGAGATAACCAAAACTGATGAGTTTTGGCACCTACAGCAGTTCCACGGAAATTACTGAAGTTCCGAAAATCCTATTTGAACCTATTGAATTGAAATTTTTAGAATATTTCAATCACAAATTAAGGAACTTTTGAATTTTTAATAGTATTTTTATTTAGCAAATGCAATTTTCAATTTTCTAAAATTTTGCTTTTAAAGTTTCAAGTTTTCAAAATTTTAAATCTGTACAATCCTTGCTTTTTTCTTCTTCTAAAACTGACAGATCCGAATTGAAACCAGGTTCACTTTGAAACCTGGATTCATCATTCGTGACTAGAGATCAAGATCAAGGGTGAAAATTGTATATTCAGTAACCCTCAAAATTAGCTCAATACTTTCTGGGATATTGAAAATACAAAAAAGTTCCACTATCTGAAAGTCTGAAAGTTCAAATTGGTTCCAGATGGATCCAAACAGAAATTTTGGTCAGGTAGGTTCATGATCAGCAAACAGATATTGAAAATATATCTCATAATCTATAAACATAGGAAGAAAAAATCAAGCCACAAATAAAAAGAACTGAAAATAAAAAATATAATCAAACAAGATTTATATTAGATATAAGCTGTCATTTGTGTATTTCCATGATTTCATAAAGACTAGAGAAAAACAGTGGCATAAATAGTTGCCATCGTTACCTCTCAAAAATGATGGAGGTTCCCCATCCCTTTAGCAGCCTTCTTCAACATTGTGCTTTTATATAATGATGGAACTATTTATATAATAATTTACAGTAGGGGGGTACATTATTCACTATGCAATCTACAATAGGGGTGCATTATTCACTATATAACAATAAAGTTACTGTCTGAGAGACAGTCTATCCAATTTAAAGGTGTATGAACAATATTTTGAATGAACTGATTTTACATGAAAATCTGTCAGAAATAATTGGTCATGGCTTTAAATCAAAGCCAATCCTTGCATCTCTATAAAAAAAATAGCATTTCAATACCCTACCCTATATTTTATGATATATCCCTATTGCAGTAGAAAAGTTATTGCTTCTGTAAGACATAAACTAATATAATTTGGGGATAACATTTTATGTGATCTTTTCTACATTTTTCTTTTGACCTTTCCAAAAAAAGATCACAATATTCCTTTTGCGAATGAATTTAAAGCCTCTTTCTACTTTATTTCTTTTCAGTCTTTAAACAGCATAAAATACAAATTAATGTCATAAGAAATATATTAAAAGAAGTACCCACACAGCCCTCCAGGCTTAATTATAAAGGACGGACTAAAAGAGATAGAAAAAGAAGGTTCAAATTCTTAATGTTATAATATAAATAAATGATTATCTTTAGTACCATTTGAACAAGATCAAAAGAAAATATAGCAGCATTCACAATAAAATATGTAATTATTTATTTACCCTTCTACATTTTGTTTTTGGAAACTGTTAGAGAAAAGTGTATGTACATAGCAGAAAAGTAATCTGTAATTAAAGGGTAGATAAAAAATAATAATAATAGTATTAGGGCTGCAGGCAAACTTTATATAGCAAACAAGCTTTTTAAAGCACTATTGTTTAAAATATACAGTGCATGTAATAATCTGTGTGGAACAGTTATGCTGCTTTCTACAATAGGTGGTTGGTGTCTAGAACATAATTTTAATCATAATTTTAGAGAGGTCTATTTACCACATTACAAGATGTTATCAAATGCCAGCAAAAGAAACATATACTGATAGAGGTTCCTTTTCAGAGAGAGAGGGGTAAAACTTTCAGAGGTTAGGAGCAATAAGAGAGAAAGGTTTAAGGCAGCAGGGAGAATTGTGTGCACAGGAGAAAGTATTGTTTAGAGATGTGAAGGTTAAAAGAAGTCCTTTTCTTTCTTATGTTACTAGTACTTTGCTTAATATATAGAACGTCTAATGGACATTCTATATAAAGCAATATATGCTGGTTTTCTAAATATTTCTTTACATTTACTGCTTATGTTTATGTTAATGAAAATAATATTTTTATTTGCCGAATAACAGCAAAATATTGTCCATCCTGCTACAGAAAACATACTGTAGTTTCTAATGTCTAAATATTCTCATGTTATTTTTTTGACTGTTATGAAGGCAGATAAAATCTACTTTCCTAGATTAAGGAAGATTAAAAATCTCCTAAAATTGGAATCCTATGCAGTATCCTTTGTCAATCAACTTTTCATTAATTTTCAATGGAAGCGAAGGTCCACAGAGGGTAGATTTCTGTTTCACATTTTCATTTTGTAATTCACCAAATGTATTTTTATATTTTATGTTATAGATATAAATAGTGTTCTGTCTTCCAGCTCAGATAAGACCCTTCCCATGATGCACTGCAGTGGTTTACGCCCCATTGGAATTAGTTAATTTTTTTCACTAGATAATACAAATTGGTGAGAATGCAGTGTATTACATCGTTCTGTTATTTTCTAATCTCATCAAATCTACAATGCAATTCAACTAAACAACCAGATAAGTTAATAGAAAAACCTCCTATAGTATTACGCCTATGATGAACATAAAAATGAAAGACGAGAGATATTGTGATATTATCAAAATAACTGGATGACCATAAAATGCTGAGGATACTATAGCAGTCAATTATCCACATGAAGCAGTTTCATTTTGTCTGTTCAAGTTTGTATTCTTCAGCTGGTTCGTTACTTACAGACCCATATGTTCCTGTGTGCATACATATATTTATCAAAGTAGCCTATCTGTAAAAAAAGGGTACAAAATGACAAGCAACGTATCAAAGTGATTGCCTTGGGCTCAGATTAATAAGCATGTGGTGATGTGAGGCTCTCCCTTGGATATATACTCGGGTATAACAATTCATGGTGACAGAGAATAAAAATAAGAATCCACGACTATAATCATCCTGTTACGGGTCACAGCAGCATGCTGAGTCAGCAGGTATTGTTGAATAATATTAATGTTTTATATAATTATAGAAAAGCCCTCTGGATGTTACTGCAAACAACAGTCAAATGTTGCAAAATGTATTTTCTACATCAAAAAAAAAAGTACAAGATAAATTGTATTCTGGGTGAAATTATTATTTTAATTTGGCAAATGGAACTTTCTCACAAAATAGAAAGGTAAAGAAATATCCAAATAAATACGGTAGAAAATTGTAGTTAACTTCACTTTTAATGCCCTATATGAATAGTTTGTTACCAGAAGTTTTCATACTTAATACCACAAATAAAATGAAAATTAGGCTGTAGGAGTAGCTAATGAAATCATATGAAATGAAACTTTACACAATTGCACAGTTCACGTTTATCATTCACTCATGTTGTTCACGAATTTCACAAACAGCAATCAGGGTGGGTGTATGCAATTTGTGTCAGTATATTTGCTCTACACACATACTGGTCCATTCATAAAATAAAAACCTGTCCAATCTCTGAAAAAGAGCATTACTGTTTTCTTTAATAACACTTTTGGACCAAATATATTAGGCAGTGTGATCCCAACTTAAAAATTGTTAATCAATGTAAAATAATTGGAGAAATAGTCACTATAATGTATCTGATTATTGATTTAAAGGAATTTAACATTTTCAGGCAGCTAAATCAGCTAAATAGGAATACAACTGACTTTCCTCTACATGTGAATATTTTTTGATGAAAGAGCCGTGATGGCCTAGGCTAAGTAATCCTTTTGTCTCTGTGGCATTTTGTCAATATAGTATTGGCAGTCCACTTATGAACAAGCTACAGGCAATTATGGTGCTGACGGAGGTCAGTGAATTATCCTTCCTGACATCCATCAGCATGCACGCCAGTAACCCTCAGCCACAAAAAGCTGTTTGGAAGAGATTCTCCCAAAAGGCAGAGTTTAACGAAACAATGTAATTCTCATTTTATGAATACACTGGAACTCCAGCTGCTGCAGAATTACAAAACTCTCCCTTCACTAAGAATTTAAGGGTTTATATTATTGCTATTGCATCTTGAGGAGGAATAAAGGAACCTGCAACTTTACAACAAAAAATAAAACAATATAAAGTTCTTCAAATGTTCGATTTAATTGTTCACTGGAAAGTAGCCTTTCTGATGTAACCAACATATAGTACCTAGCAATATAAGCCATACAGTGTTTTGTGATCGTAAACAGCAGCCTACTGACAATGAATAATAAAGATTTCCGAAACACTATTGTCATCTAAAAATAAGCATTTTAAGCAGTTTTTTCACAGTTGATTTATTTCTTTTTCCTTTTCAAGTAAAAAATGCAGCAAACAGGTTTGGTTTGAGAGAACGTTATATGTAAATATATCTGTTTTATTGGGGCTACAGGTGGGGTTTTTTTTTTTATTAGAAAACTGTTACTATCACCTCTTCCCGGAGCAAATGCGAAATATTCATGTCATTGTTAAATGTGCGTTAAAGGAAAGTCAGCACAGCATTAGTCATATTAATTATGTCTTTCACGTTTGCTCTCTTATGCCTCAAATGTCAAAAATATCCCTCAAAAATATTTTTTGATTAAATAATATTTGTGTGGCACTGTGGCAGCTTGAATAATAGTATGACTACTAAGCAAAATGAATAAATAATACTTAAGTCCTAAATAATAGAATAATGGATTATTAATAAAGTTTGATTAAAGGTTTTAATTGTTGGGATAAAAACAATGTTAGTGCATTTCTAAATGTACAATTTATGTAATTTCATTGTAAAATTGAAGGGAAAATAGTAGCTGTTGTCTTCCCTATTAATCTCCCTGCTTACAAATTGTCCATTAAACTTAAGCTGGGCACACACATAAAAGATCTTTTAAAAATGAAAGACAGAATATTTAAGACTGTCTGTCATTTTCTTAAGATCCCTCCACACAGTCCCGAGCATTCTCCCTATGTAAACCCTAGGTAGAACTATCAGGACTGCAAATTTCCCTCAGCCGCAGCTGACATTTTTTAAGCAAAGGGAGACAACTGGGGCCAAGGGAAATTTTCAGGCATTTACATGCTACAATTGCAGGTGTCTTAGGCCCTGCTTCTGACCTTGTGACTCTTCTGGGACATGTGCTCAGGCCAACTTGAGGAAGCAGAAGCAAAACGCGTAGCCTGGCGGGGGACAGCATTGTGCAAACACAAACTGGTTTGTGGAATTATAAGCCAGAGACCCTGCGATAACTGCACTTCTAAAGCGCCAAGAGTTGGAGGGGTGTGGCTTTGAGGAATGCTGCAGGACTAACCGAGATAAAGTAACTCTTAAAGGGCATGTCCACCCCCAAAACTATAATCTCCCCCCCTACAGGCCCCACTATGTAGTGTAGAAATATCCTTACCTTACATCCCAGCTCCAAATGGTTCTCCACTAATCCCCACCCAAAGTCCAAAAAAGTGGCCACCAGGAGGATAGCAGAGTCCTTTAGTCCTCCGGGAGAAGTTTGGCATGCGCAGTGCAGCCCTTCTCCCCCTCCCTCCCTCTTCCACGCATTTTGGTATCCCTCCCCCTAGTATAAAATCCTTTCCATATATTATAGTCCATGCTTCCCCAGCCCCAACCACTGTAATCATATTCTCAGAAAGTGCCCCGATAGTTACTTACCTTACCTCTCTCCTTCGCCGTTCTGAGCAGCCAGCAGCCATGTCTGTGATTGGCTGCCTCTCAGCCAATCATAGATGCAGCTGCCAGCCCCGCCCCCTGCTTGCAGTTCCATGCAAGCAGAGGGCCCGGGGCAGTGCGGCGAAGGAAGGAGGTAAGGTAAGTAACTATCGGGGGACTTTCGGAGAATATGATTATAGCGGTTGGGGCTGGGGGAGCATAGACTATAATATAAGTTTTTATAAAGGGTGGACATGCCCTTTAAATAAAGTTGCACCATCGGAACTGTAAAGGTTCGTACACACTTGCAGATGTTTGCCAGCCCCCCGAGCCCAACGTACACACACGTGTGTATGCTTTTGGTTGGGGGTCATTCGGCAATCACAATACTGTTTTCACACTAAATAGCTTATTACTGGAGTCCTGGATAAATACCACACTTTGTCACACTGGAAGATAAAAGCTATTTACACTTGCACTGCAATATATATTATACAGTTTTTGCTATCATATATCGATTTTATCAACATTTTCATTAGTTTAAGTTTACAATGGATAGATTTTATTGTTATGATAGACTATATGTTACATGTGTTTGTTTATGTATTAATAGAAGTAGATAATTGTACCACACTTAGGCTCCTTCCTCAGGCCTGAGAAAGAAGCCTAAGTGCTTCAAACGTGTGATTATTTAGAGTGCAGAAAAAAAGAGGATGCTAAGAATATGTTATTTAGCTCCCCATTAGAGACAACCCACTTCTCACTACTATTGCAAAGTTCTGTCAAGAGAATGTCTCAGCTCTTTGGCTGCCACTGTGTCTTAAGGAGAACTAAACCAGTCAATGGCCCCATTCCCTGCATGTGGGTCTTGGTGCAAAGAGTGTATTGCATTAGTATGCATGATCCCTTTAGCTGGAAAAATAAGTAATAAGTCCCAGAGCTCATGCTGATGAAAGCTGGGCTGGGGGCATAGATAAGGAGTCTGCCCTTGGCAACTGGACACACTTTGGAGAACAGAGCACATTGTGTTATTTATAAATATAAGGTAGGAAAGTATAAAATACAGTTAAAGGGATCCTACAACATTTGCAAGTTTCATTCTCCTGAAATGTGCCAGGCAAAGACAATTAATACGGACAATATAGGCATAGAAAGTTGATAATAAGAAAGTAAGAAAGAGGAGGGTAGAGCCCATTGACTTATGTTAAAATGGTTGTAGATTGTTGTAGATACATGGTAGAACAAACAGGCTAAAAAAAAAAAAAAAATAATAATATATATATATATATATATAATCATATGTAGAAATAAAGGAGCACTCCTGGGATTTTCCAACTTGCTTTAATGTGCTAAATATCGACGCGTTCGGTCCGTTACAGACCGTTTCAAGACCCTTGAGAACGGTCTGTAACGTACCGAACGCGTCGATATTTAGCACATTAAAGCAAGTTGGAAAATCCCAGGAGTGCTCCTTTATTTCTACATATGATTATTATTCCATTAGGAAGCACCCGGGTAGTTGAATAACGAGCTGAAGTGAGTGCCGCTCCTAACTCCCTTTGACTATATATATATAAAATATATATATATATATATATTATATATATTATATATATAATGTATGACAGTGTAGGTAGCACTCCTCGCCTTCTCCTATGGGATGCCCGGGTGCTTGCCGTGAGGTAAACTTAGGAAATGAACAAATTTGGTAGCACTCCTGGGTCTTGAGTATAATAACTTAAATTTATTAAGTGCAAAACGCCAACATCAACGCGTTTCGGCCGCCATCTTGGCCGTCGTCAGGATGTGATGTCACACAAAAAACTCACGTGATTTAAAGTGCCTTAGTGATCCGCCCCCCTTCTTTCTGAATGGACATTACCTCCGTGCTGGTGATATGGACTCCGCCCTGTGCTATTAGCTGGTAGCTGTCCTGGTGCTGAAACAATGCTAAATCTCTCCCATCTACTAGTGGGAGCTATGGGTCATAAAGTGCCTACTGCTCTGTGCTATACAATGTCGTGGACTGCTAAAAGGTGTATACGATAAAAAGTTCACAAAGGGTAAAACTATGAAAGTGGCAAAGTGCATAATATGTTTGCTAGTTAAAAGGGTATTAAAACTCTATAGAGAATAAAACTCTATAAAAAATATAAATATACTAGTGAGCCTAATTTTATACTCGGACTCCTAAAGTATGTACTATTCTGATAAGGATACTGTTTATATGCCCTCGATATCCTCTCCTATGAGGGTAAGGCTCCCTAGAGGGTGAATTATAAATGTGTGAGATGGTGGGACAGGGTTGTATAAGGGAGTCAGATAGGTACTCGGACCCATCGGTACCACCTATCGAGATTATTCATATTATAGTATTTTTATTTTTACTAGAGTGTCTACGTTTAAAGTGGGTCATGCAGGTCGGAAAATAGTTGGACAGGTAAGTCTAAGTTGGAAATGGACACAGGTGTTAACTAATATGCTACTGTGAAAGTGCATAATTGTACAGATGTAATATTAATAAAATGCACCGTTATAAAAAACATGCTAAGGACCATTGTTCATTGAGTCCCTTGGGGGCCAACGTGGCCAATCGTCGAATCCAACGAACTTCCCGTTGTAATAGTGCTTAGCTTGAGAAAGGTCAGAAACCACGACCGAAACGTCGCTGTCTGCACTTTATATGTGTAAATAAAAGTTATTTGTTTTGAATATGAAAGCCAAGTCCTCATGTGTGCACTGGATATAACTAACTATTATAATATAGTATATATATATATATATATTATATATATATTATATATATATATAATATATATAAACAGCAATAGATGTTCGTGCACACAAGGACTTCTGACAATTCTTTATTAATTCATTAAAGTGCAAATACTGTGCAAAAAAGTAGCAACGTTTCGGCCTTTTTGTGTGGCCTTTCTCAAGCTTGAGAAAGGCCACACACAAAGGCCGAAACGTTGCTACTTTTTTGCACAGTATTTGCACTTTAATGAATTAATAAAAGAATTGTCAGAAGTCCTTGTGTGCACGAACATCTATTGCTGTTTGTATGATCCAGGATTACGTTGGTGGCACCAAGGCAATTTCAATACCAAGAGGGAGCTGAGTGCATACTATACCCCATTGTTTGGATATATATATATATATATATGACAAAGGGACAAATTAAAAAATAAACTAGTGCAAATAACTGAGAATAGAGTTCAGGGGTTCAAGGAAAGACATAAGAAAAAACATAGAATAGAGGAATGGAAACAGGTCCATCTTAGATGACCTATTGTGGTTATGAGTTATGATATACCAGAGAATTAGGCTTTATACACACAGGCGATTTTGCCCGGGATAAACATGTGGCCATGAACAACCACTGTGAGCAACCGCATCCACATGGTGAGAATATTGCCGCAGCGGCCACTCATCACCACAGATGGCGGGTGCACATGACTGGTGTGGAACTGTGGACAAATCTTCCCTGGATTCAGCAGCGCTGTTGGTCCTCTGGTCATTGGATCATAGGAGGTGGGGGCGGGCCGATACATGCACAGTAAAGTTGCCAATGTAAAAAAAACCTAATGACTAGTAAAAGGACTGGACTGCACAATGAAATAATTATGTTGTTTCTGCATCTCTGTGTTAAAATTGTATCTTTTGCACTCCCTAAAAAAAAAAGTAAATAAAGCATATACCTGAAAGTAATGTACAGCAGTTGTATTTAAATGAGCTACTTGCACATTTCTAATTTGCCTCTGGGAGTATGAATTCAGTTAAAATAACTGTGTTTGTTGGATTTTCAAGGTACTGAAAAGTTCCGTTTTCATCAGCCTTGTTCAAGGCCTATGAGAAATACATCTCTTGAAGAACAGAGCCACATATTGCCATCTCTATTCAATTTTTACAGTGCACAGTGTCTTTCATTAAAAATATAATTTAAAGGATTGGGTAATTGACCTGCATTTGATTAAGGCAGGTTCTATTGGCTTAACTTGATGAATAGGTAATAGGAAGGCAGTCATACAATGTTCTTACAAATGAGTTATTAAATTAGAAGAAAGAATTATTAGTTCTTCAGTACTTGACATCAGATTATGTCTATTTTATCACGGATATCTTAGTTACAACATCATCCTCACTTTCCTATTTAATCCTTTTATTACCTAGAACAAAATAATATTATAAGAAAACTCACTTGTGTTATTTCTTTTAAGAATCCTTGTACATCTTTGCAGAGTGATACAGACCAAATACATCAATACTGACTTTGACAATGAGTTATTTAAACAGTTTTTATTCTAAGGTTCACCCAGAATAACAAATAATGTTTTTTTCCAATGGGCATTTGAAAGATGAACTAACTGCAATGAGTACCTTAATTGCTAGTTCAATAAGACTTAGCAGCATTCCTTAAAGGCATATATAAATTCTCTATTTTTATAATTCAAAGGGAGGTAGGAACTGATATTCCTACCTTCCCTCATATTGTAATAAAGCCAGCGATGCCAATTGTTGACCGACCTGACTTTCTCCTATAAGACTATGTTGTGTGTTTGCATCGGGAGAAGGAGACATGAAAGGTTGTTTATTGTTAACAATCAACTGATACTGACCCCGCATGATCTGACAAGCACTTCTTTATTACAACACGGGGAGGTAAGAACTTCCAAGCTTCCTTTCAATCATAGAGACTAATAGACGATTTTATTATTTGAGTATAGATGCCAGTCATTCGTGCTGTCTCTCTTCTTCTTTCCTTTAGCTCTCTAGTGATGTCACTCATTTTTAAATGCACAAACATGATCAAAAATCTGTAAATCAGTGAAAACACGATAAACAAAAAAAAAGTTACATTTTGTAAAATTATAAAAATGAAAAGCCTCCCAAACACATCAAGGTAGCACACGGAAGGGACTAGCTAGTAGTTACCTTAATTGCGTTTTCTTGTGAGATTTGTCTCTCTAAAGGTGGCCATACACATGCGATTTCCATCGCATTGTGCCGACAGATCACATTGTTATCTGTTGGCACAATGCAATGGGAACACATGGATCCGACTGATCGCCCATACATGGTATAGGGATCGGTTGGCCATGTGACCATACACAGGACGATAGAATCGGCTCTCTTTACATTAATGTAAAGGGATCCAATACTGACAGACTGATATTTTCCATCTTTCCCGACTGTAATTCCGTTTACGGTTTTAGACCATACACACTGTCAATATTAAAGGGTGTGTTGCTGCATACCTTCAATCCAGCACACATTTTGTTTAGGAGCAATATCCCCCCTCCCTCTTTTAACCACTTCCATCCGGCCTGACTTTTTCCCCCCAAACCAACTGTCAAGCCGGCACACAGCATATAGCATTCCAAATGTCAAAACTCTGTCACCATTCCAGCTACAGTAAAACTACTTACAGAAGAATCGTTTTTGAGAGCAAGGAACTTGATTGACAGCTGAAATATAAGAAGTTTTAGATTGGATATCTAAAGAAATAGTGGGCAGATCAACAAAAAAATAATACAGCGGTGGTTGGGAAGGATTATAGTTTCCAGTTATGGTCAATTTAAAATAAGACATTTTTCGGTATAGATGCCCTTTAAGTAAATCCTGTCGGCCCATGGCGAGATTTACCTAATACTGCTAATGTGTATGGCTACCTTAATACTTGCATTAAATAAGTATAGAGGAATAAATATAGTAGATTTTGATCCATATGGCAATACATTCGAGGGTTACCAAAATCGAACAATACAATCGAGGGTTCAGGAAAAAATTAGGATGTTGTTACGTAGGTAACCTAAACCTAAATACATAAGGAACTTAAAGGGTATCTCCACGCTAAAAAAAACCTTTTAATATACTGTAGGGCTCTCTAGCCAACCCCCAACCACCAAGTTTGCTTGTTAAAAAAGCATCTGAAATGTACTTTCAATCTTTCGATGCCCCAGTGCTCTATTCCCGACACTCTGCTTGCCGGAAATTGTAAGCAGGGGTCTGGACTAGCAGTCAATGAGAGGCAGCCGATCACAGACGTGGTTGTCGGCAATGCAGAGTGCAGGGGGAACAAAGTACTGTAAGTACATTTCTGACACTTTCTACACTACAGAAAAAGCTTTTATTGGTAGAACACCAGGCAGCAAATATAGATACAAAATAGTCTTACTAAAATATTAACAAGTTATACTCAAGTGTCTCCGGTCCTGAGAAGCTCCGTAGCTGAATCCAACCGCTGAGTCACTTCTCCCAGGCACCGGCTAGGCAGCCGACATCGTCATCCACAAATTTATGGTTCTATTTTTGGTAACCCTTGAAAGTATTGTTCGGTAACCCTCGAATTGGCTGTAACCCTCAAATGTAGCTTGTGCAAAACCCGACAATTGCCCACTTGTGTTTAAGAAGTGTTTAAAAAAGTTTTGGTGATAGTGACATGTCCCCCGGACAATTTCCCAGGTGCCACAGATATTTATAGTAAGTTACCATTGTTAGTTTAGCTTTAAATCATCGGAACTTTTCTATCACTCCCTCATTGACTTTATTAATGGTTCCGAATTCAAACTTTCGAACTTTTACTGAAGTTTGAAAGTTCAAAAACGGACTGAACTTTATGAAGTTCGGCCGTCTGTAATCAGCTATATGGAGATTTTATGATTTGCACTTGGTTATGTGCAAATATAGACCAGAGGTGCTGTTTCTTTTAAAAGCATCTGCAAGTTGAAGCTTGAAATGACACCATGTATACAATTGTGTGAAACAAACTGAGCTAATATTACAAATATAGTGATATTGTATACTACATAAAAAGAGTGATTTTGTCCGCTATTAGTTAAATCTGTCATACTGAAGAAAGAAGAAAAAAGGTTAAAACAGAAAACAAGAGAGCCAATTATATAAGGTAACAATACCAGCACCTGGTAGCTTTATTTCCACATAGTCAAAGTGCACATAGTCAATGTGACCTATAGGTGATCTTAGCTATGATACTTGCATGCAATACACAGCAGGTGTATATAATTGCATGGTTACAAAGACAGACACTACAGAGCAGGGATCCTCAAAATATGTCCCTCCAGATATTTGGAAACTACAACTCCCAGCATTTCTCAATTACAAAGGGAAGCCAAGGAAGTCTGGGAATTGAAGTTTAATAAAATGTGAGGATCCCTGCTATAGAGTATGGAAGAACTGTCTATCTGATATCCAGCCAATCTTTGTTCCTTCTTAACTAGGGTGTTTCGTTCCAATATTGAATTAGTCTTCACAGCTGGCAAGTTGTTTTATGTGCAAACATATATGTACACGCGCATTATTAGTAACATAACTTTCTATTAAGGTTATATATATTTTAATTTAGTGTGAGCTTTTATGAGAGGTAACTTTGCCACTCTGCTGGAGCACTTCCAAATAAGAACAGGAGGTTACTCCTACCTTCCAGGGAATTTTATTTTTGATAATAATAATAATGATAATATGGGTTAATATTTTTAATGGATAATCAATAGAGATGGCCTGACATCCTGAAGTTCGGTTTGTTTCTGAACTATAGAACAAACTAGTTAATTAAAGTTAAAATAACAATAGTAACTTAATGTAAATGGCTCTGGGACCTGGGGAACATGTCCATATCAATAAGAAAACAAGTAAACAGTATGGGGCCTATATTCTGGATACCAGGCGTGTACCGTATAAGCCGAGGTTTTTAGGTTTAAAAATCAACCTAAAAACCTTGCCTCAGCTTATACTCGAGTCAAGAGAAAACTTACCTTAATTCCAGATGCAGCTGCGAGTCAGGAAGGAAAGCCGTCAGTTTCCAGTAGTTGTTCGCGGGTGCACGATGATGTCATCGCGCAGCCGCGAAGCAGTACTGGGAACTGCCGGCTCTGCACAGAGAGAGCGGCAGCCGGCGGAGAGATGAAGACTGAAGACTGGCCAGGTACGGTAAGTGAACTGGGGGGGGCTCTAGGGTGGGGGACAGTATGCCATACAGTAACACCCAATACCTTTCTACTATAGGTGTTTGGAAACTACAACTCCCAGCAACGAAAGCATGCTGGGAGTTGTAGTTTCCAAACATCTACAGTGGAAAGGTATTAGGGTAACTGTATGGGATTACTGTACATTTAAAGGGCAACTATCTACCCTCGGCTTATACTCGAGTCAATCATGGTTTTTTGATTTTGCAAAAATGGGTACCTCGGCTTATACTCGAGTCGGCTTATACTCGAGTATATACGGTATATGCAATTTACAAATAATAAATACGGAAGTCCAATCAAATATTAAAGGTTGATCCCATGTTTATTCACCAAATCAAGTGCTGGAACACTTGAAAAAGGTCTTTGGGCCTTTTTCAAGTCGTGCTATGCACTTTGATAAAAATTAGTTTGGTGCAGTTCAAACTAACCCTGCCAAACCACAGCAAGTTTTTTTTAAAGGGCATGTCCACGCTACTAAGAAAAAATGTACCTCACATAGTAGCCCCACAAAACCCTGTTTTCATTTTACTTAAACCTGTTGGCATGGTTGAATGGTTTAAGTACTGAATATGTGGTTTGTGGGAATGAACTACGTGAGGTCAGTGTAGACATGCCTGCAGGGGACCTGGATGGGGCTCTGGGCCCCATAGCAACTGCTACAGCTGGTATAGTGATTCCTACGCCCCTGATTCGAGGGTTACCTAACGGTACATTTAAGGGTTAACGAACATTCGAGGGTTATTGCCGAACTGCTACATTCGAGGGTTACCAAACATTTGAGAGTTGCCGAACGTACTTCTACATTATCACTAAAATGCCGCATTCGAGGGTTATTATAATATATATATATATATATATATATATATATATATATATATTATATATATATATATATATATATATATATTAATAATGCACAAGTTTGGAAACCCAACTAGTTTGTAAAAAGTCTGAGTTTGTACGAACTTATTAAAGTTTGTATTAAACTCGGGTTCGAGTTCGGTTCTAGTCCATCTCTAATAATCAACAACTTGCAGTAATGTAATTATCAATATAAAGGGAACCAAAGCTACTAAACTAAGAACTTTTTAAACAAAACTGTCAGATATTTCCTTCAATAGTGAAATTATTGGTTGGAAGGTGTGCCTAGTAGTAAACCTTTTTGGCAAAAGGAAATGAAAAGTGGTAAATATCTGTTAAATGATCACATATTAAAAGTTCTTGTTTAAACTTTAGTGGTTTGTGTTCCTTTCATATCGGAAATTATCAAACATTGTATTAAAACTTTTCTTTTCATTTAAAGCATAATTACATTCTAGAAAATGTTCTCCTATTATTTTTTTTCATAGAATCTGCTGATAAAAATAATCTATTACTTGTCTTCCTAAAGCATTTCACAGGTATACGATACAGATGGTGCATCATTCAACAACAGTTTCAGCCAGCAATTATGCATGTGGTGACTCCCAGTGCAAGCCGTTTGTGATCTGCCCTACTGGACAGAAAAGTAAAGTGTAAAGGTGGCCATTCACTATTACGATAGTAATTACGATCTTAAAACGACCAATACTTAGATTGACAGATGTACAATGTAAATTGTACTAAGATGTACTATAAATATTGTTCGACATTCAATTTGTTTTGTGATTAATATCGAATGTCGTCTATTGTGAGGTTATATAACATTAACATTTAATCGGAACTTCAGGAAATACGATCATTTTACATATCGACTTAAAAAAATGACTTTCCTGATCGTAATTATGATCAATTGTACGATCTAATGTCACATGATAAGTACGGGAACATTTTTCGGATAATCGATGGAAATGTTGGATTGTATGTAAAATCGTCCTAATGTATGGTCACCTTAAGTAACTGGAGAGTGTTTTGTAGCAAAAAAGATAATTTAAAATAGTTAGTGAAATCTTTTCTGATGGTCTGGTAAAAAAAGATTTTACCACGTTCACTACTTAATACAAGCGAGCACACAATGTTCACTAGATAACAAAAATTAGTAAAGAACCTACAAATAAATGTAAAAAGTAGATGTATTAATAAAAAGTTTTAAAAAAAAACATGTTATTGATATACTGTAACAGTATATTTGGTTAGAAAGGCAAGAGATGAATAATTTCAATCTGTGGTTTCTAGGCTATAGGTAAGGGGAATAATGAGGTTGAGATCTTCAATTCTTTAGGGCCACAACCAGAAGCATCTAGTTCTGCTAAGAAGATGATCACATACATCTGCAGAGAGAGACTGGGGAAATAAAAGTAGGAGAGACAAATGCTTGGTGACCAATATTGAACAGAGTTCTTTCTTGATTGCACTTCTCATTTAAGCAATAACACCAGGGCCCCAGCAGGAGTTTAATATTTGGCTCAAAAACTGCAAACTTTTTACGCAAAACATTTAACAGTTGCTAACTTGTTAAATAGATGTAAATACCAAGCTTGTCCTCTGTGAATGACCACCTTTAATTACTGATGCTTTTGAAATGAATTCAGCAATAGCTTGTACATTGCTGCATATCTTTCTTATGAACCAATGCGTATCCTATATAATAAAACCCTAAGTGTGCGTCCCTGTGTCCGTGTGTGTGTGTGTCACTGCAGTTCCTATGGACTCACCACTAGAGAGAGAGTCTCTGCAGTTCCTATTGACTCACTACTAGAGGTAGAGTCTCTGCAGTTCCTATTGACTCACCACTAGAGAGAGAGTCTCTTCATTTCGTATTGACTCACCACTAGAGGGAGAGTGTCTGCAGTTCCTATTGACTCACCACTAGAGGGAGAAACACAGGAAACACTCGGAGGGAGAACAGCAATTAAACAGACTGCAGTCTGAAGGTAAGGTTGCAGGGGCCCCTGGATTTGGGACAGAGGGGGGACCCTGGATTTGGTACAGAGGGGGGCCTTGGATTTGGTACAGAGGGGGAGCCCTGGATTTGGGTCAGAGGGGGGGCTGGATTTGGGACAGAGGGGGGCCTCTGGATTTGGGACAGAGGGGACCCCTGGCCTTGGGACACTAAGAGGGTACTCTGGCCTTGGGACATGGAGGAGGACTATGGCCTTGGGACACTTAGGGGCACTCTGTGCTTCTAGCGTCCGTTATTGTAGCGGGCTTAATGTCTAGTGAATGTATAAATGGGATTAGTGGTTCACCAAAAACAAGCATGAATTGCTAGAGAAATCCAATTTGCCACATTTGTAATGGACACAAATTTATTAGCTCTTTTGTGATGCTTAAATGATGCATAAAAAAAGTTCATCATGCATAGTTTAAAGGGCATGTCCAGCCAAAATGAAAACTTACATACAGGTAAATTACCCCCCAAAACCCTAAATGATAAAAGTTTGAAATCTGAAATATATAAATATAACATGATATCCTGCACAATGTCCTGTTTCCCCTGTATCTGCTTCCTGGTTCTTCTAGTTAGTAACTGTCAGTTATGGATTTGACAGTTGACATCACAGCCAATGACTGAATGTTAATCCCCTGTCTGCCTCTTCTGAGCATGCCCAGGCTTAGTACAGGCTCAGTGCAGGTTTCTAAATTGCTCAGTTTCCATGGGGCCTCCAGAAGCATAGCAGGCATACAGTAATGAATTCATAGGACAAAGTAGGATATATCAACATATTTTAAAAAGGCTATTCTTTCTAAAAGATGTTTTTATGAGGGTGGGGTTCTCCTTTAACTGTGTTATGCTAAAATATTGTGATAGAAAGGGGACAATGGTGAATATATTTTCTATAATGTTAAAAAGTATTTAAGGTTGTGTATTCCAGAGATAGTTTTCTATGTGGCAGATACAATAACATAAATGCAACATACCTTTAGCTGCATATTTATCTCAGGGGTCTATATCTCTGATATACACTTTAAAAGTATTTTTGTATACACGTAACAGTAGTAGTTTAGCTTGCAAAATAAAGAAAAATTGTTAAGAAAATTATTACATAAATTGGGAGTGTTTTCAAAAAGATTACTCAATATCAAAATAAGACCAAATAAGAGATTTGCCTTGTACAAGTGGAATGAGCTACTATATGTTTTCTCTTAAGGACAGGTAAAAGGGGAATCTGTACACATCACTTCCCATCAGGGGAACCACTATTTCTCTCAGAAATAGAGATGCAAAATGTGATTTGTACCTGTGGGTTTATCCTAGAGTCACTAAAACGTAAAAAACTGAATATTGAATTGGTTGCACTGGCTGCGCTGATCTGATAGTGTCTTTTGAGATACTAAAATCGATTAGTGCGACTTAAAAGAGTGCAGCAGCTCTCTGTAGATTCCCCAACACGTGGGAAGGGACTCAGATATTTCCCTTGTTTGTTTCTCATAAGAAAAGCCGAAAGTTAACAAGTAATAAACACATTGCCTCAGTCTTAACGTGTCTAGTGAATTAATATTTCTGAAAAATAAAACCCATAGCTGTCCTCCACCGGACATATATGTTGGATTCTAAAACGACAGAGAAGATTTTTTCCTTGTTATGTTTTCTAATTGGATAATTAAACATCAGAGATAGCTTAGAGTAAAACAACACAAAAGGAAAATAAAGCATTGTAATGACAGGCGTCAGCTGAAATGCGCTTATACATAAAATATCCAGCTGTGTGAAGTGCCTAGAGCGAAGCATTTCAGTCAGATGAACTTCTAATTAGCAGTGAAGTACTTACACTACCTGTCCTTGGCAAATACAAGGTTTCTTTTTTAATACACTGAAGGGTCATTAACATTGATTTGCAATATGTGAGACTGGTACATAGCAACAGATCCACATGTCTGTCCGCAAAATGGCACTTGTAGATCACAAACACGACTATTATCTGTAACCTGTGGAGTGATTTGTTTATTGAAGAAATCCAAGCACACACTAGAATGTGAAATTCTGTTGAGATGATACCTGGAGAAAAATAAAGTAAACAAGGCCTCTAGGGATTTGGCCTCTAAAACCTGGACACTGCACCCAATAGATCTCTTGGCCAAAAAAACAAGTCCTGTTACCAAATGTTTCTTTTTTCAAAACAATCACTAGAAAGTTGGTGGATTGCTGTGATGGTCTTCCTTTTATCCTTGATTGCTGGATTTCCCTTATCCACCCCTTGATCATATGTTTGATTGGATTGTGAAACTTTGAGTTGGATTATCCTGTTTTTGTAGTTTCGCAGTGAATGATACTCCTGCTGGCTGCAATCCCATGGTTGCTATGGAGACACCCTCCCTCTTTACAATGAATTGGTACATGCATTGCAGTTTTGGGATCCATTCCTGTGTACAATTTTTTTGACCAATGAAGGAGCTTAACTATAAAGGCAGATTAGATAAGTTAGGGTCAATCAAATTTTAGGAGAGTGACTTGAGTGGGGATATATCTTACAACAAATACATTAATGGACTGTAGAATAAACTCTCTGGTGCATTACAAACAGATTATGAAAAAGGATAGGTGGACAAAAAAAAGTTTTGGATAGTGTTTTTCTATGGAGCTGTCTACAAGTTGAAAAGGTCATTTTAGGTTTATTGCATAGTTTCAAGAGGGTGGAGGATGAATTTCTAAAACTAGAGAATATTAAATGTAAGTGGTAGCCCCACAGAGGGCTAAGTCCCAGTATTTACCCAAAGGTGCAGGGGGCATTTGAGGCTATGGATAAATCGTTTCAAGAGTTCCAAATGTACTATGGCACACCGCTGTTGGCTGGTTAGCCAGACAAGTTGGTAGGTGCTATCCTCTTAGCCCCCTACTTCCAGGGCTCCATAAACCAAGCAAGGTATCAAAGTAGAGGAGCAAACTACTGTTGTGAAAATTTCTTTATTTTAGTGCAAAAGACAGCATACAACGTTTCGGGGACTCTGAGCCCCCGAAACATTGTGTGCCGTTTTTTTTGTACTAAAATAAAGAAATTTTCACAACAGTAGTGTGCTCCTCTACTTTGATACCTTGCTTGGTTTATGGATAAATCGTACAGTTTGTGTATTAAAGGAAACTGTGGTCTCCAAACAAGTTGAGTTTAAATGAAAGGCCAGTTTCCTACCTTTAAAAAGAGCCATCAACCACCTCTCTACGTGCTCCACAGCCCAAGATATAAAGAAATAACTGACCAGAAAGTTAATGGGTGGGAAGCTGACATGTGACATTCCTACGGCTTCTCCTGCACTGTGCCACCGGGAAGCACAGCCTCAGACTCCCTCAGTGTGTGAGGGAGACAGGAAGTTCCTCCTCCTCTCTGCTATGTGAAGTCCTGACAGTGAAGGTAAGGGAATCTACAGCCCTTTTCTCCCACTATATGAAAACAGCCTTTTCAGGCAGAGTGAGAACGGAGAGTTTTCTGTAGGGGGGTCTAAGTGGCCCACGGCACTCACGAGTGGGCGGGGAATAGGCACCCGTGAGTGGGCAGGGCTTATGCACAAACAGGTGGGTGGGGCTTGTGCACCCACAATAAATAAAAAAACAAAAATAAACAATGACAATAAATTAAAAAAAATTCTCAAGAGAGCAATTCCTATCAATTTACCTAAAGTCATTTTTGGACCACAGTTCCCCTTTAACACCAGCTATTTGCTATACAGTAAGATGTCATTACATGACAGTGAACTAGATGAGCTAATAACCTTATCTAACTTTCTTAAAGTTGGTACTATGTAAAATACATGGTGATTTATCTCTTATATCATTGATAACCTGCAAATAAAAAAGAAAGAATCAGCGTACCTTCACTTGTCATAAAACTGGAAAATATTATACCTACAGTACAAGTATTTATTTGCTGTATCTCTAACAATGAATATGCTGTTGTCCATCTTTTGTACAAAAAAGCCTGTGTACTGTTTTTAAGAGAATCTGCATTTACGGTACCATTTTAAACAGCCAGGAGAGGAACTGGCTTTTTATGAATGATACCACCAGCAAAATCTCAGATCACCATCTCAGAATCTACTGTACTGCGTCCTTTTATTATTCCCTGCAGTGCATAATCAATAAGTTCACTTTTACATACATAAAAACTGGAAGGCTTAATATAAAATAGTGATTCCTCGCCTTTATGAATATGGCCTTTAGTTCTTCATTTGGACTTTATCAAAGATTTATAATGTCTTGGCAGTTCTCTTTATTATAAACAATCGGCGGGCCTAGAAATCAGAGGCAAGTTTTTAAAACAACTTAAAAATGATTTAATGGAATTTACCTCCGGAACAGACAACCTGCTATGGGAGTTGATGAATGGCCAGTTGAATGAATTATGGAGATAATTACTGGACAAAGTTCATTATTAACAAACTTCAGTCATTATTTCTGAGCATGTTTTTCAGTAAAGGATTTAAGATCAGTTTACCTGATAATGTTAATATTGGGGAAAGTAGTTGTTTGTAAGTTATAGTATAAGGCAAATGTGTAATGGAAGCTGAGGGCATCTGCAAATCATATAATGTCCTACATCTCAATTTCACAAGTTAGTTCTCCCTTGAAACCTTAAGATCATTAAATGATATACAACAATACAATGCAATAGTATCTCTGTCTCCAATTAGCTATAAAACATTGTGTTTCTCTCCAATTACATGTTTTTTTTTACCTCTAAATGTAACTAACTAAAAAGATTTCATCAAAGGCTGCTGCAATTGTAACCCTCCAGCAGTATTAAATTGGTCCACTCTGTCCTTTGCTTACAAATCATTTTACTCTAGAGTCTTGGTTTATTAAAAGTGTCTCAATTTAGGATATGGATAAAGCATTATTAGTTTAAAGCTCTATATCCTACTATACTTTATAAGAAAAAATAGAATGTTCTAAAAAAAAAAAACTTTTTAAAGAAAATTAGCTGGATGTAAGATTTATAGGAATATTGCATGCTGCATGATTGAACCATTATGTTCATGATCTACTTTAAGGGTTTTGATTCCTATAAATCATTTTTCTTTTATCCAACATGCAGAAGGAATACTACATAGACTTCTAAATGTATGTTTTTATTTCTTACCGTATGGGATATTCCTTTTAAATAAAAGCAAACATACACTTGAGGGCTCAGAATCTAAGAAAATACAATGGATTACCAAATCTTAATTAATTTACTTTTTTTTATCCTATATGGTTAAGAGAATGATGGTATAAGCTGATTATCAGACATGTCTATGCATTCTAAGCGACCAGAAATATTGATTAATTGCCAAAAACCGTAAATATACTTTTTGGGGTTTTTTTCTTCTATGAACCTCCTTTCCCATCTTTTTAGCTCTTGGAGTCCAAAGCTTTTAAGAAATAGCGCAGCCTGTGTAATATAGGCAGCGTTATGTTTTGGGCTACCCTGTACAAGTTAGAGGCTCAGATGGGGGCTTCTTACCTGACCACAATCCTGGGGTGCAGTAAATCTCACAAAGTTATTTACTGCATGGTGAGTAATACTGTTTTTTATTTCTACATTTCTAAACATTCTTATTTTCTTTGTGTTAGTTCTGGAGGGTTATTGGACTAATGCTCTACTTTTAGAATCACACAGCCCTTGAAGTTACAGGTTCAAATTCCCACACTTACATATAAAATGTAAATTGTTTTTCTGCCTCAATTTGTGAGAAAAATTAACTACAAAGATTACTGTTGTTTTCTGCATGAAATGCAAAGGATTATGTAGGGAAAAAATAGACTGTTTATAAAAACAAGTCTACACTCTTAAATCTAAGCAAATCTGTGCTTAATAGGTTTCTGTGCTGTAGTATGATTGTCTGTCAGCTTCTAGGCTACAGGGCAGCAGTTTCCTTTTTTCAACTTGCTTTACCCTAGTTAACATGTAATGTGTACTGCAACAACAAACAGGTGCATTACTCATGAGTATCCATGGGTTAATTTCATAAATCATCCAACAGCTATAGCCATGAGAGAGGCCAGACACAGCTTGTTGTATCTTTGTGAACGTGCTCTGTCTATTGGGACAATGCTATCTGGTGACTTTAGTTCCCCTTTAAAGTATTTTTCATATTTGCCTAAATCATTTGCACAGTATTGTACATATTGACATTTCTAAGAATCTGACAAACATTTGCCTGAAAATTTCACATTATTCACACTTTAGTCACATTCACTAAATTCAGAGCTCACTTTAAAGGGAAGGTGTGGCATGTGCAAATGCTCCACAAGATACAATTATTGGCATCTCCCCCTGTGCATGGCTTACTCCATCTTCTGGGAGACAAAATCAACAGCAAAATCCCCAATTGATTGTGTATCCTGGTGGGTGGAATGGGGCAACCACAGTCTGAATGAAAACGCATGAATACAAAATATATATAAATAATGTATGTTGTTTTTATGCTATTTGAGTATGCTATTTGAATTAAAATAATAGTGTAAGGAACTTACCTTCTGTCCCGCTCCTGCACCGCTATGTAGTCTTGGTCTGGCCTGTTAACATCATACTCGGAAGTTTCTGGCAGTATGATGAGGTGTTAACCTCATTTCCACTGTTACTGCTCGATCCTATTTATAAAGCGGTGATAAGTTTGGCTGTTTAAAATCTTCAAGTCTCAAGTGAAAAAAAAGTGTGCCGCACTATGCGTGGTGGGGTGGGAGGGGCTGCTGGGAAGGGCTCTGACTATAGTAACTTATTCCAGTTCCTCCACCTCCTCTTTTCCTTATACACACACACTGGTGCTGGCCCTTTCACCATCAGGAAGTCTTCCTTTTGCCTATGTAGAGGGAAAAGAAGTGAGTCCAGACTACCTGTATAAAAATGGAACTTTCTTTGGATTGGCTAAAAGTGTCATGTGTCTTAGAATCAGCATATACTTCCTTTCAGTTTTAATTAGTCTAAACATATGCAAACCTTTAGCAGTGACAGAGGTATGTTTATAATTATATATTTTGTCATGTACTTAATATAATTTGGTACTATACTTTGTATACATTTAGTTATGATCAATTAAATTGTAATAGTGAGAAATTCCACACATACATGTACACATTACACATTGGTAGTTCCTCAAAACTTTCCTCTAAAAAATCAAATTTTCAAATTTGATTGTACATCAAGATCCCACTGCTGTCCCAAACTTTTTGGGGATTTTAAATCAGAAGATTCTGAGAAATCATCATTTGAAATCACAGCATTTTCTTGGAAAGACCTGTCACTCCAGAAGCAGAAATTATAATATGTGACCCATCTCTAACCTCTTACTAGGATCTTGGCTGCCTGCCAGCACACTTTCTGCGATATTTAAGAGAATCAGCAGAGAAGAAAGAAGGGGGAGGGAGGGGGAGATGTGTAAGCAGAGCAGGGTCTATTGTGAGGCTGTGCAGAACTTAAGTGTCACAGACACTACAAAAAGGCAGTGAGTAAGGGAGGTGGGGAGCATCCATTAACATACTGTGTAGATGGTCAGCTGCACTGATCCAATATAACTGCCTTTGTTCACAGGTGCCTCCAGGCCACGCAGTTCCCTTTTACTGCGTCTATTTTACACCTAGAAAGAGTACATTTCCTGGGCACACTGTATTTAAATCAAATAATTTTTATTTCATTCTCCTGATGAAGACGTCCTGTGTAACGTTGAAACGTTGAAAATAAAAATTGTTTAAGAGAGAATAGCAAACCTTTAAAGTAATCTTATATAAACTCATAAATAATCTTATACAATAGGAATGATATATACAGTATAATTATATAGACTTCGCTGTTTAAAAAAAGTTCCATAAAATCCCACTATTTCATCCTAAATAATTATGGGAAAATATATTGTATTAATAAAGGATTTAGAACCTGTGATGATATATTGCATCTAGATCAGTATGTAACTTTCAAGCCTATTTGATTTAAGATGAGTTATTTATGTCTGATATGTTCCTTAGATAAGAGATTGATGTTGCCTGAAGCTTGCAATGCAACTTGCTTTTAAATGCAAATATTTTAACAAGTATAACACACAAAAGTGTGAATGATATCAATTATTCCTACTAGGCATATGTAAAGTACCCTGTCATACAGCACTTAATTTGAGTTTGAAAGCAGGATTTCTTGCCATGTAATGAAATATATTAACCAAAGAAAAACACATTAAAAACTGTTTATATTTAAATATGCATATTAACTTTAATGAATCTTTATCTTTATTAAACATGGGGAAAAAATTAAAGAACACTTTTTGTTGGATGCAGATTACGCTAAAAGTATAGATTTGTTAGATGCCTGAAAGCAGGGGTGCCCAAACTGCATTCTGCAACCAAGGAATGCTGGCAGTTGTAGTTTTCAAAACATCTGGAGGGCCTCAGTTTGGGCATTCCTGCCTTAAAGTGACGTTGTTGGCTATTTTGGAAGAATCAAGATCTACCTGCTCAATATCCAATTGTTTCAAATGTGTTTAATACAAGTATAGCATGCAAATATAATTAAAGTGCATCCCCCCCATAAAACAAAAAGCTGGTTACTTGTCAGTTACCTGTCTGCAACCCTAACTGATATAGTTAGCACTTTATAATATGCAATACTAACCAGATACTTAACAGTTTAGTGGAAATTATCAATATTTGTTAAATTGTTAGTTTGTGTAATTCCTTCTTAGTTATTCTACATATTCTCTTCCAATTTGAATAATCGTTTAATTTCATACCCTTTGCGGTCCCTTGCTGTTGAGAAAGTGAGCTGCCATTTCCGGTTCCAACGGTCCTTCTTCTTCCCAGGATGCACCACATCCTTGGAATGTTCCTAACAGTAGTTTCTACTGATTGGCTGTTGGATGGGTCAAAGATGCTCAGATCTCTACTAAGCAACTGTATCAACCCAGGTGCTGGGTTAAAGACAAAACCATAACGGTCTCTACTAGGGGTCCTGCAAACAGGAAGTCAGTATTTTGGTTGCATTTATTTATACACAGACAAATGCTGAATAGGCAGATTAGGCTCATTGGGATTGAAAATTAATGCTCTTTTTTCTTAAAACTATATGCATTTGCACTGAACTTCTCCTTTAAAGATAATTATTGCCTTTATTTTGGTAGAGTAAGCTGGCTCCTCCCTTCATGCAGACAATTAAACTGTAAATGCTGACAACACAGTCAATTATTGACTTCTGTTTCCCCGCTCTCTCTTTTGCCCATGCTCAAGCTTGTAAAAAGCTCATTGAGCAAAGGGAGGAAGCTGATACTTTTTTTCAGAACAAAAGAGAACTTATAAAATATCTAGTTATAAATGCAAGTAGTTAACTGGTAAAATTAGCAGTTGGTGTTGTGGGCAGATAACTGACAAGTCACCGCTTTTTTGTTTTAAGGGTGCACATGCCCTTTAAAGGAAAGCTATTTAGGTAAAATAACTTAATTAAGTAATTTGTTAAAGTTGCATTTTTTTGAAGAGCTAATGTTAAGAAATTTAAACCTGCACAAACAATCCACATCCGCTATATTTAATTTAAAACACAACATTAATTAATTTGAGAAACACATACAATAGATAAATACATGGAGTCTATGAAAGAAAATAAATTATATCACACTGATTTTGAACTCTAGTACACACTTAATCTTGGGCTCTTTTTAAGCCTATCAAGAGAAAACTTGTAAGTAATGTTGTTGTTCATCCAGTACTGCCCCTTTCACTTGACAGTGACTGCAGAAAGTGCATCTACCTTTGGGCAGTGAAGAGCATTGATGCTGGTCCAAGGGAGGGGGCAGAACAAAAACAGTACTTCGAAAAAGAATCAGTCAAATGAGTCGAATTTCATTATCACATATGGCAGATACATTTTATAACGATGAATATAATCAGTGAAAATGCTAATCATCCAATAATATTGCTGTGTGTATAGGACCCTTAAGGTTCCTACACACATGCAATCGTGGGTGCTGACCCCACGATGCACGATGTGTACGAATGGCCATCACGGCCCATAATTGTCCTGTGTATGGGCACTTTATCGGGCAAAACGGACGCTTGTTCGAAGATCCACCTGCTGGATCCCGAAGAAACGCACGTTTCGCCCGATTAAGTGCACATACACAGGCCGATTATCGCCCGTTTGTACACATCGTGCATCGCGAGTCGGCACCCACGATCGCAATTGTGTACAAACCTTTAAGTAAGGCAAACAAAAAGTAATTGTTTGTTTGGCCAACACCACACCAGATAAAAGCTGTAAAAATCATCAGTCGGTGTCCAGTAAGTCTTTTTAATTCTGTTTTTATATCACAACAAGTCTAAAGCTGAATATTCACAGTCAAATACATAACAGATTCCAGTCTGCCACAGTTATGCCATACATATCCAGGCTTATTTCCCTATACTTTCCTACATGCACTTCTGATCCCTATGGTCATTTTGCAGTATTTCTGATGCATTCAAACTGAAAAGGTATAATAATGATTTAAAATAAATAGATTTCAGGATGTCATGTGGGCTTCCTATCAATAATTTGGTGCAACAATATGTTTTAAATAGATACTTAAACTAAGATGGAGGTACAATAAATGGCACCATAGCCCAAACCAGTGAAAAACCATGATACTCACTTTAATGAAGGGTAAGCAGGGAAACTTTTTAGAAATAAGAGGAGCGGATTCCTTTATATTTTAACTCTTTGACAACAAAATAATTTAAACAATGAGTCTCAATGAAATTCCTCACTGTGTCCGAAGTGTAGGGCCATATTTATAAAGAGGCATATTTGGCAAAATGTATGGTTATGATTTTAAATAGGGGATGTATAAAATGTAGTAACTTCACAGTCCAGAATTTACAGTTTTTTTACACCGCACATCTTTTATTGCACTTTGCAATGTAAGTTGGGGTAGATTTATGCTGTGAAGTAAGCTACAAAGGAATTATCCTTTACCTTGTTGCAAACAAACATAAGTTTTTTTTTCAAATGGACAGGATGAGTTTGGCCCTATTACCCCATTCTTAGTGTTTGATCCTGACCTTGACTGTGCTATGATAGTTTGGTGCTTTCCTTGGACAGTTTCTGTGTGCATCTAAATCGATTAAACCTTGATCTCATTTATTATCTCAGGAAATGGTCTCAAGGTCACAGGGCTGGAAATTTAATTATGGTGGCAGTATATTAAGTGGCACATTTAAAGATGCTGAATTGGAGTAATTAATTTTTTGGATGGTGGTCTCCAGAGAGCGGGTTTTCTTCGCACTGGGTGTTCTAACATTTATCATTAACCACTGAGCCTGACAGCTGTCTTTTAGCTTTTAAACCGCTTCATTATTCTTTTTTATGACTGCCTTTAAAAACACTAGACAAGTATATCCTCTTTTATTGTAATATATGTCAGCTGCTTGTATTAAACTATGCTTCACCTTCACTATAAAACATGATCCTCATGTTGCCTCGAGTCGCCGGAACAGGACTCTGATTTAAACTAAGACAACAATTACCCTTCACTGACATCTAGTGTCAAGGTATGAGATATAGCTAGGATTTAAATCCATTGGCCTGGAAATCTAGCAATTCCCTACTGATAGAGATTTAGCAGGAATGAAGTAATGATGTAGAAAAGATGCACATATTACTAGTCTGGTAAAAAGCTAGAAGCATGGAAACTAGAATTGATTTCAAGCCAGGTGGAAACATTTATTTAAAATACACTGAGAAATGCATTATAAAATGAACACACTGTATCTCTTTGTTGGTATATTTACTTGAATTTAGTTCTGTAATATATTAGCTTTGAGGTGCTCACAAAGCAGGAGCTCACACAATACAATTATAGGTTTATAACTGAACAGAATGTAACATTCATAACTGAAAAACAGATTTATTGTGAAAAAAGTATTTCAGTTGTAATTATTCAGTTACATTAGTTGTAAAATATTATGTACTTTCCATTTTACTGTCTTATATATTTTAGTGTCTGCTTTATACATTTAACTAAATAGAGGTATTAAGCTGTGTACACATGTGCTGATATTTCTGCATGATTGAAAGTCAAGACTGAAATTGTGGTCAATCTCCAAATGACCACATGATCGCTCAGGGAGAAAGTTTGTCCTCCTCTGAGCACAGGCAAGCTCATAAAGAGCTTGTACAGACCAGACAGACCGGTCTGCATGGCTCATAAAGAGCTTGTAAAAAAAAGACAGACCGGCCTGCATGGCTCATAAAGAACGTGAACAGACCCAATAGACTGGTCGGTACAGCTGACCCATCTGTCAGGTCTAAATATTGCTTGTGTGTACCCAGTTTTATTCTCTGTTCTAGTGATTCTGCACTTGGGAATTGTAGTTTTCAAGAATCTGGAAGGCTGCAATTTAAACAACCCTAATATACATCATTCTAAATCACCAAATTTCAGAGACATGTTTAATCACTGAAGTTTCACAATCTGTATGTATTTTTCTGTTAATTATTATCGTATTGTTCTGAAATATATTGTTAACTTTGTAAGCTCCTCCATTTCATAACTGCAGGGGCCCGGCCCCCCATGAGATTGGAGGCAGGGCCCCTGACACCCCCCTCCCCTAGCCAGGAGATTCATGCTATGCTATTTTTAAACAGCGATCGTGCATATGAAGTAAAGATACACATGATCAGCTGTTTAAAAGGCCTGATTGCAGCTTTCTCAGCAGGGGATAGCGTGCCCACTTACGTCCCATGCTCCCACGCTGTTGCGGCGGGGGCAGTAGTTACATGTTAATATAATCAATGTACTGTGAGGCATCCTACTCCCAATCACATGCTTTAAATTGTAAAAAAGTGCAAGATAACTTGCTTGCATGCCTTCGATCTAGGGTCATGGCCTCTAATGATACATCCGGGGAACGGTGTATTATTATGGGCCCGACCAGCAGCCGCGTTTGTGATTGGGTGAGAAGCAGCCAATCACAGGCACTGCTGCCGGCTATTGAGAATTTAAATTTATATCATGCAGTTAGGGGTTGGGAGGGGGTGCCAACAATACAGCAAAGGTGGTTGGGAGAGAGGAAGGTAAAGGGCTCTCCTGCGCATGCCAGGAGGACAGGAAAGAGGCAGATACTTTTTAATAGACTGGAAGGCTTCTACTCTTTAGTTTCCTGGACTTTCAGCAGGCACTGCAGGACAACCATTTGTAGGAGAGGAGTAAGGTAAGGATTTTTCAACACTACACAGTGGGGCCAGCAGTGGGTTAAATTTTTTGGGTTTGGGGGTGGACATGCACTTTAAAGTGACACAAATAGAATGAGTGCACGATCCCAAGTTAATGCATTTGTTTCCATTTCAATAAAAAAACTCCAGTATGTGAGAAAATAAAACAAATTGGAACCATTTATCATATGCAATCAGATTGTTGTAAAATATTGGTATATCTGGATATCATACAATCGGTATCTTTGCGTGTATGGCCACTATTGTACTAGAATTGTAACAAACATTTAAATATTTGTAAAAACGTTAGGAAAATGGTATCTATGCAATGATTACCCCCCCCCCCCTCTTTGTGAGGGCATGGTTACCCCCGCATAAAACATTATGCGTATCATACTCACCCCTATTACTCTAAAAAAGAACATACATTACTTACCTTTCAGATATCCTAAAGCATGATATTAATAGTAGAGTCTACCAGAGTTGTAGTCTGGTCTTTAAGCTGTACAAGCTCTTTATGAGCTAACACATACTCAGAAGTGGTAGCATGGTATACAGCAGCTACCGGTACCGTATTTATTGGCTGTGGCATCATCTGTCACGATTGACTATTGTGACCAGGAATCAGAGCTGGGACCAGAGTAGAGGAAAGCAGAGTCTACTACCATTACCAAGCTTTAGGGACAGTTGACAGGTAAGTAATGTATGTGGTCTTTAGGTTTATGGGTGTGGGTGCCATTTACACCTGTTCGCTGGGTACATGATCTGACCAATCAATCAATAATTTGCTGCCACCACTTGGGGACGCCAAACAATCACTCTTGACTCTCACTGGCTATGCACACCCCTGTCCTGGGAGCTAAATGGTTAACACTACACCACTCACTCCAGCAAACAACAAAGTTAATCAGCTTCACACTCCCCAGCCAGCAGTCGCAAAGTTAATAAGCATTTACACAAGCAAAGCATTCAATATGCTTTAAGACTATCCAAACACCTGTAAATTTATCAGAGACTATCAAAGTTCTTTTTGAGCATCAAAGACAAAAGGTGGACAGTGCATTTAATACAAAATAATAGAAAATGAGGTACATCACCCAATCCATCACCCAACAACTCTTTTGGATAATAAAAGGTTGCAGCATTTTTTTTACTATATATTTTGCCTACCAAAATAACTTTTATCTGGTAAATATTTGTCCATATCCATATACAGTCTTAACAAGTAACAAAAAATAATTTAACAAATATATTAAAAAATATGTTAACAAACATATTAACCGATACTTTGCTAACTGTTTCTCTTAACCAATCTAGTGCAGCGCCCTAGCTCGCTTCCGGAGTTTACAACCCCCATGCTGTCACTTAATGTCACCCCCTTCCTTATGTATCCCACACCATCATCCTACCAGTGGAATAAGGAAACCCCAAGAGACAGGGAGGGAGGAAGGGGAAACCAGAGCAGCTGTTAGCTGGACCGGAAGGAGAGAGCCGCGCTGCCTAAGCCTCAAAGGGGATCTCGCGAGATCACCCTCCTCCCAGCCTCACGCCATTTACATCATCCGTCCCCGAATTGGAAGCACCAGCCGGCTCCCAGATGCGCGAACAGACGAAGCACCGATGGAGAGAGTGGGGACTCTGATTCTCCTTTCCTGGCCCCGTCAAACCCTTACTCCCTGGCACTGCGACAGGTACAAGAGTCTTCAATAAATGTACAAAACAGTTATATATCTCTACAATCTGATATTCTTATTCTATATGATTTATCCAAACAATCAATATCAAACATGACTGGCAGGACACTTGTTATCTGATATATGATCTGTCTCCTTCAGGCCTATCATAAGACAAGCATGTGTGGTATTGGTTTGATGAGCCAGTCCTCCCATTACATTACATTATTGGTCTATGTATTCCCATACGAAAATCTTATTATGACTAATTTAATAAAAAAAAAAGCAGTATTTTTTCATCCTAATGACCTTAATCTGCCAATTCAGCATTTTGTCTGTGTATAAATAACTGCAACTGAAATACTGACTTCCTGTTTGCAGGCCCCTAATAGAGACCGTTATGGTCTTGCCCTTGACCAAGCGCCTGGGTTGATTCAGTTGCTCAGTAGAGATCTGAGCATCTTTGACCCATCCAACAGCCAATCAGTAGAAATTACTGTTAGGAACATTCCAAGGATGTGTTGCATCCTGGGAAGTAGAAGGACCCTTAAAACCTGAAATGTCAGCTCACTAATGTCAACAGCAGGGAACAGCAAAGGGTATGAAATCAACTGATATTTCAAAATGGGAGAGAATATGTAGAATAATTAAGTATGCATTACACAAACTAACAATTTAACAAACATTGATAATTTCCACTGAACTGTCCCTTTAACCTCTAGACCATATTCCCTGATATTTAGCAGGCATAGGGTCTGTTTTGGGAAAGGTAAAAAGTTTTAAAATGGCTAGGGTCTATTAACCTGACTTCTAAGGTTCTGTAAGAGGTGGTGTGCGGCTTTAAAGTTCTAGAAGAGCAGTCCATAACTATTTATGACCATACTGGTACCAAACTGTAAACCCTTCCCTGCCTCACTATAAGGCTTATAATCCCAAAAATGCACCTGGACGCTCCAAAGTTCTTTTGAAAAAATTCTTGTTTATTCACCCATATGTGAGATCTCTCCAGCAAAGTTTCGGGTGAACCTCCACCCTTTATCAAGCTTGGAGAGTAAAGGTGGCCATACATCTATGAGATATTACTTACCCGACCGAGTGCTCACGCGATGTTCATCGATGCTGGCCGGAACCGCTTCTCCCAATTGTATATTTGACCGACATGCGATCGCAAAATCCCATTCATTTTGCGATCACGTCGGTCGAATGTAACACCGGGAGAAGCAGTTCCGGCAGGATCGAAGGAACATCGCGTGAGCCCTCAGTCGGGTAAGTTATATCTCATAGATGTATGGCCTCCTTAAGTGATCAAAACAACCTTATATCCAGTGTGTCCTCCATATGGGCAGGACTAATCAATTATCACACAATTAGTAATTCTAATTGTATATTCTAATAACTATTCAATTGCTGTGTATACATCAATTTAAAAAATACAGTGGTTATAAAAACAGTGATTATAAATATATAAATGATTCATGTAACTATATCACTTCTAATTATTTCATATACTATATTAAAGCGCTCTGCATAATATGAAAGTGTCATTTGTTCAAAAGTGCTGACAAGTGATATAGTTACATGAATCATTTACATATTTATAATCACTGTTTTTATAACCACTGTATTTTTTAAATTGATGTATACACAGCCATTGAATAGTTAAATTACTAATTGTGTGATAATTAATTAGTCCTGCCCATATGGAGGACACACTGGATATAAGGTTGTTTTGATCACTTACTTTCCAAGCTTGATAAATGGTGGAGGTCCACCCAAAACGTTGCTGGAGAGATCTCACATATCGGTGAATAAACAAGATTTTTTTAAAAAGAACTTTGGAGCGTCCAGGTGCATTTTTGTGATTATATATGATTTAAGACTGAGGAGCAGTACAGTCTGCAGTGTGACGGTCCGGAGAAAAGAGTGGGATCCAAAAACTTGTGAGTCTCTATAAGGCGTAAAGGGTATTTCCATCAAAAAAGTAAGTTGGTTTCAGTTCTTCAGTAAATCAGATAGAAACCAGCTTACTTTTTTGATGGACATACACTTTAAATATTATTCTTTCATGACAATGGGGAAGGTAAGAATCAAGTTTATTTGGGGGGAAAATATGCCCTTTAAATAGTTCTCTATAGCAATAAGAGCAAGGAGTAAGAGGAAAATGAATTAGCCTGAACCTACGTGTTTACCAAAACATTTTTTGGGATTTCTTGCTTTGACAGAATAATAAAATTCCAACGTTGTATACAGTGGATTTAGTTAATGATTTCCAATAGGACCCCAAACTTTCCAAGTAATTTATCATTGGGGTTGTTTTACATTTTGTTATTCTTTGCTTAAAAATACCCGACCAAGGTTATTTTATTTACAATGAATAAAACACAATTGAGTTGAATTGGTGTGGAATAGTGTAAAGAAAGCTTAGTAAACTGCATTTCCTTGCACAAGCCATTAGTTTCTAGAGGGGGAAAAGCTACTGCAATAGAACATACACTATATGTCCAAAATAAATGAAAATGGCTTATGCACCTGCAATTGAATAACAAACAATTGAAACTAGGTTGATAGTGCATGCATTATTGCAATTAACTATATGACAATAGACCAAGCACATTGCTTCTGAGCATTATCATTTGGCACAAACCTTTGTAGAAATATTAAATAATAATGAGATCAATCAAGTAATGAATACCGTATCTGACATGAGTCCAAGTACAGCAATAACTTAAAGGAAAATATAAAGGTGATTTGTTCAGAAAAGCTAAGTGAAATTGTAACTTCATTTTCCTTTATAAATAGAGTTCACTGCTTAAAAGTTCTCAGAACCATCCACCCTGAACCTCATTCAACTTTTCTAAATGAGGTTTTATTGGAACTTATTATGATTAGACAAATGGGTGACTTCACTAATGTATAATAAAATTTTCAATTACAGTGCATGTGGCGAAATTTACATTTCATGTTTGATAGTCTAATATTTATGTCACACATTCTGGAGTACATCTGCAATTGTTTACACAACTGGTAGACTTTTTTCCCTCCCTTCATATAAATTGTTTATTCATTTTAACATTCTCTAATGTATGATATAAACTTAGCGATGTAGCGTGTTGGGGAAATTAGCATGAACGCTAGTAGAATTTTCATTTTGTCATACTTATTAAGTGGATCGTAAAAAGTCTGTTCTCGCAATAATGTAATTTAGGACAGAGAATTAGAGAGGAAAAAAATTAATGTCATTGATTAACCCCCTGTGCATTAGAGACTGTTAGAATAGATATATCTACATGAATCTTACCAGTCTAAAAAACAAGAAATCTCAACTTCAGGAAACTTCGTGGATAATAATGCTTAAAGGATT
This sequence comes from Hymenochirus boettgeri, assembly GCA_019447015.1. Taxonomy (NCBI): domain Eukaryota; kingdom Metazoa; phylum Chordata; class Amphibia; order Anura; family Pipidae; genus Hymenochirus; species Hymenochirus boettgeri. Next base: position 179,584,945 of record CM033471.1, read on the forward strand.
AGCAGCTGAGCTGATTTCCAACCTAGGGACTACAAATCTCTGTCTTATTTCAATTAATGTGAAAGGGGGTATGTTTTTTTTTTAGTGAACATATTCTTTATAAAAAAAATGCTATACTTACTATCTAGCAGAAATCTTTATTGCTCACCTTTGAAATCAACAGCATTTCAAATTCAGTGTGTCTGCCTTACCAATGCTTACTCAGTTTTTTTTATTAAGCTAAGAATGGTTTAGAGAGGTAATATTCCATTTTTGGTCGTTTGTATTTTAGTAATGATTCTCCCTTCTCTGGTGTTCAGTATTCATTAGAACCTGTATGTTTGTGATTATTCTGTTAGACTATTGTTAAAAACATAACCATGTGGAATGATTTGCTTATGGAGACGTTATTATGGTAAATAAAGTTGGTTTCTTTATACAAAATTATTGCATATAGATATCTTTATAACGATGAACTTTTTTTGACATTTTAAATTTCCTTTAATAATTTATTTTAGACATTTTCTCTCATTACAGAATTTAATTAGTACCAAATTACATGAAACCTATGATGTTATGCAATGAATTGTTTAATCTACTTTTGTGGATTTAGAGTATATCTTTTCTCTACCATAATATTTCTGTCACAGATTACATTGTTTTATATATAACATTTGCATTTCTGATTCATAGGCTCGTGATATTTTGTGCCAAGCTGCCATTTTATATTAATAGCCTTGGTTTTTATTAGGGCAATACTTCTGCAGTCTATATTTATAGATCTATTAATGAATCTGGCTCCTGAGTAAATGGTAGATTTAACACTGGTTCCTTTTGGATTTTTATTTTACTGGAAACCTACCACTATGGGAAAGTATATCAAGTTTGCCTTAAAGTCATTACAGCCCTGGTTTCACCTTTGTAGCTACTTTGATTTAATTTTGCAATATTTGATGTTATAAAATAAAGATTCCATGAAAAGGTCAATATATCTTAAAATCTTAATGGAAGAAAATTGGCATTATATTTGTTTAGCCTTATTTTGCTTTTAACTTGATTAGACAACCCTGCATGTTTAGTTAAATGTCTGTGTATCCATACTTTATACTGCACATTTGACAGTAAACTAAAGGTTTATGTAGCATTTTACATTTCAGCTAGCTGTGCTCCTTAGGGAATTGGTACAAGCAGAGTAAAGGTGGCCCATCCAATAACATGGTTATTAACATGGTAGCCCATCCAATAACATCAGACACATGAATGATGGTAACAAATGATTGTTCTGTATAATGTATATACAGAGCAATCATTTGTGTGTATGTACGCATGGGCACCTTTAAGGTGCATACACACGTGTGATCACGGGGGCCAACCCATGACACACAATGTGTATGCATGGCTGTTTAGGGTGCTAATCATGCCATGTATAGACACTTTGTTGTCCGAAACTTTAATTTGTTGGCTGTGGATGATAGTGTAGCAAAAGACTTGTCACCTAACAAGTCCTTCCTCAGTAGTTGCTTGCAAAGCAGATGAGCATCACTTCACAGTCAATAACTGCTTGACACTTTTACTCATCAGCTTTCACTGTGTATAAGCCCTTATGGTGATGTACAGCTCTATGACAAAAATGACTCTGACAAAATTAAATTAAAGGACAATTATACTTACCCCTCCCTCTTCTTCCCATTACCATGGGAAAGGACCTAAACCGCTAGGTAATTACCACTGAGTTAACCAGCAATCAGCTGCCCGGGCCACTTACAGTACACCTCCTTCATCTGTATAAGACCTGGCCAATGGGAAGATGCAATTCTTGCATAGGTTTTGATGCTAAAATATTAAGGGGTGGAGCTGCTCTGGCAAGTTAAAATAAAACAACTAATTGATGGTAAACCCAGCTGTAAGGACCAACAGGGCAATTTATCCAGAGCTCATTTTGCTTTTGGTAAATCTCCCGAATGCGATTCAATATCGCATTTGCAACTGTGGGTAAATTCTGAAAAGGGATTTGCTCACAGCATGATTTTAATGCCTGCCCATATGGAGGACACACTGGATATAAGGTTGTTTTGATCACTTACTTTCCAAGCTTGATAAATGGTGGAGGTCCACCCAAAACGTTGCTGGAGAGATCTCACATATCGGTGAATAAACAAGATTTTTTTAAAAAGAACTTTGGAGCGTCCAGGTGCATTTTTGTGATTATATATGATTTAAGACTGAGGAGCAGTACAGTCTGCAGTGTGACGGTCCGGAGAAAAGAGTGGGATCCAAAAACTTGTGAGTCTCTATAAGGCGTAAAGGGTATTTCCATCAAAAAAGTAAGTTGGTTTCAGTTCTTCAGTAAATCAGATAGAAACCAGCTTACTTTTTTGATGGACATACACTTTAAATATTATTCTTTCATGACAATGGGGAAGGTAAGAATCAAGTTTATTTGGGGGGAAAATATGCCCTTTAAATAGTTCTCTATAGCAATAAGAGCAAGGAGTAAGAGGAAAATGAATTAGCCTGAACCTACGTGTTTACCAAAACATTTTTTGGGATTTCTTGCTTTGACAGAATAATAAAATTCCAACGTTGTATACAGTGGATTTAGTTAATGATTTCCAATAGGACCCCAAACTTTCCAAGTAATTTATCATTGGGGTTGTTTTACATTTTGTTATTCTTTGCTTAAAAATACCCGACCAAGGTTATTTTATTTACAATGAATAAAACACAATTGAGTTGAATTGGTGTGGAATAGTGTAAAGAAAGCTTAGTAAACTGCATTTCCTTGCACAAGCCATTAGTTTCTAGAGGGGGAAAAGCTACTGCAATAGAACATACACTATATGTCCAAAATAAATGAAAATGGCTTATGCACCTGCAATTGAATAACAAACAATTGAAACTAGGTTGATAGTGCATGCATTATTGCAATTAACTATATGACAATAGACCAAGCACATTGCTTCTGAGCATTATCATTTGGCACAAACCTTTGTAGAAATATTAAATAATAATGAGATCAATCAAGTAATGAATACCGTATCTGACATGAGTCCAAGTACAGCAATAACTTAAAGGAAAATATAAAGGTGATTTGTTCAGAAAAGCTAAGTGAAATTGTAACTTCATTTTCCTTTATAAATAGAGTTCACTGCTTAAAAGTTCTCAGAACCATCCACCCTGAACCTCATTCAACTTTTCTAAATGAGGTTTTATTGGAACTTATTATGATTAGACAAATGGGTGACTTCACTAATGTATAATAAAATTTTCAATTACAGTGCATGTGGCGAAATTTACATTTCATGTTTGATAGTCTAATATTTATGTCACACATTCTGGAGTACATCTGCAATTGTTTACACAACTGGTAGACTTTTTTCCCTCCCTTCATATAAATTGTTTATTCATTTTAACATTCTCTAATGTATGATATAAACTTAGCGATGTAGCGTGTTGGGGAAATTAGCATGAACGCTAGTAGAATTTTCATTTTGTCATACTTATTAAGTGGATCGTAAAAAGTCTGTTCTCGCAATAATGTAATTTAGGACAGAGAATTAGAGAGGAAAAAAATTAATGTCATTGATTAACCCCCTGTGCATTAGAGACTGTTAGAATAGATATATCTACATGAATCTTACCAGTCTAAAAAACAAGAAATCTCAACTTCAGGAAACTTCGTGGATAATAATGCTTAAAGGATTAGCAGCTGAGCTGATTTCCAACCTAGGGACTACAAATCTCTGTCTTATTTCAATTAATGTGAAAGGGGGTATGTTTTTTTTTTAGTGAACATATTCTTTATAAAAAAAATGCTATACTTACTATCTAGCAGAAATCTTTATTGCTCACCTTTGAAATCAACAGCATTTCAAATTCAGTGTGTCTGCCTTACCAATGCTTACTCAGTTTTTTTTATTAAGCTAAGAATGGTTTAGAGAGGTAATATTCCATTTTTGGTCGTTTGTATTTTAGTAATGATTCTCCCTTCTCTGGTGTTCAGTATTCATTAGAACCTGTATGTTTGTGATTATTCTGTTAGACTATTGTTAAAAACATAACCATGTGGAATGATTTGCTTATGGAGACGTTATTATGGTAAATAAAGTTGGTTTCTTTATACAAAATTATTGCATATAGATATCTTTATAACGATGAACTTTTTTTGACATTTTAAATTTCCTTTAATAATTTATTTTAGACATTTTCTCTCATTACAGAATTTAATTAGTACCAAATTACATGAAACCTATGATGTTATGCAATGAATTGTTTAATCTACTTTTGTGGATTTAGAGTATATCTTTTCTCTACCATAATATTTCTGTCACAGATTACATTGTTTTATATATAACATTTGCATTTCTGATTCATAGGCTCGTGATATTTTGTGCCAAGCTGCCATTTTATATTAATAGCCTTGGTTTTTATTAGGGCAATACTTCTGCAGTCTATATTTATAGATCTATTAATGAATCTGGCTCCTGAGTAAATGGTAGATTTAACACTGGTTCCTTTTGGATTTTTATTTTACTGGAAACCTACCACTATGGGAAAGTATATCAAGTTTGCCTTAAAGTCATTACAGCCCTGGTTTCACCTTTGTAGCTACTTTGATTTAATTTTGCAATATTTGATGTTATAAAATAAAGATTCCATGAAAAGGTCAATATATCTTAAAATCTTAATGGAAGAAAATTGGCATTATATTTGTTTAGCCTTATTTTGCTTTTAACTTGATTAGACAACCCTGCATGTTTAGTTAAATGTCTGTGTATCCATACTTTATACTGCACATTTGACAGTAAACTAAAGGTTTATGTAGCATTTTACATTTCAGCTAGCTGTGCTCCTTAGGGAATTGGTACAAGCAGAGTAAAGGTGGCCCATCCAATAACATGGTTATTAACATGGTAGCCCATCCAATAACATCAGACACATGAATGATGGTAACAAATGATTGTTCTGTATAATGTATATACAGAGCAATCATTTGTGTGTATGTACGCATGGGCACCTTTAAGGTGCATACACACGTGTGATCACGGGGGCCAACCCATGACACACAATGTGTATGCATGGCTGTTTAGGGTGCTAATCATGCCATGTATAGACACTTTGTTGTCCGAAACTTTAATTTGTTGGCTGTGGATGATAGTGTAGCAAAAGACTTGTCACCTAACAAGTCCTTCCTCAGTAGTTGCTTGCAAAGCAGATGAGCATCACTTCACAGTCAATAACTGCTTGACACTTTTACTCATCAGCTTTCACTGTGTATAAGCCCTTATGGTGATGTACAGCTCTATGACAAAAATGACTCTGACAAAATTAAATTAAAGGACAATTATACTTACCCCTCCCTCTTCTTCCCATTACCATGGGAAAGGACCTAAACCGCTAGGTAATTACCACTGAGTTAACCAGCAATCAGCTGCCCGGGCCACTTACAGTACACCTCCTTCATCTGTATAAGACCTGGCCAATGGGAAGATGCAATTCTTGCATAGGTTTTGATGCTAAAATATTAAGGGGTGGAGCTGCTCTGGCAAGTTAAAATAAAACAACTAATTGATGGTAAACCCAGCTGTAAGGACCAACAGGGCAATTTATCCAGAGCTCATTTTGCTTTTGGTAAATCTCCCGAATGCGATTCAATATCGCATTTGCAACTGTGGGTAAATTCTGAAAAGGGATTTGCTCACAGCATGATTTTAATGCCAGACACAAGCTGGCATTAAAACCCTGTGCTAAAAGTAGTGCAAACACAATATTTAATCACGAGCACCGGCTGGTGTCTTTTCCGATTTCAATGCATCTGTTGCAAGGACAGAGTTAAAGTCACGCTAACCGATAGCAAAGCCATAAGCACGACTTTAACTCCAAAAAAGAGCACAGCGGCTCTCAGTAAATGAGCCTGCAAATGTTTTAGGTGCTCACTCTGAGTACTTTTAGAGGGAGCAGGGTTGGAAAGTGTATAGTTCCCGGGGGGAACTGAACTGGACATGCTCAGGATCCCCTGTTAACCAGCAACAGAAAGTTGCCCAAATACCAGTGAGGTTCAGCAAGGTCAATTTGCCACCTTTACTACAATATACTAAACATTAGTACGCCATTTGTATTACACTTGTGGTTACTGCTTAGTGGTAGAAATAGGAAAAGGAACACTCCAGTTTAGGTATATTTTTGGGTGCATATTCCCCTCACCATTACTGGAAAATGATGGTAAATTGTGCTTTGTAATGTAACTAAAGTGTGTTCTAAAACTGTATCTGCATTCATTCTGGTGCATTACACTGCGTTGGTTATGTTGTGTGAGTCATGTTGTGGTTATGTTGTGTAGAGTGTATATTTGACTTTATAAACTACACATGGTCGCATACAACACTATCTTATACATTGTATCATATAAACTAATACACTAGCTTGTGGCCACTGGCAGATACCAGTTTTTGGACTGTTCTGAATTTGGTTTTGTCTTAAAGTCATTTTTGTTTGAATTGCTTTGTATATGAATAACAATATATGACATTTATCCCTTATTCCTTATATTATATAAATAAATTTATATTTTTACGGAGATTGCATTGAGTTTTTAGGAGCAACTAACTAGGTGGGGGTATATAGCATTATTACACATAGGAAAAGTCCATATGTATGTGTGTAATTAGCACTATTTCATTAAAATCACTATAAGAAATAACACCATACAAAGTATAGCACTACTACCTACTACTGAATTACAAAACAATTTATATACAATTAATAAACTAAACATACTTTACTGGACACCCATAAGTTTGAATGGAAAACTCAAAATGATGGGTTAAGACACACCTCCAGGATTTCTACAGGGTCTCCATGTAGACACTAAAAGGAAATGGAATTTTACTAACATCCAATGAGAGGTTCTGATTTTCCACTGTTAGCAAATCAAAAAATTCTCTTAGGCACTGTCCATGAAAAGTAAGTTCCTGTATTACACCCAGTTATGTACTGTTTGTAAAAATTCTTCAGACTCTCACATTTACTCCCCCTCACCTCTCCATAGAAAGTAATGAGAAAATCCTGTTTCTGTTTGCTAGACAGGAAGTGTCTGTTTATGATTAAATGACTTTGCATGTCTCTGAAACTACCCAGCATTCTGAGAGAAATGGGCAGTTTTTACCCCAATATTAATTAAATTAAAGGACAACTCCACCCTCATAAGAACATCTTTTAGAAAGAACGGCCTCTTTAAAATATGTTGATATATCATACTTTGTCCTATGAATTCATTACTGTATGCCTGGTATGCTTCCAGATGCCTCGTGGAAATTGAGCAATTTAGAAACCTGTACTGAGCAGGTAATGAGCCCGGGGCTCAGAAGAGGCAGATAGAGGATTAACATTCAGTCATTGGCCGTGATGTCAACTGACAAGCTTCTGGAAGCAGAAACGGGAAACAGGACATTGTGCAGGATTTTAGGTTAGACTTATATATTTCCGATTTCAAACTATTACCGTTTAGGGTTTTGGGGGGTGATTTACCTGTATGTAAGTTTTCTTTTTAGGGCTGGACTTGCCCTTTAAACATGAGGCTGTCAGGTACCTTCAGTTATAAGAAGGCTCCACTTCATTTTATACTTTTAGCTCCTTTATCCAATTTGTCAAGCTAATCAGAATCCTGTGTTTCCTAACCCCTTAGTGACTGTAAATCTGGAACCTGCTGTGGTAATTACCAATAAGTATGAACCTAGCATGTTATTCTGGATCCTGTATAGGGTCTCAGGATGTTCAATGGAGCTGTTCAGATTGAATTGCACATTGTGGCAGGATTGCCTGGATCTGTGTTCAGATCTGCAGGTTAATACCATTTTATCTGGATACATATAATACATGTGTCCCAACTGAGCATCTGCTTTGTGTGAGAGCCCTGCCAGGACAGATGACTGTTGGTCACAGTAACAGTGGCTGCAGCCAGCAGCACATGTGACAGACTGATCATGTGGTCCCATAGGGAACTGCATGATTAGCTGTGATTTACTAACTGACCCATTTGTCTGATACGGACGACCGAACTCGGTCGCGGCTGGCCGCCCCACACCATCACATATTTCCAGCTGACTAATCCATGGCACTATTGGTTCGTTACTGGTGTTTACCCAGCCTGTGACACACAATGTGTACGAACGGCCGATAATCATGCCATGTATGGGCACTTTATCGGCTAAAATGGCCGTTCTGTCGATACACGGCACAAATATAATCCGAAACGGGCGTTCGCACACGTCATGCGAACACCTCTCCCTAACATGTATATTCAATCAGTATCCTGTGCTCCCAAGTCCTAACCCCATAGGTTAAACTTGTTGTGGTAAATACTAATAAATATGAACCTTGCATGTTAATCAGGATACTGTATAGGATTTAAGGTGGCTATACATATATCTGATTTTACTTATCCAACCAAGCGCTCATGCAATATTAGTTTGATCTTGCCAGAACCACTTTTCCCATTCTTCTATGCCACAGACAGGCGGTTCTTGCAGGATCGGTCTAATGTCGTGGGAGCACTCGGTCGGGAAAGTAAAATCATATATATATATGGGCTGCTTTTGATTGCCCAAAGGTGCTGTTTAGATTGCCTGGGTCAGTTCTCAGACCTGCAGGTTTATTCCACATAGACCCTCTATATTCTAGCTGGCAGGTAGTATAGGTAAGGGAGGATATAAGTCTGTGTTTGTTCATTTAATATGATGTGATTATTTGGTTTTTTTTAGGACCTTCAGACTAATTTTATTATTGCCCCCCTGGATGTTTCCTGATGGTTCCTGTGAGCACTGCAACTACACATAGCAAAACATAATTTTCACTGTGCACCAACGGGTACCCTTTTGCTAGTTTATAATATAGTTATTATTGTAAAGAATGTAAATTGCCTGTGCACTATTATGCAATTTTTACCTATTGCAACTTTGTTTGAAATGTTTATGAATAAATGAAAGCCATAGTTATAAAAATGTCAGAACAGTGTAATGTCAGCTTAATTGTCATCACCTCTTTATCTGTGACTGTCACGGAGCATTGACATGTTGAACCTGCTAACCACCTGTTGCCAATAATGGCATCTGTGTTTTTGTATTAACCCCTTATTAGCATTCAATCCTTGCCTAAGCAAAATGTTTCCCTGGTTTGCTTACTGCCCCTAGTTGCATTAATGTCCCTTTCTCATTTTGGCTTAGCTCCAACATGAATATTCTCTTTTTTTGCCTGTGACCCTGACCTTTGGTTTTAATTTGTCTCTCCAACTGCTCTGCATGTCTTGCCCTGCCCTATTAGCCTGACTTCACATATGAGTCTTGTCTGGTTACTTGGCTCAACATCACCAAAGCCTGATATATACAGGGTTATTCAATAAAAGTTCTTATCGTTTAAAATGGTGCTAATTTTGCCCCAACCAATCAGATGTAAGCTTTCAAATGTTAAATAAAATCTGATTGGTTGGGGCAAAATTAGCACCATTTTAAACGTTAAGAACTTTTATTGAATCTCCCTGATAGTTTATAATAATTTGCTTTTTGAAAGTTGAGCAGATTGCTTACACCAAATAGAAAGTTCTATATTGCTGTTATTACATATATATATGTAAGATATTTTACAAATCTAGTCATTGGGAATTTAGATGAAGTGGGTGGTGTTGCACGCTTACAATGCATTATATAAAACGTTATTTTAGGAATACTTTTCATCAAAATGCAAGCTTGATTATATTATAACTAAAATACGCCATACTAAGAAGCAAAAACAAAAATGCTTATGATTTTGTTTATTTCTGAATGGGTTATTAAATAAAAAAAATTCAAAATATATTATTTTTTACATAGAAGAACAACTCTCGTTTATATATTATAACCTTTTATTTTTGAGCAAAGATTTTGTTTTATAATGAAACATTTCAATATAATCTATCATTTTGTATGAATTAATATTTAATAATCATGTAATAATAATGCTAATTACCTACCGAGTTAGTGGTAACCTATGAGATATATTGATTGGTTCTCTATAACTCTCATTTATGTGGTTTAAGTGTATGAGAAAAGTCTGTTCTTAGAAGCTTGGAAAGAAAATGAATGATGAAAAAATACAATTCTTCCGCTTGGGTAAAAAAATGCAAACAGCAGAGCTGGATTTATTTAACTTTCAGACAAATGCTCAACCAGCTTGAAATTATTGATTGCTCATCAGCAATGATCAAGATGAAGCGGTCTGAATGAAGAGGAGCTCTTTATACAAGAAAACCACTGAACTGGCAACAGTACTTGAATGGTTGTGTCAGATCAGCTACCATGGTCAAGGAGCTCAGCTGCAGGAGGGAAATAAAACTGTTAACTTAGGGCTGCCCTCTAATCAGTCACAGGACTAATGATGTTTGGCTGTAGTCAGGTTACATGTCAGCAAATATACATCTCCCAGACAGCCTCCAAGAGATTCTTAAAACAAGGCTTATTGTTCTGTATAGATAAGGGTGAGAAAGTGATATATGTCGGTGAAAGGGCAGAGAAATAAATTTCACATCCTTCAGCTGGTAAACTTAATCTCAATACATGGACTATAAGGCCATTTTGATGGAATATTCATTCCATTGGTAGTGAAAGGAGCATTTTATATGTGTTATTAAAATCAAAAGTCGGGAGTTATTTTTTACATTGTTCCTTATTAAATATAAACCACAGTTTTAACATTTTGCAAATATTTAACAGCAACTATGTAAACATTTATGGACTTATTAAATATTTTTTATTATACCACATTTGTATTGGCTGTTAATTGCCCCATCTGTTATAATTATGGTACTAGAATCTAGTAAAGATGTACAAAGCATTGTTTTGTACATTATGAGTTACACTGGAGATTTGACCAAGCCTCGCAGGAAATTATAATCCACAGTCTGCTGGGGAAAAAATAACGTCTAATAACGAGGCAAAATAGAGAAATATCACCAAGGCTGTAACTGAGAATTAGGTAACACAGCGGGGGGTATTTATCAGTTTAACAGGGTACAGTTTTGTACATGTGGATAATTTTGTACGTGTGGACACACATTTGACTTTTTTAAAAAGCTAAAATTCCAGTAATTTAAAAAAAAACGAAAATTTAAAAAAAGCTGAGCAAAAATAGCCTTACAACTATCTGTATTTGGAAGCCCACAATGGTGAATAGTAATGTACTGGCACCTTCCAGTGAGTAATAGAACCTATTTCCAGGCTAGAAATGTGCTCACTAATGCATTTTTAGTGATGTGGCTTTTTTTGAGGTTTAACTTAATGCCAAAAAACACGTTTTGGTGCTTTAGAAATACAATTATACAATAAAGAGGGCAAGTCCAGCCCTTAAAATTAAAGGGTAACTGTGGTCTTGAATTCTTCCAAACTAGTAAGAATTATATAAAAAGCCTTCCACCATACCTTCAAAATAAAACCTAAATCACATCTCTAGATAAAATTTGTGAGAAGTTATTGCTGGAGAGGTTCAGCAATATTACTTCCTGCTTGAACACCTTCTGTTTTCAGCCATGTGACCAGCTTGTAGTTCTCTGCCTGCATTAATAGGCTCCCCTTCTCAACTGTCTTTTTTTTCCCCAGGTACTTCCTGATTTCCCCAGCATTAAGGCTTAACTGAGCATGCTTCTCCCCCGGGGTAGACGGGTGGGGCAGAGGTCAGGTGATGTCACGCAACCTACTGGAAGCAGGAAGTTTGAACATTCACCCCAATGTAATGTCTCACAGGCTCCAGCCAGAGATGTGATTGTTGGCTCATTTTAAATGAAATACTGCAGATTTCATTCAACCCTAACTTGTTTTAAGACCACAGTTGCTCTTTAAATACTGGTAAATCACCCCCCAAAACCCTAAACTGTTATAGTTTGAAATCTGAAAGTCTTACCTGAAATCCAGCACAATATACTGTTGCCCGTTTCTACTTCCTGGTTAGCAACTGTCAGTTATAGATTTGACGGTTGACATCACAGCCAATGACTGAATACTTATCCCCTAGCTGGCTCTTCTGAGCATGCTCAGGTTCAGTACAGGTCACTAAATTGCTTCATCCAGAAGCATAGCAGGCATACAGTAATGAATTCAGAGGACAAAGTCGGATATATCAACATATTTAAAGAAGCCACTCTTTCTAAAAGATGAGGTTGGAGTTGTCTTTTAAGTGGAATGAGTTTGGCTGCCATTTACCACCAAATTATATAAATTGTACTTGGTCCAATTTTGGTGAAAATTATGGAAATAATGGCAGCGAAATATGACTCATAATTTTGCCTTGCATCGTGAATGTACGTATGCATGTATTTTATTTATAAAGTGTCTCTTGGGTATGCAGCTCTATACATTTTAAAGGATATGTAATATGCACCAAATCATTTTCCAACTAATAATTGATTCAGCATGAAGATCATGAAAAGGAATAAGCATTATCTGTTGTTCTGTGTTCTTTATGTGCCTGCAGCTAACACCCAATCCTGCAGTCAGCTACTGTCTGTGTTACTGAAATCCTAATGTAGCACTGTAAAGAAATCAATTACAAAGTTGTCTGAAATTCTTTTCTTCTAGTCTAAAGATAGATACACATGATACAATAATTCAGCCCAACCGACCGACATTTCAGTGTTTCGGTTGGGCGGGCTGAATTATTGTATGGCGGCTTTTTGTGACCGTTCGCGAATTTTTCCGAATTGGATAAACAAACGATCGGACAGGTCGGAAAATCACAACCAATCGTGCAGTCCTCTGTGGACAACACGATCGGTCGTGCCTAACTATCGGACAAGGTTGCTTTTGCCGCAACCGACAGTCCTTCCTCCTGGCCGACCAGTCGAAGGCCTCGAATGGGCTATGAAAGACTACCCTTTTTGAACAATGGTATTACATTGGCTGTTTTCCAGCCCAACAGCCCATCACCAGACAAAAGTGACTCTTAGAAGATAAGATAGTGGTCTAGATAAAATTGGATTAAGCTCTTTTAAGATTTGTGGATGTATTCCATCCGGTCATGGGGCTTTATTGATATTAACTTTGTCTAATTGTTTCCGCACAATAATGTGAGGACCTTGCGCCAATTGGAGGCGACCGGGAGGAGTTTCTGCGGCACTTACCGATAGGGTACTTTTTCCAATAGGAGGCTTCAGGGCGGCCGTCGCATGGGTAGTGACATTAAACGCGCCTATGCGCATGTTCGTGAGTGTGTACATGATGACTAGAGATGGCCAAACTTTCGAAAGTTCGGTCCGTTTTCGAACTTTCGAACTATATGGAAAGTTCGAAAACAGACCCATTAAAGTCAATGGGAGTCAAATAGTTCGAAAAGTTCTAATATGAAAAAATATGGTAACTTAATGTAAATGGCTGTGGAACCTGGTAAATGGTCTGGGGAACATGTTCAAATATCCAGGACATTCAAAAATCAATTTTACTCGGGTTCAAGTTCTAGTCCATCTCTAATGATGACGTCATACTCGTAAGTGTTCCTAACATCTTCCGTGGCACTTTACAATTACGTCATACATTAAATAAAGGGTAATACATATTATATAAAGTCATACATATTACATACACAGGTAATACATAATATACGTACACAGAGTGATGAGTTACTTACAGCAATAACGTGATACAATAGAGAGGATACTGCCCAGAGAGCTTACAGTCTAGGTCACATAAGGTGATGGGAATCAGTAGGCTGTAAATAGATTGGGCGGTTGGATCATATTGGGTAGTAAGAGGGGTAATGTCTAGGCCAGGTTATATGCTTGCCAGAAAAGGTGGATTTTAAGGTTACGTTTGAAGGTATTAAGGGATCGTGAATGATGGAGAGACAGAGGAAGGGAGTTCCAGAGCAAATTCTTGAATGCATGCATGGAAAGAGGTGACCAGAGTGAATGAGAGGAGGATAAAATTTGCGGATCGGAGGTTGTGTCGTGGACGGTGTCAGTAGACCAGCTCTGAAATATATGGAGGGGATGTGTTGGATAGTGCTTTATAGGATAGGAATAAGCAGCTTGAACTGGATCCTTTGCGTGATGGGCAGCCAGTGAAGTGACTGACAGAGGAGAGGCATTATAGAAATGAGAAGAGAAATTAATAAGCTGGGCAGCAGAGTTGAGGATGGATTCAAGTGGTGCCAGACGGTGGTTTGGTAAACCACACAATTGTGTGTTGCGGTAGTCAAGCCAGGATATGATTAGGGTGTGGACTAGCTTGCTTTTGAGAGGAAGGGACAATGGAATGAGATGTTTTTGAGTTGAAGCTGTCAGGAGTTGGCAAGCGAATCGACATGGGATTTGAAGGAAAGTTCAGAATCTAGTGTTATTCCCATGCAGCAGACATGAGCAGTCCCTGCTATAAGGACTAGTGAATAAAGAGGAAAGAAAACGGTTTTGCATATTAGCATTTTTGGAATCCTTTATAACCATTTTAGCCACATGATTTAGTGGTTCGACATTCTAAGTCCTCATCTTTTTACTATTGCTATACTTAAAAAACTTTTTGTGCTTTGTTTTGCTAACCATATTTCATTTTCTATTTTAGCTAGTTTAATTGTTTTCTTGCACTCCTTACAAAGCTGGGTACACACAATACAGTTTTTTGAAAGATGACAGACAGGATCTGCATCTTTCAAAGATCTGCATACACACAGTCCCGAGCGTTCTCAATATGAACATCATAGGAAGAACGCTTGGGACTGTGTGTTTTTATTGGCCACGCTAGACTCCTCTATAGGTAGTCTAACTTAGCCGATGGTAATTTTCAGTCTTACCCGAACGAGCGTTCGGTGGCCGCATGCTCGTTCGGGAAATGAAGGTACACACATAACGATAAAACCCTGATACTGTCGGATCATGGTATCGGGGCTTTATCGTTACTGTGTGTACCCAGCTTTAGTCTATGTGGGCTGGGTATTTAATATTTACAAGTCTGATAGGGCATATTTTATACAGTACCTACACAGAGTTTGTGTAGTTACATCTTAAATTTACAAGTCTGGGCATGATGGTATTTTAAATTTACAAGTCTGTGTAGGCTGGATATCTTTTTACAAGTAGGTGTAGGCACATCTTATCAGGGACAAGCACATGATTTTCAATGTAGGGATTCCTGTAAAGGGTTATCATGAACAGTGGTGAGCTTAGTGCACTAACAAGATTTAAATTATACCCTCTTTTAAAGGATATGTACACTAAGGAATAGTTTTTTTTTTTTAAATGTCCATTACTGGAAACTATAATTCTTTCTAACTATCACTGTACCATTTTTGGTTGATCTGTCCCCTATTTTTTAGGTATTCAGTCTGAAACATCTTACATTTCAACTGTTAATCAAGTTCCTTAGTATCATAATCTCTTCTGTTATGTATAGTTTTGCTGTAGCAGAAATGGTGACAGTTGGTATGTGAACTGCATGGTGGGAAATTCCCTTTCCCAATACTGCTTCATAGGGATTACTGAGCATGCTTTCCCTCACAGAGAGTCAGATAGTCTGGCAGGGCGCTAGGGGACTGTGCTTGAGCAAAACATTTACTTGAAGTCATGCAGCAACACAAACACATGCATTCATTTATAGATTGAAATGAGGCAAAGTAACTTTTTTACATTACAATTTAAAGTTCACTCCCATGTTAAAGTATACCTTCATTTTTGAAAAAAAATGCCCTTTATTTTTAAATATAAGGATATCAGAATAACCAAGGAGTTCCATAACCATATACATTTATGAGGTTTAGGTATGTTTATAATATTTCAAAATGTAAACATTTTTCAATAATCTAAATGGTTAATACTGTGGGCAGCAGTTGAACTAAAGGGTTAATTGATGCATTATTATTATAGATTTATATAATGCCAACATCTTCTATAGAGCTTTACAATTACATGTATACATTCATATCAGACCCTGCCCTAAAGAGCTTACAATCTAAGCAAATTTATTTGACACATATGGCCTATCAGTATGTCTTTATGAACGGGGAGAATATACAAACTCTTTGCAGATGTGTCCAAGTGTGGAATTGAGATAATAAGTTCCTATTCGTGCTACTCTGAGGCCTTTCTCACTGTATATGTGATCATTTTGATACCTGTTCTCAAACAAGTAACCCTTATATATCTGGACTCCCATTGTTTAAGCCCCCTTTAGACTGTTACTCTTGCACTTTCTTATGATCTCATGATGCAAGAACTGCAGGTAACTATAAGGGGAAATACAAGTCTGTGTGGGCACATCTTATAATTACAAGTCTTTGTGGTCATATTTTATGTTTACAAGTCCATGTGGGCACATCTTATATTTACAAGTATGTGTGGGCTGGGTATTTTATAATTACAGGTCTGTGTGGGCAAATATCATATTTACAAGTCTGTGTGGGCTTTGCGTTTTCTATTTACAAGCCTGTGTGGGCATCTTATATTTACCTGCCTGGGTTGTGTACAATTATATTTACCGGTTCACTGGAGTCATCCCTCCAGTTCATCAGGAAGATACTGGGCAGGTTTAATTATTTGTTTTAGGAGACTAAAGGTCTAGAAATGCCACTGACTAAATTATACCTTTACAGAGCATTTCCTTATACACGAAACACACCTAAAGTCTAAATATAGACAAAGCAAATATTTAAGTAGGATGATAAAGATAATTAATCAGATTGGCTGCATATGTCAAGTTTAAAATATTCTATATCAAGTGTGAGGCAAAATCTGGTTAGAGTAGTGCTTCACCATGGAACTTGGATCTGGCATTACGAGTAAATATTTATTTAAAATCCCAAAAAACATTTGAACCAGTGACCATAACTGACACTGAGTTGACCTTGGATGACTTAAAGGGCAAGTACAGCCCTAAAATGAAAACTTACATGGAGTTAAATCACCCCCGAAAACCCTAAACAGTAATAGTTTGAAATGTGAAATATATAAGTCTAACCTGAAATCCTGCACAATGGCCTGTTGCCCCTGTTTCTGCTTCCAGGTTCTTCCAGTTAGCAACTGTCAGTTATGGATTTGACAGTTGACGTCACAGCCAATGACTGAATGTTAATTCCCTGTCTGCCTCTTCTGAGCAAATAAGTATCAAAAAGATATCACAAGGGCACTAGTGAGATGGATCCATAAATCAGAGCTATATAGATATTCTTAAGAAGGTGCTCCATCCATCAAAAATACATTATATAGGAAAAACAAAGAGGCTCAGCAATGGATATATAACACGGGCACACTTCTATAGTATCAAAAATTATAGAAAGCTCCTTTATTTAACATGCATGAAAACACATAAATACAATATCTTATATAGTGAATGCAAGGGAAAACAAACAGAAAATTAAAAACACTTCCCATACAGAGTGACCGTTTAGAGACTGGGCGTAAACAGACATAGTTAAAGGATATACCGGTATATCATAATAGGACCACTGCTGTATACCGAGGAATATTCCAAGTGTATATTCCTCTAAAGTATCTATAAGTCAGTGTCCTAGAATCAAAAAGTAGACTCCTTAATTCTGTGAATAGGTACATCCAACATTAGTAACAGAGGTTCGCAGATATCAAAATACATAAGTAGCATTCAGTTATATCCGAATATGTAGGTGACATTCAGTTATATCTAGCCATAAAAGATAAATGGTTTAGTCATAGGTACTGCAAAAATTGTGACATTTCCACATACATAGTTTTAATTATATTTCTACCTAGATAACTCTGTGGCAGACATCTCACAAACCCCAGAACATAGTAATAATATAGAATGATACAACACCAGTCTAGATCGTGCTCGGTACTTCATGGGAGCAGGTTTAAAACATAAACTTCTGAGCATGCCCAGGCTCAGTACAGGTTTTTAAATTGCTCAGTTTCCATTAGGCATCCAGAAGCACAGCAGGCATACAGTAATGAATTCATAGGACAAAATATGATATATCAACATATTTTAAAGAGGTCATTCTTTCTAAAAGATGTTTTTATAAGGGGGGGGGGTTGTCCTTTAAGTAGTATACTCTTTTAGATAAGAAGTAAGGAATATTTGCCAAATAAATCACTTTGTTAAACTATATTTTAACACAGTTTTATAGTTGTAAAACTATATTTTATAACCCCAGCTGTTCTGTGCATTATAGAAATATCCCTTAAGCACACCAAAGATTACAAATACTTGTTTACAAATTTACTAAGCAATAAGAGACAAAAAATGGTTCTTAATAAAAAAATAATTGGACAGTTAATAAGCATATAATGGGCCTTGAACAAGTATGTTATTGCAAGTTAATTGCATGTCAGTGACAGATATTATTCCATTTTCTTTTAAAAGCTAAAGGTGGTCTCATGTAGCTATAAAAGAAATATCCTTAAAGTGCAATTACATTCTTAATAGAGATATTTCATTGCTGCTATTTTAGGTTAATTAAATTGCAAATTGACTTAAATATTCCTTCAGCTCTAATAACTGTCTACACTTACCTCATAATGTATATGTAAAATCCTTGTCAAATGCACCGGAGGTCTAATGAAATGTGTTCTTCAAATTAAAATGCAATAAAAGGGAAGAGAAAGCAACACTACAATTAATCTTTATTTACCTGTAGACAAATTGCCTTTTTTTCCCCCTATATTAATCTAGGAACAAATAGCACAACGGGCATTGAAGCACTGCAATAAAATATAATGTAACAATGTCCCTTAATGGTCTGGAAGGATTGGATTCAAACAGAAAAAATGCATTTTGCCAAAGACAGCATTATATGTTGTGCAGTGTATTCAAACACTCTTCACCTTCTTGTAAAATTCCTGTGTATGCACAAAAAAACACATCAACATATACATAAAATTAACAGGGTCATCCATTAGTACTTTTAAACCTAAAGTTTTATCCTACCTTTATGAAAACCCGCACTATAATTGATTGTTAGCCGTCTTAAAGGAACACTAAACCAATATTTTTAAGTACATTCCATATGTCTCTATTATTCACAGGGAGCTGAGAACGCTTATCCCCACCTCCCTGTGAATAATAGGACGCTCAGGGGACACTAGAACTTACCTTACCACCACTCCACTCGCAGCTGCTTCTGAACTGACAGCCGCGCTGCCTGATCAAGCGCCTATCTTTTGTATTGGCGCACATGCACCAAAGATAGGTGCGTGATTGGGACAGCCAAATGGGATAGAAAGGAAGGGGACACCATGCAGGGTTGCTGCGAACACAAAGTGTTTATTGATCTGACATGTTTTGAACCACACACGGGTCTTTTTTATCCATCGCCCCACTTGTATCTGTATATTGTCCCACCTAGATTGTAAGCTCTTCAGGGCAGGGACACCAGTCCTAATGTCACAGGGCACACCACACATATATCTAACCATCCATAATTTATACATAGGTATTCCTAACCTATGTATGAAACTTAAGTTATGTAATTTTAATTTATGTGTTTATTTGGTTGCACATATCCCATTATTTGTATATTCTGTATTTTAGAATGTACAACACTCAGACCCCAAGTGTCGCATTATAAATAAAATTATACTGTGACCAAGCGCATGTGGAATTATATGCCAGACACTGTTCTTATATGTATATTTTCTTTTATTGTTGGAAAATAAATAAACTGCAGAAAAATTGCAAAAGATGCAGTACACTATTTCTACCAGCAGGGTGGTGAATAATTATAAGCTGAAACTGTAGCTCTGTTGTCTATCACATCTTGACACAGACTACTTTTGCAAGCTAGACAGCAGCCTTTTATAGCTCCCAGACTGCTCCCTACTGCCACCAAGTGGTCAGTATCTAGTCTATAAATAGATGTGCAGAGAGGCTGCTCCTCCCTTTAGGAAATGGTCACTGGAAGTTGCAGGTAAGGCACCCATGCTTTTGCAAAATGAACTTATCATACCATAACATTATTACAAACATATTATTTACATAGACATTTACTTTTTAGTTTACTGGCCAGCAACAATAGGTCACACTATATACAATGCAAAAAAAAAAAAAAATTACACCTTCACATATACATAAATACATACATACATGCATAACAAACTTATGTGACATTATTTGGTTTGATAAAGTGTAAAAGGTCCATTTGCATTTTGTACATCTTCAGTTATGGCATTTTAAATAAAGGTGTAAATATAAAAAAAAAACAAGGCATGGAAGTTGATTAAAATATTAGTTACTTTACCCAGAAAGTGTTATCACCTGAACAAGTATTTATCTGTAATCATCTAATCCAGAAATAAACAGTATCTGAAGTCAAACTCCAAGGTGGATTCAATGATTTCTTATAAACCAAACATCAAAAGTACAGTTTTGGGGAAAATGTGCCCCCTTCACCACCTAAAGGAGGAGGCACTTCCAAGGTGAATTCACCTTGGAGTGTGACTTTATTTCTGATATTTTCTTCCCTTGGAAGTGGGAAGATCTTCTGGAAGTCCGCAACCACATCGGCCTGTGTGCATAAGGACTTTGTGTATACTATTATCATCTAATCCAACATGCGTAGTACAAGCCACTGACAAATCAACAATCACATTTCTATACAGTGATTCTGTATACTCTGATAAATGATTAGATTGTTCAGAATTTAATGAAAGTAAATTTAATGAAGTATATAGTTTAGTTGTAGCAAACAATGCCAAGATATAATAACCATAGCCAACAGAACAAACATATTGTCTCATAAAAAGGGGTATATAGATCCAAGTGAGAAAAATAGAATTCTTGTTTACAAAGCGCATGTACCGGTAACTATGTACCCATCTAGCAATTCAGCTGTTAAGAAAGCTAAACTAAGTAAAGGGTATTCTCACTGGAATAGACAATAGTCCGCTATCTAGCTAGATAACATTTTTTTTTTGCAGTTTTAAGATGCAGAAACATTTAAATCCCATTAGGTTACTCAGCTACAGGAAGGGGAAAATAATTAAAGGGACAGTTCAGTGGAAATAAACAATGTTTGTGTAATGCATACTTAGTTATTCTACATATTCTCTCCCATTTTGAAAAATCAGTTGATTTCATACCCCTTGCTGTTCCATGCTGTTGACATTAGTGAGCTGACATTTCAGGTTCTAACGGTCCTTCTTCCCAGGATGCACCACTTCCTTGAAATGTTCCTAACAGTAATTTCTACTGATTGGCTGTTGGATGGGTCAAAGATGCTCAGATCTTTACTGAGCAACTGAATCAACCCAGGCACTGGGTCAAGGGCAAGACCATAACGGTCTCTACTAGGGGTCCTGCAAACAGGAAGTCAGTATTTTGGTTGCATTTATTTATACACAGACAAAATGCTGAATTGGCAGATTAAGGTCATTGGGATGAAAAAATACAAATTTTCTGAAAAGCATATGTATTTGCGCTGAACTTCCCCTTTAATTGGAAATCAATACACATTTCAAACTGCACAGACAAATCACGGCACTACTAGAAATAATTAACCTGTAAAATAAGTCTCTCAAAATGAAAAATATTTTTTGCCATTTACATTTTTTTTTCTGTTTTCTTTGTCTGGATAAATATAATTAGGTAATGGATGATAGCTTGTTAGCATTCTTTTCTTAAGGTTCGTACGCACACTCAATTTCTGAGTGAGCAACGAGGGCCGAACCAGGCGGATCAACGAACGACCCCTGACCAAACACATACACATCGACGATTCTCAGCCGAAACAGCCATTCGTCACGTGTAGCGCTCGGCCATCGGGGGTCGTTGCTCGCTCGAAAATTGTTCATGTGTACAAACTTTTAGTGTTTGCTAGAGCATTGACAAAGATAAGAAAAATCAAACACAGAAAGCAGTCCATTAAACAAGAACCATTTTAGAATTGCTGCTTACTATATTATATTTTAAAGGTAGAATGTAGTTTAGTGCTTTGGAATTAATTTATTGCTAAACCATCAAATGAGCAACATATTGGGCCTAAGCTACAAACAAGTTTAAGCCCTCCCAAATTTTAGAACGGGGTAATAGCCTGGATCCCACCTTGGCTATAAACAGTACTCCCTAAACTATAAACAAAAAATACTACGCGGTCAGTTTCTGCATGACCTGCTCATTGCAACACTTACCTTGGAAAGGTCCCGCAGGGTGTACGTCCCTCCTGATTTTTTTTTTTTCCCCTACATAGGTAAAGCAGATGATACAACAAGCTACAGGACTGTTAAGTATCAAACTTTAATTGTACATTGTTTCACTATTGAATATATATATATATATATATATATATATCTTTTGCGTAACCCATGCATCCGGCACTAATATGGAGTTAAAAACATGCTAACCAGTAGAGAACCGGTTAGCGCGACTTTAACTCCATAAATTTGCCCAGCACATCTGTGTAAATCGGCCCCAATGTGTTTGCACAAGATCTTTAAATGAACAGACATTTCAGCATTTGCTTATTTTCTATACCAGATAAATGTTGTCAGCATTCCAGTCATTTTGCATACTCCATTCCAAAAATCAATAGTTGGACACTTAAGTAGGAGGATCCAAAGCGACTTTTGACAATTATTCCTGAAGCATCCATTAGTTAACTGCCTTAGAGGCATTCAGCTGATGTTCCAACTCCAAATTACATATCTCCTGGATTTGATTGGCCACAAGAATGGCCCATATGACCTAGAACAGAGCAAGATTTTAAAGAGCCAAGAGATGGATCAAGTAATCAGGCAGGGGACCTTCTCTACCCTCACTGGTTGCAACTTCAGTTCATGGTATACTTTACCACCCCTATCACCATATACAGCTGTAATTACAACAGTACACTTTAATGGGCATCTCACTTTTTCTCTTTGACTGGACTAACATACATACCAACAGTTGCTGGTATCTACCATCAGATACTTCATCTCTGCTGATCGTTTGGCACTAGCGATGGGTCAGCTGAATTACTGTTGGTTGTGGTGAAAGTAGCCACGAATAATAACCCAATGAAGAAGTTAACTAAAAACTTTGAAAAGAAACAGAACATCCCATGGGGAGACTCATGTCTGAGATATTTTCCTGCAAGTAACATCCCAAAAGATGGAAACAGGTCTTGTGGACAGGAAGCAGTCAAAAAGCTGATTCTATATTGGATTTGGAAATTAAAGCTCCCTGCTCTGCATTGCGTACTAGGGACAATGCCTTGTCGAAAGATGTGTAGTGTATTTGTGTTGCCTCTTTTTAAATTCCATCATTAACAGATGAGCCCTTGGGGAAATACAGGTGATGGATCAATCGGAACCTGCCCATCTCCTTCTTTGGTACGATGCACAAAGGGGAAACATGCAAGTTTGGAAAAGGTGGCAAGTCGAAAGGACCTGCCATACGCCCAAGGGCTACTTCCTTAAGCAATTTTTCAAAGACAATGATAGGCCTGGCCCTAGCAGATGGAAGATTATTGGAAAAAATGGGCTGAGAGGATGGGTGGAAAGGAATTTGCAAACCCACATCGAAACTGGATTTAATTAACTCAGCTTCCTTACGTTTAGGGTATGCTGATGCCAGAGAAGCTGCTGAAAGCTGTGATGTAGCTTGTAAAGGGAGACTGCTGGCTGCTTGCATTGTTGATGCTGCCTGTACCAGAGGAGTTGCTGATAACTGGAGTAGCTTATAAAGGTAACACATTAACTTCTTGAATTGTTGATGTAGCCCTTACCGATGTAGCTGCTGGGAGCTGTGAAGTAGTTTGTAAAGGGAAAGTAATGCTTCTTGCAGCCGTGGATGCCATGTGCTGATGTTGCAATGTTAGGATGGGTAGTAATTCAGCAGGTGCCTGCTGATTTGGGTCATTGCTCTGTTGATCAGGAGGGGGTTGTTGCTGGTACTTGCTATTAGCCTTGTGTGTGGTTGTTGCTGGTACTTGCTATTAGTCTTGTGTGTGGCCTCCTATTTTTTGCTTGTTCTCGACCGCGCTGAGGAGTGGGCGCCAGAGCAGTTGTGGCAGATTGCCTGGGGGATCGGCTCTGCTTACTCCTTGATTGTCTCCCTTGGGAATCATTGTGGCTTGGGTCATAACGTTGAGGAGGCTGGGATCTGCGTGCTCTAGCTGCCGGCTGTGAAGAGGGACCTGGTGCTTCCTCTTGTGCAGCCAGCAGTACACCTGCGCTATTAAGCAATCACTGAAGGTGTTCCGGTCCATTTGTTTGCAGTGCCTGCTGAAACAAGTGCAGGAGGTGTGCATCAGTTGCGGCCATAACTTTTCCTCCCCGCGCTTGTCTCCCACATGGTCTCCTTCCTGCGCCGCCCCTCTTCCTGGCGCGCGTAGACCCTGAAGTACTCCTCCCAGTGGCCATGACCCGCCTTCTCCCATGCGGATTAGGCAGTACTGGATTGAAAACATGCAGTAAAAACACACCTAAGTGCTTCTTACATGGATTCATTCATAAGTAATTTTTTTCAGTTTGCATTTAACAATATAAATTCTTGTAATGCTAAAAAACTTTCTGATTGAAAGTTTGAAATAAGAAGTGTACATAATGAGCCAGATTGGTACATAACTAATGGCTTCTTCTGGAAAGCAATAATTTAATCTTTAGTTATTAGCCCAGTCAAAGCAATATCCTGTATGGAAAATATGGCAATATTTTCAGTATGTGCATTTCATTTTTAAGACCTTTATAACATCCTGGAGTGAGTCCATTTGTTAAATTTATGGAAATTAAATAGCCATAAACATTTATGGCTTATCCATTGTCTTATGAATTTAGCTCTGTCTTGCCCTTAGATATAAAAAGGGTTAATATTTTTAACCATTTTTATTTACTTTTATCCAAACCTAAACTTAGCATTAATTGCACTGTTTATTTAAACATATTTAAAAATCAAATTGCTTCGAGCGAGCGCTCGGCTGGGACAAATGACTGTCGTTGGCGGCAATAGTGGCATCGGCTTACAGTTCACGCGACTGATCGTGTGGTCCCACGTCCGCTTGCCTGTTCGTCCGATCCAGATGAACAGGCGACTGACATCCATTGCAACCGAAAGAAGCACAGATTCTTTTGGACCAAACGACCGATCGGACCAAAAAATCTGCCTGTGTGTACCCAGCCTAAAACACTATTTTAGGCTGGATCGGATGAACTCCTTTGTAGATTGAAAGGTGGTAAATGCCAAAGTTAGAAGGTTAGCTACCACTAGTGATTTTCAAAAACGGCAAGTTCTGTCCCGTTTTACGATTTTCCTTTAAAAATTCAAAAATCTAAAAACAGACACAGCAGTCAATGGGGGGTAAAAATCTGAATGTTCTGGTTAACTTTAAGGTATAATAGCAATAGTATGTTAGTGTAAATACATCAGGGACCTGGGAAATGGTCTGGTGAACACATACACATATTATCAAAACTTTAAAAATGTACCTTTCTCCGCATTTGCTCCAAAAACAGATTGCAGTACAGGAAATTGGCCTACTGGCATTGTCACTCACTGTTCCGCAATTCTCACACGCTAATGAATTGCAAGCATGACCAAGAGCAAGTGAGAAATTGCGCTAGTGAGGTTGTGGCCACACTGTACCGGATGGTAATGTGTGTAAAAAGCCTGCGCATTACCATCTGCATAACAGTGTTTGCGTGACTGAGAGTGTCTGTATTAGACTGTCTGCATAACAATGTCTGAGAGTATCTGAGTGAAAGAGTCTGTAAGTATGTTATTAAAATGTGCACTTTTGCCCATGGCCCCATTTTACCTAAAATGGGCCCTGTTCAAGTGTTCACAAATTCCCGACCGCTTTCTAGTTTAGTTTCACTATAGCGGGCTTGCATTGAAAATGCACCCTATACTAAACTGGGAAGCGGTCTGCAATTTTCAACTGAGCCGCGGTGGATCATGCATGAGGTAAATATACTTACCTTCAATCCTGGATCCTGGTCAAGTGATTGAAAAATGGAAGGTAAGGAATAGGTCCTTAGGTACTTTAAAGGAATAGTTTACTTTCTGTGAACTATTCCTTTAATTTTAATGTTAGCCCTCACCTGTATTATATCTTTGTACTTTGTTGACCTTAAAGGGGGAACAGTGGTCTCCAAACAAGTTGAGTTTAAATGAAAGGCCAGTTTCCTACCTTTAAAACGAATCATCAACCACCTTTCTACGTGCTCCACAGCCCAAGATATAAAGAAATGACTGAGCAGAAAGTTAATGGGTGGGAGGCTCACATTTGACATTCCTAAGGCTTCTCCTGCACAGTGCTGCCGGCGAGGACAGCCTCAGACCCCCTTATTGTGTATGGGAGACAGAAAGTCCCTCCTCCTCTCTGCTGTATGAAGTCCTGACAGAGTAGGTAAGGGAATCTACAGTCCTGAAACCCAACTCACTCTGCCTGAAAAGGCTGTTTCCACAGAGTTTTCTATATGGGGGTCTGAGTGGCCCACGGCACCCGTCTGAGTGGGCAGGGCTTGTGCACCTGCGAGTGGGCCAGGCTCGGGCGCCCACAGGTGGGCAGGGCCATGGCACTCGTGGGTGGGCCAGCCACATGGGGCTGTAAGAGAATGGGCCAAGGGGGGACCAGGGGGGCTGCAAAGGGGAAGAGGAGACACAGGGCAGAGGATGAATGATGCTGGAACCAGGAGCTGTAA
Organism: Hymenochirus boettgeri; assembly: GCA_019447015.1. Taxonomy (NCBI): domain Eukaryota; kingdom Metazoa; phylum Chordata; class Amphibia; order Anura; family Pipidae; genus Hymenochirus; species Hymenochirus boettgeri. The sequence continues at coordinate 179,611,520 of CM033471.1, forward strand.
GTAGAGTTTGGAATCGACTCAAGTTCTAACTTAGCGGTTGGGGTTGGGAGGGTATGCCCTACAATATGGAGTAAGGTTTATATGGAGGGTGGAGATGCCCGTTAAAATTGCTTTTCTCCTATGGGACTCAAAGGGCATGATAGGTCTCAGTTTAATATTTTGAGGCTAGATCCATTTAGTCAAAGAAAATGGGTGGGGGCTGCATGGTAAATGCTCTCATTCAAAAGGTTTGATTACCAGGAGCTGTAAATACAGTTTGGGTTCAGGTGGGAGGTTATGCCCTACAATATGGATTAAGGTTCACAGTGGAACACAGTAATTTGTGTAACTGTAGACCACTTCAGCAAAATGGCCCATTTCGTTTCCCTCCCCAAGCTACCATCTTTCTCATATTTTCCGCTTTCATGGACTCCCTTCTGAAATCGTGTCTAACAGAGGTACTCAATTTGTTTCCAAATTTTGGAGAGCTCTATGGAAATCCAAGAGTATCAAATTACAATTTTCTTCTGCTTACCACCCTCAGTCGGCTACTGAACGCATAAACCAGTCTCTTGAACAATACCTACTTTGTTACATTTCTTATATTCAGGATGATTGGTCTGCCTTGGGCTGAGTTTGCCCATAACAATGCACCTCATGCTTTTACTGGAAAATCTCCTTTTTTGTGTGTCTTTGGAACTAATACTAGATGTTTTCCCTAAGATTTCCAATTCACACAAGTACCCACTGCCAATGGCTCAGCTGCCCAGATGTCGGCTATCTGGCATTCTACGGAAATCTGCCTTCGGAAGTCTGCTCTTGTTCAAAAAAAATGCAGCTGATAGGAGACGTAGAGAACCTCCATCTTACTCTGTTGGAGATAAAGTGCGGCTCTCTTCTGCTCATATTAATCTACGTGTTCATTCCTCCAAATTGGGATCCAAATTCATTGGTCCTTTCCCTATTCTGGAATTAGTTGGCCCAGTTGCTGTTCGCCTCCAGCTTCTTTCCAACATGCGGATTCCTAATGTGTTTCATATTACTCTCATCAAACAGGTATGCTCTAATCAATATTCCACGCCTCTACTACCTCCTGCCCCAATCTCTGTTGATGGTCAATAAGAATTTGAGATCGAGAAGGTATTGGACTCTAGATTCTTTAGAAGATCTCTTCAGTATCTGGTCCACTGGAAATGTTTCAGTCCAGAAGTAACAGCCTGGATTAAATATGCGGACCTGCATGCTCCTCATCTGGTCAAAGCTTTTCACGAGAGTTTTCCAGAGAAACCTGGTCCGTTGGCCTGTTCCTGTGAAGATACTTCCCTTGCTTGCTCCTGTGAAGATACATACCTTGCCTGTTCCTGTAAAGTTACTTACCCTACCTGTTCCCACGAACATCTTGGCATCCAGCATACATTTCCCAGCAGCATCTTGGTATCCAGTTCCCAGCAGCACCTTGGCATTCAGCATACAGTTCCCAGCAGCATCTTGGTATCCAGTTCCCAGCAGCACCTCGGTATCCATACAACTCCGATCAGCCTGTCCCCAGAATCCAAACCTACAGACTTTGGTCTCCTCCTGAAAGTGTACCTATGAATACCCGGGCCGTCCAGCCAAATTTTTTACATTCTCATTCCAGCAAACTTTGTTCCCATCCATTGTTTTTTCTATTCATAAATATATGCTTCCAAAGTACTTAAAGGGCAATTCCAGACCCAAAATGAAAACTTACATACAGGTAAATCACTCCCCAAAACCCTAAACGGTAATAGTTTGAAATCTGAAATATATAAGTCTAACTTGAAATTCTGCACAATGTTCTGTTTCCCCTGTTTCTGCTTCCTGGTTCTTCCAGTTGTGGATTTGACTGTTGACATCAGTTGACATCACAGCCAATGATTGAATGTTAATCCCCTGTCTGCCTATTCTGAGCATGCCCAGGCTCAGTACAGGCTCAGTTCAGGTTTCTAAATTGCTCAGTTTCCATGAGGCATCCAGAAGCATAGCAGGCATACAGTAATGAATTCATAGGACAAACAATGATATATCAAGATATTTTAAAGAGGCCATTCTTTTTAAAAGATGTTCTTAAGATGGTAGAGTCCTTTAATTTTAGTTTGCAGGACCCCTAATAGTGTGTGTTATAGTCTTGCTCTTGACTTAACATAGCTATAGAAGGATTATGGTAGATAATATCATTAACAGAAAATTTATGCCAGTACAATAACAAAAACAGGCCAATTATTGTCGATTTCATGTGCCGTCCAATAATATCAGCTGTATCTATGGCTGCCATTTACTCCATGGTTGAGTTTGAACTATACAACAGACAAATGATATAGAAACAACTGTTAGGACCATTCCAAAGTGGTGCACATCCAGAAAGACTGTAGCAGGATCTGGAATGGAAGACCACTGCTGACCACAACTAAGCATTGCAAAGAAATTGAAATCATATGATTTTTCAGAAATGAAGTTAATATGTAGAATTACTGAGGTATGTTTAATATAAAGAAATACCTTATAAAAAAACATTAATTTTCCAGTGAGCTTTAACTACTGTCATTATGAACATGCATTGTAAAAGATCTGTAAATTTACATACCTGTATTATGTGGCACTAATTTAAAAAAAAAAAAAATTTAAATGTCTTAAATTATGAATAAGAGTGTTGTTTGGACGTGTGGAGTAATTGTGTTAATATATGCAGTTGTCTTATTTCTGTATTTGTACAATAATTTAATATGACAGTATAATTCCATTGGAAAACAATTCCAATCTCCTTGCGATGTACGTATTTATCTTAATTTTTATCTTTACTTTTATCTTCTGCTATAAATGATATAGTAAAGAGAGTTAAATAAGTTAAACCAATGCAATTACTTTCAACAATTTAAATTGACTTGGGTATCAATTTGTAAGGTTTTTTAGCTGGGCACTTACCATTTACACAAATAAATGTATTTGTAGCAGTATATTTATGATGTCAGTGCTGTTTGCATTCGTGTTTGAATAATGGTGTGAACGAATAAACCTGACACTTTAACAGTATTTGAAACAATTTCATTCATTATCAAATAACCATTTAGTGTACTACTGCAATTTTCAGCCATTTTACTGGACCTTTTAGACACTGCTAAACAATGATTTATCAGGAATCCATACCTTTAACTGCTTATAACAGCAAATGCATAAAGCAGAATTACCATAGAAGCCAGGAAAACTGTCACATTCCCATTGAAAAGGACGTAACAGAACTGTATATTTACTGATCAAGAAATACAAACTCTAACTTGATTTTGCAGAAAAGTCTGGGTTAAAACTTTAAAGGGCCCATCCACCCCCAAAACTAAAATTTGCCACATTGCTGGCCCCACTATGTAGTGTAAAAAAATCTTTACCTTACTCCTCAGCTCTTTATGGTTCCCACAGCCATGTCTATAGCCGGCAGGCGCGTCTGTGATACGCAGACTTTCAGCTAATCACAGACGCGGCTGCCGGTCTAGCCCCTATTGCTACGCTGTTTGGTTTATTGTTACTTATAAACCAACAATTGGGGGGGATTTTTCACTAAAAAAAAAATCATCTTGGGGGTGGAGATACCCTTTAAAATAAAACAAACTTTTTTTTACTTCAAAAATGAAACCTTTTCTCCCCTATACATTGTAAGATACTTCTCTAGTTGAATTTACGTGCATGTAACTCTAACTAAGAAAGCTTTCATGTTTTTTGCCAGTACAATTCACAGCCCATGTAGTCTTCAAAGAGCCTTGTGAACATGTACACCTATTGGTCACGCCCCGACCACACTATCCTGTCTCCATGCACATATTTTCTATACAGAGGTCTTGACACCAACATGGAAGTCCCTGGTAAAACTTTAGCTGCAGTGATCCTGCAGCTTTTTCTCTGTTAGCACTGGTGTCCTAGTGGTCTAATGCTCTACTTTTAGAAATAAACAGCCCATGTGGTTACAGGTTGAAATACCCAGATTTTCTATTAAATTTTAATTTTTTTTCCTTCATCAGTGTTCAAAATGAAAAACACTGCAAATGTTACTTTTATATGAAAAGCAGAGATTATTTCTAAAATAATTTTTACGATGATACATTTATACAACATACAATGATATTTTTATACAAATCTCTGTTCTGTGTATGAGAGGCAGGATCTGTTGTACCATGATCTGTAAATAATAGAGGTGGGCATCTGTACTGTAATAGGATTGGCTAACCGCTTCTAGGGGCAAGCATGTTTTCATCTGCTGTGCACTAAAGAACATCTGAAGTGTACTGCGCACACTTAGACCTCCACAAAAACAGAGCTGGGTTATGGTCGGCTGACGCCTTGTACCCACAGGTTAATTTTATAAATCAACCAAAAGCCACAACAAAGTTAGAGGAAAGACACAGCTTATTGTATCTTTGTGAATGTCCACTGTCTAAGTGTATAAAATATTTGTTAAAGGGCAAATGTTAATCACCCCCCAAACCTAGCTTTTGCATTGATAATATGTTCCAAAGATGCCCCTGAAAGTCTCTTACCTAGCTCCGTCCCTCGCCGCATGGACGCTGCCATCTGCTTATGTTTCAAGCTTGTTTTTAGCAAAAACAGGAGCAGAGGGCCTCTGTGCTGACAGCAACTCTATTTTCTGGTTGTGGCTGTCAGGCAATTGGGTGTCACATCACAACTTTACTGACAGCCACAAGCAGGAAGTGGAGCAGCTTTCAGCCGCAGAGGAGGAGCAGCGAGGGACTGGGTAAGGTAAGAGACTTCAGGGGCATCTTTGGAATATATTAATAATGCAAAAGCTATGTATGGTGGGGTGATTAACATTTATAGCTAAACTTTAATTTTGACTGGATATAATTATTATTGATTTATATAGTGCCAACATCTTCCGTGGCGCTTTATAATTACATAGTCATGCATTACATACAGGGTAAAATATGTTATACAAAGTCATACATATTACATACGCAGGTAATACATAATATAAGTAAACAGAGTGAGGAGTTTCTTACAGCAATACCATGATACAATAGGAGAGAGGACCCTGCCCAAAGAGCTTACAGACTAGAGGATATGGGGGTGAGACAATAGGTTACGGGAATTGGTAGGCTGTAAAGAAATTGGCAGTGGCGCGTGAAAGGTGGGTTGGATCATATTGGGTAGTAAGGGGGTAATGTTTAGGCCAGGTTATATGCTTGATTAAGAGGTGGATTTTAAGGTTACGTTTGAAGGTGTTAAGGGATGGTGAGTGAAGGACAGACTGAGGAAGGAAGTTCTAGAGTAGAGGGGCAGCACGAGTAAAGTCCTGAATGCGGGCATGGGAAGAGGTGACCAGAGTGGATGAGAGGGGGGTATCATTTGCAGAGCGGAGGTTGTGCCTGGGACGGTATCGCTGGATCAGCACTGAGATATATGGAGGGGCTATGTTGGATAGTGCTTTATAGGCTAAGGTAAGCAGTTTGAACTGGATCCTTTGCGTGATGGGCAACCAGTGGAGGGACTGGCAGAGAGGACAGGCATTAGAGAAGCGAGAAGAGAAATTAATGAGTCGGGCAGCAGAGTTGAGAATGGATTGTTGCAGTAGTCTCGCTGGGATATGATTAGGGCATGGACTAGGATTTTTGTAGCTTCCTTCGAGAGGAAGGCTCGAATGCGGGAGATGTTTTTGAGTTGGAGCCAACAGCAGTTGGCAAGCGAATTGACATGAGGTTTGAAGGAAAGATCGGAATCTAGCGGACATGAGGAGATGGGGATATGGGTGTTTTGTTAATATTAATAGTAAGGCTAGGGAGGGGAACAGATCGTGAGGGTGGGAAAAGGACAGGGAGTTGAATAATTTGTTTGGGGTTATTGGATTTGGAGGATATGAATGAAGAGAAGTAGTTTTGTTTGGCTAGGGACAAAGCACCTCTGATCCGACATAGGGCACTTTTAAATTCGAGAGTCGATATTTTTGTTATTCTTGCACCAGCGTCGCTCGGCTATACGGGATTGCCTTTTCAACATTTTAATCTGGTCTGTAAGCCACGGTTGTGGGTTCCTGCCTCTAAGGCGACGGGTGGATAAGGGAGCAACAAAGTCAAGGGCATTGGAAACAGTGTTATGGTAGTGGACAGCTGCAAGGTTAGGGTCAGAGAAGGAGTTAAGTTGTTGGAGAGGGATAGAGAGCGAATGGGGGTCGACATTACGCAGGTCCCTGCATCTGTACGTTTGGTTGTTAGGGGTTATGGCTGGGACAGATGACACAAGATTAAATTTGAGAATATGATGATCGGACAGAGGAAAGGGAGAGTTGGAGAAGTTAAATATGGAGCAGAGACTGGTAAAGACCAGATCCAGTGTGTGCCCATTACAATGGGTCTGGGCAGAGGACCATTGGGTAAGGCCAAGGGAGGAAGTAAGAGAGGAAGTAAGAGAGAGAAGTTGAGTGGCAGCAGAGGTGTTGGTATCGATGGGGATATTGAAATCCCATAAGATAATTGAAGGGATGTCAGTGGATAGAAATTGGGACAACCAAGCAGAGAAGTGGTCAAAGAAAGTGGTGGTCGGGCCAGGTGGTCGAAAAATAACCGCAATCTGCAGGGGCATGGGAGAGTAAACATGGACTGAGTGGAACTCAAAAGATAGATGGGAAAGGTCTGGTAAGGGCGTGATGGGTTTGAAAGTACAGCGCTCAGAGAGAATACCAACTCCCCCACCACATTTATTATCGAGCCTAGTGGTGTGGCTGAAGTGAAGGCCACCATACGAGAGTGCGGCGAGTGACAGAGTCAGAGGGTGACAGCCATGTTTCGGTAAGACCAAGAAAAGTGAAGCAGTTAGAGATAAATAGGTCATGTACATGTGCAAGTTTATTACAAACAGACACAAGGTGTTCCACAAGGCCCCAAATATAGGAGCAGGGGGAAGGAAAAGGAGAGGTACATTAGTGATATTAAGTGTGTTTAGGGTACGAGTTGATGAAGGAGCGTTACGGGCAGTAGACATTAGGGTGGGGATGGGTTGATCATACAGGTGCGGTATGGGAGTGGGGCCGGGATTAGGGGAGATATCACCAGCTGCAAGTAGAAGCAGGAGAGAACGAGAGGAGGTGACAGTGGTATTTAAATGGACCATGCGTTTTGCTTGTAGTGGAGGAGGCTGGGGGGTGTTTGACAATGAAAAGGAGTTCAATAAAGAGAGATAAAATGGAGGGTGTGATGTAAATAGACTTACTAACAGTGGGTGTTGCAGTGAGGTGATGGAGCTGAGTAGGTAGGTAACCAGGCAGGTAAGGAGCAAGGTTGAATTCTGGTGTTAATTCAGCCCTACACTTAGAAAATGCTGCAATTGGAAAAAGGTTGCAGAATGTGACCAAGGTCAGAATGTGACTAGGGCCCTTACAGATATCATGCCCATTAAATGTAAAGTGGAAGCATATTGTTGAGATGGGCAAAACAATTGTACGTGTTTTGAAAATTTCAGCATGTTATTGATTAATAGCCTGTGAATACAAAATGTGTACATGCATGTGTTCGTCTTTTTATTGTTTTTTGATTTACTCCTAATACATTTATGGAGAGATGCTTAAAAATACTACAAAAAAAATACTACATACAAACACCTAAATACACATGTGCACATGGAGGAACTCATTATTTCTATAGTATGCTGAGCTGAAACACACTTTTTCCTGAGTTCTAAAGGTATCCTTTTTCATTTGATGAATTGTACAAATGAGCTGGGAAACAGGAATGATTAACTGGACAGACCAAATAGATGTGTGACCGACATATTGGGGGTCTCCAACCCAAAAGTCTATTGATATATGGAGAAAATTATAACAGGGTCACACAGATCTAATTTACTCTGATTTATCCCTCAGACTTACAGACCTATTTGCAGTTACACATGGGACAGTATGTCGGCTTTTATCAGAACCAGTAACAAAATTGGAATTGAATAGGGCCTGTGCAGGCTGACCTATTACGAGATTTCATAGTTATATATCGTCACAGTGTAGTCAAAGAAAAGAAACTCCAAGCATCCAGGTAAGGCTCAATGACAGCACAGTGGTTTATAATATCTTGAGTTGGTTTTGAAAGCCCCATTCAAGTCTATGGAACTTTTTCCAAAATTATTTTGTTTAGATGAAAATTGAGAGAAAATTATGAAGCAACCCCCACAATTGCATAAATTTTTAAGTAAATGCGTTTTTTTATATAAGAAAAACATAGCAGTTCATGTCCATAGAAAATCCACTTGAGTTGGACTCAAGTTATTTAAATAGCCTAGCTGCTTACCAAAATTCATACCGGTAATTGGTGCTTTGAGTTAATGCCATTTACTCTTTCTGTACTGTTTTTTCCTAATCTGTACTGTAAATTCTGTAAAACAATGTTTACTGGGACCAGATAAATCATTAAAGTGCAAGTCCAGCCCTAAAATGAAAACTTAGTTACAGGTAACTCACCCCCCAAAACCCTAAAATGGTAATAGTTTGAAATCTGAAATAACCTGAAATCCTGCACAATATCCTGTTTCACGGTTTCTGCTTCCTAGTTCTTCCAGTTAGCAGCTGTCAGTTATGGATTTGACAGTTGACATCACAGCCAATGACTGAATGTTAATCCCCTGTCTGCCTCTTCTGAGCATGCCCAGGCTCAGTACAGGTTTCTAAATTGCTCAGTTTCCATGAAGCATCCAGAAGCATAGCAGGCATACAGTAATTCATAGGACAAACTATGATATATCAACATATTTTAAAGAGGCCATTCTTTCTAAAAGATGTTCTTATGAGGGTGGAGTTGTCCTTTAATGTACTCAATATTGATACAGTTAGGGCTATGCACGGAGAGTCGGTATCGTTCTCTATTGCCTCTTCTAGGCAATGCACTGAGTCGATAGCGTCTCTCAGTGCATAGAGAATGGGATTTACTCATTCTGAAACTTTAACGCCAGCTATTTGCGTCCATCCATTTTACAAGTTTCTTTTTTACTGTCTTACTGAAGAACAGGAGGTAAATGCACTATCTCTTACCTCCCTTTCTTCAGTAAATCTTGCAGGAGAGCAGAAGAAACTTACCTGCAGATCGTTCCAGCACTGCAGAGAGACTCCAACGTGGCTAAAAGCATCCGACACATCCCCAGTCCTTTGCACTCTCCCTGGAACAACCTATGAACTATCAGGGAGATTTAATAAAAGTTTTTATTGTTAAAAATGGTGCTAATTTTGCCCCAACCAATCAGATATTATGTAACATTTGAAAGCTAACATCTGATTGGTTGGGGCAAAATTAGCACCGTTTTTAACGATAAGAACTTTTATTGAATAACCCTGTATATGTATTAATAACTATGATTTTCAATATTTTTTTAGTTTTAGAAACTTATCCAGCCCACTTTTAAAGCTATTCAATGAACTTGCCATTAACACATTACCTTACAGTTTTCACTGTAAAAAACCTCTCTTGTGGCCCCTCTTTTCTCTCCTCTCCTGTACATGCACACCAAATAGAAAAACCTGAATATAAAAAAAGGATGTTCGTGTGTCCTCTGAAATGATCTATTGGTGAGAAATCCAGTTTATTGTACGGTCCATACATATATTTATAGAAAGTGATGATGTGAAAATGTTTTTTATTGCAACATGATAGACATGATTCTGCATTGACGTCAGGGACGGACGGAATTTTGCATGAGCCCGTTTGTTCGGCTTTTCTCCTCGTAGCACACACACACAGGCAATGGTCCTGCAGCTAAATTACTTACAGAACATTCAGAGCAGTTCCCCGATCCTGTTCTGATACTGTTCTGGGAGAAAAGTTCTGTTCTGATACATTGTTAGAAACCCGAACACAGCACAGCAGCTAAGGGAGAAAAGTTCTCTTCTGATACATTGTTAGTCACTTGGTTACATCCCCAGCACAGCCAGCAGTGAGGAAAGTGTAATCTGCTTTAACTCACCAAAGGAAACTTTAGGTGAGTAAATCTAAAGTTAGAAAGTGAACAGTGCTGTTTAGGTGCTCACCCTAGGTGTTTTCCAACGGTGGAGCCTGGTTTAGGTGAGTGAAGTTGTTTATTAATTTGTGGACTGCTGGGGCCAGTCATTATGCTTAAAGGATAACTGTTGCGTGTATAGGAGTATAGTTATCCTTTAACTATACAATGCCAGCAATAAAAAAAATTGAGACATCACTACAGGGGCTGAAGGACAACTTGATCACCTCAGTCCTGATCCCCTTCTTCATGTAGTTGAAAGAAATGTTTTTTTAAGCTGTATATCTGCTATAGTTGCCCTTTAGTAATGTGGGATTTGGGCTCTAACAATGAATTCATTATCAGGAGTATCACAAACACACCCACTTAAAAGAGCCCATGGTGAGGACCTATACCGCTAGGTCCTCACCCCTGGGTTAAAGGGAAAGTGTATTATGCATACCTAGCAATTCTACATATTCTCTCCCATTTTGAAAAATCAGTTGATTTCATACCCTTTTCTGTTCCCTGCTGTTTACCTTAGTGATCTGCGATTTAAGGTTCCACGGTCCTCCTTCATCCCAAAATGCACCACTTCCTTGGAATGTTCCTAACAGTAATTTCTACTGATTGGCTGTTGGATGGGTCAAACATGCTCATATCTCTACTGAGTAACTGAATCAACCCAGGCAAGGGCAAAACCGGTCTCTACTAGGGGTTCCTGCAAACAGGAAGTCAGTATTTCGGTTGCATTTATTTTTTCACAGACAAAATGTATGAATGGGCAGGTTAAGGTCATTGGGATTAAAAATTACTGCTATTTTTTTCTTAAAATTATATGTATTTGCACTGAACTTCCCCTTTAAGCATCTAACCCCTGCACTTACCTATTAAAGTTGTGATTGCTGGCAGCTCTTCTCTACTTTCTACTTCCGTGGAAGACGTAGAACAGCGCACTGGTGATCGCTAATTTAGGAGATAAGTGCAGGAGTTAGATGCTTAACCCAGGGGTGAAAACCTAGCAGTTTAGGTCCTCAGAAATGGGACACGTTTTAATTGAAAAGATAGAGGGGGAGGGGGAATGGATAACAAATTGAACTAAAATCTATTTTTAAAAAAACGGACTGCGCGTTTTCGGCCCATTTTCGTTCATCCTAGTGTGTTACAGCATACCAAGTGGTTACGCACTCCTTGTATTTGTATTTCCAAAGCTGGAATCCCCATTCTTAAAGGGTATGTCCAGCAAAAGTATGTTTTTAAATGATTTACTATCTCTTACCTCCCGTTCTTCAGTAAATCTTCCAGGAGAGGATGAGACACTTACCCACGGACCCGCTCCAGCGACGAAATCCCCAACGCGTCCTCGCTCCTTCGCACTGTGTGCGCATGCGCGCACAGTGTAAAAGACTGGAAATGCATCGGAGGCGTCGGGGATTTCGGCGCTGGAGCAGGTCCGCGGGTAAGCGTCTCCTCCTCTCCTGTAAGATTTACTGAAGAATGGGAGGTAGCATTTACCTCCTGTTCTTCAGTAAATCATTTAGAAACATACTTACTTTTTTGCTGGACATACCCTTTAATAAATGTCTGTAGCTAATGTTGTTGCTCTACAAACCTGTTTTCCTTAGTGCTGTGCAACATTTTGCTCATATTAGCCACATTTGTTTGATGTTAATAAAGCTGCTAAGAATCTTTTAAGGGCAGCTGGTTTGGCCATATGGCCTTATGTCTGTGCTTTTTCAGTGGATTCTTGATTTTCTAATCTCTAAGGTATTTTCTGCCACCCTGTGGATTATCTGCAGGATTGCATCAGAACTGAATTTTATACTGCTAAAAAAATCTGCAATAGTACAGCAGGCAAAAATTGCAATGCAGTGTTATCTACAGACACATAACAATGCCAGCTAAATAATTTGTCTTAAGTCCCTTACATGCATTTGATAATTGTATCCTTAAGTGTCTGACATCTATGCTACTAGATCAGTACCTTAATGGTTCTCGCTGGGAAAATGAATTGTCCACCCTTGGTTTATCAGGTGTTCAGGTTCTTACCAATATTGTCTAGTGATCTGTTTTGGCAAATCCATTACGTTGGCAATAGATCTAGCGATAATCAATGTGTGTGGTGTCCGATGATGAAATCAGACCAGCAGAATCGGTTTGTTTTCATTATCAGACATGTTGAAAGTTTATTTAATTGGGCAAAAATATCGATGTATGTCCACCTTAAGGGTCGTTGAGTGATGACAGTTGGCCTCTTTTACCATGGAGCGCTGCAGCACTCTCTCCTGTTCTTAGTCACGCTAACCAATTTATGATCACTTAACGCAACTTTAAAGGAATATTATACTCGCCTTCCCTCCGCTCCTCTTCTTAGGTCAGTACCTTTTTCCCAGGGTGAGGACCTGAACCACTAGGTCCTCACCCCATGGTTCACGTAACTTGAAGCACAGCGCTACTGAAACGCTGCTCTGGTAGGCTCCGCCCCCTCCTCTCCTTGTGCGACGAGGCCAATAGGAAGGCACGCTCGTTGCAGAGTGTTCCTTCCTATTGGCCTCGTCGCCGATGGGAGGAGGGAGCTGAGCCTACGAGAGCAGCGTTTCAGTAACGCTGTGCTTCAAGTAAAAGGTACTGACCTAAGAAGAGGAGCGGAGGGAAGGTGAGTATAATTGTCCTTTAAGCCTCAGTTTGCGGCAACTGTGCGAGAACCAGAAGAAACTCTCACACAGCCGTTGAAGCCTATTTACCAGAGACTGTGCGGCCCATTGCATGCAAGTATTTCACGTCAACAGATAGCTGACGTTAAGTGCGGGTGAGATTCACCCAGAGCCTCACAGTCTCTGGTAAATCCAATACGGGAGAATTGCCCACAGACCTTGCGGTTCTGGGTGAATCTCCCTGTTTGTCTTTCCCTGCTCTCTCTTTTGAATTTTATGTATAGTGGTGCGTGAATCCTTTGGTGTATGGAGCACTCATTCTTAGTTACTTACTGTCTGCTATTAAGTGATTACAGCACTCCTGCCCTCCTTGAGCTCTCTTGTGGCCCCTCTTTTCTCTCCTCTCCTGTACATGCACACCAAATAGATGCTTCACTGCAGAATTGAGATGTGTTAAAGGAGGAGGAGGAACTGTCACAGAGCATAGGAGCACTCTGATTCATGTATAAATAGCAGCTAACATACTATTAGGAACTAAGGAGCGAGTGCTCCTATCTTGTAGGGTCTGAAAATATTAGTAGTCCCCACTGGGCATAAAAAATTGCCCATGCCCTTTTCTGTGACCCCAATTAATCCATGCCCAAAGATAAATTAGATAGACAGACAGACATAGGAGAGACACAGGCAGACAGAGGGACAGACAATAGATAGAGACAGGGCTGTCTCCCTAATGATGCAGGGTGAAGCTCATTACAGAGCAGTACCTTATAGGGAGGCGACTGATGCCAGAACCAAAAAAAACCAAAGAGCACTGAAAAGTTGTTTGCAGTGGAATACTGCGTGGAGTCTCCTTCCAATCCTATTCTGATTGATGTAACTATTGCTGGGAACGGGGTAGACGGGAGTAAAGACCCATAAAGCCAAACCAGAAGTGCGGGACACACCAAACCAAAGATTAAAAAAAAACACAACTTACATAGAGGTGCCCCGATTCTCCTTTTCCCAATACCACTCCGCAGCTGCTCGGAGACGTCATCACACACACGTTGTACTACTGGTAACTGCCGCCCCTGCATTATGACTGAAATATCAGTTTCATATGACTGAAATAATTTCTGGACGGGCCTCCAGCTGCTTCACTGCACATGGCGGGTAGGTGATAGTTGCATAGCCCTATTAGGCTATTACCTACCCCATGTGCAGGTCAATGCTGCCACTGCCTGCACTAATATAATGAGTGCATTGCCCTGCACATGGCTTAGATAATAGCCTACTCCAGTATATGATGAAATTGCCAGTTGTTTGCTGCCATTATGTGATGAAATTCCCATGGCTACCAGTATATGCCAGGTGCCAAAAAGTCTAGAGATGTCCCAGGATAGATAGATAGATAATTCTTAATTTCTGCGTATTGGGTGAATGAATATAGCTAAAATGCTGGTAGGGCACAGACTGATACATCTCCCAGTGTAGTAATCAGACATTCCACCCTGCCTTTTCAGGTTTCTGGGCACGATGGAGAAGGGGGCATGGCAAGCGGGCGTGATGTCATGTGGGGGTGGGGCGTGACATCACACGGGGGTGGGGGCACCATTCTAGTTGTGGTGGGAGGGGGGGTCCTGGTGCATTCTGGGGGCATGGCCACGGAAAGGGGGCGTGACTTGGGAGGAGACTCATGTCTCCTCAAGACTGGGAGTCTGGGGTGGTGATGCGGGAGGGGTGGGATACCTGTTAGTAAACACTCCTTACTGGAAATCTTCTCATTGACATTCAAGCCTGGCACCTCAGAAATCATCACTATAAGAGAGGCCACTCTTTGATATATGGTGTTTTTATCCTATTCTCCTACTGTCAGCCACTGGGAATGCACTTATAGAAAGAAACGTTGGTACAAGATAGATACTCAATCGGATTTACCATTAGGCACGCACCTAGCTACACCTATGGTTGAAGGGGTTGTCAATCTCCCCCCTACCGATGCGCCCTCTTTCTTACCTATTTTATTCCCCCAAAAAAGAGAATATGGGTCTGTGTTAAGGGGTGGATCTAAGAGCAGCAGGCTTTTTGGGCCTACAAGCTAATGAGATGTAAATCCGCTGTTGGTCCCACACAATGCTAGAAAAGGTATCATGTGATAATTGCAATAATTTGCATCAATATGTGCATGCGTTTAGCCACTTGTGTAGGTATTTAGAGTTATTAGAAATTTACATTAATTGCAATAATTTCAAAAATTTCCTTTACTTGTTTGATACCCTGCCCTCCTACCCCCTCCCCTCCTATAAAATTAACCCAGGTCCTCACTTCCAAAGGTTCGTACACCCACGGACTGATCTCCGAATGAGCGGCCGTTTCGGCCAATAAAGTGCCCATACACAGGGCGATTATTGCCCGAAAAGGCCGTTCGTACACATCGTGTTAACTTACCATAAATCACCCTTGTCAGTCCAGCCTAGCTTCACCTCTCATCCTGTAAGCAACAAGACCTATGGGGGGGTCACTCTGCAAGAAGCTTGTCTTTCAGTTGGCCGGATTCCATTGAGATAATGAAGGCAGAAAAGGAACGTACAGTAAAACATCTTATTGCCAGTAAACCCAGGTTAGGTTTTCACCCTGGGTACTTTTAATGGAAAGAAGGGAGGGGGGTATAATTGTCCTTTAATCTCATAAACTCCAGCATTTGAGAAAAACAGTTTTGCCTTTCATGAACAATGTGTGGTATTTAACAATTGCAATAATTAAAAATGTAATATTTTAATACAATAATTAAAAACAGGAGACACACCTGGAAACATGATTTGACATGATTTTGATTTTACTTGCAGAATTAGGCTCCACAGCTGCAAAGTTTTTGGTTATTCTCTATAGAAGCAAAAAATAAAATTATTTCTGTCAAATCATAAGATATTGGGTGAGAACAGTGTACCTTTGTACCTGTCTACACACACGTTATAAACAGCAATACAACCAGTAAGCTATTGTCAGAAAACAGAGTATTTGTGTACCTACATACGAGCATGACAACTAGTAAGCTATTGTCTCAGAACAGTGTATCTGTTTAAATACACACGGGATAAAAACAACAACCAGTAAGACATTGTCTGAGAACAGTGAACCTGTATACCTACACACACGGGATAACCAGCATGACAACCAGTAAGATATTGTCTGAGAACAGTGTACCTGTTTATCTAGACACTCGGGATAAACAGGACAACCGGTAAGATATTGTCTCAGAACAGTGTACCTGTATACCTACAAACACAGGATAAACAGGACAACCAGTAAGCTATTGTCTCAGAACAGTGTACCTGTTTATCTAGACACTTGGGATAAACAGGACAACCAGTAAGATATTGTCTCAGAACAGTGTACCTGTATACCTACAAACACAGGATAAACAACAGGACAACCAGTAAGCTATTGTCTCAGAACAGTGTACCTGTGTACCTACACACACGGGATAAACAGGACAACCAGTAAGATATTGTCTGAGAACAGTGTACCTGTTTACCTACACACATAGTAATTGACATAGTAATTGAGGTTGAATTAAGACATGCGTCCATCAAGTCCAACCTTTAACCACACGGGATAAACAGGACAACCAGTAAGATATATATATATTGAGAACAGTGTACCTGTATACCTAAACACATGATAACCAGCACAACAACAAGTAAGATATTGTCTGAGAACAGTGTACCTGTTTTCCTGCACACAAGGGATAAACAGGACAACAAGAAAGATATTGTCTGAGAACAGTGTACCTACACACACGTGATAAAAAGCACGACAATCAATAAGATATTGTTTGAGAACTTTTTTCCATTTAAATTCAAATGGTGGTTTTATTTTCACATGTTAGAGTGTTTTAACTGCTTAAAGGACAACTCCACCCTCCTAAGAACATCTTTTAGAAAGAATGGCCTCTTTAAAATATGTGGATATATCATACTTTGTCCTATGAATTCATTACTGTGTGCCTGCTATGCTTCTGTATCTCATGGAAACTGAGCAATTTAGAAACATGTACTGAGCCTGGGCATGCTCAAAAGAGGCAGACGGGGGATTAACATTCAGTCATTGGCTGTGATGTCAACTGTCAAATCCATAACTGACAGTTGCTAACTGGAAAAAGCAGGAAGCAGAAAACAGGGGCAACAGGACATTGTGCAGGATTTCAGGTTAGACTTATTACCATTTAGGGTTTTGGGGGGTAATTTACCTGTATGTAAGTTGTAATTTTAGGGCTGGATTGCCCTTTAATTTTGCCTAATTTTCAGTTACAGCCCAGGACTGATATTGGTGCTATTCTCTATTTCGCTGTTAAACTGGCTTAATGCAATTAATATGGCAACATTACAGCTATATTTTCTGCCTTATTCTGTGACTTTTAATAACGTACCGTATACACTGGAGTATAAACCGACCCGAGTATAAACCGAGGTACCCAATATCAGCTAAAAATCCTAATAAAGTTGTTGACTCGAGTATAAACCGAGGGTAGAAACGTGGCATTCAAGATGTTTGAAAACTACAACTCCCAGCATGCTTTATTAGCTGGGAGTGGTAGTTTCCAAACATCTTGAATGCCAAGTTTCTACCCTCGGTTTATACTCGAGTCAACAACTTTATTAGGCTTTTTAGCTGAAATTGGGTACCTCGGTTTATACTCGGGTCGGTTTATACTCAAGTATATACGGTAATAATATTAGCGAATGAAAAAATTGTCCCATTCACATATACAAGATTTGTGAATGCAAAGATTAACAACCTAATATTAGCGACTGAAAAAATTGTCTCATTCACATATACAAGATTTGTGAATGCAAAGATTAATAACCTTAACATGGATCTGTGCGATTACAGGAAGTGATTCTCCCAGCAGATTATGATGTTATGATGACACTGTAACCTGACCCGTTACTGTGAATACTTTTTCAGTTGTTAAAAATGTGATCTTTACTCAACTTTTTAAGAAATCCACTATAAATGTAAAATTCTACCAATAACTGTTTGCCTAAATTTGCGTATATAAATAGAGATGGCCAAAACAGTTTCATTCTGTTTTCGGATTTACAGAACACGGGAAAAACTTAGTTTTGAGAATTCAGATGGAACATTCAGATTTTGGAACCGAGGGGTTCCGTATCGGATTCAGATCCAGATCCCATGTACATATTCCATGTATGAATAAAAGCATGTCACTATTATGTAGCTGAAGGTATTCTTTTTCAAAAAATAGTTTGATAGGGTGTTTTAAAGGTAAATTGGTTATAAGTTCCAAACAATGTTGTTGGAAATGTAGCTGTTTAGCTGTAAAGCGCTACTTTGGGGCTATTGGCCACAGACCACGTTCAAAAACATACAACAAACTGTGTAATTTATTAAATTAAATGGGTACTAGGAGTCAGCTTCTATAATCCACTTTAGCTGGGTGACAGTATTCAGTACACTTCTTGTGCTCAGTAGTGCTCGACAGATAAAAAAAAAAAAAGGAAGATGCAGCCTTGCTCCCTAAAAGCTGACCTCTCTGTGACACTAAATATGGATTTCCCTTTTTTTCTAAAGCAGAGCTTTATACCACTACCCCAACAGAGTTACTATGTAAAACTAGTGCATGTAGAATCTTTGGGGTAAATTTCCCCCCCCCAAACTTAATATGAGGGTTGCGTGCATGAGTAAATCACGAAAGGCATAAGCTGATGTTAAAAACACTTGTGGCACAAGGAGTCGCCTTGTAAATCCGAGCACAGTGCCTTGCTGTAAATCCAGCTGTTTTTCTTTTGCTAGAACTATAATGAAAACAAAAAGTTACACTTGTTAACTTTTTGAACCTGTGACAGTGGGGATTTGAACCTGTGACCTCATGGACTGTGTGTTTCTAGAATTAATATTTTAGACTGCTGAGTCACCACAGCTTACACAAAGATAGCAGGTACATTTAGAAAATTTTGGGGATATTCACCCAGAGCTACAGGCACTCTAAGTAAATCTCCAATATGAAATTTACCAGAGGCTGTGCTCCTCTGTGTAAATTTCACCCTCATTAGTTGGCATTAAACACTTACGCACAATCTGCCGTGCAGCCTTTGGTGTATAGGGTTTAAGTCACAATATCTGATTGTGACTGATTCACGTGATTTTAACCCCTTAAGATTGTGTAGCACCTCTGGGTGAATTCCCATATTTGGCTTTTGCTAGGAACAGAATAAAAATAAAAACAGCAGGAAAATCAGCTGGCTATTTTGTATTGTCCCTGGCTGTCAGTAATGCATGTGAGCTGAAATAAATTGCAGGGTGTAACAAATGGCCGGACGGCCGGGTACTCACAGTACGCTTTAGGAGGAGGCTGATAGTCCAGAAGGTGCAGTATACAGAGGCTGCTGGGAACTGTAGGTTGGAAACAGGAGCAAGTTGCTGCTGGGAACTGAAGGCTGGATACCGGATACAGGAGGTAGGTAACTGGATACAGATGAGGTGAGTAGACGGAAACTGGATACAGGCAAGGTAGTCACTGGAGACCGGCAAGGTAAGTACAGGATACTGGCAAGGTAAGTACTGGACACTGGCAAGGTGGTCACTGGAGGCAGGAAAGGTAAGTACTGGATACTGGCAAGGTAAGTACAGGATACTGGTTGGGTAAGTACTGGATACTGGCAAGGTAAGTACAGGATACAGGTAAGGTGGTCTCTGGAGGCAGGCAAGGTAAGTACTGGATACTGGTAAGGTAAGTACAGGATCCAGGTAAGGTGGTCTCTGGAGGCAGGCAAGGTAAGTACTGGATACTGGTAAGGTAAGTACAGGATACAGGTAAGGAGCAGGATCCAAGGCAGGTGAGTAAGGAGCCAGGGTAGCAAATGCTACTATCGGGCGCCGGGTCCTGGAGGACGCCGGCTTTTCAAACCTCACGCCGCCTGGCGGGTCGGCGTCGTGATGTCATGACGTCCGCGACGCCGCCCACCCGGAAGTGCCGAGCGGCGCGGGACCGGAGCGGCAGGTAAGTCCGTGACACAGGGTAACAAGCAGCTTTCAAAGTCTTATATAGTCTGTATAGAAAATTCTCTAGTCTGTGCATAGAAACAGCGAAAACTGGGGTCATGAAATATGGCCAATATGTGTACATGCTTACAAGGCTCTTTGAAGAGTACATGGGCTGTGAGTTGTACTGACGACAGTATCGAAGCCTTCTTAGTAACAAAATATAATTCCTAGATGTAAGTAAATGCAACTTACTAGAGTAGAATATTACTAGAGAAGTATAGGTGTTCTGGATAAAAAAAATGTTTTGGGTCATAAAGTTGTCACTCCCAGTCACAGGTAAGCAGCAATAGGGAGTGATACTGCATCTCCCCCTTTGTATTATTTAGCTGGTTGATCTATACAGATTCATGGCGCCGGGCTGTGACGTCAGGCCGGCGCACCAGTACAGAGAAAGATTGTGCGGCTGCCGGAATGCTCAGGTAAGCTGTGACTCGAGTCCAAGTTTTCAGGCTGATTTTTCAGCCTGAAAAACTCGGTTTATACTCGAGTATATACGGTACATTAAATAAATACATAACCAACTTTAGAACAGCAATTTTCTTAAAATTACACAAAGATAGAGAATCATCTGAAAAGGCACAAATTTATAAAGACATCATAACTTTATATAATTTGACTTGGATAAAGCAAGTTAAAAATGTCAGCACTTTTACAGAGGGTGCCTATATATACAGGGCCGGATTTCCCACTAGGCCACATAGGCCGTGGCCTAGGGCGGCACACTAAAAGGGGGCGGCATAAAAATGTCACCACTTTCACCCTTACATATAGCAAAGCAGCAATGTACAGAGCCTTACTCGTGTGTCCAGTTTTAAGTGAGGGATTGCTGATTGGCTAGGGGTAGGGGTACTGGGGTAGGGGGGCAGTATAAGTAAGCTGGCCTAGGGGAGAAAAAAAAGTATAAATCTGGCCCTGTATATATAGTATATATTGCAGCATTTCTTTGAGTAAAGGTGTCCATAAACATTAATAATATAGGTGAATCCCAAATCCCTTCAGATCCATCAGGATTTGCCCTATATCGCAAACTTTTACTGTCAACATCTCAGAGGATCAGCTCACACAAAAAAATTAAATTGGATCACATTGGCTCTCAAGCAGGGCCGCCATCAGAATTTTCTGGGTCCAATACGGGGTACTTTTCTGGGGCCCCCCATAACATATTAAATAGACATCTGTTGTATTCAATTAGATTATCTGGACTTGAAGTTTAGTTCTTGAAGACGTTTCGCTAGTCATCCGACTGGATTTCTCAATTCTGAATTGAGAAAGCCAGTCAGATGACTAGCGAAATGTCTTCAAGAACTAAACTTCAAGTCCAGTTGATCTAATTGAATACAACAGATATACCATGACCTGGATGAATGAGAACTTTCACAAGCATATTAAACACACACTTTAGTGCACACATACACATTAACACTTATATTACAATAAATAGGTGGAACTCAGACACAGGTAAAATAATTGGCACAGACTCTGATAATTGATTGGTAACCAGACACTGATAAAATCATTGGCACAGACTCTAAGGGCTCGTTCACACTACATCAGTTTGTATCCGTTGTTCAAATGCAGGTGTGTTTAAAAAAAATGGACAGACCGTAAAACCCCACAGGATTTCATAATATCGTTCACACCTGATGTGTTATAATCCGTTTAGTTAATATCCATTTAAAAAACGCACTGCATGCAGCATTTGTCTGTTTTTTCATGCATTTTCTATAGAAATCTGTGGAATACACATTGTTAAAAAATGGATACAAATGTATGAAAAAAATGGATACAAACTGACAAACACATGCTGTGCATTACTGTCAGTTTGTCAGTTTCTAGTGTGAATGAGCCCTTATAAATGGCTGGAACCCACACACTGATACAATCATTGACACAGATTCTGATAAATGGCCGGCACCCACACACTGATACAATAATTAACACAGACTCCAAATGGTTGACACACAGACATTGCTAAAATCATTGGCACATTATTATATGCCCCATGTCCAGCATCGCACCTTGACCTGTAAATATAAAATACCATGGGGGGGCGTGGCTGAATGGCACACTGAACAGACGTGTATTCACTGGGCTCCCGCCGCTATCTAAAAAAGAAAGGGGCTCCTCTACCCACACCCCACAAATAATGGGCAGAAAAAATACCCAGCACCAGCCTAAAGACCTGAGATCAACACCGGGTGCCCCAAACAGAGATCCCGGAGCTCCGGGCACCATTTTCCCGGAACAGAAACCTGCACAGGGGAAAAGCTCAGGCCCACTACATAGGACGGATGCGTCCCAACCCCAGAGAAACCCCCACCGCAAATACTCTAAAGGACCCAGCTCAGGGACTCGGGGGAGGTAGTGACACCAACTCCATACCTCAACCTGAGGCCAAACCAGCCAACACGCGCAGGGACCCTGGCCTTCACGACCACCTGGGAGATGAGCAGCAGATGTCTCAAGCTCCCCTGCAGCTAACCAGGTACCATCCCCTAAACCCAGGGGGAATCACTCATATACTGGCCCCAGCCTACCTTAACCACAGGCCCAAAACAGAGGGAACCCACTACCACTACCACCACAGCCCTAGGGGGAGACCAGCTACAGACATTACTTACCAACTTGCCCACCAAAGAAGACATACTGAACATGAATCAGCAAATTCAAGCAGCATGTCGCTCAGAAATTTCCCTTGTTAGAGGAGACCTTAAAGCCATGAACAGAGTGGAAACCCTGGAAGAAGAACACCAAGCCACTAACCAATACCTCAAAGTAGTCACACGTGTGGTCAAGGACTATTCTAAAGCTATTAGAGAACTATATCTCCACATGGAGGACTTGGAAAATCGGGGTAGGCGCAATAATATACGTATAAGGGGCTTCCCCGAAACTGTACAAGATGGCTCACTCACTGAAACGATAATTTCCCTCTTTCACACTATCTTGAAAATTGACCCCCCTCCTAATATTGAAATCAGCAGGGCCCACAGATCTCTACACCCTAAAGGCACTTCCAAATTCCCAAGAGACATTATTTGCTGCAACACTTGAGAAAGTGTTTTACACCCCAAACATGTTGTGTATATTGCACCAATAAACCTGTTTGCAGCTTGAACGCTCAGAGTCTTCGCTTTATATTTTGTGGATGTTGTTGGTGCCACGACAGGAGCACTAGGAGACCAAGGGCCCTGCCTTCCTGCCCTCAGGGACTACTACTTTGTACATCATTTGCTGCCTACACTATTTTACCATGAAACAAAACATTCTCTCCTGCTTCCGCCAGACAAAGTCTGACATACGAGGGCGCCCCCATCCAGCTCTATCCAGACCTATCACCCTCAACACTGGCATGCAGACGGCAGTTAAGGCCACTCGTACAAGTCCTCAGAGAAAATAACCTTCCATACCGCTGGGGATTCCCATTTCAATGGGACCACCCACACTCTGAGCTTCCCGGAGGAACTTCCAGACTTTTGCAATTCTCTCCACCTCCCAAACATAGAACTGCCAGAATGGAAACCAATACCACTCTTATCAGATGGCCCAAACACATTGTGGTCCCCAGTCTCACCTCAGGGCCACAAAACCAAAGGCCCAGAGAAAACCAGACACACCACGGAACTCCAGAGTTAAACACAAACTGGGACACCACAGACTCACGCCTTCCCCCCAGGCTAAACAAGAAAGACCAATCTGGCCCTAAAAACTAACTTCCAGATCGGATAACCCCAGATGTAAAACCACCAAACTCTTACCCTTCAGGGTCTCATCCCAATTGGGACAACTTTCCAACTTTCAATATCCAAACTCAAATTGGCTGCCAACCCAAACACAACAACCCAAAGCCACACATTCCGAGAAGACCTGACTCGACAATATCGATAATCTGAAATTCTATTGCCCCTATCTCATTCTCGGACCAGCAAGAGGGTCTGCATGCTGCTTATAATGCTTATAACCGTTTAATAATGTAGATAAAAATGCATACAAGTTTAATTTATATAATGGTATAAAGTTTACACTGTATTCTTTTGTTGCATATTAATCCGATAATTGTTCTCTCAAAACAGGGAAATAGTTACTGACGATTCAACAGTCCCTAGTTTTATTAAAGGCAGAGAGCCTTAGTATTATCAGCCCATAGATCGCACTGAAGGTCTTGCACGCTCAGGGTCCTTTCTACAACTCATATCAAGGCCCATACCAACGGTCCTGCGCAAGCAGCGACTAGTTTTAGGGCTAGGGGGCTCATGGGAGCCCAGACTGGACCCTTGGAATGAACAAGCCACGCGAACCCACTGGCCAGACCATCCCTTTCTTGCCCCTCCTCCTGACTGCTATGTTCTTATTGAACCTTGATCACCATCCCTTTCATTCTTCCCAACCCCCATGTTGTGGGGTCTGACCATGCCTCCCTTACTCTACAATCCACTCCCAAATCTCTTACCTTATGGATGGCAAAAGTTTAAAGTTATCTTTGTTTGGTTACCCTTTAGGGACGCGCAGCTCCGCCTGACACTACTAGGACAAAATCGATCCTTCTTGGCCTCTCCACCTCATCCTCAGATTTTCAACGAAACTTTAATATGGCAAGTACACTGAAAGTGGTGTCTTTGAACTTTAAGGGGTTAAACTCACCAGGGAAACGGAAACTACTGATACAAGAGGCCAAACGCACGCATGCGGACATCCTCTTTTTACAGGAAACCCACCTAATGGGGCCTGACGTGTTTAAGTTTCTGACACATATACCCCACTATCTACGCCTACGCCTCAGGACACAGAAGCACAGGCACCGCAATTCTAATTCACAAACACTGCTCATTTCTACCCACAGCACAACTGATACACACATCAGGTAGGTACATTATATTGAAGGGCACACTCCAGAACACTGAAATTGTACTATGCAATATATACA
This sequence comes from Hymenochirus boettgeri, assembly GCA_019447015.1. Lineage (NCBI taxonomy): Eukaryota > Metazoa > Chordata > Amphibia > Anura > Pipidae > Hymenochirus > Hymenochirus boettgeri. Next base: position 179,636,093 of record CM033471.1, read on the forward strand.
CCCCAAACAAAAACCAACTGAGGTTCCTAAAAAAAGTTCTTCACCGCCTCTACTCACCCCCCTCTACTCACACCTCTACCACACTCCTTCGTAAGGTTTCTGCCCTTCAGACACAGCTTAAAATATTAGACACATCCAAAGCCGAAAAATCCTTACTATGGTCTTGCCAAAAATTCTATGAATACAACAACAAAGCACACACACTCCTAGCTAAGAGACTTCGAAATTCAAATTTCACTCCAACTACTCATCCCGTCACCACTGACTCTGGCACTAAAGCCACAAGCCCCAAACAAATAGCCCAAGACTTTCTTCAATATTATAAAAGACTATCAGGGTTATTCAATAAAGGTTCTTATCGTTTAAAATGGCACTCATTTTTCCCCAACCAATCAGAACTTATGTAACATATGAAAGCTAACATCTGGCTTCGTTTCGCCTTATTTATAAAAAAAAACACTTCGCGTCTGAAAAAGGCGAATGGGCGCGATAAAGAGCGAAAAGTATCGCAGCAAAAACTTAACGCATCTAAGATGACTGCATTGCGAAAACCATTCGAAACGCGAAAAGGCCACTATAACACCATCTAAACCCACAATGTTCCACTCACATTTACAAATAAGTAACCCATGTCTTATTTATCCAATCCATTTATAAATTCTAATTTGGAATACAATTAAATTTTCCACAGCACTTTCGCCTTCCTCATGCGTGGTCGCTTTTCTAATGCACGTTCGCCTTTCTAATGCGCGTTTGCTTTTCCAAGGCATATTCCCCATTATAATGCGCGTTCGCCTTTCTAATTCGCGTTCGCCTTTCTAATTCGCGTTCGCCTTTCTAATGCACGATCGCTTTTCCAAGACATATTCACCATTATAATGCGCAATCACCTTTCTAATGTGCGTTCGCCTTTCTTATGCGCGATCGCTTTTCCAAGGCATATTTACCATTATAATGCGCAATCGCCTTTCTAATGTGCGTTCACCTTTCTATTGCGCGATCGCTTTTCCAAGGCATATTCACCATTATAACGCGTGATCGCCTTTATAATGCGCGTTCACCTTTCTAATTCGCGTTCGCCTTTCTAATGCACATTCACCTTTCTAATGCGCAGTTGCCTTTCTAATGTGCGTTCGCTTTCTAATGCACATTCACCTTTCTAATGCGCGTTTGCTTTCTAATGCATATTCACCTTTCTAATGTGCGTTTGCCTTCGTAATATGCGTTTGTATTAACACGCTTTCATCAGCTCATTAGGCAAAAGAGTTTTCTTACCAATTTTTTTTTCTCTTCATTCTCCCAATCCAATGTGGTTTTATTTCAAATATAGTAACAATTACATTAAACAGCTTACTAGGCGGTAACTATGATTGTCTTTTTTTCACTTCTTGTGCTCCAAATTGGACCGAATTAAAAATAAATAAAAAAGCATCAACAATGAACTAGAATTGAATGGAAACACTATTTAAACCAGCTTATCATTGTGAGTAGAGAACTGTCTGAGGAGGAGGTGTTATTTTAGGGGCACTTTCCAAAGCTTGCAGCAGCTGCAGTGCTCTATGTGGAGGCTGCAGAGAGGCTACATGGAGGACAGGACAGGGAACATGTGTCAGGATCAGACAGCCTCATTTTTTAAAAGGAGATTTAGTCATCTGTACGAGCTGTCTGATGACGAGGTTGTTCGTCACTTTACACTTAATTGCCCAGCCATACTGGAGCTTTATAGCAAAATGGGCGATTTGTTTGAGCCCAGGATGAGGCAGATCTTACAGTTTCATGGATCCAGAAAAAAACAAGGACCACCTAGTTGTCCACCTTCCTAATGCACAAATACAAATGCATGAGCATGTGTTGCATGTGAAAATAAAAGCGCGAAAACTCCACCTTCTTATGGTGCCAAAACGGCACGCCCCCTTCTTTTGGCGCCAAACTGGCGTCCACAAAGGTGAAAAGCGAAAGGCGAAAATAGGACTATCTGAAGTTGAAGATGCAGAAAATAGGAGTGTCATTAAATAGATAGCAATGCTGTATTGTTTCGAACAATGTAAAAATCTTCCTTTATACACCTTGAGACAATATTGTGCATCAAATATTAATTCACAGCATAGGGTCTTTTATTCGCCTTCTTAATTTCGTGTTTCACTTTATTTTGTTGCTTTTTCGCTTTTTGGGTTTCCGGTTTATTTGAATGAATCCCATACCCTGCGTCTTCTATTTTGAAACACAAACAAATCTGTGTAAGCCATTTTTATACACATTACCTTGAAATTGCCCCCTGGCATCCGTCCGCTGGTAAACTTGTGGTAGAGAGCTGACTAGCGCAAAATATGGGAGTCGTGGCAACTTCCAGGAAACGCACTGTTTACTCATAATGTGCAGGTGAGAATCACACACCACCTGAACATTAAGAGAATGGAAGTGTTTTCTGTTAAGATACACTTCCATTCTCTGTTTAGGTGGAACGAGCGCAATATGCGTACAATCAATGACTCCTAGGCACTTAGGAAAACCCCCTTGCAGAAAAAAATCTGTTTTGATGTTTTGCCACTCTGACTCACTGGATGGAAACCGGATATAATCAGTAGACAAGGGCAAAATAGCATTTAGCACCTTGGGCAGGATCCTGGAAAAAGAAGGTAGACTCATGCCAAGGAGTTGTCACGTCACAGCCTGGAATGTGGCATTGCCCAAAAAATAATAAAGGACAGACAAAAATGTTGTCATCCCAGTCGATGACACATTCCGCCTTGTTGATGGCTCCAACAAATCGCCCAGTTTGCCGTACAACTCCTGTATGGCTGGGCAATTTAGTCGATAGTGACGCACAACCTCCTCATCAGACAGCTCGTCCAGAAGACAAAATCTCCTTAGAAAAAAAAGAGGCTGCCTGATCTTAACGGACACATTTTCCCTCTCCACGCTGCTCATGTTCAGCCTGCAAATGTAAAACAGCAGCTGCTGATGCTGAAACAGTGTGGACATAGCCAAACAAAAGTAGCTCCTCCACACTCATTTTCTCTAGCCACAATGATCAGCTTAAACTGTTTGTTTAAATAGTGTTTGGTAGCAAACAAAATTTATTGTTCCTGTTTTTTTCATAATGTGAAATTTGTAGCAAAAGTGAAAACCACATCCAATCATTGTTACCGTCAGCTGTTCAACGTTCTTGGGCGAACGCGTATTCAAAAAGCGAACGCGCATTCCAAAGGCGATTAGCAAGATGAAAGCTCATTCAAAAGGCGAACGCGTATTCAAAAAGCGAACGCACATTCCAAAGGCGATTAGCAAGATAAAAGCGCATTCAAAAGGCAAACGTGTATTCAAAAGGTGAACGCGTATTCAAAAGGCGAACGCGCATTCCAAAGGCGATCGACAATTAGCAAGATGAACGCATATTCAAAAAACTAACACGTATTCAAAAGGCGAACGCGTATTCCAAAGGCGATCACAGATTAGCAAGACGAAAGTGCATTCAAAAGGCGATGGCGCATTAGCAAGGCGAACAGACAGAATGAGTTGTTTAAAAGGTGAAGCCACACCAGCGCGTTTTTCGCGTTTGCGTCCGCGTTTTGTATTCGCAATTGCGCCCGTGATTTTTGCTAAAATGGAAATTGCGGGAACGCAAAACTTGCTGCGATTTCAGATTGCACATCCATTTGCGTTTTGCTAATGCATGCGTTCACCATTTTTGGTGCATTAACGCATGCATTTCCATAACGCAAGACGGCAAAAACGCATGCACAAAGCCAAAACGCACAACAATCGCGCTTGCAATTTTGTGTGCGATTCCTGTGCGTTGCTATTGCACACAATTGTGCACGCGATCCTTGTGCGTTTGGCGTTTGCGCGTGTGATTTCACCTTTTTCGGTTATGGAAATGCATGCATTAACGCACCAAAAATGGTGAACACATGCATTAACCAAAAGGGAAAAATGAAAAATCTATATCTCTCATAGATGTGTTCAAAAAACATGTAAGACAATTTGTATGAATGGTTTTTTTGTGCATTAAAAATCATGAACAAATCCAAAATCCCAACAGACGTGCTAAAAACATGCCTTTTCGCCACCTTCAGGGTCGCGCTAATATTCCGCTCCATTTAAAGCGAAAAAATATAAAGTTATGGGAAGTGCCTCCAAAAGTCGATTCAGCAGTTGTACATCTGGCCCGTAGAACCACGTTACCTGTGGAGGATGCCTCAGTCCTTAAAGACCCTATGGAGAGAAGGGTAGAGTACAATTTGAAGAAGGCGTTTGTCGCCACAGGGGCGTCGTTACGTCCTGCTATTGCTCTTACATCCGTTTCAAGAGCTATGAAACTTTGGGCTCAGGAGACAGAGCAAGCTATAGATTCAAATGTGAAGAGACCTAACATCAAGGAGATGTTTCAGGATATTAGAAGAGGCATCGAATTTTTTGCAGAAGCATCCGTGGACCTAGTCAGGTTAGCATCTAGGGCTTCCGCTTTAAATGTAGCTTTCAGAAGGGCCTTGTGGTTAAGGCCATGGTCAGCGAATACAGCCTCAAAGGCTAACCTCTGCCAGATTCCCTTCGAAGGGACTATGCTTTTTGGTGAGAGGTTGGATGATATAATTTCCAAAGCTTCTGGAGGTAAAAGTCTCTTTCTTCCTCAGGATAGAAGGATGAAGAGGGGCCGAATAGAGTATAATTCTAGAGATCGCTCCTTTCGTCCAACAAGACCGTTCAAATCGAGAAGAGAGACAGGAAGGCAACAGTCGTGGAAGTCAGGCAGACAGGCCTTTGCAGTCACCAGAGCAGCCTTCCAGAACAAGATGTCTCAACCATAGGGACGCGAAGGCCCAGAGTCAGGTGGCCGGGAGGCTGTCGAAGTTCATAGACGTCTGGGCCAGGTCAACAAAGGATCTCTGGGTCCTAAAGATTATAAAAGAGGGGTATCGGATACATTTTTTGTCCTACCCGGGAAAAAACTTTTTTGTTTCCACTCGCCTTCCAGAGGATATGGAGGGACGAGCAGCAATTTTTCTTTATGTAGACCAATTAAAGGAGTCAGCAGCTATCTAACCAGTGCCTCTTCTACAAAGGAAAAAGGGGTTTTATTCAAGACTATTTTTGGTAAAGAAGGCGTCAGGAGCCCTGAGACCAGTGCTGGACTTGAGGAGGTTAAACAAATGCCTGTCGAAACAGAAGTTCAAGATGGAGTCCTTACAATCCATAATAAGAGTAATGGGGAAAGGAATGTTCATGTCCAGCATAGACCTGAAGGACACTTATTTCCATGTTCCGATTCATCCAGACTCAAGACGTTTCCTGAGATTTCAAGTCAACAGGAGGGATTGGCAGTTTACCTGCCTTCCCTTTGGCCTGTCACACTCTCCAAGAGTCTTTACGAAGGTGGTAGTGACAGTAGTGGCATACCTCAGACTGCAGGGAATAGTCGTCTACCACTATTTAGACGACATTCTGGTAGTTGCAGAATCAGAACAAGTTTGTGTCGTTCACACGAAGAGGTTAATGCAAACCTTAGAGGAGCATGGTTGGGTCATAAATCGGCAGAAAAGCAATCTGACCCCGTCCCAGTCTCTGGTATACTTAGGTGCTCTGTTTCAGACAAGAGAAAATTTGGTGTCGCTTCCATCGAACAAGATAGAGAGATTGAAAATGAAGTTCACAATTTAGTCAAGCAGCAAGATGCCTCAGTGGCATGCTTACTAAGAGTCCTAGGTCTAATGGCAGCAGCAGTGTATCTGATTCAATGGGCAAGATGGCATATGAGGCCACTGCAGATGTTTGTAATAGGGAACGTCAGAGAACCTCATCTACATATGAACAAGAAATTAACTCTTCCTCGAGAGTTAAAAAAGGAGCTAGGCTGGTGGCTCAAGGACGAGAATTTAAGAAAAGGTTATCCTTTGACGCCCGCTCAAAGTGTTTATATTACTACGGATGCCTCAGAGACCGGTTGGGGAGCGTTCGGTCTAGGAAAAGCAAGGCAGGGCCAGTGGGAAGCGATAGGTATACCTTCAAACATTCTGGAAGTCAGAGCAATAAAAGAGGCCATAAAATATTTTCGAACAGACATAAAAGATCTAGACATTGTGATAAAATGCGACAACAGAACTGCAGTAGCATATCTCACAAGGCAAGGAGGCACAAGAAGCCGATCTCTTCTGGCAGAGGTAAAACCAATTTTTTCTTTTGCAGAAAGACATTTAAAATCCCTCTCCGCAGTTTTTATTCCAGGAAGAGAAAACCAAGTAGCGGATTTTTTAAGTCGCAATCCTTTAAATACAGGAGAATGGAGTCTAAGCCAAGACATATTCCAGATGTTATGTCAGAGGTGGGGCCGGCCTCGTATCGATCTGATGGCGACGAAACACAATTCAAAATGTCAGCTCTTTTTCTCCAGAGTATATTGTCAGGAAGCTCTGGCAGTAGATGCCCTTCAACAACATTGGAATCAGGGTCTCAATTACATCTTTCCACCTTTCCCATTAGTTTGGAGAACATTAATCAAGATCAAGCAAGAGGGAGCGGATGTTATTGCAATAATTCCGGCATGGCCTCGGAGACCTTGGTTTCCACTTTTAATGACTCTAGCAGTGGACGATCCATTTCCCATTCCATGTCTGCCAGGTTGCCTCACTCAGGGCCCGGTCCAGTGTCAGGACCAGAAACATCTTTCTCTGATGGCTTGGCGTTTGAGAGGAAGAACTTAGAGGAATTTGGGTTCAATAAGGAGTTAGTGGAGTTCCTGTTGAAAGCAAGGAAACCAGCAACCTCTTACAAATATTACAAGGTATGGAAAAAATTCGCTAATTTGGCACAAGAAGAACATTTTTCATGCCTTCAGCCTAAACCAGCAGATGTGGTGAGATTCCTTTATTCAGGGTTCAAAAAGAATTTGCAGATTAGAACATTAAAGGCTCAAGTCTCAGCAATTACGGCCCTAACGGGAAAACCCCTGGCGCATGAGCGCCTAATAAAGAAATTCTTTCAGGCCATGATAAGGGTGAGACCTAGGAGACCGCCAAGTCTTCCAGCCTGGGATCTGCCCCTAGTTCTCAAGGCACTCACTGTTCAACCCTTTGAACCATTGGAGTCCGTGTCAGATTGGTTCATGACAATTAAGCTAGTCTTTTTAGTAGCCATAACATCGGCTTGTCGTGTGGGGGAGTTGGGGGCTCTCTCCTCTAAAGCCCCTGATAGTCATCCTAGGAAACAGGGTTAGACTCAGACCTTCGTTTGATTTTCTTCCGAAAGTCATGTCAAACTTCCATATGGACATGGAAATATCTCTTCCAGCCTTTTTTCCTGAACCTAGATCAGAAGAGGAATCAACCTTACATGCACTTGATTTAGTCAGGGCAATTTCAATTTACCTTGACCGTACTAAAGAGTGGAGGAAATCAGACTGCCTGTTCTTAATTCCTAATGGGTCAAGGAGAGGTCAGGCCCCTACTAAAAGGACACTGAGCTCTTGGATTGTTGCTTGTATCAAAAAAGCCTATGCACTGAAAGGTAAGGAGGTCCCCTCAGGTCTTAAAGCCCATTCCACCAGGGCCCTGGCTTCTTCGTGGGCTATGCAGGCTGAAGCAGATATTGGTGAGGTTTGCCAAGTGGTGAGGTTGGCAAGATGGTCTTCAGCGAGGACGTTTGTTAACCATTATAAGTTGGACGTTTTGGCCTCCCAGGAGGCAAAGTTTGGAAAGAGAGTTTTGCAGGCTGTTCTGCAGGAATAAAAATTGTTATAATTTAAGCATCATTCATGTCTCCCTCCCTCTTTAATATTCAAGCTTGGTATATCCCATGGGTGAATGCTGCCATATGACTGGGGAAAATAAAAATCAAATCATAATTACCGTGATTTTGGTTTCCCAGTCAGTCTGTATGGCAGCATTCACTGCTACCCACCCTGTAAAGTTATGTTTTTCAGTGAGGGGGAGGCTTAAATAGAATTAACTAGTTCCTGTCCATGGAGGTGGATATGGAGATTAACCCATGGGTGAATGCTGCCATACAGACTGACTGGGAAACCAAAATCACGGTAATTATGATTTGATTTTTATTATCTCAGAGTTTGTATCCAATAAGGTAAATTGTCTGTCCAATCTGTCCTCCCAACAGGTGGTTGCAGGATCTTATACACAGGATCTTGTGTTGCAGTCAATATCACTCCAAAGCAGACGCAGCAATCCACTTTCACTCTCTTCTCCTGCCATAGAGAGCAGGGATGTCTTGTATTTTATTACTCACTGATACCACCTGGAGGCTGAAGGTGGGTATATAAGGAGCCTTGGTGTATATGTCCATTACAATACACATCATATTCTGGGTAGCAGACAGAAACTTTTTTTGGATTATACTTCCTTTCACATGGAGCACACAGGGGTGTGGTTTAAGCTGCCATTTGACCATTCCATTTTTAAAAAGATCTGAGCTCTGTAAGTAAGTTTATGTATTTTGTATGTTGTGTTGTACCTAATATGAGTCAGTGCTAAATTTTATATATTTACTGATGGTGATTTAAATGGTAACAGTGAGATAGTACATATACACCTTTCCTATGTGTAATATCCTATACCCCCCACCACATTGGTAGCTCCTAAAAACTTATGAGATAGATAGATATAGATATATAAATGCATTATTGAATATGGAGAAATCAGGAAGGTGCAAAAGTGTACAATATATACCAATGTCTATTTATTTTGTAGTATTGACATTGGTATACATTAGATTTCACTATATTCCATCAAATCCTCTTCTGAAGATGTGCTGGTAAAACATAACGCAAGGTCTTGAAAAATATTTTTTTCTGACTATTCCCTTTACATAAGCCATTGTGCTGAGTTGAAGAATTGTAAAACTGTAGGCAATGTTGTTTATAGGTCAGTAGTCCAGCATCCTTTCAGCTTCCTTAACACATCTAAGCTTGTATAGCTGTTTTCCTATAGTGGTTTCCTGTTTAACAGCTGCTGGGCAGATAAAATAATTTTGAAGCTTTGGCCCATTGTTTAGCCCATTTACTTTAGTGGTTCTTTAGATTTTTGTGACTTTTGCTTTTCAAACTGCGTTACACCCTTGTGCTTAATTAAAGGGACAGTTCAGTGGAAATTATCAATATTTGTTAAATTGTTAGTTTGTGTAATGCCTTCTTAGTTGTTCTACATATTCTCTCCCATTTTGAAAAATCAGTTGATTCATACCCTTTGCTGTTCCCTGCTGTTGGCATTAGTGAGCTGACATTTCAGGTTCTAACGGCCCTTCTTCCCAGAATGCATCACTGCCTTGGAATGTTCCTAACAGTAATTTCTACTGATTGGCTGTTGAATGGGTCAAAGATGCTCAGATCTCTACTGAGCAACTGAATCAACCCAGGCTCTGGGTCAAGGGCAAGTCCATAGCGGTCTCTACTAGGGGTCCTGCAAACAGGAAGTCAGTATTTCGGTTGTATTTATACAGAGACAAAATGCTGAATGGACAGATTAAGGTCATTGGGATGGAAAAATACTACTCTTTTTCCTGAAAAGTATATGTATTAGCACTGAACTTCCCCTTTAAGTATTTACCATAGTTGATAAATCATAATAAAGTAAATATTTTAATACAAAACTCCATAGCAAGTTTTGAATAAAGATTTTAGTCCTAGATCCTAACTGATCTAACAAACAACTAATTGTTACACTAAAAATTACTAATACAAGTAAAAAAATTCAAAACATAGCTTCTATGATTCAATTTACAGAAATGGTACAGTACCAACATATCCAATTTTATTATCAAATGGTCCTTCTGTACTATTCATTTATTTGTATTGATTTGTAATGAATACACCCATGTAAATAAAATTACAACAAACTAAAAAACAACTTACATTTGTGTTGCTTTCCAATCATTTTCTTATGACACTGAATAAGCACGATGTTGTATCTGTATAGCTTGCTCACACAAGACCATTTGTGTTGACAATTTTGCTGGATGGACTAATGTTTCCTGAATATGCCTTCATTCATTTTTTACAATTTTTTTAGTGTTTTGTATTTTTACCCATAGACTTCTGCAGTAGCCTCGATAAATACTAGCTTACTACTTTGTGAAAATACTAATGTAAAGTGAATACCGAATATTTAAATGTGTAACTATTCTAATTTTATTTTCAAACAGCTTAAAAGTAAGCTTTGATATGAAAACACAGCTGACTGTGCTGTAACTTGTCTGCAGTAGTGAATCATGTTTAGAGGAAATTGTTTAGTCATATAAAATATACTGTATTTGGTGTTATTGTTTCAGACACTAAACAGTAGACTTACAACTAAATTAGTAATAAGTCTGATATTTTTTGCCCTAGATGTGCGGATCTTAATATGAAGCAGGAAATCATTTTTTAAAGGGAATCATTTTTTTTTTAAATCAGATAACATTGCCCCAATAGACAGAGCACATTTACAATGTCAAAGCAAGCTGTGCCTCACCTCACCCTTTGCTGTAGGCTGTAGCTATTATTATTATTATTGTAGATTTTTATAGCGTCAGCATCTTCCATAGTGCTTTTACAATTACATGTATACATTCACATCAGGCCCTGCCCCGAAGAGCTTAAAATCTAAGCACATTTACTTGACACATACAACCTATGTTGTATGTCTTTGATTGTGGGGGAAACCGGAGTGTCCTTAGGAAACCTACACAAGCACGGGGAGAACATACAAACTCCTTGAAGATGTGTCCAAGGATGGAATCGAACTCGGGACCTTTGGGTACTAGGGGTCAGCTCACATAATTCTTCTCTCTGGGTTTGTTGGGAATCTAATAGTACTCTTTACACTTCTGGACAGGTTATCTGGTGTACAGCAGATCAAAACAAGGAAGCTGCAAACGGTCCTTCCCACTAGATGCTGACTGTAAATCATGTTACAGGGATAATGCCATGGATGGCCAACTATAGTCATTGTTTCAATAAAAAATTTGGATTCACCACTGTAGTGTGCTCCCCTATCCTTTCTTTTGGCCATCCACTGCACCTACCAACTTGTCTGGCATAAAGCCAACAGCAGTGTGCTGGAGTGTTTGCTGGACTGTATGGCCAAAAGAACTTTTATTAATAAATGTATAAGTAGGTTTGGGGGGTTTGAACCTGTAACTTTATGGGTATGTCTTTCTAAGTTACTGCCCCCCTATAAATAGAGATAGATAGATAATTGTTTAATATGGTAGAGGACATTCAATGTTGTCATTGTGGTCACTCACACTGTGTTCATACAGTTCATAGGGTTGGATGGTTCTTTGCCTGCTGCTTGACTGAAAATATTAATATTGTGCTTATATCCTAGAATTTCTCCAGGCTTTACAAAAAAATATTATTCCAAATATTAGCATGGGGAAGACAGAGATCCTCCACTACAGTGAGTCACAAAGTCAATTAATTTCACTAAGCCAGCAGCTGCCAGCATGAGACAGCACAGCCTCTCAGAAAATCAATAAAAAATCTGCCAGTACTAGTAGTAAGACAACTTACCGTATATACTCTAGTATAAGCTGACCCGATTATAAGCCGAGGTACCTGTTTTACCTGAAAAATTAATATAAATTGATTGACTCGAGTATAAGCAGAGGGTAGAAATTCTGACCACTACTGCCTTCTGATTCAGTATTTTGATGCTTAAGTTGCCCTTTAAATAGACAGCAGAATTCCCATACAGATGTTTTGGAAAACTACAACTCCCAGCATGCTTTATGGCTGGGAGTTGTAGTTCCAAACAACTGTATGGGAATTCTGCAGTTAAAAGGCAACTGCATTGTAGAGCCCCCTCCCTCCCTGGAGATTCCTCCCAGAATTACCGCAATCAATGTTGCTGAGGCTCCAAATCCGGCTGCTGCACGCTCTGTAAGTCCTGTGGATTGCCGGCTGACGTCACTACTCGGCGCCGAGTACTGACGTCAGCCGGCAAACCCACAGGACTTACAGAGCGTGCGGCAGCCGGATTAGAGCCTCAGCAACATCGATCGCGGTAAGGAAGATCTTGACTCAAGTATAAGCGAGGTAAGGTTTTTAGGTTTATTATAAAACCTAAAAACCTCAGCTTATACTCGAGTAATACAGTACTTCTTATTCTATACTAGTAACTACTACTTGTTGCATTGGGCATCGCCCCACATGGCACAGAGTCTGTCAGACACCTGGACGAGTGAGAGACAGACAGTGTGACTCAACTGTGCTGTAGCTTCTTCTGTCTCACCTCTCTCTCAGACTGAGATGGACTCTATTCACAGCAATGGAGATGTGTCTCTGATGATGCTGCATGCGGAGGTCTCTTCAATGTGGATACTAGGCACGCAAAGTCACTTGCAGTGACATACGATTCGGATTGCACGCTCTGTTCCCCTCTCATTGGATCACCAGCCACAGCACATGGAATGCCTGCTCAGTGCTTCTCCTCCTCACCACCCCCTTCTTGGACAGTGCGAATAACAAAGGAGGCGGCGCTCGGCTCAATGTACAAACACCCTTACACGCCGCGGCAATTTTCCCTGACCAGACATCCAATCCAATTTTATTTGGCCCAGAACAAAGACAGTTAGCTCTGGCACATAAATCCGGTGGTACACATTCCAGGCACCCGGTACAAGCTGGTACTGCCGTTTTGCCCGGTACTGCAGTTTCAAAAACGGTACAGTTGGAAGGTATGGTGCGGTATTGGAGTGGGGCCGGGATTTGGGTAGATATCACCAGCAGCAAGTAGAAGCAGGAGAGAGGACGATAGGAGGTGAGAGTGGGAACAAGGTTATATGGAACATGATGATGGGGTACTAATACAATGGGAAGTGTTCAATGGTCTGATCCAAATGAGCAGAGTTCAGTTTCAGGCACCTGTGGTTGAATTCTGGCGTTAATTCAGCCCTACACTTAGAAAATGCTGCACTTAGAAAAGGCTGCAGAATTTGACTAGGGCCCTTACAGATATAATTGGCCTGATTTCAACTACAATTACTATTTAGCTAGGGTGTGGGAGGGGCTAAGAGGAGACAGACAAAATAAATGAAAACAGAGTGAGGATCAAACAAATGGAGAATGCCCAATAAACAACCAGACTAGACTATGAGATAAGACAGCAGATTCATACCAAGAATTGCTTTCACTGAAAGGATACAGCTTTTACAAATAATGGGGCTAGGGGTTGGTTTTGTTTTGGGTTTAGTAAGGAAGGGGGTGATTGACAAATGTATATTTAATGTTGGTTGCAATTAAACCTTTTTGGTGTGTGATTAGTTGAAAAATGATTGAGCACAATTTACATGCCCTTTAAAACACCAGGACTGTGTTTGAGTTGGCATGAAGCACTGGGGTTACATCAGATCAGAGAGAAATAAAAGGCCATCTATTAAGGCCGAGTCTGTTGTGTCCTGTAAGATCTGAGTAAACATTACACCGACTGCCCAATCTAGGTCTCTACTGAGCACTGCGTTCAGTCACAGGAAGCGCGACCCACCGAGCTAATGTAGGAGGCAACGTAGCGTACGTCATGACGTCACCCCGGTAGAGCCCGCTGATTCTATGTGGAGGGCTAGGCGATAGTCATGATCACAGATTTGGACATTTAAACCTTACGGTCCCGGTTACCAGCTGGCAGGAGAATAAGAAGCTAACCCACGGCACCTATACAGGTCAGTAATTCCTTTTTACCGGCCCTGAACAGGTAATTTACCGGCCAGGGGCGGGGGCAACACTGTAGCTGCGTTTGAGAGAGAATATTTCCCAATGGCGTCTTTATTCACTTGACATGGTTAGGAATCCGTTACGTCCATATTTTCGTTATTGCCTTACACTGTAATGGAGAGGTCTGCATTAACACGGGGTGTCTGACAGTAGGGAAGAGTGTCACTTAATGCAGTTTAGATCAGTGATGGGAACTACAATTCCATTCTGAGACCATGGCATGCTGGGAGTTTTAGTTCTAAACATCTGGCGTGCCAAGGTTGACATCACTGTTGTAGATTAAAATGCAAAGGGAATTTATGGTGAAAATGAAAATCTCAACATAAATCTTATAATTATATTTGAGACATGAGCAGTTACGTTTGTGAGTGTGTTCAGGCTGTGACACTGCTGGTGTCCCCGGTGGCTTCCTTCAGGTTCGTACAGGTAAGCCAGGCTGATCAACGAACGACCCCCGACCAAACGCATACACTTGGACAATTCTTGTCCGAACGGCCATTCGTCACATGTAGCTCTCGGCCGTAGAGGGGTTGTTGCTTGCTTGAAATTTGAGCTTGTGTATGAACCTTTCTTGTGCACAGGATTCGCTCAGAAGATGACATCAAGGCTACATTTATATAGAGTGTGCATGGGTTAAAGGGAATCCACAAAGCAGATAATCTAACAGCAGACTGGCTAACTTTGACAAGTAGTTTCTTAAAAACCGAAGTGAAACATAAGATAAAAAAACAGCTCCTACTTCCCATATAATTCTAGAATTAAGGCTGATATCTTGATTTTTAAGTGTAGTTCACCTTTATAATGGGAATCTTTATAATGACAGGGGGTCAGTGTTTATTCCTCCCAATATTGTTTCTTTGCAGTGTGGTAAGCAGTAGATAAACACTTCATGCAGTTCATCTTGCACTAAGTACAAAAGAATCAGCAGTAAAAGGATCTGACATCTGTGAAGACAACCTGTGCAATAATTTTAAATGCTGCTTACTGTTCTGAAACCAAACAATAGTTCAGACTATTCTTCAAAAAATAATAACCCAAAATGTTCTTTAATACTTCAAATTATTCAACACGGTGGCTCGGTGGTTAGTATAAACCGAGGTTTTCAGGTTTAAAAAAAGCCTGAAAATCTTACCTCGGTTTATACTCGAGTCAATCTTCCTCCTACCTTGTCCGCCGGCCACGCGATCCGCATCCTCTGTACGCATCCGGATGATGTCACTACCCGGCGCCTCTCACTTTGTGGCGCCAAGTAGTGACATCATCTGGATGCGCACCGAGGATGCGGAGCGAGCGGCCGCCGGACAAGGTAGGAGAACTATACCTAATACAGGGACACCAGGGCAACATCATAAGTGGCAAATACTTACAAATAAGAGTAAAACCTTCTTTATTTGTGCATATGTATGCACAAATAAAGGAGGATTTACCCCTATTTGCAAGTATTTGCCACTTAAGATGTTTGAAAACTCTAACTCCCAGCAATAAAGCATGCTGGGAGTTGTAGTTTCCAAACATCTTAAGTGTCAAATACTAACCCCCTCGGTTTATACTCGAGTCAATATCTTTTTCTCCTTTTTTTAGCTAAAACTAGGTACCTCGGTTTATACTTGGGACGGTTTATACTCGAGTATATACGGTGTGCTTAGATTGTAAGCTCTTCAGGGCAGGGACTGGTGTAATTCTAAAGCACTATGGAAGATGTTAGCGCTATATAAATCCACAATAATAATAATAATTAGTGATATACCTTCTTCCTGTTTCCCAAAGCCCTTTGTGGCTGTTGATTGTAGCCCCATTTGTTCCTGCTGGGTTTTTTACTAATTGAAGTTTTTGCTACTTTTGCACTATCAAACAATCTTGCTCAACTATAGATGAGAGCATGTGTGGACTTTTGGAGAGTAAGTATTGTTTTAAGAATGTTATGTAGGCCATAGACATTTACGGTTTCAGGTGTATATTACTGTAGTGTATAGAAAGATCATTCCCAGAGAGTGCCCTTTTTATGAATATCTGCCAATTTATGGTTTCGGCAGCATAGTAAATTTAGGTTTTGTAACCTGCCCAAGTCTGTACCAATTAATAATGTTACGATCAGCCTAACAACTTTGTATAATAGATTTACTCCCCAATATGCCAGTCTGTAGTCTGTTGGTCAAAATGAAAGTGACACCAACATTATATTTTATGTTGCTGGATCACCCTTTTCCACGGTATTTATTTGATCCCTAGTGGATTGCTTATTATCTTCACCCAGGCACGAAGCACTTCAAATTACATGCGAGTGTGCTCTCTCGCTGATTCATCTGACAGGTCCTGACTGTTCAACTTAACTATAGTGCACATGCGTGTTAATGCACGCTATAGTTAAGTTGAATCTGGAAACAGTCGGGAAATGTAAGGTGAATCAGCAATGGAGCGTGCTTGTGGGTAAGTTAAACTGCTTTGTTTTTGGCTCCTGTAACAGTAATTGAAGAATGGAAGGTAAGACATGAGTCCTTTACCTCCCATTCTTCAATTAAAGGGTATCTCCACCCCCAAACCACAAAATTCACAAGTACACCCCCTCAACCCTAAATGCTAGTTTTAAAAAACCTAAATAAGCACCTAAATGTACTTACCCAACCTCGGTCACAGCCGCTTCTGCTACTTCCATGCATGGAACAGCAGATGGGGCTGGACCGACAGCTGTGTCTGTCACTGCATAAGAATCAGCCAATCCCTGATGCGGCTGACGGTCAGCAGACGGAGCCAGGAATGAGGTCAGGTAAGTAGATTTAGAGTACGATTTAAATGTTCTAAAGATAGTGTTTAGGGTGGGGGGGGCTTATAAGAAGCGTTTCCTTCTTTCTTTTTATAGAATGATGCAGCCCCCATGGGATCCAGTGGGAGGGGGGAGAGCTCCACTGCACATGCCAGAGTCCTCTTAGAGGAGCAGGAAATGACAGGTACAGATTAAACGCAGAGAGGCTCATCAGGTCCCACAAGACTGCCATAAGGAGCAGAAGGGAAAGGTAAGAATTTTTTAACACTACACAGTGGGACAAATTTTAGTTGGAGTAGTGGACATGCCCTTAATGCAAAAAAGAAAAGGTACAGACTGCAGAGTTTTATTTAAACATTGTTATACTCCCTTAAACAACTTTTACATTATCTGAAACTACAATTTGAAAGAAGTAAAATGATGGTACTCACATATTTATCTGTGCTTGCTTTTTTCATTAAATTATTAATGTTTGATTAATTGCCCCAATGCTCCCTTACTCCCTGCCTCCTTGTATTGCAGTGTACTGGCAGGCAACCAAAGTTCCTAGTAAGAGTCACAAATGGAGCACATATAATTTCTGCTTCTCTAGTGGTCTGAAAATGGTCTTTCCCTTTAAATGCTGTGATTTAATTTTTTACAGTATAGATACCCTTTGCACTTTATTTTACTAATGTATTTTCAGTGTTGATTGAAAGAAGTTATAGAACACAACATATAAGGCATTTCATCACTCGCAATACTTAGCTATTTGGAAACAGTATAATGATGATGTCTTTTTTTGGAAACAAACCAAAGAACATCTGGCTAGGAATCTGACGCACTACCTGATAATGTCAATCCAAGCTACATGAATGAAGATAAAGTTTGGGTCTAAAAATCTATAGCTTAGCCCAGGGATGGTCAAATTCATGTTTCAGTTGCCATGATGAACAGGTGTTAAAAATCAGGCAGCAGTTCCTTATGGTTCTCCTGTAGTGTCTGTCCAGTGTTTCAAAAAGAGTAGGTGGTGTCTGAGTCATCCGGTCCCTGCTGCTTCTTTAACCTTAACAAGGACAGTTACATGCGCAGGGGAGCCCTCTCTCCCACCCGATCTATCTTTGTTGCCTGGTACCCTACCTATAAATCCTTTTTCTGTAAGAAAAGTCTGTTTCTTGAAAAAACCTATCAGAACTCTACTTACATCACTTTGTTCCCCCGGGGTTCTGCAATGCTTGCAACTGCGTCTGTAATAGGCTGCCTCTCAGCCAATCACAGACACGGCTGCCGGTCTGGCCCCCTGCAAGCATGCAAGTAATCTTCTAATTGTTTTTTTGACAAACAAACCCGGTGGTTGGGGGTGGGATAGGGTGCCCTACTACATATAAAAAGTTTATGTTAAGGGTGGAGATGCTCTCTTCTGTTAGCTAATTTTCTATTTCTCCTTTCTTTCAGTATTTTCTGTTGCTTCTATTTGCAACATTGTTGCTGAGCAGGGAGCACTAAACAAGTAATAATATAGAGATGAGGGTTGCACTCCAAATAAATCACTTTAATAGTAAACCACACACATCAGTATCACAATGTTTCGGGGCAACTAGCCCCTTCCTCAGGTGGAAGTTCCCCCCGAAATGTTGTGATACTGATGTGTGTGGTTTACTATTAAAGTGATTAATTTGGAGTGTGAGCCTCATCTCTCTATTATTACTGATTATCCCTTGGGCACTTTGAGGGTGAAGGCCTAGAGGTCGTCGGCACCCATTGGGGTATTGAGTGCGATTGGGAATATTTTGTTTGTTGAGCACTAAGGTCTATTAAGCAACAAATGTTGTAAAGTTCAACATACTGATAGTGAAAAAGGAGTAAGGGCACAGCTAAAAGTAACAGAGAGCAGTTCTAAACAGGAAAATTAAAAGTGCTGCCTGATTTTTAACATAACAAGCAGCCTCTGTGGCAGCCCTGAGATCCCTATCCCTGACACTTTATGCTGGCACCGGGAAAGTTAATAGTAATGGGAAAGTCTGCTGGCACTAACATAGTTAATGCTAACATTGGCCATACAGTAAGATATTGGATAGATTAGACATTCATCTATAGACGTAAGTTTAATCTAACTAATGTCTTTAGCTTTGGTGGTTTCTTACCTTTCTGATGTTCCTATGATGGTCCCATCTGGCCCATTCATATTGCGATTGCAAAAAAGAATGGGTCTGGCGATTCCTGCTGCATCACTCGAATGTCGCAGGAATGACGGAAGGTAAGATCTAATGTATCGCTCCTTAATACTGTGGGAAAGGATCTTAAACTCTTCCAAACTTCTCAAAATCTGTTTGTCCATCTACCTGTTTGTATCTATCCCCATCTGTCCCTGTCCATCTATCTCTATCTATATATCTATCAATCTATCTATCTTTTATCTAAATTATTTGGATAATTTGTCCAGCCCTGGCTTAGCCCAAATTTAATGAGCTGAGCAAGTTTTACATTCATGTAGAAATTAGTCCTAAAGCTGCTAATAGATGCACATGTTTACACTGTTATAAAAGCCTAGCTGGACATTTACGCTAGTAAATAAACTACATAATGGTCTTTCCTCTTGTAGCAGAAAAGTACTTTACTAATTATGACTTTTATCTGTGCAATTTTCTTTTTTTTTTTTTTTTACAATTTACACTTCTGCGTTGGTACAATTTTTGGCAACATCTGTTTCCCAAAAATTGCCCTGACTGACCCTTAACTACACATCCCTTGTTTGAACAGTTTTGCTGTCCTTTAGGTAGAGGGGGGTAAAGTTATCCTTTTTACTTTTTTTGCTGATTTTTTTGTTTGTTTTTTTTTTTTAGTTTCCATGGAAGTTTAAATAAACTGGAGTTTATTTATAGAAGTTTAGTTGTCTTGTGATGCCAGCTGTTTGTAAGAGCACTAGTTTCTTGAGTTCCAGTTAGTGTGCTTAAGCAAAATAGATATGATGCAGGAGAGTTAAAGGGACTGTCCACCCCTCTTTCCAAAAACTGATATAATGTAGATAACCCCACAAAACCTTAACTTCGGCGGCGGTGGAGCGAGGAGGAGCATGTAAGTATAATATCTCTGTGTGGGAGCTGATTTCTAAATTTTGACTAAAATGAAGTTAAGGTTTTGTGGGGTTATCTACATTATATCAGTTTTTGGAAAGAGGGGTGGACAGTCCCTTTAATATTGTTACAATGTTTAATTTAAATGGGGAAATATCAAAACATTTTCAAACCTTTTTTTTAAAATTGTGAAACACGTCATTGTTTATTTTGCTACCACTAAACTAGTGGTATTTGCCCTACAAACCTGACCTGTTTAGTGTTGCTACATGTAAGATTTTGCTAATATTAGCAACATTTGTTTGATGTTTATAAAGCTGCTGAAGATTTTTTCAGGGCAGCTGGTTTTGGCATATGGCCTTATGTTTGCATTTTACTTCCTACTGAAGGTTCTCCTACTATTTGCAGGATTGTTATAGTTTATTTTAAATTTCAATATACTACTAAGAGCAAACCTGGAAAACTATAGGCTTAGTGAAGCTTTCCGGGACACCATATAAATAACTCATCCACAACAACACAGCCTGCAGGACCACCCATACCACAGGTACATTATTTGTGTGTCTAGTTATTATAACATATAGACTAACTGGAATAATTGCTCACCCCCTTGAAATACTGCTAAATCTTAAAGATAACACCTGGCATATTGAGAACATTGCATCAGGTTTAAAATGTGAGGCATAATAATAATATCAGTTGCTGGGAATCTTACAGCTAAAGGCAAGGAAAACTGGTGAACATGCCAAGAGAGCGCATTATCAACATGCATCACAGACTGCCAAAACAATACCAGACTATAGAGTTTTAATCTTAGTAGGACTTGTATTCCTCTGTTCGTGATCCTACCCACACCTGAGCTGGAAAATATTTGGATTTTCCGTGTGGTATATGCAGGGGGCATTAATGTGTCTTAATTGCCTAAAATTTTGAACCAAACCATTCCCACTAACAACATATAGGGGGACAAATATACAGTTTCTGACAAGTCTTGTCGCTTGTGTACAAATAGACCTTAAGTGCTGCTTAACAATAATTCTAATGCAGATTTTGTTTCAAGAAATGGTTCATTTTACCCCAAACAGGTTTTATAATAATGTTTCAATGCAAAATAAAACTAACAATACGTATTCTAATATTCACAGCTTAGTAAAGCCCATTGAGTCAATTTTTGCAAAGACATACCGTAAGTGTTGTCAACCTTGTCATATGGGCTTCACCTGTGACTAACAATGGATCAATTAGGTGTCGGGTGTGTATAAAAAGAACCCCAGTACACTAGACCTTCACATCAACTGCAAATAGTCCTCTGCAAACATGCCTAAGACTCACCCTGAGACTAAAGTGTTGATTATCAAGAGGCTGAAGACAAAATCCACTGCTGATGTGGCGCACACCTTCAGTGTCTCTCAGCGTCAAGTTCAGAGAATAAAGAAAAGATTTGAAGAGAGTGAAGAAGTTTTTGACAAGCCCAGGTCAGGCAGACCCCGCAAGACAAATGCTCGAGAGGACCGTTTGTTGGCTCGAAAATCCAAGGCAAGTCCATTTTCAACTGCAGCAGAGCTCCAGGAGACCTTGTCACCTGATATCCCTGTGTCAACCAGAACAGTTTGTTGGATTCTGCCTCGAAATCGAATCAGTGCCCATAAGCCAGCACTAAACTAAAGACAATTGAAAAACCGTGTGGCATTTACCAAGTCCCACAGCCTGCTAAAAGGATGGATGCTGGAAAAGTGGGAAAAGTGGTATTTTTCAGATGAATTTCAGTTGAATTACACCACAGTCGCCGCAAATATTGCAGGAGACCTTCTGGAACCCGCATGGAGCCGAGATTTACCTAGAAAACGGTGAAATTTGGTGGAGGCAAAATCATGGTCTGGGGTTACATCCAGTATGGGGGTGTGCGAGGGATCTACACTTTTGTCTTGCAACATTTTGACCTTTCTGTCTTGATTAAATGATAAATCTTTTTTTCAGTGAAACTATTTTTTACCAGTACATTTAATATTATTTGGGAGGGCTTTAGCTTTTCATTAACACCAATTGATCAATTAAAAATCAGATTAATAGCAGGAGTTACTGCAAAATACACAGGCGACAAGACTTTTGTCAGAAAGTGTATATAGGTAGATCTCTAGTGGACTAAATTATATTATTTCAGTCCTTTTTTTGGTGTTGTGTGTTAGTCTCAATTTGTGGTGTTTGAGGGCAGCTGGTGGGTGCTTATTATGTCTTATGTTTATACATATTATGTTAAAGCAGCTTGTCTATAATGGAATTTATTATTGTTCAGTAGCTCATATATAGCACATTGGCGTTTCTATCGTTACACAGCATCTATCATATATTTAAATATCTTATATGTATCTTAAAGATTTCGCAGATATGTTAGAACCTATATCACGTTATCATAGTTCACGTTACATCCCATATATTTAGTTATATTCAGTTTACCTTATTTATAGAGTATTTCGTGGTTGAAGCAGTTAAAAGGGATAGCTAGAGAGATAGTATTTCAGTTAGGTGAGAGCACAGCATTTTCTTCATTAGGTATAGCAAAACGCATGCGATTGCGATTAAAAATGCGGAACGCAAATCACATGCGCAATCGCAATGCACCAGTCGGTGCGTTTCCAATGATCTGAAAAAAAGCGCAATCGCTTGCGCAAATGCAGAAAAACCGTTGAAGTGTGGCCTAGCCCTAATAATTTAGATGCTATGCAACCTACGTGCTTGCGTAGGTTTCCTCCGGGCACTCCAGTTTTCCCCCACAATCATAAAGACATACTGATAAGATGTATGGGTCAAATAAATGTGCTTAGATGCTGGCGCTATATAAATCCACAATAATAATAATAATAAAATAACCTTTATGGCAGACATATAAAGCTTCACACCTTTATGGCAGACATAGGAAGCTTTAGAGGAAAATGGAGAAGGCATTGTTGTCGTCCTCCTCCCTGCTTTTGCTTTGCAAACCTTCCTAAAAACTACCCTGTGTTATTGTACTTGTCAAATCCAAGCTAGACATATGAACCAAACCTCTTTTTCCCTCACTGAGACCAAACATTAAAGTTAGGTGTAAAAAATTATTAATTTAAGAGTATGGTCACCCCCCCCCAAAAAAAAATTCAATTTTAAAAAACCCCCCCCCCAAAAGATAGACCAATCACTGACACTGCTGCTGGTCCGGCCCCCACTGTACAAGAATCTGTGGCAATTATGTACCCTGGAAAATCCCAATTAGCATATCACAGCCAAGTATTAAGGGCGGGATTGCATTGTGCCTAACAGGTGTTATAGGAACTCCCAGGGTAAGGAGAAAGAACATGGTCATCCCATATGTAGCAGAGGTCTCCGAGAAATTAAGAAGAATTTTCAAAAAACACCGTATCCCTGTCTGCTTTAAACCGAACAACACACGGAGGCAACAATTGGTACATCCAAAAGACCCAATACCGAAATACAAGAAAAGCAACATCATATACGCAGTGCTGTGCAGTGAAGAATGCTCTGATTTGTATGTGGGGGAGACCAAATAGCAACTGCATCAACGTATGGCCCAGCACAGAAGAGCCAATTCCTCGGGCCAGGACTCAGCCGTGTACCTGCATCTTAAGGATAAAGGACATACCTTTGAAGATTGTAATGTTAACATATTGGCAAAGGAACATGACTGGTTCAAGAGAGGTGTTAAGGAGGCCATTTATGTCAAAATAAAGAAACCAAGCCTAAATAGAGGTGGGGGGGGGGGGGGGTTCGACACCAACTGTCTGCCATGTACAATGCTGTTTTGACACCTTTTACTGGTAATACTTGGCTGTGATATGCTAATTGGGATTTTCCAGGGTACATAATTGCCACAGATTCTTGTACAAGTCATTCTGAATTGAGAAAGCCGGTCGGATGACTAGCGAAATGTCTTCAAGAACTAAACTTCAAGTCCAGTTGATCTAATTGAATACAACAGATATACTTGCAAGCCTTGCATAATGTTTTAGACCTTGCAAGGTCTACCTTTTGAGGGGTGTTCTATTAGATTTGAAATTGTTTGGGGGGGAACATACCCTTTAATAATGATCAATGTTGCACATATGTTTTCTATATATTGTATTCATTTTTGAAAAATCAATTGATTTCATGCTCTTTTGTTATGCTTTTTTCTTTTTTTTCAGTTTTTGGGAAAGTGCAAGAAAACCCACAGATTGGGATCCCAGCGGATCAGTTAGTGCCACTCCTTGTTGATTATCTGTGTGTTAATCTTGGGATCTGCTACCTAATGACATGATTCATGGGGATGGACCAGAAGAGATGACGACTGAGGACCCAGATATGCAGAATGTGGAGTAAGTACAGGCAATGTTTGTTGTTGTCACATTTATAATTACTAAGGGAGTTGCTGAACTTTATATACATCTGTATGTTAAATTAACATGTTAAAACAGAGATACCATTGGTAAACAATCCTATTCATCGACCGATTACACCTAGGTTGAAGATATCTGTATCCAATAAGATCATTTTACCTAGAGCATCCTTATAATATATAAAAACTATTATTTAGGGGAAAATTGTATAACTTAGATGCCCCGTGGGCAACATTCGTTCATTCGAATCAGACGAATGGGTGATCGGACACGTTGGAAAACCACAGCCGATCATGCAGTGCTTTATGGACCACACGCTCTGTTGTGGTGAAAGTAGCCTCGCCCAACATTCCTTCGTCCTGCCCATTCTGGACGCCAGTGGCGAATGGTCAGTCAGGTCTCATGGATCTCAGGGTGTGTACCCAGCTTAAATAGTTCCCTTTGTGCCTGTTGGTTCTTTTCAGATGTTGCCAGTCGCAAAATAAGAACAGACCAGTCACGAATGTCAGAAGAAAGTAACAGGAACACAAGTATGCAGTACATGACCACCTTAACCTAAAATGATGCCCGGTGTCTTGGGCTTCAGCTTGCAGAGGAGGTAGAAACCTTTTTTAGAGGGAAGGGGGAGACCAAACATTTTCTACATCTAGCTCTTGTGGGTTTGGGGGTAATTTTTAATTTGGGGGGTGAATAAAAGCCCACAATTTCTGGTGAAGGGGTTACTTTGAAAATAGAACGTAATTTTTAGATTTCTTTTGTAATTAAGTCATTGGAGAGTTTTGTTAAATAATGAAAATATAAGGCAGCGCACTCCGGTAAGATAAAAATGATTGCAGCTTTGTCGTTGAAAATACAATTTATTCACCACATCCAAAATAAGACAAAAGGCAGATGTACAGCAAAAAACATGGCCTTATATTATTTTGTTAAATATAAGGATTTATAAGGATAAGGATATGCAAACATTTGTCTCTTGTACACTAACTATTTCTCTTTAAATACACTGGGCAAACAAGATGCTTCAGTATATCAAGACATTAGATATTCACAATTTAGTTTAAATCCGACTGCGTTGATTGAGCCAAATAAGAAACTCCATAGGTAGACTAAATCCGGCCTTTCTTATGTTAAGTGCCGAGCTTCTCTGCTTTCCTGCTTGTAAGCTGCTTTCTTAACACTGTTCTATGGGGGAGGGGTAGCAGCCATAAGAAAGGCCTTTTGTGACTTTTACATCTATTGATATGTATCGTTAGAATAAGGTGGTATATCGGTGTTTTTCAACCTTTTACAAAACCCTTAAAACAATTTTCCTTTCTTGGGGAACACCTACATAAAAACACATTATTATTTCTCTCTTCATAAATGCTAAAACACATACTGCCCCCAACCTGACACAGGTACACACACCTACAGACATAGCCTTCCATTCCTGTAGAAGCTATATGGTGACTATAGTTAAAGCAAAAACTTGACACAGGTACACACACCTACTGATGCCCCCCTATACTCACCCCTCCAGTTCAATGGCAACCATACTATAATCCTCAAATAAGTTAGGTTTACTGTCATAGATTCAAAAACATAACCCCCCAACCCTAGACACACACCTACTGACCAAACTCCCTTTATACGTTGTAACCATACTTAAAGGGCAATTATTTGTAAAATCTTCAAAACAATCTGCAAAAAAGTTTTATGGTCCTTAATAAAAATAACTAACTGTGCACAGGTACACACATCTACTGACGCCACCTACACCTGCCACATTCTTCTGTTTCAATGGCAACCATACTAAAATCATTAAATATGTTAGTAAGTTAAATGCTAAAACTTACCTTTAAACCCCACACAGTCACAAATACAAACACATACGGATGCTCCCCTACGCCCACCCCTCTTTCCATGGCTACCATAAACAAAAAAGTTAGTTTTATGGTCTAAAATGCAAAAAACATACCCTCGAACACCACACAGACACTGGTACACACACCTACTGATACTCACCTTTGTGTTTCCACAAGAATAAAAAATATATTCTTAAACCAAGCCAAGCTTTTTTGTTTTTTTAAACAGTATGGCAGCGCAGAGGGAAGGAGGGAGGGGGGAGAGCTCCCCTGCGCATGCCAGAGTCTCTCACTTTTCTGGAAAAAAGAGTAGCTGAGGGTCACACTCCAAATCATTAAGAAATTTTTATTGTGAACCACACATATTCACGTCACAACGTTTCGGGGGGAGTGATTTGGAGTGCGACCCTCAGCTACTCTTTTTTCCTGCGAAGCCACTGGTTCCTAAGGGAAGAACCTACAGAGGCGTCTGCACCCATAGTTGGGTAGAGTGCACCTCCACCATTGTTTATCCTGCTCTCACTTTTCTGGACTTTAATCAGGAGCTGCAGGACAACCATAAGGAGCAGAGGAGAAAGGTATGGGTTTACCTTTACACAGTGGGTCCAGCAGAGCGTCAAATGTTAGTTTTGGGGGTGGACATGCCCTTTAAACTTTCCCTTTTAGTTGTAGATTAAGATGAGCCAGTAATTTTTTCAGAAAGTTGCCTTTTAAAGCAGAAGGCTGGAAAAATATCAAACGTACGTCTTTCAATCTCTGAAGTCTGCCCCTTGCCCAACGGTGCAGGGTCCTCCTCATAGCTTCCTTAACTACTAATTAGGTAAGTTAGAGAACACAATGAATATCTAGGATAAGTGCACAGCTCAATTTATATGACCTTGTGGTACACCAAAGTACTGGCGGTGCTAGGGGTGGTAGCAAAAGCTCTCAGCATCCAAAAAATGAATGGGTAGAAGTACAGCTTCCCACCAAACAGCCAACCCATAACAGCACTTCCACATAATGATCCTATAGTAAAAATGTTTATTGTTCACTCATGATGCAATAAAGGCACAAAAAGTCAAAAACCTCTACATACATAAACCCCACACACACAAATATCTACTCCCCACAGAGAAAAAAAGACCTAAAAACAAGTCCCCTACCGGGCGTCCCCGGATATATAAAACCTGCAAAAAATTTGAGTCATAGAGTCAGTGGTAAAGTATGTCCCACAGCAAATGACACGGACACTCCTATAAAGATATCGCAGTCGCGACTAAAAGCTTAAGCTGCATAAGACGGGGCTTCCATCTGAGAAACCAAGTCACACATGTAAGTAAATATACTTATACCCCTTTGGACAGCCACACTCTTCACCCGTCTGTGCCACCGGTCGTCATTGTGCTCCCAGCGGACATCAAAGAGAAAAGCCACATGGTTCTTCCGATCTGCCTCCAATTGTCCCGGCACTTCCTAGTAAGTCACGATATCTAAATGGACTCCAAAAGACTCAAACCTCCTTGAACACCAGCAGGTAAATCGACACGTGTTTCACCAGGCTCAATTAACCCGCCGCTTTGTCAGTCCCGGGGTCTCCGTGGAACTCGCCTCCTTTTTACAACTTTTCTGACACCTCCTACCGAGGGATTTTTGAAGGGACAGGCAAAATATTGCAATTATTAATTCACAGTAGTATAAACAGAAAAGGGGGGTTATGCAAATTCTATACATTAACCTGGTCTAAAAACAAGATCATCTCAACAAGGAGTAGAAGGTAACACATTTCTCATTCTATAAGTTAACCACACGACAACCCTTTTTATGCTATATGTATAAAAAGAATGTTGTGTTGGTGGAAGCCATGAGCGATACCCAATGGGTTTGTTATACATATAACATAAAAGGGTTGTCATGTAGGTTTACTTATAGAATGGAAAATGTGTTACCTTCTACTCCTTGTTGAGATGATCTTGTTATTAGACCGGGTTAATTTATAGAGTTTGCGTTACCCTTTTCTACTGTGACTTAAAAGTGCAATATTTTGTCTGTCCCCTTAAAAATCCGGTGACACAGACTGGGGAAGAGTGTGGCCTTCCATGGGGCATAAGTATATTTACCTTACCTGTGTGACGGCTTCTCACATGGAAGCCCCGTCTTATGCAGCTTAAGCTTTTAGTCGCTACTGGGATATCTTTATAAAAGTGTATTTTGCTGTGGGACATACTTTACCTCTGACTCTATGACTCAAATTTTTTGCAGGTTTTTTATATCCGGGGACGCCCGGTAGGGGACTTGTTTTTTTAGGTCTTTTTTTTTTTTTTTTTTTTCTCTGTGAGGGGGTGGGTAGATATTTGTGTGGAGGGGTTTACATATGTAGATATTTTTGTATTTATGTGCCCTTATTGGGATCCATTTTATATCATGAGTAAACAATAAACTTATTTTCACTGTAGGACCATTATGTGGAAGTGCTGTTATGGGTTGGCTGTTTGGTGGGAAGCTGTTCTTCCCCATTTGTTTTTTGGATGCTGAGAAGTTAGAGAACACATCTGTGCTTACTGTGTCCAATTTAAAGGGTATGTACATTGTAGAAAGTAAAAGCAGAGTACTTGGAACAAAAATTAATAAGGAATATTCCTTTAATAGCAGTTCCCTCTCAATAAAATAAAGTGACACAAAAATAGTCATAATCATAAACGCATAAAAATTTAAGAATGTAAATTAGTAAGTGATCTGTTCAATGGCTGTGAGCAACCAGTGTATCCAAATGTCCAAAAAGGAAAAACTGCTTACCCCTCTCTCTCTCTCGAAACCACATGGTTAGTGTATTCAGATGACTCAGAAACCCCTCCTGCTCCTGAGCTTCGCTACGAACCCTTAAACGGTCAACCCTAATATCTTCCAATCGCTGGCTTTTGGCAAGCTGAAATGCAGATCTCAGTGCTGATCTATTGATCCTGGTGTCCCGAGTGCTGTTGTGGATACTGAACGTTCCGGCAAACCCACTAGTATCCACGTCCCTGCCGCTCATGCTGCACTTCTTTGTCAGACTTAGGTGTGAACGGGGTTTGGGTGGCGAGTCCTGGATCACACCTCCCAATGAATCTGGAGCCTGTCAAGTCAATCAGGCACACATGCTGTGGGATGGAGGAAGGTAAGTCAGCATTCTGAAGAGGAAGTAGGACCGCATCAGCTCTTATATAACCACCACCTTATATAATCGCAGACTTGTATGCTTTATGAACTGGGCTTTTTTTACTGCTTATTTAAATTCTTAGGTTTTTATGTAATTATTTTTATACAGTTGTGTTCAAAATTATTCAACCGCCACTGAAATTGAGTGTTTTGGCCAGTTTGACATTGATTTTGATCATTTCAGTCATCTTGTTTACAATTAAATCAAAGAGACACTTGTAAGTCAGACAAATATAACATATCATTTATAAAGAAATAACCACAAATGTCTTTTCTGTGCTCACATCATTATGTGAGCACAGAAGCATAGCTTGACACAAGTGTCTTGCAGCGATCTACGGGTATCTTAGCCCATTCTTCATGGCCTCCAGTTCAGTCACATTCTTAGGCTTGCGCGCTGCAACTGCTTTCTTTAAGTCCCACCAGAGGTTCTCAATCGTATTTAGGTCTGCTGACTGAGAAGGCCACTCCAAAATGTTCCAGCCTTTAATCTGCAACTTGGAGGTATGCTTGGGATCATTGTCTTGTTGAAAGGTCCAACGTCTCCCAAGCCTCAGGTCTGTGACAGACTGCATCACATTTTTTTTCAATATCTTCTGGTACAGAAGAGAATTCATGGTACCTTGCACACGCTGAAGCTTCCCTGTACCTGCAGAAGCAAAAGAGCCCCAAAGCATGATTGACCCCCCGCCATGCTTCACAGTAGGCAAGGTGTTCTTTTCTTCATAGGCCTTGTTCTTCCTCCTCCAAACATAGCGTTGATCCATGGGCCCAAACAGTTCTAATTTTGTTTCATCAGTCCACAGAACACTATCCCCAAACTTTTGTGGTTTGTCCACATGACTTTTGGCATACTGCAGTCAACTCTTCTTATTCTTTGGAGACAGCAAGGGTGTGCGCCTGGGAGTTCTGGCATGGAGGCATTACGCAGTGTGCACCTTATTGTCTGAGCTGAAACTTCAGTACCCGCATCTGACAAATCTTTTTTCAGTTCCTCACCAGTCACACGGGGACTTTTCTCCACTTTGCGCTTCACGTACCGCACAGCAGTCGAAGTCAGCATCATCTTTCTGCCACGACCAGGTAGCGTTTCAACAGTGCCCTTTGCCTTGAATTTGCGAATGATTCTTCCTATGGTGTCTCTTGGTATGTTTAACATCTTTGCAATCTTATAGCCATTGCCCTTCCTGTGAAGAGAAATCGCCACTGCTCTTGTCTTCCTGGACCATTCTCTTGACTTCACCATGTTTGTAAACACACCAGTAAATGTCTAGAAGTATCAGTCATTTTAAATCTGCCTAATTGGTGCTTATTATGCTTGATTGCTGCTTGTTGACCTCCACATGTGTTTTCAATACCTGATCGAAAACACTTGAATGAACCTCTGTTCTTAGTCTTTAAGGGGTTGAATAGTTGTGTCAATGAAGAAATCACAAAAAAAACATTTAATACTGTATTACAAAAACAATTAATGTCATTTTAGTTGCATTTGGTTCTTTAAAAAGTCCTTGTAAGATTTTATTCTGAACACAATTACAAATGTACCCTGAATTCCCTAAAACCCTTTACAGCATTGGGGGTTAAATAATTTTGAAAACTGTATGTGTCACTTTATTTTATTAAGAGGAACTGCTATTAAAGGGAATATTCCTTATTCAATTTTGTTCCAAGTACTCTGCTTTTACTTTCTTTTGTTATGATGGAGAACTTTTAGTTTATTCAGTATTTTCTGGGTTTAGGACCCCATCCTGGTTGGTGTTTGGAACTGTTATATACCTTTTAGTTATCCACTCCTGTTTTTAAAGTATGTGCATTGTAAAAAAAAAAAAAAAAATTAAATAGCCTATTATAGGGAATTGTGATTTTTCCCAACCATCACTATTTTTTATTGATATGTCCACTATTTCATTTAGATATCCAATCTGAAGCATATATTTCATTTAAAACAGATAGGTAGGATCTGTACACCTTACATATTATAAGCACTGGGTGCGTAGTGATGATTGCTGCTGAAAAGGCAATATGCAACAGATATATAATAGAGTATTCAACGCACACCAGATTTGAACAGTAATATTTCTGTTTATTGGATCGACGTTTCGGAGCCAACAGGGCCCCTTTCTCAAGACAAAACCCAAAATATTTAATTTGTTATTATTATAAACTCTTCAGCTGTGTGTAACTGAATTGGTGTTCTTGTAACGGGAAAGGTGAGAGTTGGTTTGTGTGACTTGCCCTCTCAGTGCTGGATGATTGGGTTTATTGAGTATGCGCAGCTTAAAGAAAAGTTGGAGAGAGAGGAGAGGATAATGAGAGACGGGGATAATGAGCCTGAGCTTGAAGGCTGCTTGAAATAAAAAATAACACAAACATTGCCACAATTTATTTATTCATTGCATTTCTAGCAGCAGCAGCTACATTGAAAACAAAATGCAGCCAATGTCCTAATCGCCCGCTAATCTTTGTTACATAAGTTAGCATAGCTTTAGGACAATTTTTAGCCTTGCAGCTCTTTAGTCACTGCAGTTATTTGTGTTTTTCTGGCCAATCATTAAACAGAACTTAAAGGGGAACTTAAGTCAGGCAGCATTGTTCCAAAAGACATATCACATTCACAAAGATACAACTCGCTACGTTTAACCTCTCCCAGTGGCTGTTGTTTAATTTTTTAAAAAATGTGTAAATACCGTGAATAGTTGGGTATGGAGTGTGGCACATGCTCACTAGGCTCTTTGAAGGCTGCATGGGCTGTGAGTTGTATTGGCAAGAACAT
The DNA here is from genome assembly GCA_019447015.1 of Hymenochirus boettgeri. Lineage (NCBI taxonomy): Eukaryota > Metazoa > Chordata > Amphibia > Anura > Pipidae > Hymenochirus > Hymenochirus boettgeri. The sequence goes on from CM033471.1 coordinate 179,667,764, forward strand.
CGAAACCTTCTTAGTTACTGAATTTACTACTTACTAGAGAAGTATCTTACAATGTATTGGTGTTGTTCTGGAGAGAAATGCTTTGACAATAGGATTAAAGTAAATGTTTAGCTCTCCTTTCACTGAAAAATATACTTGCCATTTAATGCTAAATATTTTCAAGCATTTTAAGTTGGCTTGTTATGCTTTATACAGTAGTATAGTACACCCTACATGATTATATGTAAAAATAGGCCTCTCTCTATATATAGCCTTAAATCCAGTGTAAAATAGACAAACAGTGGTAGCAGCGAAATGTTAAATGTATCTGCTTCCCAGTGGGGGAAACATAGTGTTTAAGTAATTTGTAATCGTACCTGTTGCCATGTTAAAATAAATTCTGTTACTATAGTAATTATTAACTTCTCTTGACAGGTAGACTAACCTTCAAAATTTTAATGGTGTTCTTGTTTTCTCTATATTTTACCAAGCCAAGATAAATTTGCTGAATCCTTTGAGCGTCAGGAATCTGTTGCCACAACAGAGGCTAGGCTGAGGATGGAAGGCGTGGAATTAAAGGAGGAGTGGCAAGATGAAGACTTCCCCAGGCAAGTATAGTCCGGTTTAATTTAATTTACTTAGTTATATGATTAGTAGAATACTTGCTATTGTATCTTACCATGGGATGATTTTCTGGTCTGTCTCTCAAGAACTGTAGTAATCACCATGGATTCATTAAAAATAGATCTTGTCAAGCTAATGTGCTTGGCTTTTATGAAGATGTGAGTAAAAATTTAGATTCTGGCATAGCAGTGGAAGTGGTATACAACTAAGGTTTGTTGGCCTTGGTCTAACAACCAATTCACTATCCATGTTTTTTCCATGTAGAGTGAGTAGTTGACAGCAGAGTGGGGTGTTTTATACTGGGACCAGTTCTATTTAATCTGTTTATAAATGAGAGTGGCTATTGAGAGAAAGGTCTCTGTTTGCGAATGACAAAACTATGCAGAGCATTGAAACTTGGTTTGTAGGAGGACCTAGATAGCAGTAGAGTGGCTGATAAGATTCAATGGTGATGTATGTAAAATGATGCCTATACCATAAATGGCTGTGTGCTAAGTGAATCTCTGTTGAAGATAGATTTGGGGGTTCTAGTATATAAAACGCTTAAATGTAAGAAACAGACAGCAACAGTTAGAGCTAACAAGATAGTCTTGTATGAAGAGCGGTATAGGTTCAAGGGAGAAAAAAATATATAATTCTACCTCTTTACAAAGCACTGGTAAGGCCTTGTTTGGAATATGCAGTGCAGTTTTGGAACCCTGTATATAAAAGGGACATTTTGGAAATAGAAAGGCAACCAAATTAATAAGGGAAATGGAGGTGCTTGATTATACAGACATATTAGATTAGCTAGGGCTGTTTACATTGGAAAATCATTCTTACATGGGAATATGATCACTTTATACAAATAAATTAAGGTGCTGTGCTATAAACTCTTGTGCATTGATCATTTCATAGAACTCGCAGACATCCTTTATGATTAGAAGTAAAACTAGAACTGTTTTCCAGCAGGTATAGTTCTGAATAGCTTAAAGAGTGGGCTGAATAAGTTTCTAAAAAGTCAAAAATATTGAAAATTACTGGTCATTTCTGATATCCATGCATCTGTAACCAGATATTTATTTATAAGCTATCTTCCTTTTTGGTAAAGCTATTTGTCTCCTCTCTCTGTTTAATTAACTTTTTGTAAGCTTTAGCATGTGCAGAGCGGGCAGCTGGGGAAACCGCTGTAAATTATTGGCTGCATTGATTTACTGCATTGTTACTCTGTAAGAATGGAGGTGATAATTATCCTTAAATATCTCATTATAAAATAATGTAATAAGCTGGTATAGCACTGCAGATAGCTGAGAAGTAACCAGTTTTTTCTTTTAAGGGTGGACATGCCCTTTAAAATGCAGACCTATGCAGGGTAAATAAATTAGTCTAAATGTGCCCATGTGCATGGGCACCTTAATTTGCTTTCTTTGTCATTCACACTAAATGTTCCACCAGTATTAGCTGCTTGAAATTTAGCTTAAAATCCATAATTGTTTCCATTATTGAGATTTCTCCATATCCGTTTCAATAATATTGGTGTGACATCTAATGCTGCATTTCCATGAAAACTATATAAAATATAAAAATACTGTGCTGTATTTTAGGCCTGTTAAAATGTTAAAGTAGGAATGCATTACAATGTAATAATTTCCCTAAACAAATAAGGTCTAAGATTTCTCGCCCATCTATTACCACTAATGGTGGCAATACATGTTGTGCAATATGGGTATTGGTGGGTAATTTCTTAGTGTATATTATCAACCACATCCAGACAATAATACCTATCCATGTATGGCTACCATAAGTATTAAAATATAGCCACTAATACAGATTAAGGATTATACCTTTTTTAATAGCTGATTTTAAAAAATTTGTTAATCAATAGGCCTTTACCAGAAGATGACCATATCGAAGGAGATTTCTTGTGTGAGACGGACAGAGATGGCAGGCCAGGTAAGAACACAGTGTGTAATTCGTATTTAACTCCATTAAAATCAAAAGATGGAGTAGCAGGAAATGTCATGAATACGATATATCAGATGTAAAAGCCTTCTCATATGTTAATTGTATAATAATTTAGCTATGCTCCTGTCCCCAGCAATGATAAATCCTTTTTCCATACAAAAAAGTGATCTTTGCAGTTTTTTTCTTAGCTAGCATCGATGTAAGAAGCTAGAAAGAAATATTAACATTTTAGGAAAAATAAAAGGTATTCTGAGGAATAGAACCTGCAACCGCATGTACTCTCTCTGTCTGTGCTAAAGAGAGCTTCCTTCCTCTATCCTAATAGAAATACTAGTAATACACAAAGTACATGTAGAATGTTTATCTTTTGCCATGAAAATAATGAAAACCACGTGGCATTTTCTAACTTTGATTTCCCACATAAATGCCATTGCATTTTAAGGATAAGTGCACTGTAAAATCAAGCTATGTTCATTTGGAAGCTGCAGCTTTAAAAATACTGTTGCCATATATATATTTTTTTTTTTTACTTATGCCCCTCCAGAGCCTAGCTTTGTGCCTTGAAAGTTGCTGACATGTTGTTACTGGTTTGCTGAATGTTAAGCTCCGCCCCTCTGAGATTTCCTCTGCTTTCTCCTGCTTGAGCCTCAAACGGTAATGCCTGTGAGTTCCGTGCTTTCTCCTGCTTGAGCCTCAAACGGTAATGCCTGTGAGTTCCGTGCACTCTCCTGCTTGAGACTCAAACAGTAATGCCTGTGAGTTCCTTGCACGTGCGTGTGCACGGAACTCACAGGCATTATTGTTTGAGGCTCAAGCAGGAGAAAGCAGAGGAAATCTCAGAGGGGCTGAGCTTAACTTTCAGCAAACTAGTAACCAGATGTCCACAACTTTCAAGGCACAAAGGCTCTGGAGGGGCATAGGTATTAAAAAAATAAATAAATATGGCAACGGTATTTTTAAAGCTGCAGCTTCCAAATCAAATTGTTTATTTCTTGTTTTATAGTGAATGGCCCAGTGAGCTTTTGTCTGTTTTAGTGTTTTAGGTCTTCCTCCATGAGTTGAGTTGTAACCATATTTCTTAGGCAGTGTACATTAAATTTGGGTGTTTCAGATGAAATATTGGTGGAAATTTTTGTCACAACAAGCCGATATCTGTTAGATGTACAATTAGGCAGGCTGGTAAATACAATGCGGTCCATTTCAGACAATTTCAATCCTTTTGTCACATTTGATAAAGGACCACAGGTTCGAAACATGTAATGTGTGAATAAAACTGCAATTTCGAGATATCCAATTACCGTATATACTCGAGTATAAAAATTAGCCTGAAAACCAAACCTCGGTTTATACTCGGGTCAATCAGTTACTTACATAAGCAATCCAGCGGCCGCTCGCTCTCCGAGTCCTGAGATCCACCGGTACAAACCTCCCCTGTTCCTGGGCTTCCTTCAGTGGCTGACTGGCCCGGCAGCCTGAAGAGCAGCTGCCCCCTGGACCGGGCTCCAAATTGAAGCTAGGATGGACACTATTAGTAATGCCGGGTTGCGTCACGCTCGTCCACGCATGATGACGTCACTATGTACGCCGCGCAACTAGCGGCGTAACTTCTGGGTGGGCTTCAACATCTGCTGCATACCCGAACAGAACACTTTCATTTGTGCTCTTGCAACCGGGTCTCCTGTCTCTGCATAATGCTTCCTGGGGAGAGGGTGCCTCCTGATACTCCTATTATCCCAATACTCCTATTATGTACCTATAATCACATCCTTCAGGCTTGTGGGGTGATATATATATATATATATATATATATATATATATATATATATAAAATCATTTGTGCCTCTTTTGCATTCTTCATATCAATTTAAAAGTATATAACATGTCTCTGCAGATGTTTAGAAAATATAACTCCCAGCTACTAAAGCATGCTGGGAGTTGTAGTTTCTAAACATCTGGAGTGCCAAGGAATGAGACTTTAGTTGCCTTTTAAATAAACAGAAGGATTCCCATACAGTAATAGCCAAATGCAGTATGGCTATTACTGTATGGGACCTTTGCTGTCCATTTAAAGGGCAACTAAAGCCTAAAAACAATACAGAATCAGAAGTCAGTAGTGGTCCTATTTTCTACCCTCGGTTTATACTCGAGTCAATCAGGTTTACTCCTTTTTATGGGTAAAATAGGTGTCTCGGTTTATACTCGGTCGGTTTATACTCGAGTATATACGGTAGTCTCTGTTTCCTGGAACTGCCTTTACCATTATTTGTTCTATTTGATTTACGTTATATGGACAGATCATTGCAGGAATCCAGGAGAAGCTTTAAAGAGACATTTCAGTGGAAATAATCAATATTTGTTAAATTGTTAGTTTGTGTAATGCCTTCTTAGTTATTCTACATACCGGTATTCTCTCCCATTTTGAAAAATCAGTTGATTTCATACCCTTTGCTGTTCCCTGCTGTTGACATTAGTGAGCTGACATTTCAGGTTCTAACCGTCCTTCTTCTTCCCAGGATGCACCACATCCTTGGAATGTTCCTAACAGTAATTTATACTGATTGGCTGTAGTATGGGTCAAACATGCTCAGATCTCTACTGAGCAACTGAATCAACCCAGGCACTGGGTCCAGGGCAAGACCATAACGGTCTCTACTGGGGGTCCTGCAAACAGGAAGTCAGTATTTTGGTTGCAGTTATTTATACACAGACAAAATGCTGAATTGGCAGGTTAAGGTCATTGGGATGAAAAAATACTGCTCTTTTCTGAAAAGTACATGTATTTGCATTGAACTTCCCCTTTAAGCCAAAATTAACTTTTTAACTACTGTGTTGGAAAAACAAACATATTATTCTACAAGTTACAGAACTATTTTAAAGGGAAAAAAAATAATTTCAAAGGAAAATGTTTTGAGCTGTTGTAGTATTAGTTAAAGAATCCAGCTTAAACTAACTGTTCCCTTTTAACTGGAGAATCTTCATATATTCAGAATCACCCTACAAATAACTTCTTAACTGAGAAAAAGAGATCTTTTTAAAGCAAATGTATTTTGAGCTTAGTAATCTGTATGCTAAATTACTGGGCATGTCTTGCACGTGGTCCAGTTGATCAGAATACTGTTTTGGAGATAAATTATCTAAATGTGGGACTGATCAACAACACTCCAGAAATATTTAATACTTTTGGTACTTCTACCATTGGTAGAAGGTCCAGATGGGATCCAGGGAAAGTTTTTAATTAATACAAACAACAAATCTTTTCCAACATGCTAGATGTCTTACATCGGGAACTCCAAGATGGTATGCTGCCTTTTTTCATGTATGAAGCCCACATAGCAATAATCCTAAAGCCAGGAAACCAACCACAGGTGTATGGATCCTATAGACTTTTATCACTACTGAATGTAGACATAAATTATTAGCTAAAGTTCTTGCCACCAGGTTACAAAGAGTGAACACTCAAATAGTTTACCCAGATCAGACTGGTTTCATACCAGGCAAGTCCACAACAATCAACACACGAAAATTTTTAATACACTGTCAAGAAGGCCACGAATAAGCAGGCTCAACTGACTGATGGTTTCACTAGATACTCTAAAGGTGTTTGACTCAGTGGACTTGTCTGCGCAGGTTTGGATTTGGGCCCAACTACTATATGCAATTGTAACGGGGTGCAAGGAATGGGTGTCCCCTATCCCTGTACCTGTTTGCTCTAGCTATTGAACCCTTGGAGATCCAGCTCATATTAAAGGTCTAAAACTGAGTGCACACAAATCACTACTTTAGTATACCGGTATATGCTGATGACATGATGCTTTATCTTGCAGACCTATATGACTCCTTTCAGAATGTATATTGCATAATTACTACATTTTAGTTCTTACTTTGACCTATTTAAATTGGAATAAGGCCTGTTTCTTCCCATTAGACTCTAATGTTGCAATTACACCGACCTTTGGGCACAGAATCTATAAACGAGTTTAAATATATATAAATCCAAATCCCCAACTTTATTCCTCTAAAGTAACATTACGGGAACAAAGCTGCCACCTGGAAACAGTTCGCCATTAATCTAACTGGTAAAATAAATTTGATTAAAATAATTCTGTTACTTTTTCTCCAATACAACATGGTTCACACCTACCTTTTACCTTTTTAAAACATTATTCAGGGTCCCCTGGTAGAAAATTGATGGACAATCAAATACTCGAGTGGGTTAAACCACCACCATTAGATCCACAATACAGCCCACCTCTGACATTGTATGATATGGAATTATGGAATGTAGGCTTTTAGCATATATGCTACCATCTCTGTTTATATACTTGGACTTACCTACAATAACCCTTTATGGTGGGGACCTCAACTTCATAGCCAACAAATATAAAATTTGGCGAGCAGTGGGATGATTACTCAAAGTACATGTGGTTGGTGGTGAGTCCCTCATATGGCATAACCCAAATTGCCCTACCCTGGCTTCCTTTGCTGTCTCGCATATATGAGAGAAGTTGGGTTTAACCTGATTTATACAAATACTACAAGATAACATGATTCTCCCTTTCTCAGAATTCAAAAATCTACATCTCTGGCCTAACCCCTTCCTATTTCGATATATACAATTTAAGGTATGGTTTATTTTCTGAAATTCAGTCCCAGAACACACCCATGTATTCCCATCCAGTTGTTCAGATTTTAATAAAGAATGGTGTTAAAAGGTTATTCCCAGCTCTGTCTGAGGTGAAAGGAATAAGGGTGGCCATACATTCTATCTCCACAGCATGTGTGCTGACAGATCAAATTGGTATCTGTCTGCACACATGCTCTGAGGTACGCACACATGGACCTGACTGATCCCCATCATGGCCATACACAGTGCGGCCATACACAGAACGATCGGATTGGCTTCCTTTACTTAAATTAAAGGGAGCCGATACCAACAGACGGAAATTTTCCATTGTTCCCGACCGACCATAATACCGACTACAGCCGTTGGTCGGCACTGCGATCGATTGGGAAGAGCCCCTACACACTGACGATTTACCCATTATCGTTAGTGTATGGACACCTTAAAGCACGAATAGGGAAATTCACCCAGAGCTGCTGGCGTTAAACACTTGCGCAAAGTGCACTTGCGTATGTGTTTATTCAACTTCAATTACTATGTAAAAGGAGCCATGCACGTAAAACGTTCACCTCTCACAAGCATTGTCGTCCAGCATACTGTGGCCTCAGCATAGATGCACATATGCGGCTACAATGGAATGTGCATTTATCATCAGACAAGCCTAAGCAAAATGCTTGTGGGTCACCTGTTGTCCATCTCTGCTTTTTAGCTCTTTTGAACAGCCTGATATATTCCTTTGTGTCTTAACTTCGGTCATTGTTTAACCTAATGAAAAATACTGCATCATCAGTAGCACAACAGTGATAGAAAAACCCTATTTAAGGGCTAGGCCACACTGCTGCGTTTTTTTTGCGTTTGCGATTTGCGTTTTTAAAAAATCATTGAAAACGCGTCAACACAAAAAACTCACGTTTTTCGGTGCGATTGCGTTTTGCGTTCTGCATTTTTAATCGCACGCGTTTTCCTATACTTATTGAAGAAATCGCAAGCGCAAATGCAAAAAAATCGCACATGAAATCGCATGCGATTGTGTTTGCGTTGCAGTGTGGCCGTGTCCTAATTATCCATTCGGCATCTCAGATTTAATGTGTAATTTTCCTCTTTCAGTGCCTTAACTGAAGTTTTGTATTTTTGTGTTGATTGTGAACCCTGTCTGTCTGCTTTAGCTTGGGCATTTCCAATACTGGATCAATCTGTGTACTGTATTCCTTTCTCAGCATTTCATAATTCACGCAAGTATCTTTCTCCTGGCTATTTCGGCATGCTGTTTACTCTGTCCTTGCCTGCTTTGTCAACCAATTATTTTTTATACTTTGTGCTTTCACCCTTCTGAGCCACTCCCTTTAAGTACAGTAACATTTTGTGAACATTAATAAAACATTTCAAATTAGTTATTCACAAGGTATGAAAGTATCGTGTTCCAATGCAAAACAATAAGTTCAGTGAAACATCTGTATTTGTATAGTGTATTAGCTTGCGTTATTTTTTTTATCTGTTATTTCAAGATGCTAACTTGTGTTGCACTGAAAGAAAAAACATTTGGAATCTAGTCTCTAAAGAGAGTCAAGGTCAATAACCACTTAATGTACTCATCATAATAATAAGTGCTTTATTCATCATTTATTTCGGTTGTAAATACATCTACATTTGTTTGCAACCTAATCAACCATGTAGATTTACTTTATGTATACTAAGTTAAAAATGTAGCATGCTGTCCACATAAACCTATCGTAAAGAGACAGAGATTCCCTCTTGATGTCATCAAAACCTCATCCGGATAGCCAGATAGGTGGACTACCGATTGATTCCTAGAGCAATTTCTTTGTAACCTTAGGAATAGATCAAAGATTTGAGGAACAAGCATTGTTCCTCAGAGTTAAAAAAGAGATTTAAAGACAGTAGGTACAGAAAAATGGTTATAAAAGATCAAGAGGACAAAATAGAATTTATATATAAAGTACAGTCAGAAAAAGAGAAATATTCTTTGTTCTGTTAATGTGATGATCAGGATTTAAAAGATTTAAGTAGGGGGATAGCCATGGTTAATATCTAAGAGGGGAAACAACCTGAAGGATAGACGGTCTTGTTTTTAAACAAAAGGAAAGAATTTGAGTGATTGGTTGAGTTACACAGAGAAAAGTGAATATAAAATGTGCATGCTGCAAAAGATACTGGTTCATGAAAAGCTTCTGAGGTGGAAGATAAAAATGGTATGTAAATAATCCTATTACATTTTTGACTAAAAGTCAAGACTATGTTTTAGAATGTGTGTTTAAGAAAAGATGCATGGGCCACACGAGATGATGACTGGGCACACTTATTCAGGAACACATAAGAGCAGTGTTGAATGAAGAGACAGAAAGAAGTAACATGGCCCAACATACACTGGAACAAAATGAAAAGAAAGCAATTTTGTTTAAATCGTAACTGTGGTCTCCAAACAAGTTAGGGTTATATAAAAAGCCTTCTATTGTACATTGAATGAACTATAAAATAACATTTCTGGGTAAAATTTGAGAGAAATTATTGCTTTAAAGGTTCAGCAATATTACTTCCTCCTTGAAGTAATACTGTTTTTCCTATCGGTAAGTGTTAACTATAAACATGTTTCTCCCCTGGGGCAGAGTGAAAGGTGCAGAGGGGTCAGGTGATGTCACAACCTGCTGGAAGCAGAAAATTTGAACATTCACAGCAATATAATTTCTCACATGCTGCAGCCTGAGATTGATCCACGGCTTATTCTAAGGAAAAGACTGCAGGCTTCTTTTTTACTCTAAAACCAGGGGGTTTGAATGAAGAACAAAGCATATAGATGAGTGCAAAACTTAAGAAAAATGTAAATAAAAAAAGAATTAGATACTATGATGAGTATGTTACTAGGGAGAGAAGTATATGTCACCAAATATTTTGAAATAATAGAGACATTTCTCTATTATTTCTCTATTACAAGTTTATGCTACAATGCCTCAACACCGCACTTTCGGGAGCAAAACAAAAATACTATAAGACGCAGCCTTTTCTCCATCTTAAACTCCCTTCATAAATAAAATAGTCCATCTGTCCGCAGATTACTAACCCTCAACATAGCTCTCAGATTCTTTTACTCACACCCCCTTCTACTGCTCTTGAATCTTTTATTCCTGTGACCCAGTCAGAGGTCTCTTCTCTGCTTCGGTCTTGTCCACTCACTAAATGTCCCCTCGACCCCATGCCCTCTTTCCTACTGAAGCACTGTAACCAGACAGTCTCCTCTATACTAACCCACATATTCAATGCCTCCTTGTCATCTGGTATTTTCCCTTCCTCCTTTAAACATGCCCACGTGAAACCCTTAATCAAGAAAGCCTCCCTTTACCCTTATTGTCTCTCTTCTACCAATAGCCTCCAAGCTACTGGGACGTCTTGTCTTTTCCCGTATCGCTAAATATTTTAATTTTCATAACTTACTGGACTCCTTGCAATCAGTGTTTAGTCCTGGGCACTTCACTGAGACAGCCCTTTGCAAAGTTGTGAGTGATCTTCAGGCTGCCAAAGCCGTTTTTCTATTCTCATCCTTCTCGACCTCTCCCCTGCTTTAATCATTCCCTCCTAATGCAAATTATTCAATCCTTGGGCATCCAGAATGAAGTGGCATCCTGGCTACGATCCTACCTCTCAAACAGAAACTACTGTGTTCTATGATAATAACACATCTAGTTTCCCTTAGTGTTGGGGGAACTGTTCTTGAACCCCTCTTGTTCTCCCTGGGAGAAGTCATCAGCTCATTTGGTTTTAACTACCATCTGTATGCCGATTATACTCAAATATAGTTTTTCACCCCCCACGCTTAGTCCTGACACCCAAGCACGCATCTCTGACTGTCTCCTCATGGATGGTGCACCTATGCCTCAAACTAATCATTTTCCCACCAAAACCTAGTCCTATCCCACCTTTTTCTATTTCTGTGGACAACACCCCCATTTACCCTATTTAGTTGGCACGTTGCTTAGGGGTTATTATTGATTATGCTCTCTCCTTTTCCAATCACATTAACTATGTTGCTAAAACCTGCCACTTTTTTGTTCGTAACATTGCGAAAATCCGCAGATTCCATTCTCTTCCGACTAATGCTATGCTTATTCATGCTCTTATCCGATCACATCTGGACTATTGTAACCTTCTGCTTTCTGGTCTTCCTGCTTCCCATCTTTCTTCTCTTCTGTCCATACTTAAATCTGCCGCACAAATTGTCTCGCTCTCTAACAATCAGGATATTAAATCTCTCTGCTGCACATCTACCTGACTCCCCATTTAACAACGCATTATTTACAAAATCCTTCTCTTAACATTTCAATCCCTTCACTCTGATGCTCCTTCTTATATTTCTTCTCTTGTGCCCCCATATGGCCCTGCCCGTACCCTCCGCTCATCACAGAACCATCTCTTATATAGAGCCCCCACTCACACTTCCTCCTCGCCTTAAACCTATTTTTCTTTTGTCTCCCCTCCTCTGGAATTCTATTCCCCTCTCTCTACGTCAGGAAACCTCAATAAACAAGTTTAAATGTAACCTCTCATCCTATCTCTCTAAGCACAGCTGTTCGTCCAATTGTAAGTTATTTTCTCACATTTTCCTTTTTTTCCTCAACTGTAAAATCAGAGAGAAAATCAAATGCGAATTTCAGCTAAAAACTGTGGAGGAAATTTCAAACGCATCTCAAATATGAAAGCCTAACCCCTCACGAATAAAACGGTATGCCACATTCATCGGTGTACCCAGAGACATGGCTACCAACTAACCAAGAGCAAGACCAGTGCCAAATGTCAGTAGCAGCAAAAAAAAAAATTAGCCAGTTTTGTATTTGAGCAGTCTGCAGTTTTTCCACAAAACACCCCCCTAACTCAGAAATACCCCCCACAAACTATATATTCCAGAAATCTTCACACCTTCAGCTGTGTAACGCTGTAATTCGTTCATTCATACCATCAATGGTGTGGGCGCAGTTCTTCGTAGAAGTTTGCACTTTTACCAGATTTTCAAAAAAAATTAACATCAAACAACATTCAAAAAGGTAGAAATTAGGCCAAAACCTCAATGGAATGTAAAAAAAGTTACCAAATATCAATCTCCCAAATGTCTTGAATCAAACGGTATGCCATATGTGTGGTTACGCAGACGTGGAAGCGAATAGCCACGAAGTGAGACAATGCACGATGGCTCACAATAAGCGAAAATATTTAGCCAACTCTGAATTTGAACAGTCTGCAGTTTTTTCCACAGAACACCCCTGTAACTCAGAAATACCCCACACAAACTATATATTCTTGAAATCTACACACCTTCAGCTATGTAATGCTGTAGTTTGTTCATTCATACCATCAATGGTGTGGGCACAGTTCTTCGTAGAATTTCGCATTTGTCTGAAATGAACAAAAAACAACTTCAAAAGGTAGAAATCATGGAAACCTCATGGAATGTAAAAAAAGTTACTAAATATCAATCTCCCAAATTTCCTGAATCAAACGGTATGCCATATGTGTGGTTACACACACGGACGTGGAAGCGTAAAGCCACAAAGTTAGACAACGCACGATGGCTTTAGAAACTATTTAGCCAACTCTGAATTTGAACAGTCTGCAGTTTTTTTCCACAAAACACCCCCATAACTTAGAAATAACCCCCACAAACTAAAATCTACACACCTTCAGCTATGTAACACTGTAGTTTGTTTATTCATACCTTCAATGGTGTGGGCACAGTTCTTCGTAGAATTTCGCATTTGTCTGAAAAAATTAACAAAAAACAACTTCAAAATGTAGAAATCATGCCAAAACCTGATGGAATGTAAAAGAAAGTTACTAAATATCAATCTCCCTGAATCAAGCAGTATGCCATATGTGGTTACACACGTGGACGTGAAAGCGAATGGCAAAGAAGTGAGACAATGCACATTGGCTCAGAAACAGCAAAAATTTTCAGCCAAATCTGAATTTGAACAGTCTGCAGCTTTTCCCCACAAAACAACCCCCACAAACCATATATTCTCGAATCTACACACCTTTATCTATGTAATTCTGTAGTTTGTTCATTGATACCATCAATGGTGTGGGCGCAGTTCTTCGTAGAAGTTCAGTTTTAGCAGATTTTCTAAAAAATTTGAAAAAAAAACACTCAAAGGTAGAAATCATGCTAAAATCTCAAGTAATGTAAAAAAAAGTTACCAAATATCAATCTCCCAAATGTCCTGAATCAAACGTTATGCCCTATGTATGGTTACACACACGACGTAGAATCAACTAGCCACAAAGTGAGCCAATGAACAGTGGCCCAATTACAGCAACTTTTCAGATTTGTCAGACTAAACACCCCTCTATATTAGAAATACCCCCCAAAACTATATATTCTTGGACTCTACACACCCGCTACACAATAGTGTGGGTGCAGTTTTGTGTAAAATTTTGCTTTCTTACCAGATTTTCAGGAAAAATTTATAAAAATACAAGTTAAAAATCATGGCAATTTTTCCATGTCATGTAAAAAAAACTTGTCCATTATCAATCTTCCAAATGGCCTGAATCAAACGGTACGCCATATGCGTGGATGCACACAGAGACGTGGCCACCAACTAGCTCAAATGGGACGCATGCACAAGTGTAATTACAAGAAAAAAATCAAAGTGCTCTGTAATTTCAAACAGCCCCAAAACTTGGAAATGCCCCCCACAAATAAAACCCCCCACTAAATATCAATCTCCCACATGTTCTGAATAAAACGGTATGCCATATGTGTGGATGCACACAGACGTGGCCACCAACTAGCTCAAATGGGACACATGCACAAATGCAATTACAAGAAAAAATCAAAGTGCTCTGTAATTTTAACAGCCTACACTTTTTCTAAGAAAAAAGTCCCAAAACATGGAAATTCCCCCCACAAACTATATATTTTTGGAATCTACACACCTTCAGCTACGTTACGGTGCCATACTTTCATACATACATGAAGAATTCCAGACCCAGTGATCTAAAGAACTCCGTGTTTTTAGGAGGTTTTGTGAAAAATAAAATGAGATGATTCAAGGGTTGAAATCCTACCTAAACCCACTTGACGCAAAAAAACCCACTAAATTCAATCTCCCAGATGTCCTGAATCAACGGTGTGCCATTTGCGTGGGTGCTAACAGAGATGAGGCCACCAACTAGCTCAAATGGGCCGCATGTAGAAGTGCAGTTACAAGAAAAAAATTAAACGCCACAACCCACCCCCCCCCCACACACTCTCCCCCTTTTAGTGGTATTTTAGTGAAACCGGTTAGTACGGAGAGTCACCACGTTTTTGCACACTTTACTGATCCTAAAAATTCATTACGGTCTTTTTTGGCACCTCTGCAAAATTTCCTTATAAAATAGGCTTAGTTTCCCTTGAAATCGTACAAATAAGTATCTCGTTTACTTTTTTTTTTTTTTTTTTTTTTTTAACTGTTTATTAAAGAAATAAACGAAACAAAACATAACAACATAACAATTGTGTCGGTGTCATTTTAGTAAATACAGTTAATACAGGTCATATCAGGTTATAACAGCTTATAGTATAGTAGTGCCTCCTGTTGGTTCATCTCTTCTACGGGTAGTACATAGTATATGTATGTTGGGTTTAGTGCCTCATCTCTCTCCCATCTCCCCCCGTAAATTCCACCGTCTCACCCCGCACCTGGGTCTATAGCTTCGTACCATGGGGCCCAGATTCTGTCAAATTTTTTGGTATTTCCTCTATTATGGTATATGATTCTCAGTTTGGGCAGCATATTATTTATGAAGGCTCTCCAGACGGCCAACTTGGGTGATTTGGGTGCCATCCATGCCATGATTATAGTTCTCCTGGCATAATAAAGGGTTTCTCGGAGCAATGACAGGTGGTACCTGTCCCAGGAGTCTTCTGCAGGGATTCCCAGCAGACATAATTTGGGCTCCGTTTCAACTGTAATATGTATAACGCCAGAGAGATAGTGTGTAACTTTGGCCCAGAAACGGTATACCCGTGGGCATAACCAGATCAGATGCCAGAAATCGGCGGGTTCCATACTACATTTGGGACAGGATGGTTTAAAGGTAGGTGACATGTGGGATTTCCTTAGAGGGGTTATATACACCTGGTGCAGGATATAGAACTGCATCAGCTTGTTCGCTGCTGCTGGAGAGACATGTAAGTGTGATTCCGCTAATTCGCACCAGTCTGAGTCCTCCAGCTCAGGAATATATCTTTTCCATTTCTGCAAAATATTTACAGTTCCTGTGTTGAGTTTAGCATGTATCAAACAGGAGTAGAATTTGGATACACTACATTTCCCATCTTGCTGTTTCGTTAGCTCAATGATTGGGTGGGATTGTAGTGTGATACGGGAGCCCTGGAACTCAGACATTAAGCAGTATCTCAATTGGAGATATCTGAACATAAACTGGTCTGTTGTTTGGAATCTTTGTTTGAATGTAGCGAAGGGGAGTAGCTGGTCATTTTCTATAATTTGTGAGAAGGAGTATATACCTAGCCGTTCAAAAGTGTTGGGTACTGGGAATGCGGCTAGGTTGGGGAATCTGGGGTTATGCCAGAGTTGCGTGTCGTGTGATATTCCCTCCCAGTTTAGGTGTCTCTGGACCCTCTTCCAGACTTTAAATTGTTGGTTATGGAGGCAGGTGCCTCCTCCTGGTATTGGGTTGGGGCAGGAGTCCAGAAAAGTTAGGGGATGGGATGGGAGATAGGCATGTAGCATGCCCTCCATGTCATATAATTGTGGTGGTTCTCTGTCTGGGAGGGCTGGTGGTGAGTGTAGCCATGCCTGATAGTATTTAAGCTGGCCTGCCCAGTAGTACAGGCGGAAATCTGGGAGCGCCAGGCCCGCCATTGTTTTGGGCCTCTGTAGTGTAGTGATTTTTACTCTTGCTCTGCCCGAGTTCCAGAGGAAGGAGATCATGCAGGATTGTAGTCTGGTGAAGAAGGAGTTGGGGATATATGTCATGCTGTGCTGGAGGATGTAGAGAAGTTTAGTTAGGATGATGATTTTGATTAGAGTTATACGGCCAATCAGGTTAATGGGTAGGGTTTTCCATGTTTTGAGTCTGTTCATTACCATGTCTAATAGGGGTGTGATGTTTCGGTTGTAGAAGTCTGTGGGGGAGCGGGTGACGTATATACCTAGGTATTTAAAATTGTCCACCACAGGTACCAGGTCTCTTACGAATGGGGGGATGTGAGTTCCGTTGTCAATTGGGAGCAGTGCGGACTTACTCCAGTTTATGAGAAGGCCTGATATGGGTCCATATTGGGTGATTATCTCATATGCTGAGCGGAGAGCAAGTTGTGGGTCTGCCAGATATAGGACAAGGTCATCTGCATACAGACTGAGTAGAGAGGTGTGTTGCCCTAGTGATAGACCGACTATGCTTGGGTGGGAACGGAGCTGGATAGCAAGAGGCTCAATGGCAAGTGCGAACAAGTATGGGGACAATGGACAGCCTTGTCTAGTCCCCCTACCTAGTGGGAAGAATGGGGATATTTTACTGTTGACTCTTATGGCGGCCATGGAATTAGTGTACAGGATTTGGACCCATTTTATAAATTTGGTGCCGAAGCCAAATCTCTCCATACAGCTCCACAGGAACGACCACTCCACCGAGTCAAAGGCCTTTTGGGCGTCTAGGGATAGCATACATCTCTCCCCTGAGTTATCATGGTCGACCTGGGTGTGTATGAGAGTTTTTCTAATGTTTATTGAGGTCGACTTTCCCGGCATGAAGCCAGTCTGGTCTTTGTGTATGATTCGAGTAATGACCTTTTGAAGTCTGTTTGCTAGGACCTTTGCCAGAATTTTATAATCATTGTTGAGGAGAGATATCGGACGGTAAGACTCGCAGTCTAGTGGGTCTTTTCCTGGCTTAGGTATCAGGACCACATGTGCTTCACACATAGATAAGGGTAGGGAGCCCGTCTGGTAGGCCGTTTGGAGGGTGTTTAATAGTTGTGGGAGAGTGTGGTCACCGTATCTTTTATATATTTCTATGGGGATGCCGTCCGGTCCCGGGGATTTTCCGGGAGCCATGTTGGCAACTGCAGCCTGTAGTTCCGGTAGCGTTATCTCGGTTTCTAGAGTGGAGGCTTCTTGATGTGTAAGTGTTGGGAATTTTATGTTGGTTAGTAGTGTTTGAGGGGATGTGGTGGGGGTGGGAAGTTTGGATTTATACAGATTGGTATAGTATGAAGTGAACTGATTAAGGATGTCAGGGGTGTCTGTTAGTATTTTGTTGTTGTTGTCTTTAATTTGCATAATGGTGTTTTGGTCAGAGGGGCCATGTGCCAGGCGGGCTAGTAGTCTGGCAGACTGGTGGCCGAATTCAAAGTATCTTTGTTTTTGGAAGAACAATTTCCTGGCATATTTCTCTGTCAGAAGAGAGTCATATAGCGATTGTGCTAGTTGCCAGGCAGATCTGGTACTTGGAGAAGGGTTTGACGTATAGGCTGTTTCGGCGGTCTGGAGTGCCCTTGCCAGTTGTTGCTCATTCTGGGTTGAGGATTTTTTGATGTGCGATATAGTGTTTTGTAGGTTTCCTCTCAGTACTGCTTTAAAGGCGTCCCATACCACTTCTGCAGCTACTGTGTTTATGTTGTCTTCAAAGAATTGTTGAATTTGGGTGGGGGTGGGGTCAGGATCTGGAAATAGGGTCAGCCAGAAAGGGTTTATACGCCAAGGGCCTCGGGGGAGGTGTTCTGGGTGTGGTATCTGCATTTTGAGTAGGATGGGTGAATGATCTGAGAGACCTCTTGGGAGATGTATTGCTTCCTTAGCTTTTAGGCTTAAACGTCTATTAGTAAATATATAGTCGATGCGAGATAGGGTATTGTGTGTTTTGGAGTGGCATGTGAATTCCTTAGCGGATGGGTGCCGGAGTCTCCAGATATCCACCCATTGGAGTTCAGTTATTATTTGTTGTAATGGGGTGATGGGATTTGGGGGGCTGTTTACGGTTTTTGTTGTATATAGTTTGTCTATGGTGGGATCCATAAGGGCGTTAAAATCACCCAAGCATAATACAGAGGCCTGGGGGTATTTGAGTAAAAAGGGGATGGTATCTCTTAAGGGGTGTTGGTATGCCGGGGGAGGGTCGTATATTCCAATTATGACGTATGGGGCACCTTCTATGTCAAGAGCAATACATAAGTATTTCCCGTTTCTATCTGATTTAACTTCGGTGATGGAGTACCGTAGTTGTTTACGCAATAGCACAGAGACCCCTCTGGAGTAGGAGGAGTATGTGCTGTGTGCGGTCCAGCCTATCCATGGCCGTTGGAGATATTGGGTGGTTGTGGGGATGAGGTGTGTCTCCTGGAGACATATTATATCAGGTTGGTAGGCTTGGAGCTGGGAGAAGACAGCTAGTCTTTTTTGAGGGTCATTTAGACCCCGTACATTCCATGTTATTGCTTTAATCATGTGTTAACGGTGGGTATGGTAGGTTTGGGAGTACCAAAGTGGTGCGGGGTATGGGAAAGGGTATAAATACCAGCTTGAGGGGCGCTTGTCCAGTGGTGGTTGTATATAACTTTGAGCAATGACACTTTAACAATATAGCAACTTTGATGATGTATTTTATCAGTATAAATAATTGACCGAGATATTTCTAATAATAACATATAATAACTGTAACTAGAACAAAACATTGTTCTAAGAAGTATTAGAACTAAGTATTGGGGATGCACGTAGTGCAGTTTCTGCAGAAAGAGCAGAAGCGGCATTGGTTTTGTGCGTCCCTAGACTGCATATTAGATTTAAACATTTAACATATACAAAAAGCTGTGCACCGCTTGCTTTTAGGATGTTTTATACCACTTGCTGATGGTTATTTAACTGTATTATTGTTATCTTCTGGAGGGTTTGCCAAGCCCACCCAGCTCCCCGAGATCAATGTTCAGTATTCACCAATTATTAATGTAGTGTTCTCATTTTTTCCCGCTTGGTCAGACAGCACAACTGTCACCGGATCTGGTGTGGATTCAGCAGTGGCAGGTGGGCTGTCTTTAATGGGCTGCCTGCAAATGCAGCCCCCAGAGCCACCGCCCCCCGGCGCCAGGCCCCCCCACCCCCCACCCCCCGGCCCCACCACAAGAGGGGCAGCCAGCCGGCCAGTCCCGCAGCAGCCTCCAGCAGAGATGGGGTTGTCAGGTGTATTTGTAATTATTTCCCAGACTCCTTACATTTAGGGGTCTGTTGTGCTTGGGGCCCCTGTGTTTTAATCAGGGGGACTCTCTGCCTAAATCTGCTCGGGTCAGACCACCGCGGGCGGCCGGCTAGCTCCCCTGCCATATTTACATTTTCATTAATTCACAGTATGGGTATTAAACATAACTTGATCATAATACTCTCTCCCTCGGAACCAAGGGGGGGCCCGAAGGGCCAGACCATGGCCCACGGGACCCAAGGCGGGGAAGAGGAGGGTCCCCCGAGTCCCAGGCGGGGGGGGCAGCAGCATCTACCATCTGTCCCCCATGTGGCTGGATGTCCTCTGCTACAGCCAAGGGGGGGTCCGGGGCCTCGGCAGTGTCTATTAATTTATGGGTGGTCTATAGTCTGGTGCGGACGGTCCAGCCTCTAGTCCCTCTATATGGGTAACAAGTAATTCAGATGGAGGGCCCACTGGGGGGCGTCCCAAGCGCGGCGGCAATCATATAGTCTAGTGTCTTTTACAGCCGGGTGGCCGTCTTTGGTCTATCACGATAGGGAGCAGGGAGGGGGAGGGGGGAGGGGCAGCTGCCCCGGCTGTACTCACCGGGCCCCGGGGGCCAGTAGTCCGGTCTCTTTGGTAAGCATTGTGGGTGTCAGGGTCCGGTGTCTGCTCTTGGTGCACCAGGGGGAGGGATCTAGTAAGATTGTATTATTCCATAAGTGGCATAAGTGATGTCCCCTTGGGTCGGGGGGTCAGCAGATGTTGGGGACCCCTGGCTCTAGCGGGAGTCCAGCCAATTACAGGCCTCAGTAGGTGTTTCGAAGAATTTCACTCTTCCCTCCGATTGCACTCGTAGGCGGGCCGGGTAGGCCATCGAGTAGGTGATGCCCGCTTGGGCTAGTCTTTTTTTTACATCCATGAAGTTTGCTCGCCTCTTTTGGAGGTCAATTGAGTAATCGGGAAACAGTTTTATTATTGCGTTTTCAAATTTTAGATCTCCTGTTGTACGGGCCAGTCTCAGCAGGCCATCCCTGTCTTTCGCGCTTAGCAATCTAGCTATCATCGGTCTGGGGGGGCCCCCGCGGGGGGGGGTCTTTGCCGGGATTCGGTGTGCTCTCTCGATTGCGAACTGTGGGGAGAGTTCTGATTCGGCGAAGTGGGATCTGATCCATCTCTCAAGGAACCGAGCTGGGTCTTGGGCCTCCGCTCCCTCTGGAAAGCCGATAAAGCGGAGGTTCTGTCTCCGAGATCGATTTTCCAGGTCGTCCATTTTGCTGCGGGTGAGCTGGAGCTCCTGCTGGAGTTGTGCGATCTGTCGTACCTGCGGGCCCATCGTGTCCTCCAGTGTTGAAATGCGAGTTTCGGTTTCTCCTACTCTTTGGCGCACTTTTGCCAGATCTTGTCTCATGAGGCAGACATCGGATTTAACCTCTTCCAGTAGTGTAGTTAGAGTTTTTTTCGTGTCTGTTATGGCGCCTAGTAGGTCTTTTTTCAGGTCTCGCATGGAGCAATCTGGTTCGGAGGTTGCTTGGTGAGCATGTGGGTTTGGAGAGGGGTTCTCCTCCTCTGGTGGTGAGTGTTGGCGTGCAGCCATTGGTGCGGCCTGATTTGGGCTGGAGCCTTTCCACGCGTATTGCTGGAGTTTGTTTTTGGCTGGCGTGCCTGGTTTGGTGGCTTTGTGTCTGGTCATCAGGTGTCCTCCGTCTCCACCTCCACTGCCGCAAGGTTAGGGGACAAACGGTGATGGTTTAAATCAGGTATTAGCCTAGGATGTATGTGCAGTCTCGGGAGCTACTGTTCTCTGCGACTTACACCATGCGGCTCCAGGCTCCGCCCCCAATCTGCGTTTACTTAAAGGGCAACTATAGTGGAAAAAAAACTTTGTCTATATACAATGTATAGATCACTTAGTATAAGCTGCCTTACTTTCATGTTTCTGTGTGGCTTCGTTTCTTCACACTGGCAGAAGTTTGTACCAAGCTGTGTAGTCCCCCTCCCCTCTCTGTCTACTCCCCCTCAAGCAGTGACGGGCTGTATACAGAGTCCGAGCATTGTCAGTTGAAAGGATTTTAAATGAAGTGCTGACATCCTGTTGACCCCTCCCTTCCAAAGCTAGACTGCAAGCAATCAAAGTGTGGGATAAAGTTGCAATATGCTGAAGGGAGGGGCAGAGGGGGAGAGAGGTGGACAAGTACTGCTGAGATTCTTTACAAGTAAGTTACTGAACTCTGCCTGTTCTCTAACTTTGCTAATTGTTATTTATTTTTTACCTAAAGTTCATATCTCTCCCCCTGCTTAGCTGAGATCATAATCACTGAAGACAAGAGTCAGTGTAACAGCAGCTTGTAGTGAGAGACCTTCACAAACAGTGACACTGCTTGTTATCCTGTTACATTTCAGTTGCTTTAGTCTATATATTTCATAGATTGCACTGTATGTCTTGTTTGGTATATAGTCTGTATTACTGTATTATATATACTGTATTAGTGTTCCATTTGAGTCACTGGTTTTGTATGTATATAAGGTTTTTTTTGGGGGGGGAGGGGCTGTTTTATAGTGTGTTATGCTCATTTTACTGGGTTAATGGTTTATTGATTGTGTTTAGCACTACAGCATTTGACTATATGTTGCACATGGTACATATAGTGTGGGTGAGAGTGTGTGTGACAGTACTGCATGGGAGCTTTGGATTGTGTGGGTGTGTGCCTTTGAGTGACAGATGAGGTGTAGCAGCTCCTACAAATCACAGCATATTCAAAGGCTTATATCTCGGGGATTATGAAGAATTTAAAGAAACTAAAGGTACCCTGGTGGTTGGGATGACTTATAGGATATATTAGAAGAAATTAGAAAAAAACAATTTTCTCACTATAATTGCCCTTTAACGGATATCACCGGGGACATTGGGAAGCTTGAGAAAACAAAGTTTTTTTTCTAATTTATGGCTTTAGTGTAAAAAAAAAAGGGTGTGTGTGTATCACTTTAAGAATTTTTTGTGTATTTCCCCATTTTTTCCCCGATCGTTCCCAAAGCGAAGTAGCAAAGACTTAGAAAAAATCCTATTTGTGAATGGAACTTTGAGTTCCATTCACAAAAAGTATAGTAAAGCTGTCACACTGACAGCTTTACTATACCAGGTACTACGCTGTGATCTGAATGGAGATCACAGTGCAGTACCTCCACTAGACCACCAGGGGCAGCCTCCTACCACTCTTAGGGAAGACCCGGTGAAGGAGGAAGATCTGCGACGTCACCGGGGTCTCCCTTTCCGCTTCCTCTTCTTACTCCACGTGGGACCGGCAACTCCTATACGGTCACGGCAAAGAAGGTAGTAAATCTCCCGATCCCCCCCTCGGATTTGGACGAAATCGAGGGGGCTAGGGGGGCAG
Source organism: Hymenochirus boettgeri (assembly GCA_019447015.1). Lineage (NCBI taxonomy): Eukaryota > Metazoa > Chordata > Amphibia > Anura > Pipidae > Hymenochirus > Hymenochirus boettgeri. Next base: position 179,690,513 of record CM033471.1, read on the forward strand.
TTAAATGCTGCCCCCCGATCGCCCCTAGCTCGGCTCAATTTTTTTTTTTTTAAAGGGACAGTATATTCACGATCTGTGGCAGTTTGAGCATTCTCTGCACAGATCGTGAATATGCGATCTGTGGCAGTTAAAGGGTTAAATATATCTGTACCTTTGAAACTAGTGGTTGTTACTGTGTACAGCCAAGGATTAATGTGAAACCCTGATGAAGCCCGCAGTGATGGCGTAAGCGGTAGAAATGAGTATCGGTTTGAAATGGAAGGGATGTAGAGAGCTGAAGATATTGACTGTGAAACTGAGGGCTTAGACCAGGGATGGAGCTTGGCTGGATCAAGGGTGGGGCTACAACTGTGGTCCGGTCACCACATGGGGGAGCCACTAGTGCTCCAGGGTGGCTTAGACTTTAAACCACCTGTGGCTTTACTTGGAAAATTGGACTCGTCGTGAGCCAGGTGAAGACTGTCCCGAGGAGTGTGATAGCGGGAGGTCATACAACACTGACTTGAACAAGATAGACAAACTTTTTATGGACCTTTTTAGAAAGGGGGGATACATTTTCATTTGTGATTATGGAATTTTGAATTTATTTGTGAACCACGGGAAATCTGTGTTAAAGGGTCACTATACTTACTGAAACAAATTTGTATAATCTGAAAGTATAAAAGGAACAAGAAAGAAGCCGCACCTTACCTCCTTCAAAATTCAGCAAACTTTATCAGGTGGTCTATAGGCTGTGTGTATGCCGGTTGATGTTTTTACTATTGATCCAAAATAAAGTTTGCTGAATTTTGAAGGAGGTGAGGTTTGGCTTCTTCCTTGTTCCTTTTATGCTTTGGCGTGACTGAGAGCATCTCTTTGCCTGCACTCCCTGACTGAGGTCTTTGTAGCAACTCCTTTGATCCCCTAATCTGAAAGTACAATGATGTTACTTACATGTGTGTCTTGCCTGCTTTGTTAGTGAATTTTTAATGTTTAGTAACTGATCCACAATGGCCCCCACCTCCCTAAGTCACTGCCCACTTGTAATGCAGCCGACACTGGATACATTCATTTACATAATAAAGAGCCTATTCAGCCCTACTGATCCTACTGATTGGCTGTTGGATGGGTCAAAGATGCTCAGATCTCTACTGAGCAACTGAATCAACCCAGGCGCTGGGTCAAGGCCAAGACCATAACAGTCTCTATTAGGTGTCCTGCAAACAGGAAGTCAGTATTTCGGTTGGATTTATTTATACACAGACAAAATGCTGAGTTGGCAGATTAAGGTCATTGGGATGAAAAAATACTGCTATTTTTTCTGAAAAACATATGTATTTGCACTGAACTTCCCCATTAATATGAACTGTTTTTTTATTTACTATGCCTAAGTAAAGCATTGTTGAATTATTGGACATTCTTACCTTTACAGGCCACTTACCACACAAACTTCCATCATAAAGCAGGTTGGGAGTCTTCTGTGAATGCTAATAAGAAATTTTTATGTTTAATCACAAAAGGTTTCTGTAATTGACTAGTGAATACTCCAAAAGCAAAGACAAATTCTTAAAATGTTTCACTCAACTGGCAAACAGGTTGCATGATGTGAACAGCAAAACAATATGATTTTCAATTATAGCAATGGCAATCACCTTTGTTTGTTTATATGATTTTAAAGCCTCCCCATTACCTATATAATTTCACCATTTTTTACACAAGCTTGTTTTTCTTTTTTAAATCACGTTGGGAGAAATCAAGAGCACGGTTTATTATAAAGGTTTTATAGCAGTATTGCAGAAGCTTGGTTCATTGCAGGGCGCCATCTAGGTAAATACGCTACACTAAATGTTTAGGTTATTACTTTACACTAATTTATACCATTTACCCTGTATTCAGAATGAGAACTGCTAAAAGACCTTAACATGTATAAATGTTCTTATAAGACTTCACTGTCCTGCAAGCTTAATCAGAAGTTTTTGTTTTTTTTAAAAATTGCAACTCTTAAAATAACTTTACTACTATATTTGCTATTTGTACTGGGTACTATGAAATTGTGTTGGTGTAGCAGTTCCCACAATGATGCCCATAGAGAAGCACCATCTTAAAATGATTAGTGTTGCAAGAAAGTAGGAACTTTACAGAATACTTAGTTTGATAATTTATTGATCATTTTAATTTGCCTGATAACTAATCTTTTGCATTACTGCTATAATGAATTACAAATAATTTTATGTACATACTTCTTAAAGGGTCCTTTTTGACATACTTATGGTGAGAACCTAAGTTACCATGTCCTCACCTCCTAAGGGGTACAATTAGGTTGCTGGTCCCTACCCTCAGTCTGAGAGTGGCCAGGCCCCATACAGATGGACAAAACTGTATCATCAAATACAATTTTAAGTAAGTATTGTTGGCAGGCTAATATAGCCCGTGGGGCGAAGACCAAGTGTCTTAGTTTCTCGCTGTGGGCATGTCAAAGGGGGTGGGGTTGAATTGCTCTTTAAAATCTTATTAAAGGAGATGTATAGCCTAAAAAACATTTTCTGACAAATAGCCTTGACTGTATTAATTAATGTTTGTGTACTACCTGCAACTAATTATTAATCAAAGGTATACCTATGTTAATTCAGGAAAATATTTTTCTGCAGCAATTTCTTTTTAATCTCTATCCACACACGGGAGACAGCATAGTTGATTAGAAAACTTCCGTCTTTCTCTATAGGTGGGGCCCATTAAGCATGTGCGAGGTGAAGAAGAGGGAGCTACAGGTGAACTTTCTGTAGAAAAGATTTTGATTTAACACAGGCATATCTTCGGTTAGATTTGCACAGAAAGCGAAATAAAGCATTGTTTTAGCAGTTTATGGGCTATAAGTTACGAAAAGCTGTATTTTAGGTCATATGCCTTCTCTTAAACAATCGGTAATATGTGCTGATTCTTTTTTTTTTATTGGTATACATTATTCTTTAGTTCCGAGCCCATTGGAATTGAATGATAATAAAAAATCAAAGAAGAAACTGGCAGCTCCCAACCTTAGTTTGTCTTTGGATCACAGTGAGGGCTCCGTTTTGTCTGCAGATTTGGATGAAAGTGGAGATCTGGATTTAGATGATTTGGATACGCCATCTGAAAACAGCAATGAGTTTGAATGGGAAGGTAATTATATAAGTTTTGAGTAGGCATTTATAAGGGAAACTAACAAATCATTATGGTCAAAAGCATGAGCTTGAATGCATATTTTCTGCTATAAATAATATATAGAAGTGCACTGGAGGAACCTAGATATTTTAAATTTAAATGCAAATTTTAGCTGAATGTAAGATATGGTATTTTGAGGGAAATGCAATATTTTATGTTGTAAGTGAGCATGAAATACACGCAATCCAATGTCGGATTAGTGTGGATTTAACACTGACTTTGCGTGACGTCCAAAACAAGATATCTCACGGGTCTAACCAGTTCTACCTCTAATAGTGTATGGGTGTTGCCTATGAGGTTTGGCAGTGCTGCTAACATTTTATGTATAAGCTGTGGAATAAGTACTTATTAGTATACCTTATATAATAGTAATTATTATGATTTTGTGCATATTTCAAACAATATATGTACTATAATCCACCTTCCTCCATGGTCCCAATGGGACCCTACTGTAAACAATATACGGTACTTATAATTGCTGTACTTATACTCAGTAGCTTATTGCTACTGCTACAATGTTGGGATATGTGCTTTTATCTGTTTTTAGTAATTTATATGACCCTAGTTATGTAAAATAAATGGATCTTTAAAGAGTATGTCCACCCTGAAATAAAATTTTTAATATGTTCTTCCTCCTGGGCTCCCAGCCCCAACCGCATTATTTATTTTTTTAGAAAGCCCCCCAAACTCTACTTACCTCCCCTCTTTCCTGCGCCGCGCTCCCGGCCCTCTGCTTGCGAGGAAATGCAAGCAGAGGGGCGGGACCGGCAGCCGCGTCTGTGATTGGCTGAGCGGCAGCCAATCACAGACGCGGCTGCCGGCAGCTCACTTCCGCGTGGGAAAGCGGAGAGTAAGTAAAAATTGGGAGCTTTCTAAAAATAAATTTATGCGTGTTGGGGCTGGGGACATGGGGGAAGGCTGACATGAAGGGGTTTTATGTTAGGGGGAGGGATAGCAAAGGGGCGGAGGGGGGGGGAGAAGGGCTAGTACGCATGGCAGGTGATCTCCGGGAGGCCAGGTAGCAGGCAGTGTCCTATATGACCTGCTGCCTCCTGGTGGGCAGTTTTTGGGACTTTGGGGGGGGACTCACGGAGAACCCTATGGAGCTGGGATGTGAGTAAGGATTAAACTACACTACATGATGGGGCCAGTAGTTGGGGGGATTATAGTTTTGGGGTGGACATGCCCTTTAATTATACTTGTGTAAGTGCCTTGGGTTTTTTTTTTTGTTTGGTCTTTTAATATTTGGACCTCAAATGTCACCCGATGCACAGTTTTTAGTTAATTTGGTAGTTGTACCTAGAAGAACAAAACATAATGTGTAAAGCATCTGGGTCTTAATCGAAATGAGTCATGATCACAAAGTTTAGTAACTAGTGCTGCTCTTTCTTTTTTCTTTTCTTTTTAAATGCTTAAAAATCACTGTACAGTACTGGTTTAAATAGTTATACTGTATATAGCCATAACATTGAATGATATGTATTGTAAAGGTGGTAAAGAAAATAAATAAGTAAGTAGATTGCTATCCTACAATTGTTCTTAGATTTCCAATGAACTCGGGACAAATTGTTTAAGATTAAAATTAAAAAATGTTTGCACTCCAGACAACACAGAGGGTTATCAACTGTGTTTTACAGATGTTTAGATTTGTTTATTATTTATTGACAGATGATCTTCCAAAACCAAAAACTACTGAGGTGCTACCAAAAGGTTCTATTCCTGAGTACACTGCTGCTGAAGAGAAAGAGGAAAGCAGACGCTGGCGTATGTTTAGAATTGGAGAGCAGGATCATAGGGTTGATATGACTGCCATAGAACCTTATAAAAAAGTTATTAGTCATGGAGGTGAGAACAGATGTATACATGTAACATGTTTAAAGCACTATTTGGCTGGTGGCAGATGGGCTTTTTTTCAAGAGAGTACAGCTAAAATATTACTCATGGCAGTCTCTAAATGTAAACAGCAGCTACTCAGATGTTACAATTATAAAGGGTAACTGGTCTCCCAAAAAATACCATATATTTAAAAGAGCTCTCCTATACCATTTTAAAGTCTAGGATGAAGTCTCTAGCTTCTCTTGGCAGTAAGTTATTGGTTTTTAAATTTATACTTATACAGAATGAAGAGTGTAAGAGCCCCCCCCCCCCCCCCCCAAAAAACCCCACAACATTATTTTCTGAAACTATTTAATGACGGTTACTATTTAAAGGGTGTCAGAGTAATTGTGCTGGAGATGTCACAACTTACATTGCTAGATGGAAACACCGATGCAGACAGCAGTTGTTCGTCTGCATCGTTTTCTGATCAACCTGGCCAATCCTGAGATTCAACAAAATTTGTCGGATATTGGTCATGTGTATGACTACCTTAAGGAAGAACTGTAGGAGGTAACCTTCTGCACTTGTATCTGATAGGGAGAATGGAGATAACAGGATAATTATGGAATCTATGTATTCCAATTACCATTTAAGTACTTTTGAATTGTTTCCAGATCACTTTCCAGATCATCTTCACTCCACTAGACTTTATACAGGGAGTCATCTAACCGAACAGTAAAAATTTAGAATAAGACATCAGTGTTCTCCCCAGAATTTTTTCCTGCCGGGTGGCATGAAAAAGTAGCCGGGTGGGGTAGAACGGGGAAATTTGGTGGTAAGGGAAAATGTGCACTGCATCATGCTCATTATATAGGTCAGGGATGTCTAACTTTCGTCCCACTGATATTTGAAATTTACCTCACATTCCGTGGTTGTAGAATGCAGGGAGTTGTAGTTCGTCAACATCTGCAGGGAGTTGTAGTTCGTGAACATCTGAAGGTAACCCATGTAACATAGCAGCACAAGCACATATGACACCCTTTTGTGGCCTTGGAGATCTTGGAAAAGCTAGTTAACGTGCTAAAATATTCTTGCAGGTGTAAAAAAGGGGTCTGGACTGAGCAGTTTTGGCGGGAGTTTTTACTGACCTATTGGCACCTATTAAACCTACTTCTAAATTCTTTTAAATCACAAGTGTTCTCTCACAAATTTTTTTCCAGCCGGGTGGCATGAAAAAGTAGCTTGGTGGAACGCCCGGCTAAAAGACCCTAGGGAGAACACTGAGACATGGAGGATTATCTCACCCAAAGCTCTACAAATCCTTAGATTCACACTATTTGTTTTTACTGTTAATTTTGAACCCGTTTCCCAAACAAGTTAAGGTTATATAAAAAGCTTCCTGTTGTACCAACTAAATAAATTGGTATAAGGTAAGGCAATCCCCCAACCCTAAACTCTATTTAAAACATCAGCCCTTATATGTACTTACCCGACCTTGTTCCCTCAGCTCCCTCTGCTGACCAGCAGCCACTACAGTGATTGGCTTTGTCTCAACCAATCATAGAAGAGGCAGTGACCGAGGGAACATGGGTTGGTAAGTACATTTGAGGCTAATTAATGTTTTTGAACATAGCGATTCGGGTTGGGGGGTTGCCTTACATTATACCAATTTTTTCTTTTGGGGCTGGAGGATACCCTTTAAGGCTAATGCCTAACTTTGTGATGCAACTTATATGTTCAGACCACATACATTTTTCACTTTTCATGGACACTACAATAACACTGAAATTGTGGTGTCCTTGCCCTGCTGTGCATCCTGGGGCACTCTATTTTCCCATCACATTGTCACCATTTTTGGTGTAGGCTAAATTAATTTCTATCCCCATTTTTGGAAATGGGTAAACAGGCCGTACAGGAAAATGCATTGCACACAAAAAAATGCTTTGAATTCTTATATGTGCCAAACCTTACCCTAAAGGACAACAAAAGGGCTTAATGACCCTGAGGTAATAGTAATGTTTTAAGTGGTCCATAATAGTAATAAATTATAAAGGGTTTAAACAACTTGTTCATGTGTGTTTTGCTTGCTTGGCATACAGCTTTTTAAAGTGAAATTTAAATTGGGACAGAAGTAAGTGAGGCTGGACACATAATGTAACCCACTCACCAAAACTTTACATCTCCTTATATGGACATGTTTAACCCCTAACAACATTAGTTATTTATAACCAAGAACACCCAAAAACTTACCAGTATCCAGGACATTACAGGAAGAAAATCTTCTCATTCTCATCAACTCCAGTCTTCTAGGTTCACACTTGCTCTGCAAGCTTTACAAACCTGTTACGATGTTGCACAGCCACAGAGTTACATCTCTGTCACGGCTTTGACAGACAGCTGCTTCTATGAAGAAGAGGACTGGAGATGGCAATGCTGAATATAATTTCAATGGAAATATTTTACAAGCTGTTGTGTATTATAAATAAATTTATATTTTGGTTCTTCTTAATGGTTTTTACACAGAATTTTTATTTTTAGGTTATTATGGAGATGGATTAAATGCTATTATTGTGTTTGCTGTGTGTTTTATGCCTGATAGTAGTCAACCTAATTATCGATATCTTATGGACAATCTTTTTAAGTGAGTATAATATAGCCTGTGTTCACAAACAAGTAACAAATATATTTACATTTAAAGACAGTCACTTCTTCAAATAAAAAATTGTATAAATCGGAGAGATGTAAGTCTAACTTGAAATGCTGCCTGGTGTTTTGTTACTCTTTCTGCTTCCTGGTTCTTCCAGCTTTCAGTCATGTATGTAATGGATCACAGCCAATGACTGAATGCTGTTCACCTAGCTCTGAGCATGGAAATGTTGGAAAAAAAAAAAGCTTAGCGAGCTTAAAAAGGAAGTAACAACTTTTGAGAGAGAGGGAAGGGGAGAGCATAATTTTGATGCATAACAGATTAGCAGCTTACGTTTGTCCACTTTCTAACTGTAGTAGTTTTAGGGGTACATCTACCTATATACAATTTTTCATTTGAGGGCCGGACATGTAATAATCGTGTACAAGTTTCTATTTTATTAGAATCTGTTCCTTATAATAATGTGTTTTCTTCCTAAAAATATTTTGTTCCAAGCTTCTCCTTACTACCTTTTTGTGTCAACACTTCTGTTTTATACTTCCATCTATTTGTATTCTGGGCTGGGTCTTGCAAGGTGCTACTCGACTGTAACATTTAAATGCCATCTTGGGTCTTTGAGCCACCTCTCTTTGCCCCAACTACTGTATTTTAAAATAGGAAATGTATTCAGTAACAACAGATAAGGAAGTAGTTGGTGTGTTTTATAAGACACAAGAGTAGGTTGTATGATGATGACTGGATTCTAGTAAAATGTAGGAGCTAGTCTGCATTCTTTTAAAAAACAACTAAACAGTTAATAGTAGTCTAAAAGCTTTCTAATGGAGTCAATCCAAACACTATTGTTTTTACTTGAATTTTACATGTCCTTACAAACATTAGACCAAAACCATAATTTCTAAGACTGGGCTTTATTATTTTTATAATCTGTTATTGCACATAACTAACAAAAAAGGATAGCATATCTACTGTTGCCAAAATGACTTTCACAATATTTTGTATACACTGGTGCACAGTTTTGTAAGTTGAGCAGCTTTAGCTGTCATCTTGCCATATTGTTATAGCAGAATAGTTTATGATAATATAGTTGATTGACAGCTGAAATGGAAGATGTTTCAGATTGGATATCTAAAGAAATAAGGGCCAGATTAACAAAACATTTGCATGGTTGTTGGGAAGAATTAGTTTCCAATAATGGGCAATTGACATTGGTTAAAATGTTTAATTGTTTCCCCGTTTCTATATAAAAATAATTTTACTGTAATATTGGAAAGTTCTTTTGCCTCAAGAAAAGGGCAACAATGGATTCCTTGCCTAAAAATTAAAGGAGAACTATAGTGCATGTAAAGTTAAAAGGCATGTCCACCCCCAAAATTAAAATTGGCATGTTGGTAGAAGCTAAAACCGCAATGGGTTCAATGGTGCTTGTACACAGATATCCTTCCTGATTTTTGTAGTTTGCAGACACTTCTTGGAAAACTCTGCAGTCAGGATTGTCATGGGTGAAACCATGACTGCAGAGTTCACAGAGGGTTCATAAAGGGTTGTCTTCTGAGCATTGTGAAAGCTCAGTGAGGATGCTCAAAAACTGAGCTTTCCCATCACACCAAAGAGGTGGGGGAATAATGTTGAAGACCAAGAGGGATATTTCTGTGTACAAGCAATTATAAGAGTTGTGTAAGTATTGCCTATTTAGATTTTTGGGAGTCCTTTACCAGCATGGCAATTTTCAATTTTGGGACAGACATGCCCTTTACACCCAAATTGTTTTGCCTGCAGATCTATCATCTTCTATTGTAAATTATTTTTTATGTTTCTGTGACTGATTCATGAATAATGGATACAATGGATTACAATGTTTGTATTATATTGTTCAAAAAACTAAAATGTTTCCATGCTATTTGTGCAATTATTAGGTATGTTATTGGCACTTTGGAAATGTTAGTTGCAGAGAACTACATGATTGTTTACCTAAACGGAGCCACAACTCGGAGAAAAATGCCCAGCCTAGGATGGCTCCGAAAATGTTATCAGCAGATTGATAGAAGGTATGTTCATAGATTTTGATAATAATTGTTTTCATGAAGTGATTAGATTTGGGCCAAAGAATAGAGCTATTTATACATTTTAACGCGTTTCGATCCGACGCTAGTGCATGCACTAGCGTCGGAACGAAACGCGTTCGTCGTGAACGCCCCTTGCTTGCTCTATCTGCCCTCATCTAGACAATATTACTGATGAATTATTGGCTATATAGTTGACTCATTATGCATCTGTTATATCCTCATGATCTGTACTTTAGACTCTATGTATGAGAGGCAGAATGTCTGTTTTTAAATGGTTTTATTTATATGTGTGTCCCCAAAATGAGCTTTTCTAAATAAAGGACGGTTTTTTGATATTTTTCTAAAGCCAGTGTTGCAGCCTGTCTTTTTCTTCTCTCTCTTACATGACTTATAGTTGTTCTACAGACTTGCACCTGCACTATACTATATATATAATAGTTTGGATTAATTCAGTGCCCTGATCTATTTCCTTGTTTCTATTTAAGATGACAAGATGAATCCTTTTAAAAAAAAATAAATTTATGATTATTCTCCTTTTAAATAAAAAATATCTCCCTAAATGAATTATAGGAGTTCAGGACTGCCACTGACCTTAATGATTGCAGCCAACTCCATATCAGTATCAGGAGACTACCACAACCAAGGGGAATTTTAGGTCTAAAATAACATTCCGATGCTGACCGTTTTGCTGGTGCACACATTGGAGAAAAAGAGCTGATCCTGTTTGTACCATTGGGGTGGGCCTTTCATCGCTAATGGGTGTACCCGGCTTTAGCCTAAAAAACTTGTTTCTATGTGGACATTGCTATTTCTGTATGCACTGTTGGCTTAGATGCCTTAATCAGTTATTTCCCTTCCTACATTTATATGATTTAAACTTTCGTTAACCAGATTTCTCTTTTTTCAAAATAGACAGGTAAAACACAAACACATATTCTTAAGGACATTTTTCCATGTTTTAGATAAGCCAATCAATCGAAAAAACTAAAATAGAAAGGTGGAAAACTTTCTGTTGAACCCTATCTTCCATAGTTTTCAAGAACAATTGGTTCTTCTGGTTTGGTTTATGATACTGCTAGCTTTATAAACCCACCCCAGGGGAGAGTTCAGTGCACTAAATATTTGAATTTTTTTTTTTTTTAATTCTTTAAAGATTACGGAAAAACCTCAAAGCCCTGATCATAGTTCACCCGTCTTGGTTTATCAGAACACTTCTAGCTATCACAAAACCCTTCATCAGGTAAAAAAATAAATTAAAATTCATAAATGAATGTTAATTTATATTATTTCTATACCTACTAATTTCTCCTTTTGTTTTTCCTTTTTCTTAGCTCAAAATTTAGCCAGAAAATTAAATATGTCTTTAGCTTGGTTGAATTAGCAGAACTTATTCCTATGGAGTATGTCAGCATACCAGAGTGTATAAAAGAGTATGTAATATTTATTTACTTGTACTTATTTTCCTTGTAAAATATGAAATGTACAGCCCATTATGGGTTTTAATTATTTGTGGCATATTGCCAATCGCTCCTGCTTTCTTCATTTTAAAATAAGTTTTGCATGGCCATAAAATTTAGATATTACGAAATATTGGTGTTTTCCTAGTTATGTATGGTTGTGGGATTCTTAATGTTTAACTTTTTGTCATGCACATAGGGGAAGTAGAAATATGATGTGGAAAAGTATCACTGAACAGTATTTTGACTGAAAGTCTGATATCACAATATTTACTTGGTTTCAGTTCTGTATTTTGCCCAAAAAAATGGAAATTGGAGAAATTTACAACCCTTTTCACAAATAGTATATACGATATATAAACTACAAGTAAAAATAGGGTTTGGGGGAGGAGGCCACACTACAATGCGCGCGTAACTGTAATGTTGCATGTTTTGCTTGCATTACCGCATGTCTGTGATGCAATTTTGCTAATGTTCCGTTATCAGAGCCCATGCAATTCACAAAAAATGGTGATTGCATGCTCTCTGTAAACGGATCGCAGTGCACACAGTGTGACCACCCACACTGTGTTACCCGGGCATATGTTTCTCATGGGCAAATGGATTGCAAAATATGTGGCTTAGACCTTAAGGATTTTTTTAAATACAAATAGTAGAGGCAACAGAAATTTTGTTGTTTTGAATGTGATGCCATTGGTGTATCTCAAACAGGGTCTTTTTTATCACTGTGTTGCATTGTACATTGTTCCATTCTTTTTACAGTATTGAAAACATCTGGAAATAGAAACTGCTGCAGTTTTGAAGGTGAAATGTCCCAATCTTGCCTGATAATATAGGATTTCAGGCCAAGTTTAGCACCTCATAGTATGAAGCCATACTATTGTAATATGTGTAAAGCGTGGTTTGCCATTGTCTTCCTGAAATAAGTAAAAGGTATTTTCTGGATAGCAGCTTAATGTTTCTCTAAAACATGAAGAACCCGAGAATTTCAATGCCCATGATTTATAAAAGAATTCCTAAATTCACCACAGATCACTTTTCTACTTGAATCAGTTCATCCTGTGAGTGTGTCTGGATGATACTTATATGTGTTTGCATTGTAGTGTATAAACTTAATGTATGTAGTAATGAATTTGGTTAACACAGTGGTTTTCAAATGTGTTCCTGAGCTTGTGCAAGGAATTCCCTACAGGATCTTCTTATTTCAGTGCTGTGCCACCTGTAGGTTATGTCCATTCATTATCAGTTTTTGACAGTGTCATTTTGTACTCATAGATTTTAGATACCATATATACTCGAATATAATTCGATCTGAGTATCGAGGGACCTATTTTTACCTGGAAAATGAGTAAACCATGATTGACTCGACTAAGTCGAGGGTAGAAAATATGACCACTGCTGCCTTCTGATTCTGTATTGTTTTGAGGCTTTAGTTGCCCTTTAAATGGACAACTAAATTCCTATACAGTAGTCCCATACAGTAATAGCCAAATCGAGTATGGCTATTACTGTATGGGACTACTGAATGGGAATTCTGCTGTCCTTTTATAGGGCTACTGAAGCCTCAAAACAATACAGAATCAGAAGGCATTGTTTTAACGATAACATTCCCCTAATTCTGTATTGTTTTGAGCCATTAGTTGCCCTTTAAATGGACAGTAATCTCATACAGTAACCTCCATTCCTTGGCACTCCAGATGTTTGAAAAACTACAACTCCCAGCATGCTTTAGTTGCTGGGAGTTGTAGTTTCCAAACATCTTCAGTGGCAAGGAATTGGGCTTACTGTATGGGACTACTGTCATCTTTGTTATTGGCATATATTCTACCATATGCCATGTCCGCTCGTGCTCCTGTGTATGTGGTTAATACAGATTCAGTCTCAGCCTGAATTACGGCTAAACTCTAGATCATCCCATTGGGAAGATGCTGCCCATAGGAATGAATGGTAATGGGTATTTCTAACAAACAAGACCACATTCTGTTAGGATCCCTTGTCATGGAGAGATCTGTATCTGTTAATGAAGCTATGCAGCAGTGAAACTGTTAACTCTCCAGTAAGCCGGCGGCTGCTCACTCCGATCAACTGCTCAGGCGCCTGACGTCAACACTCGGTGCCGTAAAGTGAGACCAGCGCCGAGTAGTGACGTCACACGTCAGAACAGTGGATCGGGGCGCGCCGCCAGCGGATTACTGGAAAAGGGGTTAGTGACTCGAGTATAAGTAGAGGCTGGATTTTTAGGCTTTTTTTTTAAAGCCTAAAAACCTCGACTTATACTCGAGTATATACGGTACTTAACATTTTATAATTGCTTCACAAAATACCAAAATTTCTTTCTTTGCAAATTTATGCTGATAAATGATATTAACATTCTTTTTTATGCCTAATCATGCTACGGACCCGTTGCCAAACCTAATTAGATGCAATATATTACACCAGTTTTTCATTGTCAAAACATGTAGCTGGCATCAAATTCAAAACAATCATATATATCTTTTTTAATATAGGGTTTAAATTGTGCAAAAATAAATGTGTTGCAATTTACACAGCATCCCAACTATTTGGAAATGGGTTTGTACATTTAAATGGGTTCCAGTGCATTATTGCTTATGGTCTACTGTAACTACACTATTTAATGTCTTGAATCATGTATTGTATATATCCTATGATTCATTGAGATGTTTGTGTCTTTTATATATTGTGATTTTCTTCTCTGAATTCCCACTCTTTCCTACCAAGGTTTGACGAAGGAAAATTTAAAAAGAAACAAAAAAGGTATCTGCACACCTTCTGTGGGTTGCACCAAAATTAGTCCATCAGCTATGCACAAACTAATCCCCTACTGGTTGGTTAGCTTGCAGTAAATCACTTGGCATAATGTAATATAAACATGCACCAATTGTAATGATTTGTTTTGTTAACCAAAAAATTTGGCAAGAAGCATTTTTTTTAAATGACTGAGGTTTTTCATGAATATATGATTTCTTATTACATTTGGATCATAAGGGTGTTTAAGATTAAATTCTGAGCATTTTTTTAGGCAGAAACAACCCGGCATGGACCCCTCTTCCCTGTTCTAATTTTGAGGGATTTCCTTTCTCAGTCTTTTGGTTATGTCTTGCATTAAACCTACCCCTGATTGATGTATGTTCTGCATTAAATCTACCTTTGATTTATGTTCTAGTGTAATGTTTGTATTTGCAGTGCTTTTATGTTCAAGCTGACCAATACATTACATTTTAGAGTTATTTGCTTCACGTTTGTCATCTTCAAGCATTTTCTTGCCTCTGGTTTTTTGCTGTGTGCACCTCTTTTTCCTGCTTTTACTACAGTTCTATGCATGTCATTTTAACAAAATCCTGTCAATACATTAGAAGGCACAATCCATTAAAATACACAACACTTATATGTGTAAATACTTGATTTTTAATTTGTTTAAGTCTCTTACAGACTATGATGGTATGCTTGTGAAGGTTCTCATTCATCCAGGTCATGGTATATCTGTTGTATTCAATTAGATCAACTGGACTTGAAGTTTAGTTCTTGAAGACGTTTCGCTAGTCATCCGACTGGCTTTCTCAATTCAGAATGACTTGTACAAGAATCTGTGGCAATTATGTACCCTGGAAAATCAGCATTAATCAATTAACATATCACAGCCAAGTGTTATGGCATAATTGGATAGTGGCTAAGAGGTGTTATAGGAACGCCCAGAGTAAGTTGTCAAAACAGTATTGTACATGGCAGACAGTTGGTGTCGAACCCCTCCACCTCTATTTAAGCTTGGTTTCTTTATTTTCACATTAATAGCCTCCTTAACACCTCTCTTGAACCAGTCATGTTCCTTTGCCAATATGTTAACATTACAAACACACACAGATCAGTATTTGATGTTTGACTCCCACCACCCTTTAGATCACAAGCTGGGTGTCATCAGAACCCTGCAACACAGAGCTGAGAACATCCCCACTACCACAGAGGGGAAGGCTAAAGAAATGAAAAATCTCAGAGAAGCCCTTAAAACTTGTGGATATCCAGACTGGGCCTTTGTCAAAAGAAGTAGAAGGAAAGAAAAGAACACAAATACCAACAGTGAAGGGGAAAAGCAAAACAGGAGAAAGAACATGGTCATCCCATATGTAGCAGGGGTCTCTGAGAAATTAAGAAGAATTTTCAAAAAACACTGTATCCCTGTCTGCTTTAAACCGAACAACACACGGAGGCAGCAATTGGTACATACATAAGACCCAATACCGAAACACAAGAAAAGCGACATCATATACGCAGTGCAGTGCAGTGAAGAGTGCTCTGATTTGTATGTGGGGGAGACCAAACAGCAACTGCATCAACGTATGGCCCAGCACAGAAGAGCCAATTCCTCGGGTCAGGACTCAGCCGTGTACCTGCATCTTAAGGATAAAGGACACACCTTTTGAAGATTGTAATGTTAACATATTGGCAAAGGAACGTGACTGGTTCAAGAGAGGTGTTAAGGAGGCTATTTATGTGAAAATAAAGAAACCAAGCCTAAATAGTGGTGGAGTGGTTCGACACCAACTGTCTGCCATTTACAATGCTGTTTTGACACCTTACCCTGGGCGTTCCTATAGCACCTCTTAGCCACTATCCAATTATGCCCTTAACACTTGGCTGTGATATGCTAATCAATTAATGCTGATTTTTCAGGGTACATAATTGCCACAGATTCTTGTACAAGTCATTCTGAATTGAGAAAGCCAGTCGGATGACTAGCGAAACGTTTTCAAGAACTAAACTTCAAGTCCGGTTGATCTAATTGAATACAACAAATATACTATGATGGTATGTATCAGTTCTGAGGGGATCATCATATTTATTTTTTTTTAGCATCTCAGCAAAGTAGTTTTAATGAACTATGTATGGGCATGAAAGGAAAATTTGCAATTTAAACATACAGGGATATTCAATAAAAGTTCTTATCGTTTAAAATTGTGATAATTTAGCCCCAACCAATCAGATCTTATTTAACATTTGAAAGCTAACATCTGATTGGTTGGGGCAAAATTAGCACCATTTTAAACGATAAGAACTTATATTGAATAACCCTGATAATTTTTAAAGTACTTTGAAATGAATATAGAAAATTAGAGTTAGTCACATAAACCACTATGTCCTCACCCCTGGTTTTACCTCTGATAGTGGGCAATCTTTATTTAAAGCAGTAATAGTCCGTCTAGTCCGGCCAAGTTAAGGATTTGGCCTATGGGACATGCTTCTTGTGGAGTGAGGCCCTTTAGCAAGGTGTTGTACAGAAACAGGGGGTATAAGGCTTACCAGGCCAGTGATCACTTTGAAGGAAGATTGTCCACAACTAGAGGTAAACCTAGTGATTTATGTGGTTGGTCAGCTGGGTTTTGCAGTTCTTTAGGAAAACTATTTATCATTGTTTTCTTCAACTGTAAAGGTCCATTCAGATGTGCGATCACGGGGCTGACTGCCTAGTTGGATCATCAACGATGCCCAAACAAATGACTATTTTGCTCGACCGAGTATCCATACTTAAAACAATGCACGCCTGTAACGGATGTTCGCTCTGCAGGCATGTCTGCAATCACATTTCTGTATCGACCTGAATAGAAGAAAACTGTTTAGCACTTCAACCCTGCCACTAATTGGTTTACAGACTGAGACTAATCAACAGAACAGGATTTTTTTAAATTATTATTTATATTTACCAAAAAATGTTAGCCATGTTTGTGAAGCTATTACTGGGATGTTTATAATTACTGCCAAATCACAAGTGATGTGTGGGGAGCATATCAAATGTAAAGGACAATTATACTTGCCTCCCCCTCGCTCCTCTTCCTCTATAGCTGCATTATACCCAGGGTGAGGACTTACTTACAGAAAGTCTCCTTCGGCGCTCACTCCTCCTCCTCTTCCCTTGTAAGTGACAGATCACGATGCAGCCAATGTGAAGACATGCTCTGCAAGGAGGTGTGTCTTCCCATTGGCTGCATGGCGGACTATAACTGACTGTGGAAGAGAGTAGGGACATGGTCAAGCACCGAAGGACACATTTGCAAGTATTGCAGGCGTAAGGAAAGTACCCAGGGTCCAGCGATATAGGTCCTTACCCTGGGTACTATCCAGATATGGATCAGGGAGAGTTGTATAATTTATTTCTTAGTTTCCTACTTTCTTTGCATTCTGTGCCAGAAAAATTATCAGGATTTTATACTTTGTGTGTGTAATTTTTTCAGTGCAACGTATGCTTCTACATACTGTATATTTTTTATTTTTCTGGAGATTATACTGAAGTTTTGTGTAAAATTTGTCAATTTTTTTAATGATCATTAGTTACAAATATTTTAGTTACATTTACTCACTAAAATGGGATTAAAAGCTCTGCATTTCCTGACTACATCAACTCCATATTTATTGTGTACATTAGACACAATAAAATTAAAATACCAATGTGTAAGCCCTCCTGACTTATCAGGTACCGTATATACTTGAATATATGTCGATCCGAGTATAAGCCGAGGTACCATTTTTTACCTGAAAAATGAGTAAAAAGTGATTTACTTGAGGGTAGAAATTATAACCACTGCTGCCTTCTCATTCTATATTGTTTCGAGACTTTAGTTGCCCTTTAAATGGACAGCAGACTTCCCATACAGTAGTCCCATACTGTAATAGCCAAATCCAGTATTGCTATTACTGTATGGGACTACTGTATGGGAATTCTCCTGTCCATTTAAAGGGCAACTAAAGCCTCAAAACAATACAGAATCAGAAGGCAATCTTTTAACAATAGATACCATCCTCCTGATTCTGTATTGTATATGGCATTAGTTGCCCTTTAAATGGAGAGCAATCCCACACACTAACCCCTAATTCCTTGCCACTCCAGATGTTTGGAAACTACAACTCCCAGCATGCTTTAGTTGCTGGGAGTTGTAGTTTCCAAAAATCTTCAGTGGCAGCACTCTATCTCTGAAATAACCCACACAAACTATATACCATATTTTTGGAATCTACACAACTTCAACTATATAACTGTGGCATTCTTTAACTCATACATGTAACATTTCAGGCACGGTTCTTCATCTCGATTTGCTCTTTTAGCAGTTTTTTCCTAAAAAAAGAATAAAGTTTCAAAGAAAGTTTAATGGCAAATAAAAAAAAAATCTTTTATTCAGTCCCAAAATGGGCCCATTCATAAAAGTAATCACATCAAAATATGTAAGCCAGCTGTGTATTTGAGCAGTTTTTTCAACTAAACTCAACTTCTGAAATAGTTATATAGTGTTGCATTCCTTCCCATACACACGTGCGAGAATCGGTCTTTCATCACGGCTAAAAGGTTAAATAACATTCATGCTTTATGTTAAAGGGCATGTCCACCCCCACCCCCCCAACTAAAATTTGCCCCACTGTAGTGTTAAAAAATCTCCCCCCTCTAGATCCCTCGGCACTGCATTGGACTTTTTTTTAAAAAGTCTCAAATAATGTAGGGCCCCCCCACCAACCCTAACCACCAGCTTTAAAAGTTAAAAATCAACCCAGAATTAGACTTACCTGACCTCATACCTTTGACTCCCTCTACTAACCGGCAGCCACCTCTGATTGGCCGTTCCCGGAAGTAACAGAGTGGGATAAGGCAGAGGGAATAAATGCGGGTAAGTTCATTTCTGGGTGGTTAGGGTTGGAAGAAATACACTACGTTATATATGTTTTGTGGGGTGGAGATACCCTTAAAGTAATAGCATTTTTGTTATGATAATGTTTGAGCCCACATAAGTTGGAAAACAACTTTTTTTTTTTTAAATGTGGTCTTGGGGCTTGACTGGCCTGATTTTTAAACAGAAAACTTTTAGGCATGCCATTATGTGTAATTTTTATTGCTTGATATTTAAAAATGCATGCTTAATTACATTTTGTATGCTACATATGCTGTACGTGTATGCAATAGTACCAGGCACTACACCTGGGAAAGCACCAGTGGGTCTGTCCCCAACAACGGGCGTGTCTTCCCCAAAGACTGGCACTGACCATTACAGTCTGCAGAACATGTTATTCCTTACACTTATCATACACTTATGAGTATCATAGCTAAATATTTGTTCTTTTTACTAGAATTGATAAAGAACTAAACCACAAGAAAACTGAAGACCAATCAAGTGAACAGTAAAATCCTGCAAATAGACAAGATTGGATCCGTAATACATGCTGCAAATGAGACAATGTGTTCTGCAGCTTGAAAATACAATACATTGGCTTTCCTTCTACTTGTAATCTTGGAGAAATGGAGCTGACCTCTACTGAGATGTGTATCTTCAAACTTCATTGCAGAGGCAGTACAGTGCAGATCATACTGTTTAAACATTTATAAACATTGAATGACTCATCCTGCATTATTTCTGCCACACTGATTCAGGTTGTTGTGTTAATTGTATTACTTCCTTATATAATGAAGGTGCCAAAAACATTTTTAATAGCCACTGCCACAGATGCGCACATTGAGCAAACAGTCATTAGGTTTATAAAACATACATGACACCTGCCACCACGTGTAAGTGTACCAGAGGTTTCAACATAGTAACTTTTGTTTATTAAACCGTAACTTTATTTAAAGAACCCTTACATCAAGGGACAGGTAGGAATATGCAATTACACTTGCTATTATCTAAAATACTTGGGTAACAGATATAAAACTAGTAAACATGCAGTGTTTTTGTGGTGGATGTATGTTCTAAAAATTGTATACCCTAATGAGTGAAATAGCTTAAATAAGCTAAGCCATTGATACATTACCTATAACGCAAGTCTAATTTAGTTTGGTTTCTTTTAATTTACATGAAGAACATATAACTATACCCGTACCAAGATATAGCACGGTAAAAAATGGGAAGTTCCAATGGTGTTCAATTTAGACACATGTTCTTACAGTACATGGATTAAATGAGTCATAATCCAGTACTTCCATTTTTTCTGTAGAAATCCACAGAAAGTGAATTCCCCATAAAGATCAAAGAGCCAAACATGCCCTCTGTGAAATAAAGCACTTAAAGAGACTATATGCATTTTGTGTAATGATAAAAGGTTTCATTTACAACAAACTTAAAAGGACAAGTCCAGCCCCAAAATGAAAACTTACATACAGGTAAATTACCCCCCAAAACCCTAAACGGTAATAGTTTGAAATCTGAAATATATGTCTAACCTGAAATCCTGCACAATGTCCTGTTTACCATGTTTCTACTTCCTGGTTCTTCCAGTTATCAACTGTCAGTTATGGATTTGACAGTTGACATCACAGCCAATGACAATGTTAATCCACTATCTGCCTCTTCTGAGCATGCCCAGGCTCAGTACAGGTTTCTAAATTGCTCAGTTTCCATGAGGCATCCAGAAGCATAGCAGGCATACAGTAATGAATTCATAGGACAAGCTATGATAGATCAACATTTTAAAGAGGCCATTCTTTCTAAAAGATGTTCTTTTGAGGGTGGAGTTGTCCTTTAAGCTTACAAAGAAAATAGTCCTTGGTTAAACTTGTCTATTTAGTTATTAAAACATAACTGTATAATAGATGTTCTGGGGCATCTTAATTAAAGGTGTGACGTGGTAGGACATAATTCTGAATGTTCTAAACTTGTCCTGCAATGCTTATATGGATACCCTGCCTATATATGACAATATATCATCCTGTTTTATGTTGATGTAAATCCATTTTCTGTTTTAAACGAATCAATATGAATAAGCCCCATTCAAAGCAAAGAAAATGCAATTTAAATGCTAGGTCATTAATGTATATTCATTGATGAAGTGCTATATGTTTACTTGGATAAAGCCATGGTTTGTAATCCATTTTAAACTAATGTGAACAAAAAAAATAGGGATTTCGCTACCAAAAAAGATTCTTCCACTTTAAAGCAGTGTGGTATATTATTAGTTTTATAATGTCATGTCCTATATGATTACTATATTCTAAGTATAATTGCTGAGAAATTAACTTTGATTAAATATCAAATTCAGGCATATGTGCTATACCTGCAATCTGCTGGAGACAATCTGTGGGAGAGGAAGAAATATTCTAAATTTGCGTTTATATAGAGGTTTTTTTCTTTTTCTCCAAACCGCATCTGAGGCAGGCGCTTAAACTTTAGCAAAATGTGAGTTTTGAGACTTAAAGTTCTGTCTTTTTTTAGAGCTTCACTTTATTACAGCTTGATTTACAACTTTTGCCAGATTTAAGTTTCAGTCCTGCACTGTTAATGATTGGTCGTTAAGAACTATTGTCTTCAAGTTACTAGACAAAAGGATTTCAGGATAAATTGCATTTAACTACTCATTAGAACAGGTCTTTTTATTTTACATAGTAATGCAGGTTTGCAATTTTATTCAACTTATACAAATGTTAAAAATGTTACTCCTAAATCTGTTCAGCTACCAAATATTAAACAATTGGATTATATTTATGAATGTGGATAGTTTGCTGCATTTGGACTCGTGAAGAGAATTCTCAACCAAAAGAAAGTTATTTGAAAGTATTGTGAACATTCATGCAATATATTGTCAGAAGACCATTCTGAGCAATAGTGTGATTGTTGAACCAGGAATGTTGTTTTTATCTCTTTTGAAGTAGAAACACTAATTTATGTCTTCTCCATCCATTGTATAATCAAATTAGCAGTCTAGGTATTTGTAGAGCTGTCCTGTATAAAGTGTGTTCAGCCTCAATTATTGAAATGAATTAGCAGTCAAGGTGTTTGTAGAGGTTTCCTGTATAAAACAGGAAAGTGTTCACTTTGAGGATTAAGAGTCTTAGATCATAGATCTCTCTAACAAAGTATATTAAAGCGTTAGTATTTTTTCTTTAACAGAATAGATATTTTTAAAGAAATGTCCTTTCGTAATGCTGTTTAAATGCATGTGGACTAAGATTGTCTTTTACTTGTTTATCCTAATAACATTTTTAACATTGTATTCAAATTTTTTATATTTTATAATATAAGATGTAAAAAAAAAAACCCACATATTTAATGTATATAGACTGCACTCATACAAACCTGGAGGATGCATGTTCTTCTTTGAAATATTTATATTCATAAAAGGACAGAGATAATATATATTTTTATGACTTATTGTGAGCAATATTTTCTAACATGCACTCTTTTTGCCCTTTGGGGTAAATTAAGGCCATACTTGACTGTTGTAAAGTTCATACTAGACGAGTATAAATGTACTAAAATAACTAGCTGGTTTTCGTGTTCCTGTTCTGTAGTATAAATACCGTATGCAATATTGTACAACATCTCTGTAATATTCATTCTTTGCCTATTTAGAAAGAATATAATGCAAAGTAAGGTTTTGTTAAATGTTATTAAACATTACAATTGAAAAATATTTGTTGACTATAACAATTTTGCTTTCTGTTATAAGGTCCTAAAGTTATGCCTACAAGTTTTTTTGGTAGACAAATAGTGTAGCCATTTGATTGTGAATACATTTTTATAATCTTATGGGGCTTATCTCTTAAACGTTTGATATAGTATAACATTTTACTTTTCTCCTGTTTTGTAATCTCTGGAATGATATTTAAAAATAAGTGAATGGATTTTCAAAAAAAGCCGCCTAAATGTTCAGTAGAACTTTCCCCAAAGCAATGAATGGAGCATGTCTACCCCTACACTCAAAATTGCTCACTAATGTGCTACATGATTCTTACCCTGCTATATTGTTTTAGATGCCTTAACTCTCTAGAATAGTAATGAGTATTGCCCGTTTCTAGCAGAGGAATCTGCCACCTCCTCTACAGTCTTGGCCGTGACAGCTGACATCAAGAACAATGATTGACTGCATTTCTCCCTGTATATGCTGGAGCTTGTAGAGCGCAAGGAGAAGGAAGCTACTTCTGATATAACAGGCAATGCTTCTTATTACGATTCTTGTGAGTGTAAGAAAAAGGATAAATATAGGAGTTGTGTTAAGGTAGACTTGTGAGCAATGTTAGGGTTGGACGTGTCCTTTAAGTGAAACATTAACACTTCTATGATAGTACTACAAGTCATAACTTACACATCTTTCCTTCTCCCTCTTATACACTATAATAAGTTTACAACGAATAAAAATGGTTTAGAGTGAATTATTCCTTGCAAAAAGGCACATTAACTAGGGAGTAAAAATAACATTCTTTATAAATAGCTGAAACTCTCTTTTGGGGTAAAATGTTTCATCTTTTCATAGTTAATTGTGCTTTTATAAATAGGGTCCTTGTAGACAGCTTGTAAAGAAAAACAAAAAAAAACTGTTATTTTTGTACAGTTCTAAACAAATGACCTTTTAAATGCAAAGCTTTTGCTACACAACCACAATTGAGCACCTTTTGAAAATGTAACTGCGTAACTGCTGATTTGGTTATTGAAAATAATGTTAGGGATTTATCTGTTGTATTCTGTTAGATCAACTGGACTGAAAGTTTAGTTCTTGAAAACGTTTTGCTAGTCATCCGACTGGCTTTCTCAATTCAGAATGACTTGTACAACACTCTGTTGGCAATATAAGTATCCTGAAAAGTACCAATTAGCATATGACAGCCATGTGTTAGGGACCTTCTGAATGCAAGGTGGGATTGCATTGAGGCTAAACTGCACTGCATTTATGATGTTGCTCTTCTTATGTTTCGGTTTATCTTTTGGGTGTACCAATTGCTCCCTCAGTGTGTTTGGTTTAAAGCAGACAGGGATACGGTGTTTTTTGAAAATTCTTCTTAATTTCTCCGAGACCCCTGCTACATATGGGATGACCATGTTCTTACTACTGTCTTGCTTTCCTCTTCCACTGTTGGTATTTGTTATTTTCTTTCCTTCTACCCCTTTTGACAAAGGCCCAGTCCAGATATCCACAAGTTTTAAGGGCTCCACTGAGTTGTTTAGCCTTTGCCTCTGTGCTAGTAGGGATGTTCTCTAGTGGGTTGGTTTTCTGTAAACCTCTACTTACAGTTTACCATTTTCCCTGACTTTTACCAAGCAGTCCAAGAAAGCCGGTGTTTTGTTTTGTACCTCTTCCCTTGTAAATTTGATGTTTTGGTCTACAGCATAGATGTGCTCTTTGCAGGTTCTGTGGATTTTAACCCAGGTTTCATCCATATATCTGAACCAGTGGCTGGGTGCAATGCCCTTGAAGGTATTAAGAGCCTGTGTTTTCACTTCCTCCATGTAAAGGTTTGCCACAATGGGTAAAACCGGGGATCCCATAGCACATCCATGTTTTTGCTTGTAAAACTTAAACCTATATCTGAAATAAGTTGTATTCAGGCATAAGTCCAGTAGGGAACACACCTGTTCTGGGTTAATATCTGTTTTGCTGGTAAGAGTAAAGTCTTGGCCTAGCCATTTTCTTACCATTTCAACAGCCTCCTTGGTGGGTATACAGGTGAAGAGAGATGTCACCTCATAGGACACCATAGTTTCTTCTGCACTACATCTTGAATCTTGTAAGTGAAATTGTGGAAGTTCTTTAAGTGATGCTTAGAACTTCCAACCAATGGCCCTAAGATGTTTGCTAGATATTTTACCACCTTGTACAGCGATGCTGCTGCCTATAGGTCTTGATGGGCACCTTCCTTGTGTATCTTAGAGAGTCCATATATACATGGATGTGCCTCACCAGGATAGTGACGATACATTGCTTGATCAATGGCTTTATCCTTTTGAAGCTGTTGTAGTAAGTCTATGACCTTTTTCTTGTAGCGGCTGGTGGGATCCCTTGGTAAAGCCCCATATGTGTTATCGGCCAAATGTTAGGGATTTCTTGTTTACTTTGTTTTTAATTTAAAGAGTGAGAGTATCAAATGCAGATACATAGTAACATAGTAATTAAGGTTGAATAAAGACATGTCCATCAAGTCCAACCTATTCACCCTCTTATATACACTTTTCCAACATGTTATATATGTTTTTTTTTTATATATATATATATATATATATATATATATATATACACAAATACAAGGAAATGCAATATGCAGCTCAAACTTTTATTCTAAATTACTTTCAGGTGCGGTGCAAAGGACAACCGGCAATTTATACATTACTCAAAAGACTCCAACACTCAACTATACATATAAGCATAAATTAATTAGATATCACGATCAAACATATATGCAAGCAATGAAGGGTAATTACCTGCACTAAAGTTAAAATTACCTGCACCACTTCAAGGCAGCATCCCAGCATCACTCCTAACCTAATGAGTAAAGTACAATCCCTGGGGGAACAAGACCATACCTGCTTCTCTCTTTATTTAGTATGGCCCATACCACGGAATCATGGGAGCTTACAGAGCTTCTAAACCTTTTTATCTAGCTGCCTTAAAGGGGCAGGGAATAAATTTACTCAGGGAGCAAAGCATACAATAGAGCTTAGCCGTATTGCACTGCACCTGAAAGTAATTTAGAATAAAGGTTTGAGCTGCATATCCCTGTATTTGTATATAATAAAGGGCAATACGGCTAAGCTCTAAGGTAAGATGTTAAAAATAAAGGCATTCGCAAATTTTGTAAAAATGATACAGTAACGTACTGTAAATGGCTCTGGGACCTGGGAAATCCGATTCTTTCAAATCAGAATTGGTTACAATCAGATTTTTTCAGAAAGAAACTGATTGGTATACTAACCATTCAGATTCTTTCTGAAATAATCTAAGGGCACGGCCACACTGCATCGCATGTGATTTCGTTGCGTTTGCGCATGCGTTTTTTTCATTAACTATTGAAAAACGCATGCGATTGCGATTTAAAATGCGGAACGCAAATCGCAATGCACCCAAAAACGCACGTTTTTGGGGCCTTGACGCGGTTTCGAAGATATAAAAAACGCAAACGCAAAAAAAGCGCAGCAGTGTGGCCTAGCCCTAATTGTAGCCAATTCTAATTGGAAAAGAATCTGATAGGTATACTAACTAATCAGAATCTTTCTGAAAGAATCTGAATGTAACAAATTCTGTTTAGAAAATAATCTGATTAGTTAGTATACCAATCAGGTTCTTTCTGAAAGAATCTGATTGTATCCAATCAGAATTGGTTACAATCAGATATTTTCAGAAAGAATCTTATTAGTATGCTTTGTGGAAGAATCTGATTGTAACCAATTCTGATTGGAAAATAATAAATATTACTTTTACCCACCCCTACCAACATAGTACCTCCGAAAAACCCAATGTATTCCCCATGAAATTATAAATTTATTTATATAATATAAGGGATATGTAGCTGTTAAAAACCCCAATAAATTCTCACATGAACATATAATATATATGAATGAACTGGAGACAAAATGAGGGGGGTTAAAAGATGAATTAATTTTGTCTCTTCTGTTTAGAAAAATCACATAAGGCTCATTCACACTGCTGGTTTTTATAGCATTGTAATGCAGTGCATATGTTATAATACAGAGGCATTCATTGTTCTATTCAATTCAATGTACCTGTTCCTACCAGTGCTTTGCAAAGGAATAGCACCGTAAGGCTGTGGCCACACAGGCTTGTTAAAGAAGCCTTAAGCTTGGTACACACACTAGCGATAAATACCCGAAGGTATTGGGGCTTTATCGGCAATGTGTGTAGTGTCTTTCACGAATAAAGGCATGGCCGCCGAACGTTCGAGTCGGCCTTGCGGTCATTCGGAAAAGACCTAAAATTTCCCTCGGCTGTGGTATTCTCCCTATAGGGGAGTCGGCCACAGTCGAGGCAAACTCACAGTCCCGAACTTTCTCCCTATGCTGTGTATAGGTAGAACACTCGGGAATGTGTGTTCCCTGATCTTTGAAAAATAGCAGACAGGATCTTGAAAAAATCTTTACTGTGTGTACACAGCAATAGAAACATCAATTGGAGGACCCTGATATGAAGCATGACCCATTTGGCCATGTCCTGGGTGGGTACTAGTCTCCACATGAGAAATTAAATCCTGAACCTTCCTGGCAATTTCTCTGTTCTGACCTGGCAAAAAAGAGACTCGCTAGCAGGCTTTCCAAATCTCTTACTGCACCTACAAATTAAAGCACCGGAGTGTGAACTAGCAAGTATTTATTTCCGTTGATAAGACATTTGTGATAGTAAAGGCAGGACAGAGAACTTTTTGGGTGGTATTTATAAAGGTATGTAGTGATTGTAAAAATGACTGCTATTGGATGTAAGGACTGTACGCCCACAGTGGCAATTGATGTCAAGGCTGGAGTGCACCATCATAAAAATGGCTGCTATGAGTGGTACTTTTTATGACTGCCAGGGCTGTTTCTAGGCATAGGCAAACAGCTAGGGCACTCAAATGTGATGGGCTTCACTCAAATCCTTTATTTTAAAAAAAGTTGGGAAGGGGGGCACAAGGGGAAACTTGCTTAAGGCACCAAACTGGATAGAACTGGCCCTCATGATTTGCTATTAAGTTTCCTTATTGGACAAACCTTTATAAACATCATAGAAACAATATAACTTTATGAATACCACCCTTTGTGTACACGAGATTGCAGGGCCTGACCCACAATGTGTTATCTCTATGTGCGTGCTTTTTGGCCAACAATTATGCCGCGTATGGGCGATTTGTTGGCTATCCTGTTGCTGTGATCGATATTTGAGGTGTTGCAAATTTTTACAGGCCTATGTAATAAAAATTCTTATTGTTAAAAATGGTGCTACTTTTGCCCCAGCTTTCAAATGGTACATAAAATGAGTGGTTGGGGCAAAATTTTAACCATAAGAACTTTTATTACATAGGCCTGTTCGTTTTTAATCTTGAGTTTTCTTTCATATGGAAAAACATTAAAGAATTTCCAATTTCTGGATCAGGATGGGTCAGCTGTCTCTTTTTTATTTTATTTTCAGATGCATCCGTTTTAGTGTGACCATGAATCCGAGAACTGGTAAGTAGCCTTGCAGGTTGTAGACATTTTAAGGGGAAAAGTGGGAACCCTGAGGCTGTGTACACATTGACCTGATCAACTGCAGCAACTGAACATTGGTCTGATCGGAAGTATGAATAAATAGTGTGTGTGTCCTAAATCCCCATAAAGCAGTGATGCCATTTTTTACATCATGCAGGAAGTTGTAGTTTCCAAACTGGGGTTTGACATCACTGCCCTTTAGGGTTTCCCTATCACCTGATTGCGGGACTGGAGTAAAACAATCGGTCAGATGGGCCCCCCAAGGAGATTCCCCCAACACTCAATCCACAGACCTTCCAGTTTTCTTGGAGGCAGCTGGTACCCCGACAGACAGTTACGTCACTGTTACAATGCATGATACCCCCAGCACTAATGGAAGTGTGTTAATATTTGATGGCAAAAAAAAAAAAACCAAAGGAAATTACTGTCTCTATCCGTACAACAACCGTCTCATTTCATCCATCAGAACACTCGAGTCTGTCCGTCATATTGAGAGAACACGCCTCTGCTTCACGTGACCTTCACAAATGATCACGTGACGTTCGGTTGCTGAGGAAATTGTATTCACTTCCGGAGTTTCTTTGCCGGAAGCGAAGTGTTGCAGCTGTTGTTAGTGTCGGTAAGTATTGTCCGGCAAGTTCGAGCCATTTGAAAGCGAAGTCTGTTATTAGTTGGACTTGTGGCCGTTTAGGGTTGAACAGATTTTGCTTTTGTGTTTTAGGGAATAGTTGGCGCTAATATAGCACCACACACCATTTCTGTGTTTTCCTAATGAACTGGTCATTTTCTTTTTCTTTATAAAACAAATATCTCGTGTTTCTGGTGAGTGGGGTTATTTTACACAATGGTTTTACAGTTATGGCTCCATTTCCACTAGAAACACAAGCACAATGAAAGGTCCAACGCGCTATAGAAACACAAGCGCAATGAAAGGTCCAACGCGCTATATTCCATCTTAAACCAACGTTACATAGGAACATAGTAATTGAGGTTGAATGAAGTCCATCCATTTCACCCTCCTTTTTAACCCCTAACAGTTGATCCAGAGGAAGGCAACAAAAAAAAAAGGCTTAATAGGTAGGGGGGGGGGAATTCCTTCCTGACTCCAAAGTATCCCTGGCTCAACCAGATCGACAGTATATGTATTAATACCAGTAATTCTCAATATTGTTTGGTTTTAGAAACTTATCCAGGCCATTTTTAAAGCTATTCAGTGAACTTGCCATTACATCATCTGCTGGAAGACGGTTCCACAGGTTCACCGTTGTCACTATAAAGAAACCTTTCCTAACCTTAAAGGATGGTCATGTGTCATCAGAAATGGTCTGTTAGTGAGCAATGCACCAGAGAGTTTATTGTATGTAGTTTTGCGCTATTGCATGCACAAGCCAACGCGCACTCTCACACCGGCTAGGGCGCGTTGCAGTGTGGCCCTCGGCCTTATGTGATGTACCCAAGCTATAGTTTCACTTTTGCATTACTTGTAATGTTAGTAAAATGCTTTTATTAAAGTTATGCAAAAGTTAAGCAGAGCAGTGGCAATTGCAGTTCTCTGTACATCACACTGTATTTAAAATAGCATTTTTTTGTTGTGTCAAGGAAAACGCACTCTGCAATGCTTTAAAAACACACAGGTTTAATGCATTAGTGGTAGAGTTAAAATAGAATTTCTATAGAAAAACGTCTTTGCAAGTGTATTTCCAAAAACATGCATACTGTGAATAAGCCATAATGAGCTAAAATACAGAATGTGATCAATGATAATTATATTTATTAAGGATGTCAAATTCCACCTGGTATTGGTCAGGCTTCCATCTTTTTCTTCGTAATCATGCCAAATTGCTGCACTTTCCACAGACTTATGGGAAGGACACGTTTTTCAAACAGAGGTGCAACATTGCGCTGCACAGTTCTGGTGATGTATGGAGATTGTACCTTACTGCTTTATCTTTTGTGCCATCTGCTGCCCCTTTCAATTAAAAGTACAACTGTATTTGTTTGCTTTTCAAGTTTCCATGTTGTACATGAAAAATGAAAGCCATATTTTTCTGCTATATTTATGATTTATCTTCTGAATTTTGTTTGCTGTATATCATAATTTATGTGTATAACAGTTTTCAACAATAGCAATATAGAAACCTGCTTTCAAGGTAGTAAGGAAGTTGTTTTAACACAATTACATTTTTATTGTTGATAGTTGGATTTTTTACACATTTGACAGTGGAAGGTCTTCTGCATTGACTTCTGTTAGCTATGGCTTATCAGCTTTACAGAAATACAACTTTAGGAAATAGCCTTCAAGAGAGCCTGGATGAGTTAATACAGGTAAGAAAACTTTTCTGTTGACACTGTCCTTACATAGATAATACTACTATGCAATCTATGATTTGAAACTTGGATGCCCAACTTCCTACAGGTAGCAGGTCACCTTAGCTGCACTTCTGTTAATAACTGCCCCAACCCTATACTTGACACTCTTCAAACCCTGTTACCCAAAGAAACCTTTGTCACTCCAGTCTATTTCTGACCGTGATCCAGCCAATGGGAAGACTCACTTCTTGCATAGTACTTCATCCCATTGGTCATTTCTCTAACAGTCTGGAAGGCAGAGTTTGACCAGAGAGAGGAATGAATCTTTGGCTTACTGTTACTGGGGAGAGAAAGTGAGGACTTGGCGGTAAGGGCCTCACCGTGGGTTCTTATAAGTAGGAGGGTGTGGTTCAGAAAATGTATCTATCTCCAGCCAATTGGAATTTCCGTAGCTAAATCAAGGTTACGCACCTTACTTCAATCAGTGGTGTGCTGCGGCTCCTGTACGATAGAGTGGCTAGTGTTGTTATGGTAGCTAGTCACTTTTTTATGCGTTTTTAAAGGAAGTGTATACTTTTATCTAACTTTACTAACTTTGTTACATTTTTAACTTTGCTAAGGTTCCAAAGGATGTCTGCAAGTCCAATTTTATTACTGTATATACTTGAGTATAAACCGTCCAGAGTATAAACCGAGGTACCTAGGTTTAGCTAAAAAAAGGAGAAAAAGATATTGACTCGAGTATAAACCGAGGGGGTTAGTATTTGCCACTTAAGATGTTTGGAAACTACAACTCCCATCATGCTTTATTGCTGGGAGTTGTAGTTTTTAAACATCTTAAGTGGCAAATACTTACAAATAAGAGTAAAACCTTCTTTATTTGTGAATATGTATGCACAAATAAAGGAGGATTTACCCCTATTTGCAAGTATTTGCCACATGCTTTATTGCTGGGAGTTGTAGTTTTCAAACATCTTAAGTGGCAAATACTTGCGAATAGGGGTAAATCCTCCTTTATTTGTGCATACATATGCACAAATAAAGAAGGTTTTACTCTCATTTGTAAGTATTTGCCACATATGATGTTGCCCTGGTGTAGTATAGTTCTCCTACCTTGTCTGGCGGCCGCTCGCTCCTCGCTCCGCATCCTCGGTGCGCATACGGATGATGTCACTACTTGGCGCCGCAAAGTGAGAGGCGCCGGGTAGTGACATCATCCGAATGCGGATCGCGCGGCCGGCGGACAAGGTAGGAGGAAAATTGACTCGAGTATAAACCGAGGTAAGATTTTCAGGCTTTTTTTTAAGCCTGAAAACCTCGGTTTATACTCGAGTATATACGGTACATGGCCCATTAATATATTTATGTAAAGTGATCAACCACAGCTTCTTCAGTGTAAACAGCCCTAACTGTCTGCACTAGCAAACTGTGGCGCTCGCGCACTCATCCCTTACCATTCATGCATTCCTCTGCGCGCAGATGGGTCCAGTGTCCGTGTATGTTGATAGGTTTGTTTTAGTATATAGCATAGTCATGCCCTTCCAATACCCTTATTAAAGGAGAACTATACTGTGTATACATTTTTTTGCGAAAACAGTAAAAATTAAAAGTACCTTGGGCAGGGAGGTAGGACTGGTAATTTCTACCTCCCAATATCCTTTATATGGGTAGCGGCAGCACAAAGTCTTCCTGAATGCTTCAGCACTATCTTTAAAGGAGAACTAAACCCAATTTTTTATACTCCAGAATCTGAAAACAACCCCCCTAAAAACACCAATAAGCTATAAAATACCAAATTGTATTAAAGTAAATGTAATCCTGTTAAGAGCTGGATGAGGTATCTGTGTGTATGTGCAGTGTCAGACCACACCTCCTGATCTCAGTCACATGCTTCCTTGCTTAATCTGTCCTGTAAAAGGATTGGCTAGATATTATTAATGGGTGTAACCAACTGTAACAAGTTTCTGCCATTGCAAAGGACTGAGCATGTGCAGAACATAATGGTCGTTGACCAAACTGTGTGATACTAGAACGCTGAGAAGTAAAGCACAAACCATATGTTATTTAGGTAAATTTCCCAGCACCCGTATCAAAATGAGAGGTAAGACACAGATTACTGATTTTATATCAAGGTGTCCTGACCTCTGGTTCAGTTTTGTTCTGTGGCTTTAGTTGCCCTTTAATACAAAAAGGCCCAGGACCATAACCTGGCAGGTGAAAACTGTATGTGCTGTAGCTACTCAACAAAACAATATTGGGAGGTAGGAATAATCCTACCTCCCTGCCCCAGGTACTTTTCATTTTTGAAAAGTTCATTTTTGCAGTATAGTTGTCCTTTAATTTATTTTCCCTTCTCTTTACTCTTTCCATTTTCAAGAGATCTACATATGGGATAAGCCTGCCAGAACTCCCAAATCCAATACCAACAGATTTGCTTATCACAGGGCCATTAATAGTATAGATGTTGCAAGTACTGCAAACCCCAAATGAATCACTTTAAATTTGTCAACATCAAATCTCATCTTCTGCCATATGCCAACACAGAAACCTTGCTCTCAATACCCATTTCTAAGACATTTGACACTCTCTTTACACAATATAACAACCAATTCTTTAAGCATGTTCAAATAAATTTTTTTAATGCCAACAGAACTTGGTTATACATAAGTCGCCAGTATCAAAAGCTTTAGCAAAAAAAGTATACTACATCCACTGTTATGCCAGAAGCTAATTTCTCACTCACATCTTCATAAAAGCCAAGCAAGATCTTTTTCTGACTAGAACTGACTAGTTATTAGATCAGTTCTTGAGACATAGTCCAGAATGTGATACTTTTTCCAGTATCTTTCCCACCACTGTAGTTAAACTTTCAGGTCTGTAGTTACCAAGTTGTGAACGACTACCCTTTTTGAATATTGGTATTACATGTGATTGGCCAGCAAATCACAGAACAGATTGCATTGAAGGGCAGCGTGAATGGCCATTCAGATGCCCCAATTCTGCCAGCCAATCGGATAGCCACGTACATTGCTCTCTTCTCTACATTTTGTGCCTCTCAGCCTGCTGTATGTTTCAACTGAGCACTAAACCCAAAAAAATCAAATTTAAAGGGGAATGTTGGAGGGTAGGAAGAGTGCGTTTTTAAAGAAACCACACAGTGCTGAACTGTAGGGGGACGATAGTGAAGTGAACCTGATCTTAGCACAGCTCTGTGCAATGCATTTATCATCAATGTACCTTATTAAAGGGAATGAGGGTAGGAAGAGTGTTTTTAATTCAGTACAACAAACTGTAGTACAGAGCTAAGCTAAGCAATGCATTACACAGAGAAATGCATTGCACAGAGCTGTGCTAAGATCAGGGTCATTATATTATCCTCCACCTGCAGCACTGCACCATGTTCTAGAAGTGTACATATTAAAGGGGAATGTTGGAGGGTATGCCACTTGCAGCTCTGCACCATGTTGTTTCTATAAATGTACATATTAATAGGAATTATTGGAGGGAATGCCAATTAGAGGGATGCAAACATGTTATATAAAATTAATGCAGCAGGTGAGCTGCCTGTGGGAAGTTTTGCATAAACAAAAACCAACTTCCAACTAGGGTTCCCACCTTTGCCTTTAAGACCCGAACACTTATACAGGCCTATGTATTAAGATTTCTTATCCTTAAAAATGGTGCAAATTTTGCCCCAACCAATCAGATTTTAAGAACTTACATAGGCCTGATAATATGTACACAACAAAAGGTTGTTGGTATTTTCTTTAGAAGTATGATGCAGGCTGATACAGTTTGTATTTAACGCAATGGTACTTAGCACTGCAACATGTAGATTTAATACGTGTTTGGGTCTAACCGGCAAAGGTGACCTGTAAAATACATTGCACAGAGCTGTGCTAAGACCATGTTCAAGTCAATATGCTGAACCTGCAGCTCTGAGCTGTTTTACCTTTTAAAGTGGTCAGTTCAATTCTACTGGGGGTGCACGTTTCCCTTTAAGACTCAAACTCTTAGGGTTACTCCCACTAGCTCGGTTTGGGAACTGATTGTGCTAGTGGGAGTGCAGGCATGTAATAACCAGCTCCACTACATGCAATGCGTTTTAGTGTGCTATTAGAGTGCATGCGATCACCATTTTTGGTCTGTATTTCATGTGCACTGCTAGGGTCCAATTCTGGAAGCGGAACACCCATGCACAGAAGTGCAAACCCGAAATTGAATCGCAAGCATCGGATGCGGGGGTGATTTTTGCATAGCCCCCGCATCCAACGCTAATATGGAGTTAAAGTTGCTCTAACTGGTAGCGAACCGGCTAACATGACTTTAACACCATATATCTGCCTAGCGAGTCTGGGTAAATAAGGGTTAACAACTTGCTTTCTAAATACATATGAAAAGGGTTAACACCTTCCCCCACTCTGTTTGAGCAGGAAAATCTGCTAATAATATTCACTGCTATCTCTGATGATTGGCTGGGAGACACTGGCAGGTGGGGACTCTGATTTCAACTGTTACATGCAGCTTAGCGTAAGGGGAGTGGGAAGGTAGCTAGTTAGCATGTGTAGAAGGTGTTTTGGTATCTGGACCACCAGGAAGAGGCAACACTAGAAGCCAGCCATGACATCATAGATTGCCAGTACTCAGAAATGTTCTATAAATGATTTCTACACGAAGAGGCTAAATTCAGAGGTGAGAAACAAATAGTTTTACTACGGTAATTGACAGTTATAGAGTTTGTGGAGCTGCCTTTGTATTTTGGATTTAGTTCTCCTTTTAATTATAACCTATATAGGCCTATAAATACATTGTGTGTCCTTCAAAGGTGAGCAGGTGCCGCAGATGAGTCCCTTGAGGTCAGTTGGGTTGGCACCCCTGGCCATTACTTGGCCATGACCTGGTATATGACTGGTACTGTAGCTCTGTATTAATAGTTCATATAGTTCGTAACCCACATTTTGTGCCTGTGTCAGTGATGTATAATTAGGCATTACCATTAATTGTATTCATCAGCCTTCTTAGTACCATGAATGCACAAGGCCATACAGATGCAATTACAAATGCATGTGTGGTGATAATTTTTATTAGAATATGTCTGTAACATGCGGTGGTAACCACATTCACGGCACTAACCAATCCCCCATACATGTTATGACTGACTGACTGACAGCAGTAGTAGTTTGTCTGTAGTCTTCTCTGGCCCTATTTAGCTCCCACACATTGCTGAAATTTGGCAAACGCAAAAAACTTTGGTAAAAGCTTTGCCTTCTCTGTAAATTGTTAACACATCCTCTGCCTTTATACAAAAAATTTACTAAAATGTTTTTGAAACTGTAGTGTTTAGCTTTTATTTTACCATTTGTTATGTCTTCTTTCATGCTTTGTGCAGTCTTCTTCTTTGTAAACTCTGTTTTGTTGACACTTGAAACATTTAGAACGGGTTATGGGCTGGGAAAGTGTGGCAATAATGGATACTGATAATCATTGAGAAGTCCTTGAAGAAGAAAATTATTATTATTTTAATGCCAGGTAATTCTCAGTTGAGAAAGTTTTGAATGATTTTGCCCGATTTGTCCATAAGCGAGTATAAATGTGTTTTATTGACAAATTAAGATTTATCTGTGGTGATTTTATACATATATAATTTTTTTTTTTTTTTTTTTACAAGAAATGCTTTTTCTAAACTCCTGACTTCTTTATTCTTTGCAGTCACAGCAGATCAACCCTCAACTTGCACTTCAAGTTCTATTGCAGTTTGACAAAGCTATTAATTCAGCATTGGCACAACGGGTCAGAAACAGAGTTAACTTCAGAGTAAGGTTTATATGCTGATCAATACTTGTCAATCTATAAATTTAATCGCATTATTCGGATACACTTCCTTAAAAATTACCTTTTTTTTATTTGATAGGATATCCTATTTCAAAACTTAAAGGAGAACTAAACCCATTTTTTTACACTCTACTGAACATGTTTTTAGATTTTACAGAATCTAAAAATATGCCTTCTAAAAACACAAATATAGTGTAAAATCCCACTAAAGTAGATGACAAATGTAACCCATTGAATAACTGGATGAAATAACAGTGTATGTACAGTGACTGGCCACACCCCTGATCTCAGTCACATGCTCCCTTGCCTATTCTGTAAAAGGATTGGCTAGAGGCTACTAGTGGGTGTGACCAACTATAAAAACTTTCTGCAGTATCTTGGGACTGAGCATGTGCAAAGAACATAATGGTCAGTGACCACACTGTGCAATACTGGAACACTGGGAAATAAGACACAAACCTCAGACTAGGAAGGTAAATTCTCAACAACCATATTAAAATGAGGTGAGACACAGATTACTGCTTTTATATCAAGGAGATCTACCTTCTAATTTAATGTTTTTCTGAGGCTTTAGTTCTCCTTTAATGTATCTGTATAAAATTATTGTTGACACCTGTCATTACAAATCAAGTCAAGTATTTGGATATAAGCAATATGGAGAACCATGTACATTTATTTGTTGACACATACTTTTGATTTGACTAATAATGAAGCATCCACCAATGCACGCTTTTCACATGCGTTGTAGTCTGGCCTAAGTGATTGAATAAACACGTTTTACTTCGACTCTCTGTGCTGTGGATTATTGTGTATGTGTCTTACTATGTTTGAAAGTGTAACTTTCTTTGTAATGGATTGGATGTAAATGTTTCATATTCTGTGTAAACTGAATATCACCTAATCAATGCCTTAAAGGGCATGTCCACCCCCAAACTAAAATTTAACCCCATACTAGCCCCACTGTACAGTTTTAAAAAAAATCCTTACCTTACAATCCTGCTCCTTATGGTTCTCCTGCAATCCATGTCCAAAGTCCAGGAAAGTGAAGAGTAGTGGCTGTTTTCCTGTCCAAATGTTGCTGCCTTATGTCTCTCCTGCGGGAGGGATGGTGACATGCGCACAGGAACCCTTTCACCCCCTCCCGATCTCTTCAAATATTTCCCCTAGCGTAAAAGCTTTTATACATATTGTAGGGAGTATCCTCCCACCCCCAACTGCTAACTTAAAAGTTTAAAAATCTTTTCCAATCTGTAGTTACAGCTTCTGGCTGCCAGCGTCTCCTCCATTGCTGGCATCCGCGGCTGTGATTGGCTGCCTCTCAGCCACTCACAGCCACGGCTGCCAGTTTGGCCCCCTGCTATTAGATCCGGCAGGCAGGGAAGCCCAACCAGAGTGACGCTGGAACCAGGAGCTGTAAGTAGAATTAGGAATCAATTTTTAGGCTTTTAACTTAGCGGTTGGGGGTGGGTGGGTATGCCCTATGGTATAAATGAATGTTACTATGGGGGGTGGAGATGCTCTTTAATTACATTTGTTGTTTAATATATATTTAAAGTAACCAGTTCATATTTGTCTTTTCTTTTTTTCTTTTTTTTTTTTTAGGGATCGTTAAATACCTATAGGTTTTGTGATAATGTGTGGACCTTTGTGTTGAATGATGTTGAATTTAGAGAAGTCACAGACTTAGTGAAAGTGGATAAAGTAAAAATTGTTGCCTGTGATGGAAAAAGTAAGTTTTTTTTCTTATTTAATATGTTTCAATATAAAATAATCTTCTTCCAAATTAAAGGGCTTGTTCTCAAAATTACATTTTCTATATAGCTACTCACACAGCTGAAAGGATGTTGGAAACCTTATATAGAATTATAGATGGGGGGGGGGGTTTAAACAGTACAGTGGTCCTTTACCATTTGTTCTTCTTTTATAGAAAGGATCGTGTTTGCACTGGTCTTTTTAATTAATTTGTGTTTTTTTATTTTGGGGGTGGGGTTACTGTTGCATTAAAGGTTTATTACTAAATAATGGATGATTTATTGTATTGTTCAGGATAAGCAGACGTTTTGTGAAGAGTGCCAAGTTCTTTTCTAGCACTTACCCAGTGGGAGAAAAAATGGACATTAGAAGGATAGCGTGGGCACGAGAGACTTTGCCTTGCGTACAGTGTGTTACCGTTTTTAGACTTAATAAGTTGTTAAATTAGGCACTGCAAATAAGTCAGTGCAGTGGTAGTGGTCCCACTAAGTGTGCTGTACTCCAGTCCAATTTTTTGTGCGTATCGCATGTGTTTCGATAATACAGATGTGTATTGGAGAGTGGCACACATACCGTATATACTCGAGTATAAGTCGATCCGAGTATAAGCCGAGGTACCTATTTTTACCCGAAAAATTTGGAAAAACTGATCGACTCGAGTATAAGTCGAGGGTAGAAATTAGCACCACTACTGCCTTCTGATTCTGTGTTGTTTTTAGGCTTTAGTTGCCCTTTAAATGGACAGCAGAATTCACATACATGAATCCCATACAGTAATAGCCAAATCCAGTACCAGTAACCTCCAATTCTTTGGCACTCCAGATGTTTGGAAACTACAACTCCCAGCATGCTTTGTTGCTAGGAGTTTCAGTTTCTAAACATGTGGAGTGGCAAGGTTCAGTAAACTTTTAATTAAGCTTACCATAATTAACAATTCTCCTGACCCCCATATAGTAAAGGGCCCTCTGACCCCATATAGTAAAGGGAACTCTGACCCCATATATTAAAGGACTCTGACCACAATATTTAAAAATGTCACCTGAGTAGTAGTTTCAAGTTGTCCTTTGCACTGTACTAGCAGCTGTTTTTGCCCCAAACTGAGGAGACCCATCAGATTTACAGCATCCAGTGACAGGGAGTGAGTCCAGCAGCCAGAATACAGGAAACAGGAAGTGTAAAGGCAGATCAGCTCCTGTAACTTTCTATGCAGGTTAACACAGCGCCACCTACTGATTACTATCTGTAATTGCAGAATTTGGATCTAAATTTGGACTTGACCCGAGTATAAGTCGAGGTTAGGTTTTCAGGCTAATTTTAAATCCTGAAAAATTCGACTTATACTCGAGTATATACGGTATCAAATAATGCATGGTAGCACGTAGCAAAAATCCTGCATGTGTTGCCATGCATTTAAATGAAAAAAATATTTCCACAGGAGGCCTTAATACGATCCAAAAAGTGGTATTGTTTATTCAGGTGCATAATCCCTCCTGTGGAAATCACTTTTTCATTCTACAGATATATAATGCCAGAAACAGGACGAGATTGAACCAGGAGGTGGCTATACTAAGGACGTGAGTAAATTCCTTACATTTGTTGCCATGCATACAAGCAGGACCTAGCTCCTCATATTACTGAAAAATGCAAAGACCCAAACTATCAGCCCAGTCTAGTATGAACACACTCCAAAATCAATTACTACTT
This sequence comes from Hymenochirus boettgeri, assembly GCA_019447015.1. Lineage (NCBI taxonomy): Eukaryota > Metazoa > Chordata > Amphibia > Anura > Pipidae > Hymenochirus > Hymenochirus boettgeri. The sequence goes on from CM033471.1 coordinate 179,730,201, forward strand.
AAAGGAATAGTTAACTAAAAAAGTGAACTATTCCTTTAATGCATTGATTGAAGAATGGGGGATATGCTATGCCTTCGGGAATGAAGGGGAGCAAATTTACTTTTCACGCGATCCACAACTGGATGCAGTGTCCGGTCCGGACTGCTATAGCTCCTTAACCTCCCGCCTCACCTACCTCAATGCATTAAAGGAATAGTTCACCGTTTCCCTTTTACATTAGATTGACAAAATATAATTGATATAGAGAGTAAAATCTACTGAACCTTGCTCAGGTTAAAAAAAATTTCAGTCGAATGTATAGTAATCTGACAGGTTTTTGAGACTTCTTTATCTATTCCTAATAGTACAAACAAGCATTCACATTAGATAATCTGTAAAGAGTTTCAGTGAAAAATTAAACTGTTTTTCTGTGTTTCTATGATGGATTCAGTTTCAATCAACAGTTGATCATTTTATTGGCAAGCTGATTAAAATTTAAAGGCACAACACAATTCGTGTATGGCTAGCCATAGGTAAATAAAGCTTTTCCCAAATATAATTGTGGGGGCTAAATTAGGAGGTAAATCAAAACCTATATGCCAAGTAAGCTGTGTGATAAATTAGTTAAAAATTTATAGGGCAAGTCCAGCCCTCCAACAAAAATTTACATACAGGTAAATCACCCCCCAAATCTCTAAACTGTAATAGATTGAAATCTGAAATGTATAAGTCTAACCTGAGATTCTGCACAATATCCTGTTACCCCTGGTTCTTATTCTTATGAAATTTTAGTAGAGTAACGCACTATTTCAGATTTTTTAATTTTTTATTGTAACATGCTGGAGTGCACAACGTTTCGGGGTCCTCCCCCTTCCTGGTTCTTCCAGTTAGTTATAGATTTGACATCACAGCCAATGACTGAATGCGAATCCCTTAGCTGTCAGTAAATTGCTGAGTATCCATGAGGCATACAGTAATTCCATAGGATATAGGAAAGTTGTCCTTTTAAATGGTAACTGTGGTCTAAAAATGACTTTAGGTAAATTGACAGGAATTGCTTTCCTGAGGATTTTTGCAATTTACTTTCATTATTTATTTTACATAGTTTTGAAGATATTTACATTTATATGTGTGATATGGTTGCAGCATCACCAGATCCCCAGCACTTCCTGCACTGAAACCATGCGACAGTCCCTCTTCTGTGTTTCCTCCTCCTCATGGGCCCCCATGGCCCCTCCCCTTGCAGCCCCTTGGGCCTTTCCCTTGCAGCCTCCTGGGGACCCTCCCACTCGTGTGCTCTGGGGACCCTCCCTCTTGTGGGCCCCATGGCCCCTCCCACTCGGGGCTCCTCCCACTTGCTTGCCCCGGGGCCCCTCCCTCTTGTGGGCCCCTCCCACTCAGGGCCCCCGAGGCAAGTAAATTAGGGGCCACAGGACCAGCTAGTGTGCGGAGCCACAGAGTCCATGAGTGGGAGGAGGCTGCAAGGGCAGGGGACACAGGGCCCACGATTGGGAAGGGCCAGCAAGTGGGAGGCATTAAAAAAAGCAGTGCTCTGGGTTGTGCTCTTCTCCCCACCCCCCTCCTACCCTTCTGTCATGCACTGAGCATGTGCCAACCACAGATTAGAGAAGGAAATAGTATTTCTGACCGCAGATTCAGAACCTCCCACCCCCTAACTTTCTGATCAGTGATTTCTTCATATATTGGGCTGTGCAACATGTAGAGAGGTGGTTGATGGCTCGTTTTAAAGGTATGAACCTGGCCTTTCTTTTAAAATAAACTTGTTTGGAGACCACAGTTCCCCTTTAAGGAAATGTTAATCTTTTTTCCCTTTTTTTTTTTTTTTTTTTTTTAGATACTGGCTCAAACACTGCAGAGTGAAAGAATGTGAATGCAACACCTACTGGTTTCTAAGGAGCAACTGACTTCAAAGAATATCATGGACAAGACTGTTTATTTATTTCACATATAAAGCCAAAAGAAACTACCGTAAAGCATTCAGACAAGATTTTGTTAGCAAATATACTTACCTGTAGCGCACAGATTCCTGTATACATTTTTTTTAATTACAGGTGTAAACTTAATTTTCTTTCTTTACTCCCCTTTTTTTAAGTTTATGAAATATATCTAATAAACTTTTATTTAATAAATGTGTTGTACTAGGATTTCTTTAATCAAGTGATGAAAATCGAAATTACCAATACTGGTTGTGTAAGAAAGTGTTTAACCCCCCCCCTTCTTCAGGGCACTTAATAGGAAGCTTTAAAAGTCGTAAAATATTAAGATCTTGTCAGTTATCATGCTAATTAGATGTGGAAAAATAGACAAAGTTGCACATATATAACCATATTCTTTAAAGAGCATGCATTTGGGTATGATGTGGCATATGTATCTAAATGCTACATATGTGAAACATGTAGGGATACCTAGTAAAAACACGCAGCATGGCTGAATTAGAAATAATCAGAGAGATTCAATAAAAGTTCTTATCATTAAAAATGTTGCCAATTTTGCCCCAGCCAATCAGATCTTTTGAACATTTGAACTTTTTTTTTTTTAAACCCTACCTAACAGTTGATCCAGAGGAAGGCAAAAAAAAAACCAGCAAAAAAGGGGGGGAAATTCCTTCCTGACTCCAAACGGCAATCGGAAAGTATCCCTGGATCAACTAGATCTATATGCATTAATACCAGTAATTCTCAATATTTTTTAGTTTTAGAAACTTATCCAGTCCTTTTTTAAAGCTATTTAATGAACTTGCCATTACCACATCTACCACCATTCTCACTGTAAAGAAACCTTTCCTAACCTGAAGATGAAACTTCTTTTCTTCCAGCCTTAAAGGATGTCCACGTGTTCTGATATGACCTATTAGTGAACAATGCACCAGAGAGTTCATTTTATGGCCCATTAATATATTTGTATATGGTTATCATATCCTGCATTAGCGCATCCCTGATAATTACATTTGTGTGCCCCTACTAGACCAAATAGTCTGCAAAACCTTTTTAACATCATACCTTAAATAGGTATATTTATAGAAACAATATAGTGTAGATCTTGGGAGGGAGGATCGTGTAGCACCTGATATCTGCGTATCTGTGCAACACATTTCTCAATAGTGTACCTGTTTTAAAGGGTCACTATACTCAACTTTAAATTATCTGAAAGTACAATTTGAGAGAAGTAAAATGGTGCTACTCACATATTTATCTGTGCTTGCTTTGTCATTAAATTAATGTTTAGTGAGTGCTCCTAAATGCCCCCCACATAGCTTACTCAATGCCTTCTTGTAGTGTCTGCGACACTTAAAAGCTCTGCATAGCCTCACTTTAGACCCTGCTCTGCTTACACCTCTCCCCCCTGCCTTCTTTTCCCTGCTGATTCTCTTAATTGTTGCAGAAAGTGTGCTGGCAGGCAGCCAAAGGTCCCTGTACAGGGTCAGAAATGGGACCTTATAATTTCTGTTTCTGGAGTAACAGGTGTTTCACTGAAAATGTGATTTCAAATGATGTTTTCTTAGAATCTACAGCTCAAATTTAAAATCTGAAAAAAGTTTTTAAATAGTGGGATTAAAACTGGTCCCTACTTGCAAGTAGAATCATTTTTAATATGGTTTATTGTTTGCTTTATGCATTAAAGGAATAGTTCACTGCAATAGCGAACTATCCCTTTTCTACATTGATTGAAGCCAGGGAGGTTAAGGAGCTATGCCTTACCTCCCGTTCTTCAATCAATGTTTAGATAGCCAGGAACGAACTAAACAGTCGGGAACTGTCAGAGAGGCCCCGCTAGATCGCGTGAAAGGTAAGATTTTCAGAAGTTTGTTTCTGGCTATCTAAACATTGATTGAAGAACAGGAGGTAAGGCATAGCTCCTTAACCTCCCGGGCTTCAATCAATGTAGAATAGGAATAGTTCACTATTGCAGTGAACTATTCCTTTAAAACAACTAGTTTTAAATTTGGGTTAGATTTTTTTTTTTTTCTATTCCAATTGGAAAGCAATTAACTGGACACAGAGAGGGCAATGCACCAAGAAGCACACCACTCACTGGTCACGCTAACCAATATTGCGACTTTAACTTCTTCATTTCAGCGTCTGCGTGGCTAACACGGAAGTTAACCATACAGCTGCTAGTGACAAAATAATTAATGGCACTTTACGATGCACTGAGAGCCGCTATCGACATATAACATCAGCGCCAAGTTTGCACCAAGGAGGTAATGCACATGAAAAGTGCGAACACATTTGTGCTACAATTTGCACAATTTGTGCAATGCCATGCGTTTCTTACGTGCTTGACAGGGAGATTCAATAAAAGTTTTTAGCGTTTAAAATGGTGCTAATTTTGCCCCAACGAATCAGATCTTATTTAGTATTTGTAAGCTTACATCTGATTGGTTGGGGCAAAATTAGCACCATTTTAAACAATAAGAACTTTTATTGAACAACCCTGTTACAGTGTGTGAGAAATGTTAGTGTGGCTTACTTCTAAGCGGGGTTTTTTTATTTGTACTGGAAGATTGGTTTCATTTTTTTTTTTTAGAAAATCTGCTAAAAATTTTAAATTTCTAAAAAGAACTGCATCTAGAATTCTGCATGTGTGAATAAAAGAAACAGTACTATGAAACTAGTTTGTTGGGGTTGTTATGCTCTGGGTCAGTCTGGGGCTATTTGCACACACAACAGAATTGGAATTTTGCTGGCACTGAAAGAATTAAAAAGCTGTGTATACAGTGCTGCCGTTCAATATAAAGTATTAGACTACCTCTATGGTATTGTATGGGTGATTGTACATTTCCAATGTACCTGTTAAGTGTGATGTTGGAGGGTATGCATTGGGTTTTTGAAGACTGCCGAGTCAAATCTAGACACCTTTGAAACTGACCAGCTGACCCGACACTAATAGAGAGTGGTGGTAAATGGAGCTACATCTATGAGGGTTAAAGATCTAAGTGGAGTGCATCAGGGTTCCATACTGGGGCCAATTCTTTTTTTATCTGTTTATAAATGACTTAGAAGGGATCATTGAGAGCAAGGTCTCTGTGTTTGCTGATGACTTATTATGCTTTATGAGCTTTGTAAACTTCAAATTATGTGCAATTGCTGCAAGCTGACCTAGTTAAATTACCAAAATGAGCGGCAGAATGGCAGATGAGATTCAATGTTGATAAATGTAAGAAGATGCATTTGGGATTTCAAGGACAACTAAAGCCTCAGGTCAACACTCTTTCAGAAGGAAGAGCACCTTAATATAAAAGCAGTAATCTGTATCTCGCCTCTCATTTTGATATGGTTGTTGGTAAATTTAAATTTCTAACATGGGGTTTGCGTTATATTTGCCAACATCCCAGTAACATAATGGTCAGTGTGGTCACTGACCATTGTGTTCTTTACACATGCTCAGTCCTAACATACTGCAGGAACATTTACCTGACAGGAAGCATGTGACTGAGAACAGCGGTGTGGCTAGTCACTGTATATACAGAACGTTATTGTATCCAGTTCTTCAGGGAGTTACAATTACTTTAATGTTATTTATTGTAGTGGGATTATTGGTGTTTTTAGGGTAGATACTTTTAGATTCTGGAATGCAAAAATTTGAGATTAGTTCTCCTTTAATAATCCTTGTGCCACCTACACCATAAATAACTCTGTGCTAAGTGAATCTCTAATGGAAAAAGATTTGGGGGTTCTGGTAGACCTAGCTGTAGCAAACAATGCCAGACAGCAATGGCTAGAGCTAGCAAGATCTTGTCTTGTAAAAAGAGGGGGATAGATTCAAGAGAGAAAAACGTCCTCTTTACAAGGCACTGGTAAGGCCTTATTTGGAATATGCAGTGCAGTTTTGGAATCCCATATACAAAAGGGACATCTTGGAAATGTAAGCAGTTCAGAGAAGGGAAACTAAAATAATAAAGGGAATGGAGGGGCTTGACTATGCAGGCAGATTACTACAAACACATAACTGGATGCACTTAGAGCCTATAAGTAAACAGAAAGCACTACCCTAAAAAACATCAGTTCAAGACAGAAAAGAAAACAATGTAGGGGATTATGTGCTGTATCAAATATTTATTAAACATAAGAACAGAGCCCCTGACTGGGATACTCCCACGCCCACTTCCCCCCCTACTGATCTAACAACCAGAACAAATGAACCTAACAACAAATCGGATCACATTACAGTAAGTAAGCGTATTTATCAGTCAAATGTATCCCTATTTAGTCTGAGTAAGACATCAGTGCACGGAAGCGTCTAGTCACATCAAATAGTCACACCTGTCGCCTGGAGTGCATATGTTGGCAGTAAACACACTCGCCACACGGGTAAGTGCCTATCAAACGATCACCTCTCTGTAGAGAAATGAGGTTCCTGCTGAAGTGACTAGGAGTGAATCTCCTAGATTTGATCCTCTCCTAGCAGTGACAGATGGATATTCTGTAACAAAAGATGAGAGTGAAATGTAATTTTTGTGTATATGCCAATTTTTGGATAGCCTTTGTTTCACTATTTTCCAATCAGTGTTGTATTGTGTGATAAATCTTAATACAGACTCAGAGTTAGTGCTGGCCCTCTGTAATATATTGTGTTGTGTATGTTGTGAGACCGAGTGTAGAGATTTGGGATTTCCCAAATATGTATGTTGGAACCTGATTTCTGAAGAGGCAGCCTCCTTGTTATAATCCCTGGTAAGGGTGCGATTCATTGGTCCATTTTTTTGATCCAGGGGAATTTCCGATTGCCACTTGGAGTCAGGAAGAAATTTTTTTCCCCTTCATAAATTTGGTGGGGTTTTTTTTGCCTTCTTCTGGATTAACAGTTAGGCAGGAAATGAGGATATTGCAAGATGGGCTGGACTGGATGGACATATGTCTTTATTCAACCTTAAATACTATACTATTTATTAAGGAAGTCTAGAAATCCCATGAATTCCCATGAATTCCTGTACAGAACCTCTGCAGAGGACAAAAATGTCATCTACATATCTGTGCCACACCTCAACTTGTGAGGTGTGGCACTGATACCGATCTGAAAAGACCACCTCTCCCACCAGCCAAGGAACAAATACGCATATGAGGGGGCACATTTTGCCCCCATCGCTACCCCTCTGACTTGAATGTAGTACTTATTATCAAAAGTAAAGTAGTTATTGTACAGTGCAAAGTTCAAAAGTGATAGAATGAATGCATGTCTTTCTCCCTGACTGATCGGTTCCATATCTAGAAAGTACTTCACTGCTGCCTTACCTATTTCATGTCCAATGCTTGTGTAGAGGGACTCCACATCTAGGGTGATAAGTAAATAATAATCTTCTACCTGTATATTCTGTATTTTGGTGATAACATCACCTGAGTCCCGTATATACGAATCTAGAGACAAGACATGAGGTTGTCCACCCCTCTTTTGAAAAATTAATATGTGGTAGATTAGCCCCCAAAACCTAGACATCGTTTAAGTCTCAAGCTCTAATTCGGCTTCCACACAGAGATATTATACTTACATCCTCCTGGCTCCACCGCCGCTTCCGGGTTCTTCTTCCAGTCTCCACTGTGGCTGCTCTGTTCTTTTTCTGTTCCCGAGCAGCCGCAGTAGAGACTGCTCCGGGAATGGCAGTCAGTGATTGGCCGTGACATCACAGTCACAGCCGACACTAACTGCCTTACCCGGAAGTGCAGAGCCACTGCAGAGGAGCGAGGAGGAGCATGTAAGTATAATATCTCTGTGTGGGAGCCGAATTAGAGCTTGAGACTAAAACGATGTCTAGGTTTTGGGGGCTAATCTACTACATATTAATTTTTCAAAAGAGGGGTGGACAGTCCCTTTAAGAACCCCAATGCCTGAAACAATGGGTCTACCTGGAGGCATGTCCATATTTTTGTGGGCTTTAGGCAACATGTTGAATGTGTGCGTAACCAGTTTCTCAACTAGCAGAAAATCATATTCCTTCTTTGTAATCACCCCTCTCAAATGGGCATCACTTACTATGTTAGTAAGACGTTTCTGTATTGATTCTGTATGATTTGAACACAGAGGGCGATAGTTAGAGGCGTTACCCAATTGCCTAAGGGCCTCAGCACAATACGCTTTCTCCGACCACAAAACTATGTTCCCCCCCTTGTCGGAGTGTTTGATCACAGTATTTGGTAGATCAGAAAGTTCTGTGATAGCCTTGAGTTCAGAGGATGTGAGATTGCTGTTACCTGTGTTAAAACGTTGGAGATTTTGAATGTCCAATAACGTGTCCTTATAATAAAAGTCAATACTTGGAAATTCCGAGAAAGATGGTGTATAACGGGATTTAGATTTGAAGGATGTAACCATGGTTACTTCAGATTCAGAGGATACCGTTTCTGATGGTTAAGTGGTAGTATGGGTTTGGGAAGAATCATTTCTATCGAACTTAGCTCCCAGTGCTAATCTCCTACAAAACAGAAATAAATCTTTTGCTAATTCAAAGGTATTAATATGCTATTCTGGGCAATAGGAAAGTCCTTTAGCTAGTCAGTGTGTGGGTGGTCAAGTTTATAATCTGGAAATCATTCTCCTGTGCTGTCCCTCCATGTTGCATATTGGGGAGTGAGTTTGGTCTGAACTCTCTGTTGGCTCCTTAGCACACGACTTGGGCCTCCCCTTCCTGATTCTGTGTTGCTGTCTACCCCTATAAAAAAGATTCTGCCTCACTTTCAGACAAGTCAGATGTATATGTAGGTCTTTTTCTATTGGCCTGTCTTCTATGTTTAGGTGTACATCTTGTACATATGCTTCCACTGGTATACTGTGCCACTGGCGTAATCTCCCTTATCCCCAAGTAGCTTATTCCTTTTCGTTTTAGCTACTCCAAAGTTTGCACCAAAATGGTGGGCTGTGATATACACGCGAGAAGAGATAGTCTATGTAAGTTGACAGGAACGTCATGCCCATCTCGCGAGATACAAATTTATGAGGTAAATTTGCCCCTGGATCCTGATTGGGTCCCGTAGCCTTTATTAACTTCCGGCATGGAAGAGTGTTTTAGCTCCATTGAAAAAGCTCATCTGCAGAGTGAAACGCATTTGGAGCTCGGTTGCCTCCCCCCTTGCCAGCATTTGAACCTGAAACACTGAATCTTCATGGTCTTCCACTGCTGACAATATGTGACTAGGCACTTCTGTGCATTGATGTCTTAGTCAGAATGAATAGGGATACATTTGACGGATAAGTATAAAGCTTACTTACCGTAATGTGATCCGATTTGTTGTTAGGTTCATTTGTTCTGGTTGTTAGATCTGTAGGGGGAAGTGGGCATGGGAGTATCCCAGTCAGGGGCTCTGTTCTTATGTTTAATAAATATTTGATACAGCACATAATCCCCTACATTGTTTTCTTTTCTGTCTTGAACTTATGCAGGCAGATTAGACAAGTTACATGAAGGAATCCCCCCCCCCCTGCCATTTTTTAACAGGTTTTTTTTTTGCCTTCCTCTGGATCAACTGTTAGATAGGGATAAAAAGGAGGGTGAAAAGGTTGGACTTTAAGGAAGCATGTCTTTATTCAACCCCAATTACTATGTTACTATGTTATTAAAGATTATGGCGTTCTAGTAGATAACAAGATAACAGACTTAGCTGTAGCGAACAATGCCAGACAGACATGGCCAGAGCTAGCAAGATATTGTCTTGTATTAAGAGGGGAATAGATTCAAGGCCTCATTTTTGAATATGTGGTGCAGTTTTGGAATCCCATATACAAAAGGGACATCTTAGAAATGGAAGGAGTTCAGAGAAGGGCAACTAAAATAATAAGGGTCTTGACTATGCAGACATATTAGACAAGTTAGGGCTGTTTAGGGCATGCTTTAGTTGTGTTGTAGTTTCCAAAATCTGTATGGGAATTCTGCTGTTAATTTAAAGAGGAGAGAACTTAACAGTAAGTTTTAACTTTGCACTCCTTACCTGCATCAATGTAGCTCACAGACTCAGTATTCAATCCGGCTGCCACACGCTGCGTAAGTACTGTTGATATGCTGGCTGACGTCACTACTCGGCGCCAGGCAGTAGTGACTTCAGCCAGAATATCAATAGTACTTGCGCAGTGTGCTGCAGCCGGATTCAATACAGAGTCTGTGAGCTACATTGATGCAGGTTAGGACTTGACCCGAGTATAAGTCATGGTTAGGTTTATGGTTTATTTTAAAACCTGAAAATCTCAGCTTATATTCGAGTATATACGGTATTTAATTAGGCAATTAACTAAAACTTGCATTAAAAGCATTGCATATGCCACTTTTAAAAAGCTGTTTGGGCTGCACCACAATCAATCATAATTTGATTAAAACAATCCTTTATTCATATTTTTAAAACAGACACGGGGAAGGTTTTAAGGTCAGTGTGTCTGATGCGTTTCGGGAAAAAGATCCTTTAACCATAGACAAGTTTTCCCACCTGCCAGTCGACATATTTATAAACAATATAGCCAATCAGCTTTCGGTTATCATTTAAAGATATAGTCATCACAAATAATTGGTAAAATCATGAAGATAATCATATCTATAGCCCAATTATTACTTTATTAATCTGGCTTGAAAAAGCCAAATTACTGTTCTTTCTATTTCTTCTTCTTTTTCTTCTTCCATTTTATTCTTCTGCTTTTTTGGACCTTATCTCCTCCCACAGTTTTTGAGCTAGAGACATGAAATTCAGTACAGACGTGCGGGGCATAGAGTAGAAGTGTGCTATCTTCTAGCTAAGGAATCCGTGGAAGCGTTACGGCGTTATCTGCAAATTTCCGGACATTTTTTCCCATAGACTATAATGGTAACAATTCTCTAATGTGCATATTTCAAAACAGTTTTTTTCATGGTCATAAATACAAATGGTGATACCCCCAACCCCCCACACAGCCCCAGGTACACCCACCTACTGACCTACCTTTCCATTCCCATGGAAGCCATATTTAAAGGGTAACTAAAGTCAAAAAAACGAATTTAGATTTAACCTCAATAAAAGATAGTTTTGTGGTTATAAACGCAAAAAAAGACATACCCCCTCAACCAGACCCAGGTACACACACCTACTAATCTACTTATCCATTACTGTGGCAGCCATACTTAAAGGGTAACTAAAGTTAAAAAAAACTAATTTAGATTTATTCTAAATAAAAGTTAGTTTTATGGTTGTAAACACAAAAAAGACATACCCCCTCAACCAGACCCAGGTACACACACCTACTTATCCATTACTGTGGCAGCCATACTAAAAGGGTAACTAAAGTAAAAAAAAATAATTTTGATTAATAATAAAAAAGGTTTGTTTTTTTAACCCCCATGTGGCACAGTTACATACACCTACTGACCTACCCCCCCATTACTGTTGCAGCCATACCTAAACTAAAGTCAAAAAACAAATTTTGATCAATCATCAAAAAAGTTTGTTTTTTTAACCCCCAACCGGACACAGGTACACACACCTACTGATCTACTTATCCCTTACTGTTGCAGCCATACCTAAAGAGTAACTAAAGTAAAAAAAAAATTTGACCAATCATCAAAAAAGTTTGTTTTTTTTAACCCCCAACCTGACACAGGTACACACACCTACTGATCTACTTATCCATTACTGTGGCAGTCATACTTAAAGGGTAACTAAAGTCAAAAAAACTAATTTTGACCAATCATCAAAATGATACAGAGAGATTCAATAAAAGTTCTTATCATTGAAAATGGTGCTTATTTTGCCCTAACCAATCAGATGTTAGCTTTCTGTTTGATTGGATCAAAATTAGCACCACTTTGGGCTGGGTACACACAAAAGTTTTTTTGGTCCCAAACAAGCGTTCACTACAAACTCATCATTCCCATTATTGAGTTTTAAAATCTGCAGCAAACACACATATTCCCTTCCAAAATGCAGCCCTTCAAGCCAAATTCAAAGTTTATACTTAAACTTTCCCTTTCTAGTTACTATCCTTATTTCATTTTTTAAGAATGTTTAGAATCCATTATTGATCAGCCTTCTCTTTCAATTCTTTTAATAAATGATTTCTTTGTCCCATATTACAGTTATATGACTTTTTCTTTCCTGAGAATTGGCTAGGAAACATAGTTATATTAATCTAACAATAATTTATTTCCTGCATGGTTATGTGTCTTTTTCCAGAGCTGGCTAGGAAATGTAGTTACATTAGACTAACAATGATTTTTCTATGCAGTTATGTATCTTTTTATTTCCTGGGGGCTAACTTGGAAACATAATTACATTAAACTGACAGCAAATTGAAACATCTTAAGTAACACAGTCCCTACTTTCCTCAGTTATTCTAATACTCAATAGATGTAGCTCTTTGAATTTAAACACTTTGGTATTCTGGTATCCATCTCCAGGATCCGATAAGCTACATGTTTGTTTAAATGTTGTATCATATCACCTCCTCTTTGTTTTTTTCTAACAATGTCAATACTCTGTGTGGAGCATTCTTTAACACGTACCCCATTGCCTTGTAAGAAATGCCTTGCTATGGGTGATTTTATATCCTTATTCTCTATCCCTCCTATGTGTTCTCTAGTTCTTTAGTTCTCCCCATGTATCGTTTTTTTACATGCTTTACTCTCTACCAGGTATATAACATTGTAGGTATTGCAGTTATTAAAATCATAATACTACATGTTTTACAAGATTTCTTGCTACATTTAAAATTTCCTGTAGTTAAATGTGGCAAGAAATCTTAATTTGTGTAATAGATTGAAAAATGTCCACGGTTCCTAAGGAATTTATAAATCACAGTATCGCAATTTAGCGTTACCATGCTTTATCAGTAATGTACAACAGCGGCCGTAAATGTACATCCGCGGTCATACATTTACATTGAAAGTTTGTTAATTAGCAAACATTCGGTCGTAGATTATCATATGGTAGGAAACTACCACAATGGTATTCTATGGGGATCGTAAATCTATGATAATGCAAGCGTAGATTTTCGATCGTTATCATTAAGTTTATATTAATGATTAAATTAAATTAACGATCATTAAAGAAATCAGAATTTAACAATCAGCTTAACTATTTTTAAACCGTTCTTTAAAGGCACGGTATCGCTAAAAAGCTATATCACGCTTTTATAAATGTGGCCCTAAGCATCATGACACATCTATATTTTAGTATCTACAGTGTAATGTGTTGAGTGCAGCATTTCTAGCCTTCTTTTACACTGCTAACCATATTCCAAAATATCTAGATGTAATAAAGGTTTTCCTATGGATTCACGTCAGATGGTATTAGTCCAGTTCTCTCACTACCCAGGACAGAAGATCAGATAGGGGGAACGTTATTAAAACTTTCACAGAGAGAGTTGTTCCAAGTTACTTCAGATGATTGGATCCTTTAGCCTGATCCCAAACCACATGCACTTACATTGCAAAGGCACATGGGGACCAGTCAGGGGACCAGTGGAGAAGCGCGATCGCAAGTAAGTACTCCCTGCCTGCTCCTGATCGTTTAACTGTCACTATTTCAGTTACAGCAAAACTGCACACAGCAGAAGAGTTTATGACAATAAGTCACTTGATTGACAGCTAAAATGTAAGATGCTTCAGAATGGATATATAATGAAATCAATGAAATCTAATGAAATCAATGACAGATCAATAAAATACTTGGGAAGAATGATAGTCTCCAGTAATGGGCAATTTAAAAAAAAAAAAAAGCTCTTTACGTAATGTTTAGCTAAATTCTAACATTATGGTGATCCAAATGGCAATATTAATGAAATCATCTGAACAAGCCCTTCGTAGTGATTAAGTAAAGCTGACCACCCTTAGAAAATAATTTACATGCAAGATCTAGTGCATCATGGATTTACTATTGAAGTTTTGATTTATAAAAACGACCTTGGTAAGACAACACCAAAAGCATTTGTTTTGCGAGCTGCATATCATCATTTTTTGTTCATAGGTATATTTTTAAAGGACTACAATCCAGCCATTTTTATCTGGATGTTAAAATAATTTAAAGAGCAATATGTTAAAAAGGGTATCATAACTCTAAAAAATTTAATTTTCAATTCAAGATGCCACTACTCCAAAACTTTATTTGCAATTTAAAGGGTATCACCACTGGTAAAAAAAAAAATTGTTATTCAGTTTTATTGAAGAACGAAAGATAAAGGAGCTGTGTCTTACCTCACGTTCTTCAAAAAAGCGCCCAAGAGCCAGGAAAAAGGTAAGGTACTAACCCTATCGCTCGGTCCTCCGCCACATACTCTGGCAGGCCCCAACAGACTTAGTACTCTATGCACACGTGCAAGTTTGATGCGCATGTGCGTAGAATACAGGGTCCCCTGTACATTTTATTGAGGAACGGGAGGTAAGACACAGCTCCTTTACCTCCCGTTCTTCAATAAAACTTAATACCATTTTTTTTTTTACCAGTGGAGATACCCTTTCAGTCTGAGCTGTAGATCCTGAGAAATCATCATTTGAAATCTCGGCATTTACAGGGAAAGACCTGTCACTCCAGAAGCAGAAATCATAATATGGGCCCAATCACTGACCGCTTACTAGGATCTGTGGCTGTCTGACAGCACACTTTCTGCAACAATTAAAAGAATCAGCAGAGAAAAGAAAGAAGGGGGAGGGAGGGGAAAATGTGTAAGCAGTGCAGGGTGTATGGTGAGGCTGTGCAGAACACGCAGACACTACCAGAAGGCAGTGAGTAAGGGAGAAGGGGGCAATAAGGAACACCCATTAAACATTAATAATTTACTGACAAAGCAGGCACAGATAAATATGTGAACAGCACCATTTTACTTTATAGAGAGGTTTTCTTTAAATGAAACGTTCTGCTCCCCCCCCACACACAAATTTATTGTTCTTTTCTGTAGACAGATTTGTATCGTAAATATTCTTCCAGACACTGGATAACAATGTCATCAACATCATAATCAAACTTATTAGCTAGCAGATGATGCTGTTGCAGTAACCAGTTTAGATCTCCAATTCCATATATACATATAGACCTTCTGTGTGTGCCTGTGCATGCAGGATAATCCGCTCCATTAGAGATATCTCCTTCATTGTATATCCACTTTACCGTTCTAGGCAAAGCAGACATATCTGACTGTTGATATTTATCACTAAAAGGAAAAGACCCTGGAACACCAGGCATCCTGTTCAGTGTAGCCCATAAATGTTCATCTGGGCTGTATGTATCCTTGACCCATTCAATTAACTTCTTTGCCAATGGATTTTTCAAAACGTGTTGTACAAAATTGCGGCTAACCACAATATAAGCATTTCCAGTGAATATTGGACTAGATATTGGAGGTGGTGATTTCCTAATAGCTGTCTGTGATATAGAATCTCCTACTTCAAAATGAAACTCCCATCTCCTTATTTTGTATGATGTTGGTTTCTCAGACTCCATGCTGTTTTTTCCATTTAATGATTTGAGGGCTCTCACAATCTCAGCATTGGTTTTCAAAGGAAAGTCTGTGCCACAGGTGTTCACAAGATATTTCCACTGTACTTTATTCTGCAGTAGATCCTTCATGCAGTTAAGGTCTGCCTGGACTCTTGACCAGGTTGCATAGACCACCCTCACCAACTTGGATGCTATAAACACATTGCCAAAGCACGAGGTAATAGCTTTCACTGCCTCCTTGAACACAATTGGTGATTTTTCATCTACATGAACACAATAAATATTCTGAGGGGCATAAATTGCTCTCAACAACCTTTCAAACATTTCAATCTTTTCATGTACAACCATAGAGTAGGCAATAGGAAATTCTTCTTCCTCTCTGCTCATGGGAAATCCAATATATTGTCTATATTCTCTAAAGTAGGTGCAGTCTTTAGTCATGTTTATGTAGCTGAATTCATTAAAATGAACATTGCGTTTTCTTGTTTTTTGCTTCAGTTTTATTCCTTGATGAATGGCCACTAAATCCCCTCTAACAATTCCAGGGCAATTTACCTTACCTTCATAATCTGCTTTCAGCTTTAAATGTGCATAAAAAACATCCCTACAGGACTTACTCCTGGTGCTGTCCGATTCACTTTGGATGTCTCCAATTCCACACTGATTAGAGTTATGATACATGAAAATAAAACCACACATTCCAGAAAGCATAAGCAATAAACAACTCTGTATAAGACTGCACCTGGGTCTCTTATACTCCCACCATGCCATGATGAGCAGCTTCCCTTGTTTAGCTAAGTTAAACTGTGGGGTTGTAACTTTTGACTTTGTGTTAAATAACTAACAAGTTAGTTTGAGACATAGTTAGACATCATACTCATGTGCCATTGGAAATATTTAACCAAGTCACAGGTTTATTCAGGAAAGAGGTTAGGAATTATTCTGGCTGCTTAGTAATAAAATATGTGATGTATTTATTGTGATAGTAAACCTTGTGTCGTGTACAATGTCATTAATCTACAATATTAAAGGGAATGTTCAGTGGAAAATATCAATATTTTAAAAAAGTATTAGTTTATATTATGCATACCTAGTTATTCTACATATTCTCTCCCATTTTGAAAAATCAGTTGATTTCATACTCTTTGCTGTTCCCTGCTGTTGACATTAGTGAGCTGACATTTCAGGTTCCAACAGTCCTTCTTCTTCCCAGGATGCACCACTTCCTTGGAATGTTCCTAACAGTAATTTCTACTGATTGGCTGTTGGATGGGTCAAACATGCTCAGATCTCTACTGAGCAACTGAATCAACCCAGGCGCTGGGTCAAGGGCAAGACCATAACAGTCTCTACTAGGGGTCCTGCAAACAGGAAGTCAGTATTTCGGTTGCATTTATTTATACACAGACAAAATGCTGAAGTGGCAGGTTAAGGTCATTAGGATGGAAAACTACTGCTCTCTTTTTTTTTAAAAGCATATGTATTTGCACTGAACTTATATAGAAGTTTTTTCTTGATTTCAGTGGATTTCCAAGTAAAGAGTAAAATAAGAGTTAAACATATATAAAGAAATATTCAAATAGTCAAATAATAGTGCATGTAACTCTACAGAGGGTCTCCCTACCAGTGAACAGTCTGCATGGGAGAGGTGCAAGTTACAAATAAGCTGTCTTGCCCATGTTCCAATTTCCTCAGCAGTAACTAATCGACAAACATCATACACATGTTCCTGGAGGCAGCCAATCTAATCCATAAAATCCCCACTGACAGAAAAAGCAGCAATAAGTAGGTACGTCAGTGTAACTACAAAGAGCCCAGGGGTGAGGACTTAGCGGTTTGGGTCCTAACCCTGGGTTCAAAGTACAGATATGAGAAGAGGAGCGGCGAGAAGGTAAGTATGATTGTCCTTTAATTTACAATCATTATTGTAAATCTACATAAATGTACGCTAGATTTACGATCATAATAGAATACCATTACAGTATTTTATTACAACATGTGTTTTTACGAACAAACATTTGTAGATTTACGAAAATGTCTGCCGTAAATTGTACAGTAACAAAAAAACTTGCATTACCGCAGGTTTTTAAATGTGGGCCACAGAGTCCTCCAGTTACAAACCATCCACAAAATATTTAATAATATTGCTAGCTCAGATTATGATAGTAAAGGTATGTAAAAGTTGTAGTTCATAACTTTCACCACATGATGGCAAAGGTTGCTTTAGTAAAATGGCCAACAAATGCAGGATTACTAAATTGTGCTGAATATTCAATTTGTAATTTGTTTTGTAAATACCCCTTGGCTGTCTTTGTGTATTAGAACTTATAGGCACTTTTACACCAGAGAGTCACATTTATAGTATAACCAGCACAAGGATTGTTAAACCCCAAAAGAGACATTCAGGCTCATTTACCCAGACTCGTTGGGCAAATATATGGAGTTAAAGTCGCGCTAACCAGTTTGCTACCGGTTAGCGTGACTTTAACTCCATATTAGCATCGGATGCACGGGTTACACAAAAATCACCCACGCATAGGAAGCTCGCGATTCAATATCACGTTGGCGCTAGTTTTAGCGCAGGATTTTAACACCAGCAAATAGCTGGTGTTAAAATCCCGCAGTGGGTAAATCCCTTAGTGGGATTTACCCAAGGGATTTACCCACATTCGCAAATGCGATATTAAATGGCGGAAGGTGCATTTACCCAGAACGATAACAGCTCTGGGTAAATGAGACCCATTCTGTATTAGCTCTGTAGGAAGAAAGACTAACAGGGAGATTCAATAAAAGTTCTTATCATTTAAAATGGTGCTAATTTTGCCAATCAGATCTTATTTAACATTTAAAAACCAAAATCTGATTGGTTAGGGCAAAATTAGCACCATTTTAAATGATAAGAACTTTTATTGAATAACCCTGCTAATGTACCAGTACCATAGTGGAAAACTTGCATATTCCAGTCACAGTGGGAAAACTTGCATGTGCCATTCGCATTTGGCCAACTTGTGTGTGCCATTCACAGTGGGCAAACTTGCATGTTCCAGTCACAGTGGGCAAACTTGCATGTGCCAGTCACAGTGGGAAAATTTGCATGTGCCAGTCATAGTGGGAAAACTTGTATGTGCCAGTCACCATGGGCATCCGCACATAGGGGGAAAGGAGGGCACATGCCCCCCCTCCTGGAATTATCTCTAAAAAAAATTAAATTACTGTGCACTGCCCAGATCTTCTGCTGACCCTTTAATGATAGGCAGAGGGAGAGTCTCAGCCAGTCGCGAGTGTTACCAAAACCAGAGTGAGGGGGAGACTCCAAACTCCTTCCATATCAATAATCTCAGTATGATGTACCTGTATCAAAAATACCAGTATGATGTACCTGTATCAAAAAATCCCATTTCAATAATCCTAGTATATTGCACCTGGATCAATCTCAGTTTTCTGTACTTGTATCAATAACCCCCAGTTTGCTGTACCTGTATCAATAACCCACAGTTTGCTGTGCTTCTATCAATAACCCCCAGTTTGCTGTACCTGTTTCAATAACCCCCAGTTTGCTGTACCTGTATCAATAACCCCCAGTATGCTGTACCTGTATCAATAACCCCCAGTTTGCTGTACCTGTATCAATAACCCACAGTTTGCTGTGCCTGTATCAATAACCCCCAGTTTGCTGTGCCTGTATCAATAACCCCCAGTTTGCTGTGCCTGTATCAATAACCTCCAGTTTGCTGTACCTGTATCTATAACCCCCAGTTTGCTGTACCTGTATCTATAACCCCCAGTTTGTTGTACCTGTATCAATAACCTCCAGTTTGCTGTGCCTATATCAATAACCCCCAGGTTACAGTTTTCTGTGCCTGTATCAATAACCCCCAGTTTGCTGTACCTCTTTCAATAACCCCCACTTTGCAGTTTGCTGTGCCTGTATCAATAACCCCCAGTTTGATACACCTGTATCAATAGTCTCAGTTTGCTGTACCTGTATCAATAATTTACCTATTGATCTATTTACCTATCTCTCTCTCTCTCTCTCTCCATCTGTCTCTATTTCTCTCTGTATATGCATATGTCTATGACTCTATTTGTAGATATCTGCCTGTATCTCTCTCTGTCAATATCTGTATGTCTGTCTTATTATGTCTATCTTTTATATCTGTCTGTCCCTTATGTGCCTATCTATCTATTCATATCTCTTTATCTGTTTATTCCTGTTAATCTGTCTATTATACAGTATTATGCTATATTTATATTTTTTAATATTATATTAAATTTTCCCATCTACACCCCCAAGGCCACGCCCACAGCCTTTATTATTCCCCCCCCCCCCCTCCGGAAAATTTTCTGCAGATGCCCATGTCAGTCACAGTGGCAAAATTACATGTGCCAGTCATGGTGGGAAAACTTGCATGTGCCAGTCATGTGCTCATATGGAATTAAAAGAGACTTCTGGGTAGTCTTCTGTTCAGAAGTCTTCCAAATCCTTATTTGCATATCAGTCTGTAACTGACTCTATGGATTTGCAGTTAGCTCATTGAATAGAAAAGTATAGAATTTCCTTAAAGGCTAACATGGTAACAAACAAGAAAAGAGATGATCAATGCAAATTCCTGGGGTCCCATATATCATAATATCTATGCTAGTGCAAACAGTAAAAACATGTTTTTTTTTAGTTACAATAACAATTTTATGCATAAAAGTGAAAAGCCTTCCAACCACATCAAGGTAACCCCAGTATGGAAGGTCCTAACAATTTACCTCGGGTCATTTATCTGGGCTGACACTCCCTGCTTGGTTACATTTTCTTGGGAAGGTTGTCTCCCTGACCTTGCATTTGATTAGTATTAAAGGCATAAGACCTCCAATTAAAGGGACATGTTGGGGGTGCTACTACCACATCACCTTGGTCAATCTTCCTGCAGAGAAACTCTGCTCCAATATATACACAAAAGGGGGGCTGTGGGAGCACTCCTGTGGCAAAATTACTTTATAACATATACAGTAGTGGAAGTGCTACTGATCTAACCAAAACATCAGAACAAACAAGAAAAGAGATGATCAATGCACATTCCTGGGCCTCATATATCATAATATCTATGCTAGTCAGCGCCGCTCCTACCATCAAGCAACTTGGAAAAGTTGCTCATGGCGGCACCCCAGGCGGCATTTTCCCCCGAAATCCCCCCTTTAAACAGCGCAGTACACAAACCGTCATTACCACGAGACCACTTGTGCCTGTAACTTCGGCAGAAAGGAACTCTAGCTCCACCTCCACTTCAGCTTCACAGATTTCCTTTTTCGGCTCTCCCTAGTACCCAATGCGGGCGCCGGGTCCTGACTGCACCCTGTGGACGGTTGGTATCTGCTCCAGAGAGTGAGATGATGTTCCCTCACCACACAATGCAGGGTAATCCAGAATGATGGAACAATAAGGACTTGAGGAGCTTTACACTGGGGCAGAATCTGAGCGAGAGTGCGTGTGTGAGAGAGTGTTTGTGTAAGTGTGTGTGTGTGTGTGTGTGAGAGTGTGTGTGTGTGTGTGTGTGTGTGTGAATGTGAGAGAGAGAGAGTGTGTGTGTGTAAGTGTGTGTGTGTGTGTGTGTGTGAGAGTGTGTGTGTGTGAGAGAGAGTGTGTGTGTGTGTGTGTGTGAGTGTGTGTGTGAGAGAGAGTGTGTGTGTGTGAGAGAGAGAGTGTGTGTGTGTGTGTGTGTGTGAGAGAGTGTGTGTGTGTGTGTGTGTGAGAGAGTGTGTGTGTTAGAGAGATAGTGTGTGTGTGTGTGTGTGTGTGTGTGTGTGTGTGTGTGTGTGAGAGAGAGAGAGTGAGTGTGTGTGTGTGTGTGTGAGAAAGAGAGTATGTGAGAGAGAGTATGTGTGTATGAGAGAGTGTGTGTGAGGGGGCCCATCTTTTCTGACAGCAGCCAGAGGATACAGCTCCTACCATGCATGCCCCTTGCACTGGAGCAGCTGTGGACTGGGAGTTTCAGCTAAAATATGGAAGAAGGTAAGGGGCCTTTAGGGTAAGAGTGACTGGGGAGAGACAAGTCTTCTAATGGAGCTAATGGAGCTCACAGTAATGCTTGTGAGTTCCGTGCACTCTCCTGCTTGAGCCTCAAACAGTAATGCCTGTGAGTTCCGTGCACTCTCCTGCTTGAGCCTCAAACAGTAATGCCTGTGAGTTCTGTGCACTCTCCTGCTTGAGCCTCAAACAGTAATGCCTGTAAGTTCTGTGCACTCTCCTGCTTGAGCCTCAAAAAGTAATCTGTGAGTTCTATGCATGAGTTCTATGCATATGCGTGTGCACGGAACTCACAGGCATTACTGTTTGAGGCTCAAGCAGTAGAAAGCAGAGAAAATCTCTGAGGGGTGGAGCTTAACATTCAGCAAACCAGTAACAGCACAAACGTAGGCTCTGGAGGGGCACAGGTTAAAAAAAAATGGCAACAGTATTCTTAAAGCTGCAGCTTCCAAATGAACATAACTTGATTTTACAGTGCACTTATCCTTTAATGGCAGCTAACAGCTGGCATAAATAGTCATGTGAGGTTAAATAGCACAGGTGATTTACCCAGAGCGCAACGGCCACTGGTGAATCTCAGTAGGGAGACCTTAAATTATTAAATAAAATTTAAACATAAAAATACATATATTAGTATATTTGGAAGGTTATAAAGGTATACATAGGTCTGACATGACCTGCTAGGTTTTCTGCCTGTGTGTGTAATTAACAACTTGTGAAATTTAAAGTAGCTAATGCAATCCTGGTATGAGGTATCTTTTTACGGAAAATGCCTTTGTAATTATGGTAATTCTCTGCACAAATATGCAAATATAACTGGCAGTCTGTTTATAAACTAGAAAATCCGGATTTTCCTGACATTTGTTCTCTTTTAATCATCAAAGAGGAAAATGGCTTCATAATTATGTATTGTCCCCATAAATACACCTAATCTATCTTTGTTTCATATGTATTTAAAGTGTGAGCCCACTACTCCAAAACTTTTGTCAGACTTTAAATCTGAGCTGTAGATTCTGAGAAATCATCATTTGCATTTACAAGGAAAGTCCTGTCACTCAAACCCTAACCTCTTAAGCTGGGTACACACTTTTCAGATTTTTAAAAAATGGCAGACAGGATCTGCAAGATGCTGTCTGTAATTTTTCAAAGATCTGAATACACACGTAGGGAATGTGCTTGGGACTGTGTGTTTCTCTTGACCGTGGCAGGTCTGCCACGCATTCAAGGGAAATGAGAATACCCTAATCCGTTTATAATTGGTCAATTTTTTAATGCTTGGTTTACATGTTTTACATTAACCAATCAGATTGGTTAATGTAAAACATGTAAACCAAGCATTAAAAAATTGACCAATCAGAAATGGATTAGGGTATTATGCAAACCTATATAAAGAGCTGCAATCCTCTGCGGAACTCAGATGCCATCGCAGTAGATGGTTGGTGTCGCTAGCGCGAAGACGTAACAGCGGATCAAGACACTGGCAACATCGAGCACGTTGAGGCCACCGGGGGCCGCAGGAGTACCTCTCGGGGGTCATCGGCTTCAGCGGAGCTGGTGTCGCCGGATGGAAGAAAGAAGACGCCGCCAAAGGGCTCTTTTAAGAGCCCTCCCAGCGGGCCCTTCCCTCCCCCCCACACCGCAGGGGGCGAGGGCGGGGTGGGTGTACCACCCCGCCGCGCCAATCTGATATATGCGACCACCCACGGCGATCCTTTCCAGGCATCCCCTCCCAGCCCCCTGCTCCATCTTGGGATTTGGGGCGGTATTGTACCACAGTATTACCGCGGAGACACTTCAAATTACCGCCACACATTGCCGCGAAACATTTCACCACGATGCCGCTCGCTGCAATATGCGGCGGTAGTCTTACTCCGCTATTATCAGCTGATTACAAATATGGCCCTATGTTTCTGTTTTATATAAACAATATTATTGGTATTTAATTCCTTAAAATACCAATAATATCTTTTAATTCAGCCATGTCATCCTAGATTCATACAGGGCTTTGTAACCGAAAGCTGTTAACGACTATTTGTGTCTTAAAGTCACGTTAACGAATGTACCAAACGTTAATGTATAGTATTTGTATAGTATTTGAAGTTGAATAAAGACATATGTCCATCCAGCCCAACCCATCCAGCAATATCTTTATTTCCTGCCTAACTGTTGATCCAGAGGAAGGCAAAAAAAACCCACCAAATTCATGAAGGGGAAAAAAATTCCTTCCTGACTCCAAGTGGCAATCGGAAATTTCACTGGATCAACTCTACTTTATATATCAATACCAGTAACTTGCAACATTCCTTGTTTGCAGAAACTCATCCAGCTTCTTTTTGAAACTAACCAATGAACTTGTCATAACAACGTCTACTGGAAGACAGTTCCATAGCTTTACCGTTCTCACAGTGAAAAACCCTTTCTGAACTCGAGGCCTAAACCTTTTTTCTTCAAGTCTTATGGGATGTCCACGTGTCCTCTGACATGTTCTTTTGGTGAACAATGCCCCAGATAGTTTATTGTATGGCCCAATAATGTATTTATACACAGTGATCATATCCCCACGCAAGCGCCTTTTCTCCAGTGTACATAATTGTAACTTTTCCAGTCTCTCTTCATATTCAAGCTTTTTTCATATTCCAAAATTGCAATGCATATTCCAAATGAGGCCTTACGAATGCTTTGTAAAGAGGAAGAATAACATTTTCCTCCCTGAAATCCATACCCAGAGCCACATCTACCATTAGGCGGAGTGAGACATTTGTCTCAGGCGGCACCCCTGCACTGAAGAAGAAAGGCGGTAGACAGGCAGTGGTGAAGAATTTTTTTTCCCTTGACCGGTCAAAGAAAAAAAAAGAATTTTCCTTAGTAACAAGATATCATGTTATTAAAATCATTTTATATGGTTAGGTTAGCTTTAATTAGTTTGTTAGGTTCGGTTAGATTAGTTATGTTAGTTAAGGCCCTGCTGAAAGAGTCTACCTTGATGCAGTCGCAGACTTACAAGTCTTATGGCTAAAATCTTTTTAACTACAGAAAGTATGGCATTTCTAATGTATTGTAACAGTTAAAGCAACATATATAGCACAGGTTATAAAAAAGGTTATTTTCATTTAAGTAACAAAAACATGAACGGAGCAATATGGTAGTGGCAACACAAGCTATTTGATTAAGGGATGTAATGTCTGTTTGTAGTAATTTAGATTATTGCTAATTGACTGTCTGAGGAACTGTTTAAATACCTATGTGATAGGAAGTTCAAAGTCATATAATTTTAGCCAAGCCCATAGACAAAACCACACTCACGGAGAAAACCACACCCACTTTAATGCAGCAGCGGAAATAATCAAGGGCGGCATTCATAACTTTGGCTCAGGCAGCAAGAACCCTAGAAGTGCCCCTGTCCATACCTCTCTTTATACAAGGCAATACTATGCTGGCTCTGGCTGTTGCCGCCTGGCACTGCTTGTTACCCAAGAGGGATTCACTTAACATAGAGCCATTTATAGTATAAGTAGCACAAGGATTTTTAAGTCCAAAATGCATCCACATTACATTTATCAACATTGAATCTCATCTGCCACTTAGCAACCCAATGTGACAATCTACAGAAACACAGAAACCTTGCTGACAATACCCACTTCCAAATCATTAATAAATAGATTAAATAGAAGTGTCCCCAACACAGAACCCTGTGGCACCCCACTTAGCACTTTAGTCCATAATGATGAAGCCCCATTAACAACTACTCTCTGCATCCTATTCATCAACCAATTTTCTATCAATGTGCAAATGTGACTCCCCAGACCAACAGACCTTATACATACAGAGCTTATTCATTAGTCGCCTATGGGGGACTGTATCAAAAGCCTTTGCAAAATCCAAATAAACTACATCCACTGCTATGCCAGAGTCTAAATTTCTAGTTACTTCCTCATAAAAGCCAAGCACATTTTTTGACAAGATTTATTCCTCCTAAATCCATGCTGGTTACTACTTATAATGTCAGTCCTTGAAACATACTCTAGAACATGTTCCCTTATTAAACTTTCCAGGATCTTCCCCACCACTGAAGTTAAACTTACAGGCCTGTAATTACCCGGCTGTGAGCGACTACCCTTTTTGAATATTGTAAAAACATCAGCCTTTTTCCAATTCAGAGGCAAATAATGGCAGGTGTGACGTTACATAAAAACTGTGTTGCGCAACTGCTGCAACCAATGTACCGAGCTGACAACGGTTCTTTAAGACGTACTCTCTAATGCCAGCAGATAGCTGGCATTAAAGATTCGCAAAAGGCAAACTCCATTTGCAATGCACTGAGAGCCACTATCAGCTCAGTGCATTGCTTAATGGGGCAATAGACAGTGCTAGCACCTTTTGGTACATAGACCTATTTGTATCAAATTTTGATGCCTTATCCTGGGCAGTTTTATGTACTGCCGTTTGCAATGCTGTTATGATTCCTTACCCTGGACAGTTTGACAACACCTCTTAGCTACAATGCTATCTACACCTTTCCCTCAGAAGGTCCCTAACATATACTGATTGGGATACATTCCTGGGTGTGTATGTCATGGGATTCTAGTCATAGTTAAACTAAACTATGTGTAACTGAATACCACAGATATACTTGAATTTAAAGGTCATGTTTGGTCATTTATTTGCCCCCAACCCCAACTGCTATTTTTACCACTTTATTACGTGCATATCAACCCCCAATATTTAATGGTAAGTGTTCCCTCATTCTCTCTGTTTCTGGCAGAGGTTGCTGCCTCCCCGTTGTTCAATGAGCCTTTAGGAATGTGAGCATGTGCAGAGAAGGCAGCAGGGGAAAGAGCAGTTAATCTTTGGCTGTGATGTCAGAAGTTACAGCCTTGATTGTCTGCATGGAGGGGGAAGCCAGCTTCCTCTGACAGAATGGAAGAAAAAGTATCCTTAAATATCTGGTTAGTATTATATCTAATAATGGAGTGTATATATCGGTTTGAATATGGGGCAGGTAACTGACCCGTTAATTTTTTTAAAGGGTGGAATAGCCCTTTAAGTTGTCTCTTTGGTTTCCTTTAAACAACTTTAAATGGCTTGAAAGTTTTTTACACATAAAATGAAGTCACTTTGTAACTTATTCTTACCCCGCCCCCCTGGTAACCCTAAGTTACTATGTTTTGTCCTCAGTATCCATGATATCAAATTCTTTTCTGACTAAGCCAGCCTTGCCACAGACTCTGCAGGCAGACACAGTACAATGGCCTAGACTCTTGAAGAGAAAGGTTTAGTATACAGGTTGTCCCTCATATTTTGGAGGGGTCTATAAGGGTCTATTTATAAAAGTAATGAGGCACCTGTTTTCATGTTCAAAAAATGTTTTTGTGCAAAAAAAATATTTTCTTTTTCGTAACTAGTAACAAAGGACCCCAAGAAGATGCAGTTTTACTTCTTTATTTCAGTTGGTACATTTCTCATGTTTAAATGTATTTGCAGTTGCTCAAGCTAAGTTTTTCTGAGTGGCACTCAACACCTAAAACTAATGCTAGCGCTCTGAGCAAATCTCCCATAGCAGATTTACCAAAGGCTGCGCAACTCTGGGTAAATCTCACCCGCACGTAAGTATTTAACACCAGCTATTAACAGCTATTTACAGCTGCACAGTCTCTGGTAAATTGGTTTGCGATGGCTGTGCGAGTGCCTCTTCCAGAACTCGCGCAGCCACCGACAATCAAGACTAAATTTTGCTCTAACCGTTGGTAAATCGGTTAACGCAACGTTGCGAGCTGAAAGGGGCGATGCGTACCTGCAGCACTCCTCGGTAAATGAGGCTGATGGGGTCTGCATTCTGTGAATGGGGAAATTCAATATCACAAAATGTTAACAGTACACCAAGAAAATAAGGAAGGGGAAATACTCTGTAAAAAAACATTTTTAAGCAAAATTCTAAAATATTCTTTGTTCAGACCCATCCAAGCGTGTAGGAAATGCTTCGCTCCATAGCTAAGTCTGAATAAAACACATGATGGAATCCTGTGTGTGTTGTTATATTTTGCTTTAGTATATATACAGTGAAAGTAGCCCATGGAAAGCAACAAAGGATTTAGAATCTACATTATAAATTGTAAATATGAAGCAAGCACTATATAGTGACAGCATACTTTGGACTCTAGACATGATTACCTCAAGCATTTAAAGGGTCCATCCTCTCCAAATAATATTGTTATTTATGTGTAGGACCCCTCAAACCTGAGATCACAATACTTACCTTTCTCACAGACATCCCTGTAGAGAGAGATTCCTCCCAATCTCTGTTGGCCCCTGAATGACAGGTTCAAGCCTCCATTAAAAGCTATTTTAAGAGCTTGCACAGCTGCAGAGAAGTGGAGGCAGCATGGGAAGCAGCCATAAGTAAGTAACATAGTAACTAGTCACCGTAACAATAGTAATTAAGTGTTGAATAAGACATTCGTCCATCAAGTCCAACCTATTCCCTTTTTTTTTTTTTTTTTTTTTTTTTTTAACCCTACCTAACAGTTGATCCAGAGGAAGCAAAAAAACCCCAGCTAAAAAAGGGGGGAAAAATTCCTTCCTACTCCAAACGGCAATCGGAAAGTATCCCTGGATCAACCAGATCTATATGCATTAATACCAGTAATTCTCATATTTTTTAGTTTTAGAAACTTATCCAGGCCTTTTTAAAGTTATTCAATGAACTTGCCATTACCACCTCTGCTGGAAGACAGTTCCACAGTTTCACCGTTCTCACTGTAAAGAAACCTCTCCTAACTTAAAGATGAAACTTCTTCTTCCAACCTTAAAGGATGTCCACGAGTCCTCTGATATGACCTATTAGTGAACAATGCACCAGAGAGTTCACTGTATGGGCCATTAATATATTTGTATAAGGTTTCATGTCCCAGTCCACGCACCGCCGCTTCTCCAATGTAAACAGCCCTAACTTGTCTAATCTGCCTGCATATTCAAGCCCCTCCATTCCCCTTATTAATTTAGTTGCCCTTCTCTGAACTGCCTCAATTTCCAAGATGTCCCTTTTGATATGGGATTCCAAAACTGCACGCAGTATTCCAAATGTGGCCTTACCAGTGCCTTGTAAAGAGGGAGAATAATATTTTTCTCTTGATTCCATTCCCCTCTTTATACAAGACAATATCTTGCTAGCTCTAGCTGTTGCTACCTGGCATTGTTTCTACAGCTATCTGTTATCTACCAGAACCCCCAAATCTTTTTCCATTTCAGATGCACTTAACACAGAGTTATTTATGGTGTAGGTGGCACGGGAATTAAATCCCAAATGCATCACCTTACATTTATCAACATTGAATCTCATCTGCCATTCTGCTGCCCATTTTGATAATCTATCTAGGTCTGCTTGCAGCACTTGCCATCATTGGAAGTTTCCAAAGCTCTGCATAATTTAGTTGTCATCAGCAAACACAGAGACCTTGCTCTCAATGCCCCCTTCTAAGTCATTTATAAACAGATAAACAGAAGCGGCCCCAGTACAGAACCCTGAGGAACTCCGCTTAGAACTTTAGCCCACATAGATGTAGCTCCATTAACCACCACTCTCTGTTTGCGGTCCAATAACCAGTTCTCTATCCATGAACAAATGTTTTCTTCAAGGCCAACAGTCCTCAGTTTATACATTAGTCGCCTATGTGGCACAGTATCAAAGGCTTTTGCAAAATCCAAATATACCACATCCACAGCTGTGCCTGAATCTAACTTCTTACTCACTTCTTCATAAAAACCAATTAGATTTGTCTGGCTGATCTATTTCTCATAAATCCATGCTGACTACTACTAATAAGATGATCTCTGGAGACAAAGTCAAGGATATGATCCCTTAACAAAGTTTCCATCACCTTCCCTACCACTGATGTTAGGCTTACAGGTCTATAGTTACCAGGCTGTGAACGACTACCTTTTTTGAATATTGGTATTACACTGGCTTTTTTCCAATCCAGCGGCACATCCCCAGACAAAAGCGAATCTGAAAAGTGAGACACAGTGGTCTTGCTAGAACTGAACTAAGCTCTTTTAAAATCCTAGGATGCAATCCATCTGGTCCTGGCGCTTTATTGATATTAACTTTGTCTAATTGATTCCGTACCATATCCTCTGTTATCCAATGTGAAAACTCTTCATTTCCTCCCTCACATTGTTACAATCCCTACTGTAAGGATTCTCAACAGTAAAAACCGATGTAAAAAAACGGTTTAGCAGATTAGCCTTTTCGGCATCCTCTACAACCACCTCAGCTCCATTATTTAATGGTCCCACATTCTCAGTCCTCATTTTTTTACCATTTATATACTTAAAAACATCTTGGGGTTGGACTTGCTTTGTTCGGCATCCGTATTTCATTTTCTATTTTAGCTAGTTTAATTGCTTTCTTGCACTCTTTATTACAAACTTTTGAAGTCCCTGTAAGCCTGTTCTGTGCCTTCTGCTTTCAAAATTTTAAAAGCCTTTTTTTTTTTCCATTTCCCTTTTTACCTGAGCATTAAGCCATGCAGGAGTGGACCTAATTTTTTTACACTTTTTCCTAAAGGAACCGATTTGGAAATGTTATAGTTTAATATCCCTTTAAAAGTGGTCCACATCTGCTCAGTATCTTTACCTAGAAACAGTTCCCCCCAGTCTATGAGCAGGAGCGATTCCTTAAAAGCATAAAATTAGCTTTCCTAAAGTTAAAGTTTTTGTTAACCCAGTGCACTTTAGTTTTTTGCAACCTATATTAAATGACACTATATCATGGTCACTATTCCCTAAGCTTCCCATTACCTTCATCTCCAAAATGAGCTCTGGGTTATTAGATATCACCAGATCCAACAACGCATTCTTTCTAGTAGGAACTTCTACCATCTGTGAAAGAAAATGCTCATATAGGAAATTTAAGACTTTATACCTTTTGAGGTGCTGGCAGTTCCATTACTCCAATCTATTTCAGTGTAGTTAAAATCCCCCATAACCAGAACATGCCCCATACCAGCAGCCTTCACCAACTGCATATGGAGATTCATTTCCACCTCTTCCCCGGCATTTTGTGGCTTATAACACACTCCAACAATTAATTTACCTACCTTCTTGCTTCCTGTACACATTTCCACCCATAATGTTTCTGCTGCATCGTTTGCTCCCCCATCTATTCCATCTTTTAAATTTGGCTTCAATTCCTGTTTAACATACATACATACTCCTCCTCCTTTCTTATTACTCCTCCTCCTTTCTTGTACTTTATTTGTCACATGCATAGTTAGAGTATATACAACCCACAGTGAAATGTTCGCCTAAATTACATGCCCCATACATTATTATTATTATTATGGATTTATATAGCGCCAACATCTTCCGTGGCGCTTTACAATTTCATAGTCATACATTACATACAGGGTAATACATGTTATACAAAGTCATACATATTACATACACAAGTAACACATAATATAAGTAAACAGAGTGATGAGTTTCTTACAGCAATACCGTGATACAATAGGAGAGAGGACCCTGCCCAAAGAGCTTACAGTCTAAAGGATATGGAGGTGAGACATAAGGTTGCAGGAGTCGGTAGGCTGTACATTAAAAGAAGGCAATTAGCATTCAAATCCTAAAGGCTAATAACTAAGGGCTGTAGCCTGAAATGCATCAGACAAGTGTTTTTTTGTTTTTTTATTACTTTGTACTTTTCATTTTTTGATTTGTGCTTCTAAATAAATAAGATATGTTTTAGTCTGACTTGACTGCAATCTAGCATGCTTGAAGTGGTGCGGAGGCATAATGAATTTGTATTCATTGAGAGGGGTCGAGCGATCTGAAACCTCGGGCACACTTAGACATGAGATACCATTGGCCAATCGTGTTGGAGCCAGATCGGAGATGCAACAAACTTTTTCAAATCCTTTGCCATGCAATTATCAAATTTCCTTCTGAGATCAGAGACCAGACCCACACCACAACCGTGTCACCTGCAATCCCCCAAAAGCTATACAATTATAGGTATACAGATTATAAAGTAAAGGACAAGGTGCCCCTGTCCGGAGGGTGACTACATCAGACACCCTATTCCCTACTCAAACCACTTGTGACCTTTCCTTTAAAATCTACCAACACCGTTGCCAACTCAAACTTACTTTGCTCTATTTATTAACTAATATACATGGAACGATTGTACTAAAGGCTATAATCAACCAATAATACCCTAGCATAATTCCCCCTGTTCTTATCCAAATGAAAAAGAACGTCATGCATAATGTAACAAATCACTTCATCTACGGACGTAATGCAAATTGTAGGCAGTCATAACATGAGACAGATGGAAAAAAAATCTGCACTTCTCAAATACCTTCATCACAAGATGGACATTAATCATTCAAAGAAGATTTATTATTGGCATTATTGCTGCCTTTTTTAATAAAACAATTGGGTAAAAACATCTGCCAACTGTTTAAGACAATTACTTAAAATCCTGCCTGAATTCCCATCTCGTCCTATGGCTTTCCTAACACTTACTCTTTAAAGCTTTTACATACTTGGCTTGCTAAAATAGGCTTTGTCAGATCATGTACCAAACAGACAACCCATCTATAACATTCCCCTCAAAGCATTAATAAACACATTTACCTTTCTTTAGCGCCCCCCCTTTCATTAATATACTTTCAGGGAGATTCAATAAAAGTTCTTGTTGTTTAAAATGGTGCTAATTTTGCCCCAACCAATCCGATCGTATTTAACATTTGAAAGCTAACATCTGATTTGTTGGGGCAAAATTAGCACAATTTTAAATGATAAGAACTTTTATTGAATCTCCCTGTTTGTGATTTTGCAATTTCCCTCCCATAACTAGCAAGAGTTTAACCTTTTTTAACACTCTGCAACACATTATATGATTCTAGTGTATAACAATCCATATTCCCACTAGATTAGTAAATGGCTTTGAGATTCATTTATCATCTGTGACTGATGGCTGCTACTCAAGGGAACAATGAAGAAGAAATATATAATACATAAGTGTGATATTATATAATGGGAGCTGCTTCCTGTCACTTCATAACCAGTTTCTCCTCCTCCACAAAGATTTGCTTAACTGCGTAGCTGCTGGGCTGGGATGTTCCTTTCTACTGGGTTTAAGTTGCAGAGGGGGGTTTAAATTAAGGTGGGAATAGGGACAAAACTAGAATTTAAAATGCGAATGGGGTGAAGGAA
Organism: Hymenochirus boettgeri; assembly: GCA_019447015.1. Taxonomy (NCBI): domain Eukaryota; kingdom Metazoa; phylum Chordata; class Amphibia; order Anura; family Pipidae; genus Hymenochirus; species Hymenochirus boettgeri. The sequence goes on from CM033471.1 coordinate 179,762,808, forward strand.
TCAGATGCTATATATATATTATAAGAAATAATGTGCCCCTTTACATTATAAGTATATTACTCTGTAAGGGGCGCATTATCCCTTATATCTCGTGGGTTTTGGGAGGGTTCTGCACATTCATATGAACTGTATTGGGGGTCAGATACAGATATGCCCTTTATATTAGTGCAATAATGTGCTTTACTGAAATCCCTGCAAATCCAAATCTGCTTTGTTTCTTGCTACATTCACATTTTGAAACACAGGATAAAAACAATTACAGATACTGCATTACAACACATTTTTTATAGTGCACAATTTTAAAGAAAAGTTCCCCTTATTTTATTCTTCCAGTTACAAAAAAGTGGAGTTGCTGCAAGATTATAGCTGATTAATAGCATTTTATCTCAACAGTATGAAAAGTGTGGTAGCTCCCAGTCCCAAACATAGAAGTAGGCAAATAGCCATTAAAATTAAACTCTACATTTAATATCTAAGGAAACTGTGCAATATAAAATAATAATAATACTTTCAGCATATAATGAGTTAATCAAACCCTAGAACAAATCCACCAGTGGGTGAAATGCTTTATACCTTAAATATTCCTCCAGACATTGAATTACATTGTCATCAACATGTGGATCAAATTTATTAGCAAACAAATGATGCTGTTGCAGCATCCAGTTCAGGTCTCCAGTTCCGTATATACACACTTCCCTTCGGTGGGTGCCAGTGCACTGCTTATATGGAGCACCATTTTTTAATTCTCCTTCAAGGCTTTGCCACTTAACCAGCCTAGCAATTGCATTTATATCCGAAATGTCGTATTTTAAGTGTGCAGGCAAATAGCCAGGCATTACCGCCACTCTGTTCAGTGTAGCCCACAGATATTCATCAGGGCTGTATGTGTCCTTTGCCCACTGAATAAATTGTTTTGCTATGGGATTTTCAAACAGTGCTTTGACAAATTCTACTGTAACCACTATATATGCACTGCCACTAAAAATCGGAACAGGTACAGGTGGCGGCTCTTTCTTAATGTCCGTCCGGGCAATATAATTTGTATCCGGTTTTACCACGTAGTGATATCCCCAACGCCTCTTTTTAAAGCTCGGTGGACTCTCCGATTCCATGCTGTTTTTGCCATTTAAAGACTTCAAAGTGCTGACAATTTCTGCATTTGTCTTTAAGGGAAAATCCGTTCCACAGGTATTAATGAGATATTTCCATTCAACTTTACTTTGCAGCAAGTTTTTCATACAGTTCAGATCTGCTTGGACCCTCGACCACGACGCATAGACGACATTTTCCAACTTTGATGCCACAAACACATTGTGAAAGCAAGAAGTGATTGCTCTTACTGCCTCCTGGAAACTCTCTGGAGACTTCTTATCCATGTGAATGCAGTAAATATTATGAGGCGCATAAATAGCTCTCAGAAGCCTTTCAAACATCTCAACATTGTCATGGATCACCATGGAGTAAGCAATAGGGAAATCCACTTCTTCTTTACTTAAACTGAACTCAATGTATTTTCTTTTCTTCCTGAAAGCCTTGCAGTCCTTGGTTGCATCTAGATATTCCTTGGGAGAAGCACAAACTTTTCTATTTTTGACAATCAGGTTGTTCAGCAAAGCTTTCCTTATCTCATTGTCGTCCCCTCTAATAATCCTGGTGCAATTCTTTTCTCCAGAGGCTGTCAAGATTAAAGTCATGTAATAGGAAGCCATACAGACTCTGTTTGGTGTTTCATTTATATTATTAATGTTGCACTCAGTGATCACATTTATCAAGGCAACTGTAAGGAAAAGTAATAGAGACCCAGAAAAAATATATGTGTGCAAATGCTTCCGGCATAGGTTCCGTTTCAAACGTGTTAGCAGCATTGCTCAGTCAGTCATTGGTACACATGGATGAGATAGGTCAGTGGATCTCAGCTCCCGTTCATTTTCCAGTCTGATAGAATGTGAAACCTGTCTGTCTGGTTCCTGAGTGTTATCTTTCAAAGTAGGAGAGGCAAACAACTCTCCTACAGTTAAACATTCAGAATTGCAATAGCATAAACTGTACAATGTGAAGTGGGATTTCTATATTCCTAGATATAAAAAAGGCAAAATAAGAAAATGGATGGCCCATCCTGGAGGAAGGGGGACACCATCAATCCTATGTGTCAATGTAGCTGTAAAGCTGCAAAGATGACGTGACCCAGAACTTCATGGGTGCAATATCTTTAAGCCTCCTTTAAGAAAATATCACCCTCCACCTTGCTTCCCAAAGTGTTCATGTCATGCTGGCAAGAAATCTCACACAGGGCACCATTCATCCTAAGGCTAGGCTCAAAACAACTCCAGGTCTATATGTGTTTAATTAAGGTTACCACAGAAAAATCAGGGATTGGTATAAAAATACATGAAAAAGATTTATACTAATGGAAAATAAAATGTATTTTTAATCTTTTTGTAACAAGTGCAGCCTTTATACTGCAATCTAAGTCTGCGCATACTTTTCAGTGGGTATGGTAACCATGAACATCATATAATGATAATGAGAAAGGTTAAGGCACAAGTTATAAGCAGAACTATGAAGGTTGGCAATTATATAGTGAATAATGTACCCCCTACTGTAAATTATAAGGATATTATAAGTCACCAAGGAGTTTCGTGACCATATAAAAACATGAGGCTGCAGTGCTTTTATACAGGGCACGGAACTCCGAGGTGACTTTTAATATCCTACTAATTTACAGTAGGGGGTACATTATTCATTATAATCTACCCCCAAAAAATCCTTTCTCGCTCTCTCTCTCCCTATCCTCACCCCCTCCTTCCTTAATACAGGTCAAAAAAAGTACTGTCTCCCTCTCCTGCCCCCTCATCTTACCCTGACATCGGATGCTGCCTCGCTCCTGCTCTTCATACAGTCATGCGTGCAAAAGGAGAAAAGTCTTGACTCCTGCTCCTCCTCTCCCCCCCCCCCATCTTACCCTGACTGCAGCCTCGCTCCTGCTCTTTATACAGCCCTGCATGCAGAAGGAGGGTGACACGACGCAGGAATGAATAAGGTGCGTAATGTTCAATAGCTGGTATCTCGGGGCCAGTAGAGGTACGAATTTCATTGGGGGGATGACTTCCGTGTTATAACCGGCGTGCTACTACGTATTATTAGCGCTCCGATTATAAGGATATTATGGGACTGTTCGGCCCATTAGGGTCCATAGCAGGGGTAGATTATAGTGGGATCAGTGTTATCTCAAGCCTTTAGTTGCCTTTAAAGGACATTCCACACCAAAAATACAAATCTACCAACCTTTAACAATTTAAACACGTTCATGTGTGTACCCAGCTTAAAGGGCAAGTCCAGGCCCAAAATGAAAACTTACATACAGGTAAATCACCCCCCCAAACCCTAAACAGTAATAGTTTGAAACCTGAAATATAATATAATGTCTAACCTGAAATCCTGCACAATGTCCTGTTGCCCCTGTTTCTGCTTCCTGGTTCTTCCAGTTAGCAACTGTCAGTTATGGATTTGACAGTTGACATCACAGCCATTGACTGAATGTTAATCCCCTCTCTGCCTCTTCTGAGCATGCCCAGGCTCAGTGCAGGCTCAGTACAGGTTTCTAAATTGCTCAGTTTCCATGAGGCCTCCAGAAGCATAGCAGACATACAGTAATGAATTCATAAGACAAACTATGATATATCAACATACTTTAAAGAGGCCATTCTTTCTAAAAGATGTTTTCATGAGGGTGGAGTTGTCCTTTAACTCCTACTCCAGAATTGATTACTGTCTAACTGATTAAGAGATTACTACAAAGAATAACCAAAACAGATATTGGTAGTATTACAAAATCAGACCACGCCAATCTTACCACTACCATCTTAGAGGATTACAATCCAAATGTTATGAAACCATGGCATTTACTACACAATGGAATGCTCCTAAAGAGTTTATAAGAGGGATTATTATCAAAATAGATTCCCAGGAAAATTAGATTCCTTGAATTCCCACATAAAATGTCTTTAGATCCAAAAGTACTCCCACAACTGAAGGAGCAAGAAGACTGCCTCACCATATAAATGGACACAATACACAACACAATATCGATTTTATCTATCCATAGTTTCATAGTGTTCAAGGTTGAATAAAGACATACGTTCATCCAGTCCAACCTACTCAGCAATACTCAGCAATATCCACATTTTTCCTGTTGATCCAGGGGAAGGCAAAAAAAACAAAACACTAGAATTATGAAGAGGAAAAAATTCCTTCCTGACTCCAAGTTGCAATCGGAAATATCCCTGGATCAACTCTACTTTATGTATCAATACCAGTAACCTGCAGCATTCATTGCGACCAACTGCCGCAAGCCCTTCCCAGCAGCCCCTCCCAGACCCCCGCCCATACTCTCGCGGGTGGGGGGGTGGAGGGAACCTCCAGCAGGGGCACTGAAAAGTGACTTTTGGGGCTTAAGGGGTCCCGCAGCTCGAACCGGGACCCCCCTCCCCGGCCCTTATAAGGGACCTTGCGGCACTGAGAAGTGCCTATGGCGGGGGTCCCGCAGCTCAAACCGGGGTTGCCAGCATCTTGATCTATCGCAACGTCTTCGGGCTAGCGACACCAACCACACTGAGGTCGCCGATGCCTCAGCAGGCTCACTACGGCCGCCAGTGAGCCCGCTGGCACCTCCAACCTCAGCAGAGCTGATAGGTTTGCAGAAAACCCTAATCTGTTTCTAATTGGTCAATTTGAAATTGACCAATTAATCATATGAAATCTGATTGGTTAATGTAAAACATGTAAACCAAGCATTAAAACGGATTCAGAAACGGATTAGGGTTTTCTGCAAACGTATATAAAGAGGTGTATTCCGCTGTGGACTTCAGATGCCATCGCAGTAGATGGCTGAAGAAAGAAGCGGCTGGCAACATCGGCTCCTCTGAGGCCGGCGGTGCCAGCGGGCTCACTTGGACGGCAGCAGTGAGCCTGCCTGGCATTGGCGACCTCAGTGGGGTTGGTGTCTCCATGTTCCCCCAGTCCCAACCACTATAATTATATTCTCAGAAAGTCCCCTGATCATTACTTACCTCACCTCTCTCCTTCACTGCAATGCCCCGGCCCTCTGCTTGCACAGAACGGCAAGCAGGGGGCGGGACTGGCAGCCGCGTCTGTGATTGGCTGAGAGGCAGCCAATCAAGGATGTGGCTGCCGACTACTCAGAACGGCGAAGGAGAGAGGTAAGGTAAGTAATGATCGGGGGACTTTCTGAGAATATAATTATAGTGGTTAGGGCTGGGGAACATGGGCTATAATATACATAAAGGGATTTACGCTAGGGGGAGGGAGACCAATGGGGTGGGAGAGGGAGGGGGAGAAGGGCTGCAGTGCACATGCCAAACTTCTCAGGAGGCAAAAGCTAGGTACACACTGTACAGATTTCTGAAGATGACAGACAGGATCTGCAAGACCTGTCTGCCATCTTTCAAAGATCTGCATACACACAGTCCCGAGCGTTCTCCTATGTGAGAACGCTCGGGACTGTGTGTTTCATCGGCGCGGCTAGACTCCCTATAGGGAGTCTAGCGCGGCCGATGGAAATTTTCGGCCTTTCCCGAACGAGCGTTCGGCCGACCCGATCGTTTGGCGGCCGCGCGCTCGTTCGGAAAAGAACGTACACACGTAACGATTAAGCCCCGATACGTCGGATCCGACGGTATCGGGGCTTAATCGTTAATGTGTGTACCCAGCCTAAAGTCCTATATGGACTCTGCTCTCCTCCTGGTGGCCAGTTTTTGGGACTTTGGGGGGGGGGACTACAGGAGAACCATCTGGATCTGGGATGTGAGGTAAGGATTTTATTACACTACAGGGTGGGGCCAGTAGTGGGGATAATAGTTTGGGGGTGGACATGCCCTTTAAAGATTCTACAAGGCACACTTGCTTGTAGACAAGAAATTCTGCATTTTGAGCCAGGATTTGAGCCATTCACCAGGGGCTTCTTGTTGGTTGTCTATAGAAAAAATTTGTGACCCTTTTTTCTGCCAAAATGAATGTTATATACACATTGCTTTGCAATCAGCCTTATAGCAATTCTTGTCAGAAAGACCTCTGATAGATCATACTGGTAAAAGTGACAGATGTAAAAATAAAAACCCCAAAGGGCTATAATAATGGTAGGATGGCAACATGTGCAGAATGAAAATAAATTCAATATTCTGTGTGCTGCATGGAAACATTTGAACATTCTCAAAAGATTACTGATAACACACACATTACAACTGGTACAAATAGGCAATTACATCCATTGGAAATTTCCCATGCTAAATTATTTATTTATGCATTTCTTTTTTTGCTGTAAATGGGAAGTAATCAGTTTATGGTGAATACATGACCTTGTTATTATATTCATGATATTTTTTATAGTTTAGTACTAAGTGACATTTTTAGGAATCTGTTTAATTATATTATACAAATGCACACTTGCCAAATGGTTTTATTTTATATGTTCCAAAGGATGATGGCAGGTGTTCATTAGGGATTCTTTATCCAAAGATCTAACTCTGGTTTTTAAGGAATACTATTTAAATTATATTGACTGGTCATTATATTAGTGTTTACATGTGTATGTAATGAACATGTTAAAATATTCAATCCTCTCTGAAAATTAAATTCTGGCCTGAAACTTTTTTTTTCTGGTTCTTAGTCAGGAAGCGTGTCATTGAATAGGCTCCAGTGACCGGACCGTTATGTATGTTTTGATTATAGCCGTGTCCTGAGCTGTTTTTTTTCTTTTATCTTTTATAAACCACTTGGACAAAAGAGAAGAGCCCTCTCCTTATGGTAAAAAAAGGGAGAACTAATCTGATATCTGAAAGACTCACAGGTCTACATAATACAAGTTGTACAGGGAGATGTAATAAAAGTTCTTATCATTACAAATGGTGCTAATTTTGCCCCAACCAATCGGATGTTATTTTTCAAATGGTAAATAACATCTGATTGGTGGAGGCAAAATTAGCACCATTTGTAATGATAAGAACTTTTATTACTTCTCCTTGGTAATCGGTAAAAATGGTGCTAATCTTGCCACAACCAATAGGATGTTAGCTTTCAAATGGTAAATAACATCTGATTGGTTGGCGCAAAATTAGCACAATTTTTAACGTTAAGAACTTTTATTGCATAGGCCTGTCAGTTGGGTAAAAAAGCAGAGCACTAGGTGGCCTGTCAGTGCTTTATCAATAAAACTTTTTGTTCAGTACATGCCATCTGCTGTTCCAAATTTTTGCAGTGTTTAGTTGTTTTGATCCATACTGCTAAAATGCATTTTTTTTGTTGATATTAATCAACCTTTTTATTCTATTTAAACAAAACCAACTGTTTCAAACATTTGTTAAAAATACACTTTATTGCAAAATTTTATATCAGAAAAAATGCACTAACAAATAATGGGTTTACATTTAGAAAGATAGAACTGCTACATTTAGCTGAGCATTTTCAACATATTTCCCCACAAAATATAGAAGATTCAGCCCTATAAATCTGGGTGGATAGTTTTTAAAACACCATCGGTCCCCGAGCCCTCTCTCTACATTACAACAGGCCTTTAACTTTGAACCTTCAGGCAGAGCAGGCTATTACAGTATATGAATATACATTTCTAAGTTTGCAGTTTTACACTCTTTGTACCCATGCCTGATCACCATATATATGTCTATCAACTGGGTTTGGTTTAAAGCAAAATTTTTTAAACACAGTGCCATCCTGGGTGCTATATATTATATCACATTCATCCAAGCTGTCCTCCTCTGTACTGCTGTTATTTCTGAGGCCTACTGTCTCTTCATTTTGATTGTAGAAGAAGGTCTGTGAGCTTCCTTCTAACCTTTCATAGCTGTGTTCCCAGCAGAGAATTTTCTTTGCTTTGGCACTTCTCATGAAGAATCCAAAAACCGCTACCATCACTAGACAAAAAACAAGAACTGGTACAAGGGCAGCATAATGAGAAGCAGAGTGAGGCAGCTTGGTATTTGGCATCAAGTTCTTTAGGGACTCTTCATCTACTTCAGCCTGTAGATGTCGTATACACAGCACTATAAAAAGGATGACTAGTGTTAATCATATGTCTTACATAATACATTTTTTTGCATTGTTTCTAAATTGGTCCACTTGTATAATAAGTGTAAGGCTTACTTTCTCATTTTAAGCTGTGTCTAATCACCTTTTGATCAAACTGAAATCAATCAGTCTATCAATCGAAAGTGAAAAGGAACCTATTTTTAACCATGATTGAATCAGTGAAAATGTTAATCCGTGTATGGCCAGTTTAACACTGCGCAGTTTAAAAAATAATTTCAGTTGCCATGATTATTTAGGCACATGATCTTATCATAACAGTGCTATAAAGGAATATAAAATATAATTTCTCTCTTGTCTAATGACTAGTACCATGGCACTCCCATAATATAAAGGGCCCAATAGTCCTATACAATGGAGATGAAGTTTTTTCACTCAAATTATCAACCAAAATTTCTCAGCAAAAAATAAACCACAAAATATTATATGGCTACAGCATCCTGAGCAGATTTCATGCTCAAATTTGCTCAGGGTTGCTAGTGGGAGGTGGTACATTGATCAATAATTCCAATAACTGATTTTTGCACATAACAACATAGTTGCAAAATACAGCGTGAAATTTTATGACCAAGTGATATTGCCCATGGAGACACAATAGTGGTATTTTATTGCCACAACTGCGTAGAAAACTAAGGAAAGCATTTGGAATGAGGCACAGTAATACATTAATACTGCCCTTGGTCTCTCATTTCTCTACTGCTTAATGATTGTTGACTCACGTCACTAATTGTCACTGAGTTTGAAAGCCCTAACCCTGTTTGTCTATGGCTTTATTAAAAAAAAACACAATTTGTCTATTTACACAAGGAGTAACACACAGTAAAGGTGGCCTGTCAGGGGAGGACAGGATTTACCCATTATCGTCAATGAGTAGGGGCTCTTCCCGTCCAATCGTAGTGCTGACGAACGACCATCAGTCAGTATCAGCTCCCTTTACCACACAGCCGACCGATCCCTATACCGCGTATGGGGATTGGTTGGGTCCATGTGTGCGGTCCTCACAGCATGTGTGATGACAAATACCAATGTAATCTGTCAGCACACATGCTGTGGAAATAGCATGTGTATGGCCACCTTAATGTACAGAGGAGAAATAAAACTTCAATATGAAACTTTTAGAAAAGAATAGATCTGCTTTTCTGAAAATGCCAACAGGGCTAGGGAGCTAAAATGAAAGGACAAATGTCTGTTTATATCAAGTTATACTGTACCTAGATATGACAGTTCCCTTAAGCTGGTTACACAATTCGGTCGGACCGAAATTATTGTATGTGTTCTTCTCGCGGCCACGACTGACCGCTGACGGTTTTTTATCAGAACTGGACGAACGCATGATTGGATGTGTCAGAAAACCACGGCCGATCATGTGGTCCATTTAATTTGCAACAACTAATCAGATGTTAAAATAACAGCAGTAACTCAAAAAATGAATACAACTTTATAAATGAATAGCACAGGAAACTTAAGCGTGTTTTATTGTATCAGCCGCCTGTAGATTATGTTGGACAGGTTGTAGATATGCAATTATTTACGCCTAACTTGTTAATCTGACAGAGAATTTGTACATATATAGATCAGTTTAAGGACAAACAGGTGGATTCAGTCCCACCTATGGTCCCTTTCACATACTAGCCCGCAACTCTTGATCTGTAAACTGACTGTAGACGTAAGCTTTTGCTCTGGGTAAATCTCCCGTGCACTATTCAATATTACGTGTGCTGCTCTGGGAGCCCAGGAGGCTTTCCCCCGCACATGACTTTTGAGGCCAGATACTTACTGGCATTAAAACTCACTCAAATATTGGCGCACATGTGATATGGAATTGCTAGTGCCGGCTATACTGGTGTCTTTTGTGGTACCCGTGCACAGCCGCTCAAGCAAGGGGTTAAAGCCAAGATTGAATCAAGTTAGTGCATCTTAAGCAACAAAAAATAGCACAGAGCCCCCCATAAATCCACCCAAATGGTTGGTTGTGATGATATACATCTGCCCTCTATACCAATTACATTTTCATTTAAATATAGTCAAGTGATGTTTCCTAATGATGATGAATTAAAGGCAAAAGATTTTGTAAATTGAAACTACATACCAGAGTTTAAATCACAAAAACAGCAGTCATCCTGGTTCATTTCAGAATCACAACATTTAATGCATTTCATTTCTGTTGCGGACCAGGCAGTGTTGACACTACATGATATGCAATGGTTGGGTCCTGGCCCAGAGCAATGCCTGCAGGACACATCACATAGCTGGCAAACTCCCTGTAGGAAAAGAAATATATAAAGTTAAAAGACTGGGATAGTTGGTAAAAAGGATCATCCTGCTAATATTAATATTAATATTGTAGAAATAAAATCCTTAACAGAACTTTATGATATGAAGTTACTTGTGTTTTTTCCTTAACAGAAACATGTTATTCTATATCATTTTGAAAGCATTAAGCATATGGAAATGTATCTTTTACACAATTGTTCATCTTAAACTGTGTCCACAGTGACTTATATAATGAAATTGTCAGTTTGCTACCAGTTTATAATCAAATTGCCAGTTTGGTACCAGTATATACTGAAATTGCCAGTTTGGTACCAGTATATACTGAAATTGCCAGTTTGGTACCAGTATATACTGGAATTGCCAGTTTGGTACCAGTATATACTGAAATTGCCAGTTTGGTACCAGTATATACTGAAATTGCCAGTTTGCTGCCAATATAATGGTAAACTGTGCCTCTGTGTCATTAATTTGTGTATCTCTGTCTACACCTTATCCCTGTCTATCTATTTCTCTGTCTTTATATTTCTCTGTCTTTCTACACACAAAAATGGAATAAAAGGAACAATCCAAATGTTTTGTACTGGTCCATTTTTTCTATCTCTAGGCTTAAAACAGATCCGTTTTCAGAGAGATATGTGTGCAATGCAGAAGCAAAACTTCAGAGGCCCGGGCCCCCCTGCAAGTGTCTGGCCAGGCCCCTGAAAATCCCTCCTACCCTCCCCAGCGCTAGGCTGATATTGCGATCTGCTGTTGCCTATATAAGTAAAGGCATGTGTGTGATCAGCTGTTTAAAACCCCAATACCAGACTAGCAGTAGTTTAATACAAATGATTGATTGACTGCACGGTCAATCGTTCGCAAATTCATCCGCGGACGAATTTGCCCCAACCAACGGACATTTGTCCTGGCCGAGCGCTCGCTCGGGACAAATAGTCCCTCCGTGTGTACCCAGCCTAAGAGGTTTTTAGAAGAATATTTACCACTCATGTTTCTATTCAATTTCCAGAGCCTTACTTACTTACTTTAGGTTCATTAGCAAATTCAGTAACGTTTCAGGGGGAGGTAAAAGGCAGAACAGAATTGTTAAACTTCAAAGCAGAGTTAAAATTTCATTACACTGTAAGGGGTGCATAAATAAAACACTTATAAAGTGAATTGTGGAAGAGAAAATTGCTAATCCCTTTTTCTTTTGTTAGGCAACTCTTCTTTATGACCATGTTTATGTACAGTTCCCTACTACCATTGCATAAACAATATCAGTATTAGGGACCTGTTATAGAATACTGATACCATATGACATATATGTCACAGAATATGGATACATGGTATTTATGACTGCTTGATATATTTTATGTGACACCATAATGCTATTTTGTGATGTGGCCATAAAATAATGTTGCAGGTGTAAACTGCTTTGTAAAGTAAGGACAGTGGCTGCAAGGAAGAATCTCTGTAAATGCTGCCCCTTGTCTGTCATTGGTCACTAGGGGCCATATTCACTAACCCATAATATTGGAAACTTTCGATACCACGAGTTATTGTAAAAGTATGTCCGAGGCTGTACATTTCACGGCTGTAAAGTAGCACAATGGTTTTGTACAGGGGGTTGTACAAAAGCCATTATTAAGGGCACGACAATACCACACCCTTATAAATATGGCCCTAGGAGCAGTTTCAGTTTTCAGCATGAGTAATGACAAGTCCCTGTTAGTATTCATCCAACCCCCTTAATGGATATTTACTCATTCAACTGATTCATTTGTATTTACAATTAACTATGTTTGTGGGACAAATAAAAGTTTCCAAGGCTGTGATGAATGGTGCACAATTTTTTATTTAAACAAGGAGAAATGCAAATGTAACTCACTGTAATGTAAAGAAACATTAATGCTGAATGAATAAAGAAGAACTAAAGCCTCAACATGAAACACTAAAAGTACAAACAATCGTATCTTTTCAAAATGCCAGCAGGCCTGTGAGATAAAATTACTGTTTGGTAAAGTTATCCTTTATTATCAATTGCACCCTGTACTTAATATGCCTTCTCTAGGGTGACCAAGGTTGCCATTGATGTCTCCTGTATCTATTGGCCAGACAACATTTAAATATTGTACCATATAAACCATAATACTGCAGAAATGACAAATCCCTTACACTATGTGACAATTACTATTGTCGACTTTTCGCTATTGCAGGACATAGCAATGGCAAAGATGGTTATTTTCACAGTATTGAGAAACACACCACAGTGTACTGATACCTTCCAAGGACCCACTGACAGGCTACATACATAGGCACTTGTGCGTTTTCACCACCTCAGACTTGGCGATTTTAAATGGGCAAACACACTTATCGACATTTTATAAATATGGTTGAGTGGTTACCGTGGTGGTAAGTGAAATCAAGCAGAGGTAATGGCTGTATGTTTTTTATTCCACTTTAATAAGTATAATAAGTAATATGGGTTTAGTAATGAATTGAGGGTACAGGTGGGAGTTTAGGTGTTTTCCATTTTCCACAGCCAGCGGGTCCATATTTTGTCAAATAATTTCATTGTTACTTTCAGGAAATGTGTCATTTGTTCATTTTGGCATATCCACCATATCTTATTTATAAGGTGTGGTCTTGTTGGGCTGTTTGTTTCCACGTTGAGGCAATTGTGCAATGTGTTGCTGCACTGATACAGGATATTAATTTCACCTGATGTGTGGGTCTATCTTTGGGGGCTCTGTCAAATAGGGCCGTCCAAGGGTCTGGGGTTAGAGGGAGGTATAGAAGTTTGCTAATTAGATTGAAACTGTCTTTCCAGAATTTTTGTACCTCTCGGTTAGATCACCAACAGTGCAGCGGGTCTGCTTCTTTCCCACATCCTCTGAAACAGTGTTGGGGGATTGAAGGATCTATCTTTTTTTTTGAGCATGTGATTGCGTATGCGATTTTGTTTGGAATGGAGATCGCGGAAATGCAAAAATTCCCACGATTTCCGGTGTGCATGCGATTGCCCATTGTTTCGTTTTGCATGCACCATTTTTTTACGCAATTGCGTTTTCTCATTGAAAATAGCAAAATCGCATGCGCGCCTGCGCGATTCTGGTGTGTTGTAGTGTGGCCTCAGCCTTACTCTAAAATCTACCAGAACGATATGATGTTCAAGAAAACCATAAGAAAAGTGAGCAGGGAAATATTACTAACATCATTGTCCAGGTATCGCTTTTCTTCACAGCGTGGATAACAAATTCCTGATTTGAAATCACTTCCTCTGTCACATGTCAGGCATCCTGTAACTGAGGAATCTGCATAAATCAAAGGATAAATATGTACTTATAAATACAAAATAGATAAATTTGTAAATAGTAATATTTGTGCATTTGCACCTGTTTTTGTATTTTGCAATCATTGATTTCTGCATCTATTCTTACACATTATTTTGCCCCTCCCCCTGGGTCATTTGCAGTGACGCCTGGGGTGGCAGTGGCGTAACTACCGCCCCCGCCATCCCCGTGACCTGGCTGTAGTAGGGCCACAAGCCCAAGATGCCTCCCTCAATCAGCCATTTAAAAACAGCTGATCGCTCTTATGAATGAAACATACGCGTGATGAGCAGTTTAAAAGACCGGACCCTAACTTCTGGAACTGAACTGGAAGTTCGGTCTTTTAAACAGCTGATCGCGGTGTATGTTTCATTCATACGCGTGATCAGCTGTTTAAAATGGCTGATCGTGGGAGGCATCTAGGAGGGGGTCAGGGGCCGGCCTCCATTCTCGTGGGGGGACAGGGCCCCTGCAGGTACGCACCTGTGTGGTGGGTCATCATCCCTGCTCCTATAATAGTTATGTTTCTGAAGTAAAGAATATTTTGCTTTTTGGTTGTATAATTAGCATTCAGGATATCTAGGCCGGGAACACACCATCCAATATTTCGGGCCTATTGACTTTAGTGTATCAGTCAATCAGTCCGAACTATTGAATGCCTTTTTTTCCCCGGGCGCCCCAATTGATGCAGCACGGTGGTTAGCACTGATGCCTTGCAGTGCTTAAGTCTTGAGTTCGAATTCACCCTTGGACACATCTCATGTGTGTTCTCCCCGTACTTGCGTGGGTTTCTGCATTTTGGAAGGGAATATGTGTGTTTGCTGCAGATTTTAAAACTCAGTAATGGGAATGATGAGTTTGTAGTAAACGCTTGTTTGGGACAAAAAAAACTTTTGAGAGCAATTTTGATCCAATCAATCAGAAAGCTAACATCTGATTGGTTAGGGCAAAATTAGCACCATTTTCAATGATAAGAACTTTTATTGAATCTCTCTGTATCTTTTTGATGATTGGTCAAAATATTTTTTTTGATTTTAGTTACCTTTAGATACCTTTAAGTATGGCTGCCACAGTAATGGATAAGTAGATCAGTAGGTGTGTGTACATGTGTCGGGTTGGGGGTTAAAAAAACAAACTTTTTTGATGATTGGTCAAAAAAATTTTTTTTACTTTAGTTACCCTTTAGGTATGGCTGCCACAGTAATGGATAAGTAGATCAGTAGGTGTGTGTACCTGTGTCCAGTTGGGGGTTAAAAAAACAAACTTTTTTGATGATTGGTCAAAAAACTTTTTTTGACTTTAGTCACCCTTTAGGTATGGCTGCAACAGTAATGGAGGGGTAGGTCAGTAGGTGTATGTAACTGTGCCACATGGGGGTTAAAAAAACAAACCTTTTTCATTATTAATCAAAATAATTTTTTTTTACTTTAGTTACCCTTTAAGTATGGCTGCCACAGTAATAGATAAGTAAATCAGTAGGTGTGTGTACCTGGGTCTGGTTGAGGGGGTATGTCTTTTTTGTGTTTACAACCATAAAACTATATTTTATTAAGGGTAAATCTAAATTAGTTTTTTTGACTTTAGTTACCCTTTAAGTATGGCTACCACCATAATGAATTAGTAGATTAGTAGGTGTGTGTACCTGGGTCTGGTTGAGGGGGTATGTCTTTTTTGTGTTTACAACCATAAAACTATCTTTTATTGAGGATAAATCTAAATTTGTTTTTTTGACTTTAGTTACCCTTTAAATATGGCTGCCACCATAATGGATAAGTAGATCAGC
This sequence comes from Hymenochirus boettgeri, assembly GCA_019447015.1. Taxonomy (NCBI): domain Eukaryota; kingdom Metazoa; phylum Chordata; class Amphibia; order Anura; family Pipidae; genus Hymenochirus; species Hymenochirus boettgeri. The sequence goes on from CM033471.1 coordinate 179,778,294, forward strand.
AGGTGTGCGTACCTGGGTCTGGTTGAGGGGGTATGTCTTTTTTGTGTTTACAACCATAAAACTATCTTTTATTGAGAATAAATCCAAATTAGTTTTTTTTACTTTAGTTACCCTTTAAGTATGGCTGCCACAGTAATGGATAAGTAGATTAGTAGGTGTGTGTACCTGGGTCTGGTTGAGGGTGTGTGTCTTTTTTGTGTTTAAAAACCATAAAACTAACTTTTATTGAGGATAAATCTAAATTCGTTTTTTTTTACTTTAGTTACCCTTTAAATATGGCTTCCATGGGAATGGAAAGTTAGGTCAGTAGGTGGGTGTACCTGGGTCTGTGTGGGGGGTTGGGGGTATCACCATTTGTATTTATGACCATGAAAAAAACTGTTTTGAAATATCCACATTTGAGGATTGTTACCATTATAGTCTATGGGAAAAAATGTCCGGAAATTCACGGATAACGCCGTAACGCTTCCGCGGATTCGTAGCTAGAAGATAGCACACTTCTCCTATATGCCCCGCACGTCTGTACCAAATTTCATGTCTCTAGCTCAAAAACTGTGGGAGGAGATATGGTCCAAAAAAGCGGAAGAATAAAACGGAAGAAGAAGAAATAGAAAGAACAGTAATTTGGCTTTTTCAAGCCAAATTAATAATCTTGTCAGTTGCTGCATATCAATGTCACTGGCAAATGATTGCAATTTTTATTGCAGCCCCTTGTGTATAGTATAGAGACAGTGAAATAAAATTTGTTTTATCATGCAAGAAAAACAAGTGAAGCAACACTGACATCTACTGGGTAAAAAACAAAGTTCATGACGTTCAAGTGACTGCCCATTATTAAGTTCTTTATATCTACTGATCCATATTAGGTCTATAAGGCTATTGCTTCATAAATATTTGACAGCCTAGAGGCTATTACCAGCAGAAAATCCAAGCAGAAAGAATAGGAGGGGCATCATTCTCAACCACTGCAATTTTAACGCTGATTGCTGATATTTAAAGTTAATATTATGTTTGCCATAGAAATCCATCTGAACTTTATTTTTTATTGGATTTTATTTCTACTTTTAAAGTTAAAAATATGCTAAATTATGCAGTTGAAAAAATATATAACTGTAAACTAGAAGAGCACAAGTACACACTGGACAACAAACTTAAACTGGGTGCACACCAAGGAATTAATTTGTTCTGACTGTTCAATCAATGTCGACCATCCATTCACCTGAATTGGACAAACAGGCAATCGGATGTGCTGGAAACTGTTGGTTTTGGCAAAAGAAGCCACAGAAGACAGTTCTGCAGCTCCTTTTTCCAAAACTGGTTGTGCTTCGTTCCAGCTCCAGCTGACTGCTTGCCAGTGCCGAACTAATATGCCCCCTAAGCCTGTTAGTTATAAGTATTCCCATAAGGTCCCCTTTTAAGTGCAAGTATTTTAAAGATTTTTAAACCAAGAATGTGCCATCTCTCTATATAGAATTTCATTTGCCACGGACAATAGATGGCTAGTTTTCAGTTGGTTTAAATCTAACAGTCAAGAACTTATTATTGCACTTCATAGATTTTGTTATCAGCAATCACAGAACCATGTACATTAGTAGACCTCCCACAGCTTTACATAACCAATTCTTTGGCAAGGATCAAATCACAGTACAGTACCAAAAGGACCATAATCTAACTACAAATGCTTGTGGTGTTATATGTGTATGTATATATGTTCATTGATGGTTTGTATGGTTTGTATGCCTTACACACAATCAATTAAGAATTTCCCATATTGAGCAATTGTGACAGGTAATTTCCAAATCCTATTTAAACTCTTAAGAATCTGTCATGACAATAAATGTTGTATGCGTTTCTACACCAGCCAGTGTTAAATCAGCAGCACTTCATTTCACCATCCACTGTTACAGTCAGCCCTCCAGTTCACCAGCTAGTATTACAGTCAGCCTTCCAGTTCACCAGCCTGTATTACAGTCAGCCCTCCGGTTCCAGCCAGTGTTAGTCATCCCTTCACACCAACCTCCACAAGCCACACGTGTTTTGTTTTTTTAATGTTTGCTTCAGGTGGAAAAAAGTTTGAAACGTCCCTGGCTTCTGTGCATTTTTATAAAATGGTGTCTGCCCAAATGCATGGGCTGCGTGCAGCTATGTGCTATCACAACACACTTAGGGGCCAATGTAGTAAAAAAAAAGTACATCCAACATTCTGCCATCTCCTTTGCGAGACTTACAGCATTCCATGATCCCAGTCAGGTAAGACGTAACTAGCACAAAACTTAACTTGGCCTATATTAAATAGGCTACGCTACACTATCTCCAAACATTTTTGGAAATGGCGCGGCTAGCATGAAATTAATGAAAAACCCACACTAACCTGATGTTACATCAGGTATCGTTGGTTTTGCACCCAATATTCCATTGGCCCATTAGAGTTAATAGAACTGATGACCTACTATGCAAAATTTCCTGTGTTATTATATACTTTAAATACATTGTGCTAAAATGCAACAAAAAATACAAAGTGTGAATGATCCCTTGGGGTCTGATTTTATGCTACATATCCTGTCTCAGCATTTTTATTATATCGGTAGCTTTTACTAATATTTCCTGTCCGTTTCCATATCTTGGTACCCACAAGACCCATTCACTCATAAAAGCTGATAATAACATCTTTTCCATTGGCTTCTGAAACCAGAAAATATAATAGCATAATAAGATCACAATATTACATTTAAATACTTAAAACTAGCAAATGTATATTTATTATTCTTACCATTGCAGCTTTTGCAACTTGCATGACATTTTCTGCACTTGTTCTTGTACAAATAAAATCTTTCTGGGCAATGAGCTACACAGTGGGTTGTGCCTTCTACCTGCAGAGTTTTTGAAGGACATTCTAGGCAACCGTCCAAACCTGGTCCACCACAGAGTTGGCAACCAGAGTCACATTTTTCACATTGATTATTTCTTTTGTAATACCTGCAGCCAAAATATATTTGTTAGTAGTCTTAATGGCAGTGTATCATAATACTGACAAGACATGGCAATACATCAATTGCATGTTAACTAGATAAAATCCATCTGTGGTTTAAAGGATATGATATAGTAAAGGTAATGTTTATCCATTTAACTCTTTACCACCAACAGTTTATGCATCTGTTTCTAAATTATATTAAAATAAGAGGTTCATCAAATAATCTAAAAAGTAATGTCTCAGACTATTATTATTACTCATGGGGTTTAAATATGAGTATATGTCTAATTATAATGATGAGAAAGGCTGTATAGGAATCTGATCTAAAGTTCCACTTTGGCAGCTGAAAACTGCTGATTTCCTTTCTATTAGACAGATTATCAGAAAACCAACTTCTCACAAATTAAGTTAAACAATGTGAGAATTCTGATGTAAATACTACAATGAATGGTAGGGATCACTGGTCATTACATGTTCCACTCAAGAATTATCATTAGGATTAAATTCTAAACTCTGTTTTGGGAAGACATGATTTCATTGGCCCAGTCCTGTAATGAAGCAGAGTGACAGGCTGCTGATTATTACCCTGCTTTAGAGATTAAGAAAATGCTCCTGACAACTGTTTAAGACAGAGACCCAATATGCATTGAAAGGTTCTGCATTAATTATTTCATTCCATGTGGAGGTGGAGCAAATAAGGAGGCCACGTTTTTTTATCCATGTATTTGCTTAGGTCAGTGACATACTAAATTACATCCAATTTAATACATGGAATGTTATTAGAACTACATCTATTGACAATAGATAAGTTAGCACAAGCAGCACAACTACCATATTAACTCCCATATCCATGCAGATAGCAAATAACATGCAGCTTTTTGGCGTACCAGAACGCACAGCCAGGGAGAACTTATTGAAACCAACTTTTTTTGCTATGATTCTCCTATAGCAAACATCTAAAATCTTCCACTAGTATTATCACAATGTGTATCTTTATCAGTTTTACTAAAGCTGGTTCTGTTGTAACTAGGGCATGCCATGATTTCATTCTTTCTAAACCACTTGGTACTTCTAGGGACAACATAAAAAAATGGAAAAAAATGGGTTAACTTATGTAAAGTTAAATTATATTATTCATCTATGGCAATTTTTTATTAGTTACAATTGACTGTAGCCACAAGCCACAAAAGCAAGGTGAATTTTTCATGATTTCACATCTACATTTAATCTGAAAAAAGGTAAACCATACAATGTGTATCTAAATAAATAAACACTAAATGAACAGATTAATATACATTGGTTATTTTTAGAACAGGCATTAAAAGTAGCAATACCCTGGAGGACAATGCAAAATGCAAAGATGAAGTAGTTTGTAATATCCAGAAGCACACACATCACAGTCCTTAGCAGAACCTCCTCTGCATGTTGAACATACTCTGTGGCAGGAAGAACAGAAGCCAAGTTTCATCCCATCTGCTTCTTCAGTGGTGAAGAAAGTCCCTTGGGGGCACTGGATAACACAGGTGTTTTCTAAAAGAACAAAATTCAGCCAAAAGTTATAAACAATGTTTTTAAAGGGCAACTAAAGTGGAAAACTTGGGCTAGAAACAAAGTACATAAGGCATCTACTCAGAGTACAGTAAAGATACATAAATGTATAGGGACTGAGGATAAATAGCAAACTTGTCTCTATTTTGCATGTATACTTACTTATGAGAACTAATTAATACTGCCCCTACATTAGATTTGAAATAGTAATGCACTTTTTTTTTTTAACTTCGTTTTTATTGAGCAGTAGAGAGTAGTATACAGTAATATCATTGTGCATTCAAATGGCAGTTATACAGTGTTCTTGTTCTCAGATAATACATAGATTGTATACTACCTGTAATTTGCATAGATTATCAATTAAACTATTTAACTATATACAAGTAAACTTGTCTGTCTCTTCTTGATTCAGTTATTGATTAGCATCTATGGAACTGGGAGGGGGGGAAGGGAAGAGGTTGGGAAGTGGGGGGTAGGGGTGGGGAGGGTTGTTGTATGAGCACCGCCGCACGGGTCAGCAGGGTTAGACTAGTGCTTCGCAGTTATCCAGCCAAATCCTCCAAATTTTTGTAAACTTATCTGGGCAGCCTCTTGTACGGTAGAGTATCTTGAGGTATGGTATTGCAGCGTTTACCAGAGCCTTCCATTGCGCTAGTGTTGGGTGTTCTGGGGCCATCCATTTGAGTATTATGGCTTTGCGGGCATAGAATAGTGTTTCTACTAGAAGGAGCCTGTGGTGTTTTGCCCAGCATTCTTCGTCTAATATGCCCAGTATGCAGATCTCTCCTTTGAATGGGATCGGTATATCACTTATATTACCGAGGAAGGTGATAACTTGCTGCCAAAATATTCTTATTCGGGGACATGTCCATATTAAGTGCCAGAAATCGGCTTGATCTTGATGGCACTTTGGACAAGTGTGCACTCTTGATGGGGAAATTCGGTGGAGTCTTTTGGGGGAGAGGTAGGTTTGGTGTAGAATATTGAATTGGATCAGCCGGTTGTTGGCAGCGGGGGATACCTTTGTATCGGTCCAGGCGTCTTCAGGTAAGTTCGAGAGGCATATTTGCCATTTGGTTTGTAGTATTCTGGTTGTTGCTATAGATTGTCGCTCAATGAGCTTAGTGTAGAGACGTGAAATGAGCCCTTGCATACCTTGAGTACGAAGGATGCCGATTATAGGGTGTTTTGTCAGCTCGATGGTTGGATAGGTGTAAAATTCTGCTTTCAGGCAATGTCTCAACTGTTGATATTTATAATGGTAATGGTTTGGTAGCTCGTGTTTGGTTTGTAGAGTTGCGAATGGGATAACCTCATTATTTTCTATAATATCTGCAAAGGTGAGAATCTGTTTGTCTCGCCACTCCCCACTCGCCATAGCCGTTAGTTGTGTAAATGTTTTATTACGCCATATCGGGGTTTCAGGGGGGAGTCCGCTGTATGCCACGATTGAGTTAGCAGCTTTCCAGGCTTTGGAGGCCACAGTGTGTATTACTGTGCCTCGCCCCACAAGATGTTTCGATGGGTTCTGGAGGTATGCCATTGGTGGGCTAGTTAGATACTGGTGTAGCATTTTTTCGGAGCCTGTTAGGGGTATTTTAGGGTCCATCCATGGTTGTAAGTATTTAAGTTGGCTGGCAACATAGTAAAAGTATAAATTGGGCAGTGCAAGGCCGCCATGGGTTTTAGGGCATTGTAGGGTCGTCAGTTAGTTCTAGTTCTCCCATTGCCCCACAAAAAGGCGGTTATCAGGCTGTTAAGTTTTCGGAAGAAGTGTTGTGGGATCCAGGTTAAGGTATGTTGAAATGTATATAGCAATTCGGGTAATAAGCTGATTTTAATGAGGTTGATTCTTCCGAGTAGATTGAGTGGCAGCTGTTTCCAGGCTGTGATCTTAGTTTGGGGTATTCCAATAGGGGCTGAATATTTAATTTGTAGAAGAGAGTTGGTGAGGAGGTAATGTTGATTCCCAGGTATTTGAAGTGGTTTACTTGTGGAATGGGGTGAGGCAGGTTGGTGAAATCTGCCGTAGGGTTATCCATTGGGTATATGACTGATTTGTTCCAGTTTATTTTTAGCCCTGAGTATGGGGCGAATGTATCCAGTAATTGTATCAGTGAGGTGAGTGGTTTGCCCGGGTTATCGAGGTAGAGGATGACATCGTCAGCGTAAAGTCCTAGTTTTTCGGTGGTATCGACCCAGGGTAAAGCCTTTAATTGTGGTATCTGATCTGATTTTGAGAGCTAGGGCCTCAATTGCCAGGGCGAAAAGGAGTGGCGAAAGGGGGCATCCCTGCCTGGTGCCCCGGAACAGAGGAAATTGTTGTGAGGTGGCTCCATTGATTGCTATGATTGCTTGAGGGTTTTTGAACATAATTTGAAGCCACATTATGAATGTGTCTCCAAAACCGTATCTATGGAGACAGGCCCATAGAAAGTCCCATTCCAGTGTGTCGAAGGCTTTTTGCATATCTAGAGATATCATCACACGCTGTCCAGTGTTGTCGTGGTCGATCTGCGATTGTATCAGCGTACGCCTCAGGTTTATGGAGGTTGATTTGCCAGGGAGGAAACCTGTTTGATCTGCGTGAATTAATGTCAGCATGACTTTCTGTAGTCTGTTGGCCAGTATTTTTGCCAGAATTTTATAGTCACTGTTCAATAAGGATATAGGCCTATAGGAGTTTAGATCTGATGGTTCCTTCCCAGTTTTGAGGAGTAATATTATGGTTGCTTCGTAGAATGATGGTGGTAGGCATAACCTGTTGTATGCAGCTTGGAGAGTGGCAAATAGTTGGGGGGCTAGTTCCATTTCATATTTTTTGTATACCTCAATTGGCAGTCCGTCTGGTCCGGGTGCTTTGTTGTTGTGTAGGTTTGCGATAGCAGTTTGTATTTCAGTTATTGTTATGTCCGCTTCTAATGCATTTAGTTGTGCTGTAGATAGGGTGGGGAAATCAACATCTGCGAGATAGTCGAATATGTCCTCCAGGCTTGAGTCAGATCGTGATTTATATAGCTCGGAGTAGTATGTAGTGAAGGCTTGTAGTATGTCAGGTGTTGATGTTACTTGACCTCGGATGGGGTCCTGTATTTGGAGTATACATCTGTTAGTGGTCTGGACTTGTGCTAAGTAGGTTAGTAGTTTGGCTGATTGGTTGCCTGTTTCAAAGAAGGTTGAGTTTTGAAAGAAGATTTTGCGTTTTGCTTTTTCTTCTGCAAACAGCTGAAATCGTCTTTGGGCCGCTAGAAATTCTGCGTATGTCTCATTTGTGGGGTCCATTATATATTGCTGTTCCATTATGTGTAGTTGGGTATTTAGTATATTTTCTTCTTGTCTTGTAGATCTTTTGACATTAGTGATATTAGAGTGGAAGCAGCCTCTCATATATGCTTTAAGGCTGTCCCAGTAGGTTGCAGTAGGTGGATCAGAGTAATTTAATTGAAAGTATTCAGTGAATTTCCTTGAGAGGGCATCGGGTTCTAGGAAGGTTGTCAACCAGAAAGGGTTTAGCTTCCAGGGTTTGCAGGGTGTGTGGCTGTCTTGGGTAAGCTGCATTATTATAGGGGAATGGTCTGAAATTCCTCTCGGTAAGTGAGTTATGGAGTTGATGTGAGTGGCAGCTAGAGCGTTCGCGAATATATAGTCGATCCTGGACAGCGTATGGTGCGTAGCCGAGTGACAGGTGAATTCACATTTGTGTGGGTTGCGCTCTCGCCAGACATCAATCCAACCTATTTCGGCCATGAGGTTTCGTAGGGGTATAGAGGGAACTTTGTGTTGTTGTAGAGAAGGCTGTTGGTGTAATCTGTCTAGTGTTGAATCCATTAGAAGATTGAAGTCGCCCATACAAATTATTTGGGAGTATGGACAGGCAGAGGCAAAGTCAATCAGTTTTCTTAGCGTAGCTAGGCCTGCAGAGGGGGGGTTATATAGAGCAAGTATTACATATTGAGTTTGGTTTAGGTCCAGTGCTGCGCTTACCTATCTACCTTGTTGGTCTATATATGTTTTTTTGATATGGTATCTGGCTGTGTTTTTGATGAGCAGTGAGACTCCTCGTGAGTATAAGGTGTGACAGCTGTGTGCTGCCCAGTAATGCACTTTTTACGTGTATTCAAACTATACAAATGGATTTTAATCCTGTTTCAACTGGATCTTTATAAAGATACTTCAGTCCATAGGGTGGCTTCCCATCAAACAAAGAATCATATTCATACCATACTTTTAACCTTTAAATCCCTTCGCTCTACTGCACCCCCCTACTTATCTTCTCTCTTGGTCCCTCATGTTCCAGGCCATGCCCTCTGTTCCTCGAAAGGAAATCTTCTCCACAGACTCCCAACTAACACTGCTGCCTCCTGCCTTAAACCATTCTCTCTTGCTGCTCCCTACCTTTGGAACTTTATCCCTCTCTCGCTTCACCTGGTGACATCCATTAATGCTTTGAAATCTAGACTGTTATAATACCTTTTTAAACATCAGCAGAACAAATGATTGCTAGCCATTTTAAGCACTTTGTACCCATGCCCTCCACTTGTATCTGTATGCTGTCCCTCCCACTTAGATTGCAAGCTCTTCTGGGCAGAGATCTCATTCCTCATGTGTCAAGGCTCATTGCACTTATATCAATTTATACATAATTTATATATATGCTTTCTTAACCACTGTATGAAATTGCATTTAATTAAATTTTTATCTATCTGTATAATGGCTTGCACTTATACCCATGTTTGTATACTCTGTATTTTTTAATGTACAGCGCTGCGTACCCAAGTGGCGCTTTATAAATAAAATTATACATACATACTGTACATACATATGGATGTTGAATAAAACAACCATTTTCTGAGAAACTTCAACAAAGGCACTTGTTTTGTGTGTCAAGATTAAAACATACCCTCCAACCTTTAAAATGTGCTGATATTTCTGTAGCCCCTTAGGGCTAGGCGATTTTAAATTGCATAGAAATTGCATATTCACGCATGCAGGGGTTCTTACACATTCAGGTGCTGCAGCAGAAAGAGACAACATCCAAGACGGGGGTGGGCACAAGAACAAAAGGCTGTCCACCGAGGGACAGGAGACAATACTTCACAACTTAGGCATGCATAAATTGACGAATGAGGAAACAAAGCTCCAGCAAAAAGGACTGTCTTTTGTTCTTTCTGAAAACGAAATTGGACTAATTTAAGAGGAAACTAAAACTTGAAGAATTTTTTAAGGACTCCAACCACAGGTCCTCAACCACTTTAGGGCAAAAGCACTTTTGACCCTCCCAACACTCCCGCTGCAATAAAAACTTTCCATAACATGGTGAGTGCAGAAATGAGACAGATTTGTAATTTTGTTTCTAATAAGAAATTTGATCATTTAACCTCTAAGGAAATAGAGGGATTATCAACCCTCAAAGATTTAATCATCTGTCCAGCAGACAAGGGGGGAAGCCATTGTGCTTTTGTCTAATGAAGCATTATCACAACTTAATGATGAAAGTGTGCATTTGAAATGTAATACTGATCCAACAGTTAGATTGAAGGGTGAGCTTGATACCAGATATGCCTTTGCAGTTAATAATGGTTGGATCACTAAAGGTGGCCATACATAGAAACGATTATAGGTACATCCCATCGGGGAATGACGGAATTTACCTATTATCGTTTGTGTGTAGGAGGTTTTCCCGACCAATCTGAGTGCCAACTAATGTCGGCACTCGGATTGATCAGAAATGACTGAAAACTTCTGTCGGCCAGTATCGGCTCCCTTTACTTTAAGTAGTCCCTTTAAGTAGAGAGAGCCGATACAATCATGCGGTGCATGGCCGCACGGCCGACTGATCCCCATATTGTGTATGGGGATCGGTCAGGTCCGTGTGTGCTGTTCCCACAGCATGTGTGCAATGTGATCTGTCGGCACACATGCTGTGGGATCCCATGTGTATGGCCAGCTTAAGAAGCAGGGATAATTTTTGATGACTGATTTTCCCAGGTGCCCTGAATTCTATACACTACTTAAGATCCATAAAATTCTTAGGGCCTCTCCAGGTAGGCCCATTGTGTCTTCATATGGCTCTTTATTTAGACCCATTGCCCAATTTTTGGATCATTACATGCTACCCATGGTTGAAGCCATGCCTTCATATTCACATGACAGCCAGCATTGAAAAGAATTGTTCAATTATTTATCAGATCCTGTGGGTGAGATCATTTTTATGACTTGAATTTATATACTGTTATACCCCATAAGGAAGGTGTACAGTAAGTACATGTCGGGAAGCATTCACTAATTTTGCACACACTGGGTCTCCTGGGCAATTTTTATTGGATCTGCTGGATTTTATTCTAACAACGTTGTTTCGGTTCTGACTTTTACATACAAAAATCTGGTATTGCCATGGCCTCTAATGTGGCCCCTACCTTAGCGAACTGATATATGGGGTGGTTTGAACAACATTATATATATATCCAATGGGTAATGAATATTTTCACTTTTATATACGTTACATAGATGATTGTGGAAGGGTTCGAAAGAACAGGCAGAACTCTTTGTACAACATTTAAATGACTTACGGTACCCACACCAGTGAAACTGATTATGACTTTGGGTGTGGATAATATAGAGTTTTTGGATCTCCGAATTTTTACATTTGGAGACCACTTGAGCACCACCCTCTACAGTAAGGAGACAGACAGAAATCTTATTTGCGGAGTGTTGTACAACAATTTCCTTCGTACATTACATGTGTCACAATGATGTACCGTATATACTCGAGTATAAGTCGATCCGAGTATAAGTCGAGGTACATATTTTTACCTGAGAAATTTGTAAAAACTGATTGACTCGAGTATAAGTCGAGGGTAGAAATTATCACCACTACTGCCTTCTGATTCTGTGTTGTTTTTAGGCTTTAGTTGCCCTTTAAATGGACAGCAGAATTCCCATACATGAATCCCATACAGTAATAGCCAAATCCAGTACCAGTAACCTCCAATTCTTTGGCACTCCAGATGTTTGGAAACTACAACTCCCAGCATGCTTTGTTGCTGGGAGTTTCAGTTTCTAAACATGTGGAGTGGCAAGGTTCATTAAACTTTTAATTAAGCTTACCATCATTTACAATTCTCCTGAACCTCATATAGTAAAGGGCACTCTGCCTCCCATATAGTAAAGGGAACTCTGACCCCCATATAGTAAAGGACTCTCTGACCCCAATAGTTAAAAATGTCACCTGACGGTTGTAGTTTTAAGCTGTCCTGTACTAGCAGCTGTTTTTTGCCCCAAACTGAGGAGACCCATCAGATTTACAGCATCCAGTGACAGTGCTGAGTGAGTCCAGCAGCCAGAATGCAGGAAGTGTAAAGGCAGATTAGCTCCTGTAACTTTCTATGCAGGTTAACACAGCGCCACCTACTGGTTACTATCTGCAATTACAGAATTTGGATCTAAATTAGGACTCGACCCGAGTATAAGTCGAGGTTAGGTTTTCAGGCTAATTTTAAAGCCGGAAAAATCGACTTATACTCGAGTATATACGGTAATATCCTGATGACGCCCCTTCTGGTGTTGAAACGCGTCGATCTTTTATAATGCACATATAAATAAAAGTTACATTTTAATACAAGACCTGAGAGTGCTGCTATTTTCTATGGATATATATATTTTATTTCTTAAGAGAATTCAATGACAGGGTACCATTGCATTTTCATGTAATAATTCTCTTTTTGTAATCAGAGGAGTAAAATTCAGTTTGAGAAGAATATAGTTTATTGAAAAGAATTTTGAAAATGTTACTTGAACAGATTTGAGCAAGGACAAAGTGTGTGGTCTAAGGAACAGAGTCTTTTTAATGGGGGATTATTGCAAGAATTGAACTGTGAGTCACCAAATTGGCACAGAAAGTGTAGAATGTTTTGCATTCTAATTTGTCTGAAGAAAAATCTGTAACAACTTTGTCTCTCATTAATTGAACATACGGTACTGGTGCTTGTTACTGATAAGGACATTGGGAAATGTTTATGTGTAATATGACTGGAAACACTTTTAACACCACATTTTAACACCTATGGTTAAATTTACCGTCTGTGTTAAATACAGGAAGTAAGTATAACTCACAATGCCAGATTTTTTATAGCTAACCTTCCATCCACCATAATTTTTACATCATATGTATGTGCAAGTCTAAGAATGTCAAATAATCTTATGGGCCAATGTTAACTCCAGTTGACTAGCAAAATCAAGTCTTCTTCTGAAAGAAATTAATGTGATAATGCATATACTGCCCAAAACAACCAGATGGTGCCCCCTTGTCATAATGAGGATACTACCAAAAGAAACCAAAATGTGCTCCCTTCCCTATTTAGATAAGAGCCTGAATCTAAATACCCTAAATAGGTACACAAGATTTGTTCACATAACAGAAGAGACTCTTAAGGGGCCCATACAATTCAAACGCCAGTCATACACTAACACAATATCGTACAATTGTTGGATCATTCAGTATATGAAAAGGTGGGGAGACGCACTCTTAGTGGATATAAACTGCTTTTATTGTGACAGGCTGTGCACCTGAGGAAGGGGGAAACCCCGAAACGTTGTGCACAGCCTGTCACAATAAAAGCAGTTTATATCCACTAAGAGTGCGTCTCCCCACCTTTTCATATACTGGATTATCTCTATACTGTTTGTGGTTAGCAGTTTGGAGAGTTCAAGCACCTTAGCAGGTTTACAACTAAAGGAGTGCGAAGGGAAAAATACTTTGGAAATTGTTGGATCATGGGCACTCGCTCGATAGTCAGACAATTTTTGCCATTATTGGATTCTGATTGTACAATCGGGATTTGTCCATGTATGCCCTGATTTAGAATTTACATGTTAATATAGCACACCAGTAGCCCCAGTGGTCCACTGAAGAGCCACTGAGCTAACACTGTAGAGTTCAGTTTACTGCTATAGAAACTGCATGCCACAGACACAAACTCAGTGCAGACTGCTGTTTGGGAAACTTCTTGGAGCATTATAAAGAAGCCTTAATGGATTTTACAATTCTAAACTAGCATATAGCATATAGCTTTAACTTTCACCTATGAAATCAGTAGCATTGAAGAGAAATCATCATTATTCCTGAAGGTTCCTGATCTCTACAGCCCTCCTAGTCTTCTATAACTAGTTTACTGATTCCAGAGAGGTCATGGGAAAGTCTCTCTGTAGTTGTAAACTCTGGCTGTATAGTTAAAGAGATGTTTTCTTCACAGATGTTTTCATAGCGGACCATTGCATCTATATGCTACATAGCAACTATAAAATCTATCTATCTAGTTAACTAGAATATGGACTAAAAAAAGATTCAGAGAGGGATGAAGGTAAATAAATATGCTAAAAATATGTATTATACATTAGTAAAATTACTCATTATACAACATAATTATTATAATGACCAGAGTCAGATTCTGGGTCAACTGTCCCTATAGAATTTATATCATCATCCTCTGGGATATTAGTCCGCCTTCATATTATTACTGTATATATTTGAGTATAAACAGAGGTACCTATTTCTACCTGGAAAAAGGAATAAAATTGACTCGAAACTGAAGGTACAAAATGTGACCACTACTGCCAAGTCCAGTATGGCTATTACTGTATGGGACTACTGTATGAGAATTCTGTTGTCTATTTAAAGGGCAACTAAAGCCTCAAAACAATACAGAATCAGAAGGCAATCTTTTTAACAATAGATACCATCCTCCTGATTCTGTATTATTTTGAGGTATTCGTTGCCCTTTAAATAGACTGTAATCCCATACAGTAACTCCAAATGTTTGGAAACTACAACTCCCAACATGCTTTATTTGCTGGGAGTTGTAGTTTCCAAACATCTGCAGTCAATGACTTACCTTTCAGCAATCCGGTGGCCACTTGCTCCGCATCCTCTGCTCTGCCGCCTGATGTCACTGAAAGGTAAGTCATTGACCCGAGTACAAACCGAGGTTCAGGTTTCAGGCTATTTTTAAAGCCTGAAAACCTTGGTTTATAATCGAGTGTATGAGGTACATTTTATAGCTAATCACTGAGTTTTAGCAATTTTAAGCTAGTATTGGTTTTATATTAAGTGGCAGGGATGTTTCTTAAATAGATATATTGTGTTTTATTATTATCTTTATACATGTATTAAATATTGTTTATCCCAGAGGATGATGATATAGATCCTATAGGGACAGTTGACCCAGGATCTGACTCTGGCCATTATAATTAATATAATGTATTATTGTTGTAGTTCTAGTTGATACTAGAACTCGTGTCACTTTATAGGCCCTAGTGACTGGACCATTATTCACATCACCAAAAGTCCAGGGATGTCAATGCTTGACATTGCACCAAAACATTCCCTAGAGTGAACGACGCTCTATGAATGCATACATGGTACAAGAAAAGGGAGTGCAAATGATACAAAGCTATACAGTGTCTGTATACCAGTGTCTGCGCCATTCTGTGTATATAACTAATATTAAATAAGACACATAGGGGGAGAAACAATATTGCCCATTTTCGTCTAAAACCCATGTTAACCCAAAAAAATATAGCTGTGCTAACGATCTAAAACCCATAGCGTTAAGTTTTGCGCTACTTTGTAGCGTGAAACTTAACGCTATGGCTTGTGGAGCGTTAAAGTGCCGCTCCTTACCTTAGCCCGATCCCGCGATGCAATAACTGACGTAATATCGTTTACGTCAGTTATTGTATCGCGGGATCGGGCTAAGGTAAGTAACGCGGCACTGAGATATTGGATCTCCCTGATAGTAACTTATATTACAGCATAAAGCTACTTATTATATTTATACAATGTTTCATTTTTGTAGTATAATACATGTATCTATTTTTACATTCTCACTCAGACATGATACGCCATCTATTGGAAAAGAAGGGTTATTCAATAAAATTTCTTATCGTTTAAAATGGTGCTAATTTTCCCCAACCCATTAGATGAAAGCTTACGAATGTTAAATAAGATCTGATTGGTTGAGGCAAAATTAGCACCATTTTAAAAAATAACAAATTTTATTGAATCTCCCTGTATATTTTTAAAGGATATTGAAGATGGACTTTTTAGCTTTAGAAACATACAGGGTTATTCAATAAAAGTTCTTATCATTTAAAATAGTGCTAGTTTTGCCCCAACCAATCAGAGGTTAGCTCTCAAATGTTAAATAAGATCTGATTGGTTGGGGCAAAATTAGCACCATTTTAAATGATAAGAACTTTTATTGAATCTCCATAATAATGTTTTTATTTTAATTCATACTTTATATTAAGAATCAGCACCTAATAGCACTTTAACCCATTTGCATTAAGATACAAAGCACTTTATAGCACTTAAATCCTTATGCACTTTAAATTAAAATGTTTGATAAACACATTATGTTTTAAGCTGTTAACTATCTTTTTAGAATTCTTAACACTCTTATTTTAAATATTTTTATCACATATGCTTTTATGATTGATATATGGTAATCTTGATGTAATCACGATGATTTATGAAGATAATGTCACTATGTATGTTATTTATGTTATTTATCTTACACTGTGAATATAGGGCAGCCTCACTATGGTGCCCAAGGTTGTCAATCACTAAGCCACATGGCATGTAGGTGGGCCCTGGGGATATAAATGTTTGTTTGGCACATGTTACCAGCTATACCTGAGGAAAGAACCTGCAAGTCCCGAAACGTTGTATGTAAAGTTTTTGCACATAATAAAGAATTCATCACCATAGTAGTGTGCTCCTCTACTCTTAACCTTGCTTGGATTGTGGAGCCCTGGAATTAGAGGGCTGAGAGGATCTGCACCTACCAACTTGTCTGGCTAAATAGCCAACAACAGTGTGCCAAAGTACATCCAGAACTTTGCTCAGTGTCAGAATGGCCCACAGAGTTACAGGGGGAGTGGGCCCACAGCTCATTTACCCAAGAAAACAGAAAAATGATAAAAAGTTATATACAGAACCAAAGGAACAATAAGAAACATATTTTAATAAACAATAGGAGTTAGTAGGTGTAAGATAGATATGTAAATGAGTGAAAATGAAATATTAGGTGGGCCCCTAAACTCATCCTCGTGGGCCTCTGGTCTCAGATTTCCTGGTAGGCCCCAACATTCCAGTCTGACACTGCTGAATGCAGCAATGTAATAGGAAAGGGGCCCTGCCTAACCAAACTTACAGTCTATGTGAAGGGTTGAGAAACAAATTTAGAATCCATGTACTTCACGTAATATGGACAATTATAGAAATTACCAACATACATTATACTAGACAACAATATACTACTAAATTACTCCCTCCTTCTGTATATGTTTCTATATGACCTTTTTACATTGAAGATTTTGCCTTCATTTAATATAATTAAAACAATTTGTAAGTCTTTACTTACTGTGTAAATAATATGGCACAGCACATGTAAGACAGTTGACTGGTGATGGCCCATTGCAAGATTCGCATGTGTTGTGACAAGAGCTGCAAGTTAATAAATCTCTTTGAAGAAAAGTCTTGGGGGGGCAATTAGCATCAGCTTCTACCCCACACTTTCCAGTTTCAGGGTCTATAACAAGTCCTTTTTTGCACTGGATACAGTCTACTGGCTCTGAACCAGAACATTTGGAACAAGTCTTATGGCAATCTATAAAAAGATAAAAATGGAATATCTCAAATCATCAAAATGAAAATCTTTGTATACATTTTAATATAGCAAATGGCTTGTTTAAATCTGTGGACCCAATCATAAAGAAAATTCAATGGTTTCAATTTTATAGGAGATGCTAAGTAAAACTGTACTTAATAGTTTTAGTACAACAAACTGTCTCCAAATGTCATGATGAATGTCTCTACATCCACACACACAAATAAAGATTTGGTTACTCTATATTGAACATTATATAGTTAATAGGGATGAGTCATGGTTTTGAGACTGCCATCTTGAAAATATGTGGAAATTCCAAAAACCAAAAAAGTAGAAAAAGGGGAAAAAATCCTCTTAATTGGGTTAGAATCGGATTTTGGAACTGCTGGCTGAATAAACCGGTTTTGTTTATCTCTAATGGTTACTATTAACTCTCAAATGATCTTACAAAATAGAAGCCTAGTGCACATCCAATTTAATTCAAATTGCTTACATGCTGTATTCCGATTGCAATGTTGCTTTAAAAGCATGCCCTTCTCTATGGATGAATGCTTGCTTTTTTATTGCTTTCATTTATCCATAGAGAAGGGCAGTCTTTTAAAGCAGCATTTTAATTAAATTGAATGTGCACTAGGCTTCTATTTTGTTTGAGTATTATATTGAATTGGTCACTAGTTGCACTCTCTAATGTGTGTATGTATACTATCCTATATATATATATATATATATATATATATACAGTCTAGGAAGAAAACTGGGCACTCCAAGGACTTAACATCAAAATTTATTAAACAAGTATGGTCAGATACACCAATGCGTTTCAGCCCGAAGCTAATGGGCCGTCATCAGAACCCTGCATTTACTCACCTTACTGTTGGCACCCAGGCAGCTGAGAGTGGACCGGAGTGCATCGGAGAAACCTCTGTTACTATGTGTATATATATATATATATTGGTCCTGATGACGGCCCAAGCGGGCTGAAACATGTTATATATAACTAAAACTTATATATACATACATACACACAATTAATTTGCCATAGACAGGTGTTAGCTTTCTATGTGCTGCTGATGTCAGTACTGAAAAGATTTGCTACATGAACATAGAAAAAAGTGTATATGTTCCATATATTCACTTTAAAATATTTATGATTACATAAAGTTTATTTTATTTTTTTTGGTTGCAAACAGTGTTTTAGATCTATACATGAACAGCTACAAGACTTTATGAAGCAAATTGATTTGTTTTTCCAGAACTATGTTCACATACGATGTAACAATTCAGTATACTGTTGTGGCCAGGTGTCTCCACTCCACAATGTAGCACAGCAGAACCTGTCATTATTTGCTTTCGATGATCCATTTCCTTCATTCCTTTACTGGTTCTTTCAGGCTAGTTCCTCTTCAACGGAACTCATGAAAGGCCCATTCATGGACCAGCAATGATTGACTTAAAGTCCTCCTTACAACTAGATTTCCTGGCCACCATTCTATAGCTGCACTATTTGCTATACAAGCAGAGCAAGGAAGTGTGAATTTCCTTCCCAAGCATTTTTATTATTCTTTCCATCAACAGACTTTTTGACCTTCCTAATTATGTATAATCAGGCTAATCTGGCTGCTTTTCAATGTGTTTAAAAACAGTAGGGAAAAAGTAATATAAAGTGTCAAGAAGCATTAAGTGGCAGTTGAATCTGAACTCTGAATAGTCTAAAAAAATTGTATTTGTATAAATGTAATTTTTTATATGAAAAAATATTAACTATTTAAAAATACAAATTAAACATGGAATGTATTTCAGCTGTGTTGGAAACAAAATTTCTGAAAATCCCCAAAAAACCTTGCAGTCCTGGGTTCAAATCTGCCCATATACAAGGACGTTGTTGTCTCTGTGCTTGCATGGGATTCTCCCACATTTACTGACTTACTGACTTAAGGCATGTACACCCTTAAACAGTGACTGCCAAAAGGAGCCAGAAAATCTGAGACCAAGAGTCCCACCATGATGAGTTTAGGGGCCCACCTAACATTTCATATTTCTATTATCGCTTGCTTACATATCTATCTTACTCCTACTGGCTCATATTGTTAAAATGCATTTCTCTCATCTCTTTATCTCTGTATTTAAATTTTAGCAGTTTTCTCGGGTAAATGGGCTGTCCAACACTGCTCCACTGCTCTTAAAAAATAACTTTGTCAGTTACGTGCCCCCAACCCCAACTGATTTATTTAGCACTTTATTAGGTGCATAAAAAACAGATAATTAAAGATAATTTTTGCTGGCTCCTCCTTCCATGCAGTCAATCAAAGCTCAGACTGCTGACATCACAGCCAGTGATTGAATTGCTCCTTTCCCTGCTGGCTCCTCTGCACATGCTCACGCATATAAATAGCTCATTAAGCAGAGGCAGGAGGCAGAACTTTTCCAGAATATTAGAAAATGTATCTTTAAATATCTGGTTATTATCTTGGTAAAAATAGCAGTTGGGTTTGCACATTTGCACACAGATAACTAACATGTCACTAGTTTTTGTTTTAAGGGTGTACATGCCCTTTAAATTACACAACACCCTAAAAAATAAAATATGACCAAAATGTAGGGCAGAATGTATTATTATTGTAATGTATTATTGGACATTGTGTTTAGAGACTAGAACTGAAAACTGACTTTGAATGGTCACTCTTCAGTAATATTTTAACAAGGGATTCTCTATGTAATACATCAGTGATAAGCAACCTTTTTATCTTTACGGATCCCTTGAAAAACTATTTTAATTTCTCAGGGAATCCCTATAAAAAAATAGTATATATTTTTGGTTTCGGCACTACAGTTGTCCTTTAGCATCAGAAGACTCCCAATGTGCATATGATGTGATTTATTTTTTACTTTACACAATATACAAAATAACTTATTCTTAAAGGGCATCTATACTGGGAAAATTGACAGGGTTATTCAATAAAAGTTCTTATTGTTTAAAATGGTTCTAATTTTGCCCCAACCAATCAGATGTTAGCTTTCAAATGCTAAATAAGATCTAATTGGCTGGGGCAAATTTAGCACCATTTTAAACGATAAGAACTTTTATTGAATCTCCCTGTAACTATCTTTTCTTTCCTTCCATGTGTTCTATAATGCTCCCCTACCCTCAGAGTGTCTTCACTTTCTTAAAGGACAACTCCACCCACATAAGAACATCTTTTAGAAAAAATGGCCTCTTTAAAATATGTTGATGTATCCTACTTTGTCCTATGAATTCATTACTGTATGCCTGCTATGCTTCTGGATGTGTTATGGAAACTGAGCAATTTAAAAACTCGTACTGAGCCTTTACTGAGCCTGAGCATGCTCAGAAGAGGCAGCTATTCAGTCATTGGCTGTGATGTCAACTGTCAAATCCATAACCGACAGCTGCTAACTAGAAGAACCAGGAAGCAGAAACAGGGGAAACAGGACATTGTGCAGGATTTCAGGTTAGACTTTTATATTTCACATTTCAAACTATTACCATTTAGGGTTTTGGGGGGTGATTAACCTGTATGTAAGTTTTCATTTTAGGGCTGGACTTGCCCTTTAAGTTTCCCTCTCTGTCCTGAGATACAGAAATTAGAAGAAGACGTGATTGCATTCCTCTACTCCTACTTGTGCTGTCAATCAAATCCCTGTGACGTGACTCTCTTCCCTGCTCAAGTCCCTCCCTTCTCCCTGCTCTGTTACAAACAGAACATTAGCAGGGGGAGAGAGGTAGCTTTGACTGCAGAGATAAGGCTGCACTTCACCCCCCTTTTTCATTGATTGATGATGGGTCACAAAGAGAGGGATCGAATTTCAGTAGTAAACTACTGTTCTCCCCTCTCTTCTGTGTCTCCAGGACAGCTTGCTTTCTATTGGCCACTGTGCAGAGATGTGTTTTTCAGTATGTTGAACTTTTAACTCCTGCTGCACTTGATAAGCTTGTCGGACATCCGGTGTTTAGACATGGAGGAGGTAACAGAGGGGAGGGGGCAATTTGTGTTTTTCACTATAGATGCCCTTTAATATTGATACAATTATATATAAAACTGTACATAAAGATGGGAAAGAGAAAAAAGGTTTTGTTTTATTTGTTTCATAATAAAGCAGTGCTCTAATCCAATCTGCACACATAACCCCTTATAGATGCAATCAATATCACACATTTTAAGAGAAACACAACAAAATAATAGGTGTTCTGTTGCATGGCACAACCCTGTTATTCATGTGTCTGTTGGAATGCTATAGAATAGTATAATAGTACTAATCTCCTGGACAGCAGAGCCATCTGCACAGAGTAGGCTGGCCATTTCTATTCTAAGTTCTCAGATCCTTCTTAGACCTCTGTATATGGGCTAGTATGATATTTCTGACAGTAAAATAGGCATTGCTTAGAAGCTTATGGACACTGAGACATAATTAGCCAAAAAGAATGTACTCGGGGGTGTGGACAGGGGTGTGCATGAACCCAAAAAGAGTTGATAAGCACTAATGGGTGTGCTAAAGTGGCTTTTCCCCCCAAAGACAACTAATAAGACATATACTTTGTGCTTGGTTGGCTCTGTTTGTTGAGTAATCAGGCAACACATTGCATTGCACTCCAACAGTGTCGTAGCCACAAACTTATGGGCCCTGATGCAAAATTTGGGCATGGGCTCCCGACTGGTTAAAAACTTGGCATGCAGACACTGATAAACTGGTTGGGAAACTGGCACTGCACACAGCCAGACACTGGTTAAATGCTTGGCACACAGACAATGGTAAAAATGCTTTGTATACAAAACCAATGGTAAAACAGTTGGCACACAGAATGGCATTTTTGGAACCTTTGCAAAAAATGAGGCCACTACTTGGCCAAGGGCACTGGTGCGGTCGCATACCCTGAACCCCTGGTAGCTAGGCCCCTGGACTACAAATACAAAATTTAAAGAAAGAAAGATAATTAAAAAAACAATAAGTTAAAATGTGTCCAAGCCTTAATTGAAATATTCTTTCTGCTTAATCATGTTCTTAGTCTGATTTAGTCTGGCACGAGCACCTTGATAACTTTGTTGAAGGAGAGTTTGTATGAGGACAAAATCAGCAATGCACCATCCTGTGTGTCCAGAGAACAGTCTCAGCCATTTCATTTGTGGGAGCTGAGTCGTTAAAATAATAATTCTCCTTTTTATCTAAATCTTGTCAGTCTTGCCCTTGCCTTTCCTGCCAGCTAGCAATCTTTTTTTACATAAACTGTTTCTCTTTGTATTGAACAGGATCCCTACTGCTATTTTGCAATCAAAGCAACTGCAGCATTTCAAGTAAACAGGTTTCCACCATGTAAATCAGAATATGCTGTTTATTAAGGCCCCTGTGAGCATCAGTACACACACATATATTATTCTATCACAGGGCTTGGTGCTCACAGTCAGTAGTGGTGAGAAATACTTTTCTAGTCCATGTATTCTATTCTACTTTTTACCACGCAAAATGTGCCAATACAGAAGCTTTGTGATTCCTTTTGTGGCTAGCATTAAAAAAAAAACAATATTGAGCTCTATTCAAAACACAGTACAGCATGTTAGAAAAAATAATGTTAAACATTGTTTAATAGCATATTAGTATAATAGGGATTATATTGTCTTGTCATCTCAAAAAAATCACTGTCAGAAACCCAACACGTGTAAGAATAATGACATGGCATTCATTTATTGCATTATTACTTACATGTGTAGTGTTTGGTAATGTTTTTGGACTAGAATATCCCTGTAACTACTCTCTTACATGGATTTTATATATATAAAGGCCTATAGGAAAAGGGCCTAAACGTTGCTGCTGTTTTGCACTATGCACTCTTTATAATTAATAAAGCACTTTAAGAAGACCTGTATGAGTGCTGGTAATTAACTGAAATTGGTGTGTATTGGAACTCCATTAGCTGCTCCAGGCACATAACGCTGCAGACTGTGTGCATGCTAACGGACAGAAATATATATATACATATATATATAGAAAATGGTAATAGTGTGCACACAGTGTTCTCTTTAGTTCGCCTGGAGCTGTTGGTCTGTGGATTCCAATACACAATGAAAAAGCAGGTAGTAACCAACGCTCCACAGGTCTTGTTCACAAATTTTATTAATTTCAAAATTAGTGCATAGTGCAAAAAAAGTTTAGCAACATTTCGGCCTTGGTTTAATGGCCTTTATCAGGTTTGATATATCAAGTATATATATTAGCAATAGTTTGGTAATCATTAATTATTCTTAATTATTATTAGTTATTATTAATAAATGCTTCACCAGATTAGTAGCACAGAAATCTGTATCACAAGTAAAATATGCTTAAAGATGTTAATTTTATTGACAAATTTGCATTGTACACATTTATATATATGCTGGGATACTGCCTTGAAGTGGTGCATCAGCTTACACAAATTTGTACAAACTATGTAACTAAAGCTATCCATTTTAACTTTAGTGCAGGTAATTACTCTTCATTTCTTGCATATATGTTTAACTCTTATATCTAATTAATTTATGCTTATATGTGTAGTTGAGTGCTGAAGTCTTTTGTGTAATGTATAAATTGCAGGTCCTCCTTTGCACCACACCTGAAAGTAATTTTGAAAAGTGGTTTGAGCTGCATATCCTTGTATTTTGTGTGTGTGTGTGTGTGTGTGTGTGTGTGTGTGTGTGTGTTTGTGTGTGTGTGCGTATATATATATATATATATATATATATATATATATTTTACGGAGATTACATTGAGTTTTAAGCGGCAACTAATTAGGTGGGGGTATATAACACTATTACACATAGGAAAGGTCTATGTATGTCTATGTATGTGTGTGATTATTACTATTCAATAAAAAAATCCCCATAACAAATAACACTATACAAAATATAGTACTACTATTTATTACTGAATTACAAAACAAATTATATACAATTAATAAAGTATACATACTTTACTTGACATCCCTGACTTTGAATGGAAAGCTCAAAATAGTAGGTTTAGCCACACCTATAAGAGTGCTAAAGGATTTCCATGTAGACACTGAAAGGAAGTAGAATTTTACTAACATCCAATAAGGTTCTGATCTTACACTGTTAGCAAATCAATTCTCTTAGGCATTGTACATGACAAAACAGGAAGTGTAAGGAAGTTCCTGTTTTACACCCAATTATGTGCTGTTCGTAAAACATGTGACAGTCTTTGCCAATTAAAAATTCTTCTGATTCACACATTTACTCCCCCCTCCCTTCTCCATAGAAAGAAATTAGACAATCCAGTTTCTGTTTGCTAGACAGGAAGTGATGTCTGTATATGATAAAATGCATGTCTCTAAAACTACCCAGCATTCTTAGAGAAATAGCCAGTTTTCCCCTTTTTTTGCCAATATTGATATATCCCTAACATGAGGCTGTGAGGTACCTTCTGTTATAAGAAGGCTCTTCTTCATTTTATACTCTATGGGGAGCTTTCAGCTCCTTTAGGGTAGAGGTGGGGGTACCTCATCATGATCTTTTAAGTTAATCAGTATCCTGTACTCCAAAGTCCTAAACCCATAGCAACTGTAAATTTGGATCTTCCTGTGGTAAATACTAATAAGTATGATCCTAGTATGTTAATCTGGATCCTGTATAGGGTCTCATGTTGCCCAATGGTGCTGTTTAGATTGAACTGTGCATTGTGGCAGGATTGCATGGGGTTGTTCTCAGATCTGCAGGTTAATTCCACCTACCTGACAGGTAGCTATCAGGTAGGTGGAATATGGAAGTGAGGGCAAGTTTGGTAAGGTTTATGACTCCTACTGCCTTAAGTGACCCATGTAATCCTTCCCTAATCCAATAGTGCAATAGATAAGAAAGTAAGGGAAGGGCAGATGGATCACTTGGGTAGGAATCGCTAAAGCACAAATGCGGGCTTTTAGTAAATCAGGAAAATTACTTTATTCCGGGATGTATGAAAACTAAATTTTCCATCATTCTGTGCAGCCAAGGAATGCTGGGAGTTGTAGTTTTTAAACATGTGAAAGGTTTATTAAGAAGAAACTAACTGCAAACAGAGAATGTACAAAATAACTATATGAATATATGATTTTACTGTAAGATATTGCATTTTAATCTGTTTGTATGTTTAAATTCATCCTCTACACTGGGCTGTCTCACTGGGTGGGTATAAATATCCACTTACCTGTTCATGATGTCACATCCTGAGGACGGCTCTTGCTGAGCTGAAACATGTAGATGATGTAACTTTTTTATTTTGTGTTCTAATAAAAACTATGTTTTATTAATGGCAACTAAACCATAAAAACAACTCCCCCAGAATCTAAAATTCTTTAGCACGTAGGAGTATGTATTCCTATATTCCTACCTCTTGTTCTGCTTTTGTTTAAAAGTCATTTGCTGTATTTACATTTTTCAGTGCTTGCATCTTTCAGTCTTCCTGGCTAAGTTTAAAGAAACTTTTGATTTTGAAATTACATTTTTTCAATTGTCAGAAGTCAGGAAGGGAAATGAGTTACATGACACAACAATATTTTTATTTTAACTCAGCCATGGAGACTGAAAGCTGCAAGTACTCACTGGCTAAACTTTTACACACAATAACCTTTAAAATAAAGAAGAAAGAGAGGTAGGGATACTTTCTTGTGTCTCTTATAGAATTATAGATTTAGGGGGAAGAAAGTTGTTTTTAATGACCCTTGGCATTATTGGAAACATATGTACAATACAATCACAGACGTCTTTCTACCATTAAAGGATACCTTAAACCTTTCTAGGACAGCCTTCACCATTCAAAGACTGCTTTCACCATTCTAGGGCAGCTTTGACCATTTCAGGACAGGCTTCACCATTCAAAGAAAGTTTATACCATTTTAGGACAGCTTTCACCATTCTATGACAGCTTTTACCATTTAAGTACAGCTTTGACCATTCAAGGACAGCTCTTACCATTCTAGGACATCTCTTAACATTATAGGACAGCTTTCACCATTCTATGACAGCTCTGACCATTCAAGGACAGTTTTGACCATTCAAGGACAGCTCTTACCATTCTAGGACAGCTCTGACCATTCAAGGACAGTTTTGACCATTCAAGGACAGCTCTTACCATTCTAGGACAGCTTTCATAATTCACAGACAACATTTACCATTCAGCCTCTGATGAAGTGAGTGTTACTCGCAAAACACGCCTTTTAATATGTTTGATACTTAATAAAACTATTTTTATGGGAATATGTCTATGTGTCTTCTGGGTTGCATGGCTCCACTCCGATCTGGGGGATCCTGAGGATCGTATCTATTGTTTACCATTTTAGGACAGCTTTCACCATTCAAACACAGTTTTCACTATTCAAACACAACTTTCAGCATTCAAACAGAGTTTTCACCATTCAAACACAGCTTTGACCATTCAAGGGGAGCTTTGACCATTCAAAAACAGCCTTGACCATTCAAGGACAGCTTTGACCATACATTCAAAGACAGCTTTGACCATTCAAGGACAGCTTTCACCATTCAAAAAGAGCTTTCACCATTCTATCACAGCTTTCACTATTCAAGGACTGCTTTGACCATTTAAGGACAGCTTTCAATGTTTGCAGTAGTTGTTCCTAGTGAAGTCCTCAGACCGTTGTTTGAAGGTATAAATACTTTCTTTACAGATAGGGATCCAGCCAATTAGATAATTCCTCTTTCAATCTCCTTTGGTAATTCACACTGAGCATACCTGAGCTTACCAAGTGGACAAAAAAAAAGCCAATGTAATACCAATATTCAAAAAAGGTAGTCGTTCACAGCCTGGTAACTATAGACCTGTAAGCCTAACATCAGTGGTAGGGAAGGTGATGGAAACTTTGTTAAGGGATCATATCCTTGACTTTGTCTCCAGAGATCATCTTATTAGTAGTAGTCAGCATGGATTTATGAGAAATAGATCATGCCAGACAAATTTAATTGGTTTTTATGAAGAAGTGAGTAAGAAGTTAGATTCAGGCACAGCTGTGAATGTGGTATATTTGGATTTTGCAAAAGCCTTTGATACTGTGCCACATAGGCGACTAATGTATAAACTGAGGACTGTTGGCCTTGAAGAAAACATTTGTTCATGGATAGAGAACTGGTTATTGGACCGCAAACAGAGAGTGGTGGTTAATGGAGCTACATCTATGTGGGCTAAAGTTCTAAGCGGAGTTCCTCAGGGTTCTGTACTGGGGCCACTTCTGTTTAATCTGTTTATAAATGACTTAGAAGGGGGCATTGAGAGCAAGGTCTCTGTGTTTGCTGATGACACTAAATTATGCAGAGCTTTGGAAACTTCCAATGATGTGCAAGTGCTGCAAGCAGACCTAGATAGATTATCAAAATGGGCAGCAGAATGGCAGATGAGATTCAATGTTGATAAATGTAAGGTGATGCATTTGGGATTTAATAATCCCTGTGCCACCTACACCATAAATAACTCTGTGTTAAGTGCATCTGAAATGGAAAAAGATTTGGGGGTTCTGGTAGATAACAGACTTAGCTGTAGCAAACAATGCCAGGTAGCAACAGCTAGAGCTAGCAAGATATTGTCTTGTATAAAGAGGGGAATGGAATCAAGAGAGAAAAATATTATTCTCCCTCTTTACAAGGCACTGGTAAGGCCACATTTGGAATATGCGGTGCAGTTTTGGAATCCCATATACAAAAGGGACATCTTGGAAATTGAGGCAGTTCAGAGAAGGGCAACTAAATTAATAAGGGGAATGGAGGGGCTTGAATATGCAGGCAGATTAGACAAGTTAGGGCTGTTTACATTGGAGAAGCGGCGGTTGCGTGGGGACATGATAACCTTATACAAATATATTAATGGCCCATACAGTGAACTCTCTGGTGCATTGTTCACTAATAGGTAATATCAGAGGACTCGTGGACATCCTTTAAGGTTGGAAGAAAAGAAGTTTCATCTTCAAGTTAGGAGAGGTTTCTTTACAGTGAGAACGGTGAAACTGTGGAACTGTCTTCCAGCAGAGGTGGTAATGGCAAGTTCATTGAATAACTTTAAAAAAGGCCTGGATAAGTTTCTAAAACTAAAAACTATTGAGAATTACTGGTATTAATGCATATAGATCTGGTTGATCCAGGGATACTTTCCGATTGCCGTTTGGAGTCAGGAAGGAATTTTTTCCCCCCTTTTTTAGCTGGGGTTTTTTGCCTTCCTATGGATCAACTGTTAGGTAGGGTTAAAAAAAAAAAAAAAAGGGAATAGGTTGGACTTGATGGACGAATGTCTTTATTCAACCTTAATTACTATGTTACTATGTAATATTTATTGATACACCAATATATATGCTATGATAAGTCCTTGTTGATTATATAACACGTAAGGGTTAATTGTGAAAGTGTTGGTTGGGAGGTGTGTCATTATGACGAGGGGAGGACACCTGATAAAGGGAAGTTGTTTGCTGTGATTTCACATCCTGATGACGGCTACTGGATAGCGTAGATATGTGTTAATAAATTACTTTATTTTTTTTCACCAAGACTGTTGAGTGCTCTGGTTACCTACTTTCTATGTACAAATACCCGACAGTAGCACCACGGCAGTTGTTCCTAAAGCGAGGAGTGTGGAAGACTATAAGTGGATATATATATATAAATATATATATATATATATATATATATATATAGTTTTGGAGGTTTCAAGCACCTTAGCAGGTTTACAACTAAAGGAGTGCGAAGGGAAAATACTTTGGAAATTGTTGGATCATGGGCACTCGCTCGCTAGTCAGACAATTTTTGCCATTATTGGATTCTGATTGTACAATCGGGATTTGTCATGTATGCCCTGATTTAGAATTTACATGTTAATATAGCACACCAGTAGCCCCAGTGGTCCACTGAAGAGCCACTGAGCTAACACTGAGAGTTTCAGTTTACTGCTATAGAACTGCATGCCACAGACACAAACTCAGTGCAGACTGCTGTTTGGGAAACTTCTTGGAGCATTATAAAGAAGCCTTAATGGATTTTACAATTCTAAACTAGCATATAGCATATACTTTAACTTTCACCTATGAAATCAGTAGCATTGAGAGAAATCATCATTATTCCTGAGGTTCCTGATCTCTACAGCCCTCCTAGTCTTCTATAACTAGTTTACTGATTCCAGAGAGGTCATGGGAAAGTCTCTCTGTAGTTTGTAAACTCTGGCTGTATAGTTAAGAGATGTTTTCTTCACAGATGTTTTCATAGCGGACCATTGCATCTATATGCTACATAGCAACTATAAAATCTATCTATCTAGTTAACTAGAATATGGACTAAAAAAGATTCAGAAGGGATGAAGGTAATATATGCTAAAAATATGTATTATACATTAGTAAAATTACTCATTATACAACATAATTATTAAATGACCAGAGTCAGATTCTGGGTCAACTGTCCCCTATAGAATTATATCATCATCCTCTGGGATATTAGTCCGCCTTCATATTATTACTGTATATATTTGAGTATAAACAGAGGTACCTATTCTACCTGGAAAAGGAATAAAATTGACTCGAAACTGAAGGTACAAAATGTTGACCCTACTGCCAAGTCAGTATGGCTATTACTGTATGGGACTACTGTATGAGAATTCTTGTTGTCTATTTAAAGGGCAACTAACCTCAAAACAATACAGAATCAAAGGCAATCTTTTTAACAATAGATACCATCCTCCTGATTCTGTATTATTTGAGGTATTCGTTGCCCTTTAAATAGACTTGTAATCCCATACAGTAACTCCAAATGTTTGGAACTACAACTCCCACATGCTTTATTTGCTGGGAGTTGTAGTTTCCAAACATCTGCAGTCAATGACTTACCTTTCAGCAATCCGTGGCCACTTGCTCCGCATCCTCTCTCTGCCCTGATGTCACTGAAAGGTAAGTCATTGACCCGAGTACAAACCGAGGTTCAGGTTTCAGGCTATTTTTAAAGCCTGAAAACCTTGGTTTATAATCGAGTGTATGAGGTCATTTTATAGCTAATACACTGAGTTTTAGCAATTTTAAGCTAGTATTGGTTTTATATTAAGTGGCAGGGATGTTTCTTAAATAGATATATTGTTTTTTTATTATCTTTATACATGTATTAAATATTTGTTTTATCCCAAGGATGATGATTATAGTCCTATAGGGACAGTTGACCCAGGATCTGACTCTGGCCATTATAATTATATAATGTATTATTGTTGTAGTTCTAGTTGATACTAGAACTCGTGTCACTTTATAGGCCCTAGTGACTGGACCATTATTCACATCACCAAAGTCCAGGGATGTCATGCTTGACATTGCAACCAAAACATCCCTAGAGTGAACGAGCTCATGAATGCATACATGGTACAAGAAGGGAGTGCAAATGTACAAAGCTATACAGTGTCTGTATACCAGTGTCTGCGCCATTCTGTGTATTAACTAATATTAAATAAGACATAGGGGGAGAAACAATATTGCCCATTTTCGTCTAAAACCCATGTTAACCCAAAAAAATATAGCTGTGCTAACGATCTAAAACCCATAGCGTTAAGTTTTGCGCTACTTTGTAGCGTGAAAACTTAACGCTATGGCTTGTGGAGCGTTAAAGTGCCGCTCCTTACCTTAGCCCGATCCGCGATGCAATAATCTGACGTAATATCGTTTCCGTCAGTTATTGTATGCGGGATCGGGCTAAGGTAAGTAACGCGCACTGAGATATTGGATCTCCCGGATAGTAACTTATATTACACAGCATAAAGCTACTTATTATATTTATACAATGTTTCATTTTTGTAGTATAATACATGTATCTATTTTTACATTCTCACTCAACTATTACGCCATCTATTGGAAAAGAAGGGTTATTCAATAAAATTCTTTCGTTTAAAATGGTGCTAATTTTCCCCAACCCATTAGATGAAAGCTTACGAATGTTAAATAAGACTAGTGGTTGAGGCAAAATTAGCACCATTTTAAAAATAACAAATTTATTGAATCTCCCTGTATATTTTTAAAGGATATTGAGATGGACTTTTTAGCTTTAGAACATACAGGGTTATTCAATAAAAGTTCTTATCATTTAAAATAGTGCTAGTTTTGCCCCCCCATCAGAGGTTAGCTCTCAAATTTAAATAAGATCTGATTGGTTGGGGCAAAATTAGCACCATTTTAAATGATAAGACTTTATTTGAATCTCCATAATAATGTTTTTATTTTAATTCATACTTTTATAAGAATCACACCTAATAGCACTTTAACCCATTTGCATTAATATCAAAGCACTTTATGCACTTAATCCTTATGCACTTTAAATTAAAATGTTTATAACACATTATGTTTTAAGCTGTTAACTATCTTTTTAGAATTCTTAACACTCTTATTTTAAATATTTTTATCACATATGCTTTATGATTGATATATGTAATCTTGATGTAATCACGATGATTTATGAAGATAATGTCACTATGTATGTTATTTATGTTATTTATCTTACACTGTGAATATGCAGCCTCACTATGGTGCCCAAGGTTGTCAATCACTAAGCCACATGGCATGTAGGTGGCCCTGGGGATATAAATGTTTGTTTGGCACATGTTACCACTATACCTGAGGAAAGAACCTGCAAGTCCCGAAACGTTGTATGTAAGTTTTTGCACATAATAAAATTCATCACCATATTAGTGTGCTCCTCTACTCTTAACCTTGCTTGGATTGTGGAGCCCTGGATTAGAGGGCGTGAGAGGATCTGCACCTACCAACTTGTCTGGCTAAATAGCCAACAACAGTGTGCCAAAGTACTCCAGAACTTTGCTCAGTGTCAGAATGGCCCACAGAGTTACAGGGGGAGTGGCCCACAGCTCATTTACCCAAGAAAACAAAATGAAAAAGTTATATACAGAACCAAAGGAACAATAAAAACATATTTTAATAAACATAAGGAGTTAGTAGGTGTAAGATAGATATGTAATGAGTGAAAATGAAATATAGGTGGGCCCTAAACCATCCTCGTGGGCCTCTGGTCTCAGATTTCCTGTAGGCCCCAACATTCCAGTCTGACACTGCTGAATGCAGCAATGTAATAGGAAAGGGGCCCTGCCTAACCAAACTTACAGTCTATGTGAAGGGTTGAGAAACAAATTTAGAATCCATGTCTTCACGTAATATGGACAATTATAGAATACCAACATACATTATACTAGACAACAATATACTACTAAATTACTCCCTCCTTCTGTATATGTTTCTATATGACCTTTTTACATTGAAGATTTTGCCTTCATTTATATATTAACAATTTGTAAGTCTTTACTTACTGTGTAAATAATATGGCACAGCACATGTAAGACAGTTGACTGGTGATGGCCCATTGCAGATTCGCATGTGTTGTGACAAGAGCTGCAAGTTAATAAATCTCTTTGAAAAAAGAGTCTTGGGGGGGCAATTAGCATCAGCTTCTACCCCCACTTTCCAGTTTCAGTTCTATAACAAGTCTTTTTTGCACTGGATACAGTCTACTGGCTCTGAACCAAACATTTGGAACAAGTCTTATGGCAATCTATAAAAAGAAAAAATGGAATATCTCAATCATCAAAATGAAAATCTTTGTATACATTTTATATAGCAAATGGCTTGTTTAAATCTGTGGACCCAATCATAAAGAAAATTCAATGGTTTCAATTTTATAGGAGTGCTAAGTAAAACTGTACTTAATAGTTTTAGTACAACAAACTGTCTCCAAATGTCATGATGAATGTCTCTACATCCACACACACAAATAAGATTTGGTTACCTCTATATTGACATTATATAGTTAATAGGGATGAGTCATGGTTTTGAGACTGCCATCTTGAAAATATTGTGGAAATTCCAAAAACCAAAAAAGTAGAAAAAGGGGAAAAAATCCTCTAATTGGGTTAGATCGGATTTGGGAACTGCTGGCTGAATAAACCGGTTTTGTTTATCTCTAATGGTTACTATTACTCTCAAATGATCTTACAAATAGAAGCCTAGTGCACATCCAATTAATCAAATTGCTTACATGCTGTATTCCGATTGCAATGTTGCTTTAAAAGCATGCCCTTCTCTATGGATGAATGCTTGCTTTTTTATTGCTTCATTTATCCATAGAGAGGCGGTCTTTTAAAGCAGCATTTTAATTAAATTGATGTGCACTAGGCTTCTTGTTTTGTTTGAGTATATATTGAATTGGTTCACTAGTTGCACTCTCTAATGTGTGTATGTATACATCCTATATATATATATATATATATATATATACAGTCTAGGAAGAAAACTGGGCACTCCAAGGACTTAACATCAAAATTTATTAAACAAGTATGGTCAGATACACCAATGCTGTTCAGCCCGAAGCTAATGGCCGTCATCAAACCCTGCATTTACTCACCTTACTGTTGGCACCCAGGCAGCTGAGAGTGGACCGGATGTGCATCGGAGAAACCTCTGTTACTATGTGTATTATATAATAATATTGGTCCTGATGACGGCCCAAGCGGGCTGAAACATGTTATATATAACAAAACTTATATATACATACATACACACCAATTAATTTGCCATAGACAGGTGTTTAGCTTTCTATGTGCTGCTGATGTCAGTACTGAAAGATTTGCTACATGAACATAGAAAAAAGTGATATGTTCCATATATTCACTTTAAAATATTTATGATTACATAAAGTTTATTTTATTTTTTTTGGTTGCAAACAGTGTTTTAGATCTATACATGAACAGCTACAAGACTTTATGAAGCAATTGATTTGTTTTTCCAGAACTATGTTCACATATACGAGTAACAATTCGGTATAACTGTTGTGGCCAGGTGTCTCCCACTCCACAATGTAGCACAGCAAACCTGTCATTATTTGCTTTCGATGATCCATTTCCTTCATCCTTTACTGGTTCTTTCAGGCTAGTTCCTCTTCAACGGAACTCATGAAAGGCCCTTCATGGACCACAATGATGACTTAAGTCTCCCTTACAACTAGATTTCCTGGCCACCATTCTATAGCTGCACTATTTGCTATACAAGCAGAGCAAGGAAGTGTGAATTTCCTTCCCAAGCATTTTTTATTCTTTCCATCAACACTTTTTGACCTTCCTATTATGTATATCAGGCTAATCTGGCTGCTTTTCAATGTGTTTAAAAACAGTAGGGAAAAAGTAATATAAAGTGTCAAGAAGCATTAAGTGGCAGTTGAATCTGAACTCTGAATAGTCTAAAAAAATTGTATTTGTATAAATGTAATTTTTTATATGAAAAATATTACTATTTAAAATACAAATTAAACATGGAATGTATTTCAGCTGTGTTGGAACAAAATTTCTGAAAATCCCCAAAAAAACCTTGCAGTCCTGGTTTCAAATCTGCCCATATACAAGGACGTTGTTGTCTCTGTGCTTGCATGGGATTCTCCCACATTTACTGACTTACTGACTTAAGCATGTACACCCTTAAACAGTGACTGCCAAAAGGAGCCAGAAAATCTGAGACCAGAGTCCCACCATGATGAGTTTAGGCCCACCTAACATTTCATATTTCTATTATCGCTTGCTTACTATCTATCTTACTCCTACGGCTCATATGTTTAAATGCATTTCTCTCATCTCTTTATCTCTGTATTTAAATTTTAGAGCATTTTTCTCGGGTAAATGGGCTGTCCAAACACTGCTCCACTGCTCTTAAAAAATAACTTTGTCAGTTACGTGCCCCAACCCCAACTGATTTATTTAGCACTTTTAGGTGCATAAAAAACAGATAATTAAAGATAATTTTTGCTGGCTCCTCCTTCCATGCAGTCAATCAAAGCTCAACTGCTGACATCACACGCCAGTGATTGAATTGCTCCTTTCCCTGCTGGCTCCTCTGCACATGCTCACGCATATAAATAGCTCATTAAGCAGAGGCAGGAGGCAGAAACTTTTCCAGAATATTAGAAAAGTATCTTTAAATATCTGGTTATTATCTGGTAAAAATGCAGTTGGGTTTGCACATTTGCACACAGATAACTAACATGTCACTAGTTTTTGTTTTAAGGGTGTACATGCCCTTTAAATTACACAACACCCTAAAAAATAAAATATGACCAAAATGTAGGGCAAATGTATTATTATTGTAATGTATATTGGACATTGTGTTTAGAGACTAGAACTGAAAACTGACTTTGAATGGTCACTCTTCAGTATATTTTAAACAGGGATTCTCTATGTATACATCAGTGATAAGCAACCTTTTTATCTTTACGATCCCTTGAAAACATTTTAATTTCTCAGGGAATCCCTATAAAAAAATAGTATATATTTTTGGTTTCGGCACTACAGTTTGTCCTTTAGCATCAGAAGACTCCCAATGTGCATATATGTGATTTATTTTTTACTTTACAACATATACAAAATAACTTATTCTTAAAGGGCATCTATACTGGGAATTGACAGGGTTATTCAATAAAAGTTCTTATTGTTTAAAATGGTTCTAATTTTGCCCCAACCAATCAGATGTTAGCTTTCAAATGCTAAATAAGATCTAATTGGCTGGGGCAATTTTAGCACCATTTTAAACGATAAGAACTTTATTGAATCTCCCTGTAACTATCTTTTCTTTCCTTCCATTGTTCTATAATGCTCCCCTACCCTCAGAGTGTCTTCACTTTCTTAAAGGACAACCACCCACTAAGAACACTTTTAGAAAAAATGGCCTCTTTAAAATATGTTGATGTATCCTACTTTGTCCTATGAATTCATTACTGTATGCCTGCTATGCTTCTGGATGTGTTATGGAAACTGAGCAATTTAAAAACTCGTACTGAGCCTTTACTGAGCCTGAGCATGCTCAGAAGAGGCAGCTATTCAGTCATTGGCTGTGATGTCAACTGTCAAATCCATAACCGACAGCTGCTAACTACAAAGAACCAGGAAGCAGAAACAGGGGAAACAGGACATTGTGCAGATTTCAGGTTAGACTTTTATATTTCACATTTCAAACTATTACCATTTAGGGTTTTGGGGGGTGATTAACCTGTAGTAAGTTTTCATTTTAGGGGCTGGACTTGCCCTTTAAGTTTCCTCTCTGTCCTGAGATACAGAAATTAGAAGAAGACGTGATTGCATTCCTCTACTCCTACTTGTGCTGTCAATCAAATCCCTGTGACGTGACTCTCTTCCCTGCTCAAGTCCCTCCCTTCTCCCTGCTCTGTTACAACACGAACATTAGCAGGGGGAGAGAGTAGCTTTGACTCAGAGATAAGGCTGCACTTCACCCCCCTTTTTCATTGATGATGATGGGTCACAAAGAGAGGGATCGAATTTCAGTAGTAAACTACTGTTCTCCCCTCTCCCTCTCTTCTGTGTCTCCAGGACAGCTTGCTTTCTATTGGCCACTGTGCAGAGATGTGTTTTTCAGTATGTTGAACTTTTAACTCCTGCTGCACTTGATAAGCTTGTCGGACATCCGGTGTTTAGACATGGAGGAGGTACAGAGGGGAGGGGGGCAATTTGTGTTTTTCACTATAGATGCCCTTTAATTTTGATACAATTATATATAAAACTGTACATAAAGATGGGAAAGAGAAAAAAGGTTTTGTTTTTTTGTTTCATAATAAAGCATGCTCTAATCCAATCTGCACACATAACCCCTTATAATGCAATCAATATCACACTTTTAAGAGAAACACAACAAAATAATAGGTGTTCTGTTGCATGGCACAACCCTGTTATTCATGTGTCTGTTGGAATGCTATAGAATAGTATAATAGTACTAATCTCCTGGACAGCAGAGCCATCTGCACAGAGTAGGCTGGCCATTTCTATTCTAATTTCTCAGATCCTTCTTAGACCTCTGTATATGGGCTAGTATGATATTTCTGACAGTAAAATAGGCATTGCTTAGAAGCTTGGGACACTGAGACATAATTAGCCAAAAAGAATGTACTCGGGGTGTGGACAGGGTGTGCATGAACCCAAAAAGAGTTGATAAGCACTAATGGGTGTGCTAAAGTGGCTTTTCCCCCCAAAGACAACTATAAGACATATACTTTGTGCTTGGTGGCTCTTTTTGTTGAGTAATCAGCAACACATTGCATTGCACTCCAACAGTGTCGTAGCCACAAACTTATGGGCCCTGATGCAAAATTTGGGCATGGGCTCCCGACTGGTTAAAAACTTGGCATGCAGACACTGATAAACTGTTGGGAAACTGGCACTGCACACAGCCAGACACTGGTTAAATGCTTGGCACACAGACAATGGTAAAATGCTTTGTATACAAAACCAATGGTAAAACAGTTGGCACACAGAATGGCATTTTTGGAACTTTGCAAAAAATGAGCCACTACTTGGCCAAGGGCACTGGTGCGGTCGCATACCCTGAACCCCTGGTAGCTAGGCCCCTGGACTACAAATACAAATTTAAAGAAAGAAAGATATTAAAAAACAATAAGTTAAAATGTGTCCAAGCCTTAATGAAATATTCTTTCTGCTTAACATGTTTAGTCTGATTTAGTCTGGCACGAGCACCTTGATAACTTTGTTGAAGGAGAGTTTGTATGAGGACAAAATCAGCAATGCACCCATCCTGTGTGTCCAGAGAACAGTCTCAGCCATTTCATTTGTGGGAGCTGAGTCGTTAAAATAATAATTCTCCTTTTATCTAAATCTTGTCAGTCTTTGCCCTTGCCTTTCCTGCCAGCTAGCAATCTTTTTTTACATAATGTTTTCTCTTTGTATTGAAACGGATCCCTACTGCTATTTTGCAATCAAAGCAACTGCAGCATTTCAAGTAAACAGGTTTCCACCATGTAAATCAGAATATGCTGTTTATAAGGCCCCTGTGAGCATCAGTACACACACATATATTATTCTATCACGGGCTTGGTGCTCACAGTCAGTAGTGGTGAGAAATACTTTTCTAGTCCATGTATTCTATTCTACTTTTTACCACGCAAAATGTGCCAATACAGAAGCTTTGTGATTCCTTTTGTGGCTAGCATTAAAAAAAAAAACAATATGGAGCTCTATTCAAAACACAGTACACATGTTAGAAAAAATAATGTTAACATTGTTTATAGCATATAGTATAATAGGGATTATATTGTCTTGTCATCTCAAAAAAATCACTGTCGAAACCCAACACGTGTAAGAATAATGACATGGCATTCATTTATTGCATTATTACTTACATGTGTAGTGTTTGGTAATGTTTTTGGACTAGAATATCCCTGTAACTACTCTCTTACATGGATTTTATATATATAAAGGCCTATAAAAAGCCTAAACGTTGCTGCTGTTTTGCACTATGCACTCTTTATAATTATAAAGCACTAAGAAGACCTGTATGAGTGCTGGTAATTAACTGAAATTGGTGTGTATTGGAACTCCATTAGCTGCTCCAGGCACATAACGCTGCAGACTGTGTGCATGCTAACGGACAGAAATATATTATAACATATATATTAGAAAATGGTAATAGTGTGCACACAGTGTTCTCTTTAGTTCGCCTGGAGCTGTTGGTCTGTGGATTCCAATACACAAGAAAAGCAGGTAGTAACCAACGCTCCACAGGTCTTGTTCACAAATTTATTATTATTCAAAATTAGTGCATAGTGCAAAAAAGTTTAGCAACATTTCGGCCTTGGTTTAATGGCCTTTATCAGGTTTGATATATCAAGTATATATATTAGCAATAGTTTGGTAATCATTAATTATTCTTAATTATTATTAGTTATTATTAATAAATGCTTCACCAGATTAGTAGCACAGAAATCGGTATCACAAGTAAATATGCTTAAAGATGTTAATTTTATTGACAAATTTGCATTGTACACATTTATATAGATGCTGGGATACTGCCTTGAAGTGGTGCATCATTTACACAAATTTGTACAAACTATGTAACTAAACTATCCATTTAACTTTAGTGAGGTAATTACTCTTCATTTCTTGCATATATGTTTAACTCTTATCTATCTAATTAATTTATGCTTATATGTGTAGTTAGTGCTGAAGTCTTTTGTGTAATGTATAAATTGCAGGTCCTCCTTTGCACCACACCTGAAAGTAATTTTGAAAAGTGGTTTGAGCTGCATATCCTTGTATTTTGTGTGTGTGTGTGTGTGTGTGTGTGTGTGGTGTGTGTGTGTGTTGTGTGGTGTCGTATTATATATTATATATATATATATAATATTTTTACGGAGATTACATTGAGTTTTAAGCGGCAACTAATTAGGTGGGGGTATATAACACTATTACACATAGGAAAGGTCTATGTTGTCTATGTATGTGTGTGATTATTACTATTCAATAAAAAAATCCCCATAACAAATAACACTATACAAAATATAGTACTACTATTTATTCTGAATTACAAAACAAATTATATACAATTATAAAGTATACATACTTTACTTGACATCCCTGACTTGAATGGAAAGCTCAAATAGTAGGTTTAGCCACACCTATAAAGTGCTAAAGGATTTTCCATGTAGACACTGAAAGGAAGTAGAATTTTACTACATCCAATAAGGTTCTGATCTTACACTGTTAGCAAATCAATTCTCTTAGGCATTGTACATGACAAAACAGGAAGTGTAAGGAAGTTCCTGTTTTACACCCAATTATTTGCTGTTCGTAAAACATGTGACAGTCTTTGCCAATTAAAAATTCTTCTGATTCACACATTTACTCCCCCCTCCCTTCTCCATAGAAAAAATTAGACAATCCAGTTTCTGTTTGCTAGACAGAAGTGATTGTCTGTATATGATAAAATGCATGTCCTTAAAACTACCCAGCATTCTTAGAGAAATAGCCAGTTTTCCCCTTTTTTTGCCAATATTGATAATATCCCTAACATGAGGCTGTGAGGTACCTTCTGTTATAAGAAGGCTCTTCTTCATTTTATACTCTATGGGGAGCTTTCAGCTCCTTTAGGGTAGAGGTGGGGGTACCCTCTCATGATCTTTTAAGTTAATCAGTATCCTGTACTCCAAAGTCCTAAACCCATAGCAACTGTAAATTTGGATCTTCCTGTGGTAAATACTAATAAGTATGATCCTAGTATGTTAATCTGGATCCTGTATAGGGTCTCATGTTGCCCAATGGTCTGTTTATTGAAGTAACTGTATTGTGCAGGATTGCATGGGGTTGTTCTCAGATCTGCAGGTTAATTCCCACCTACCGACAGGTACTATCAGGTAGGTGGAATATGGAAGTGAGGGCAAGTTTGGTAAGGTTTATGACTCCTACTGCCTTAAGTGACCCATGTAATCCTTCCCTAATCCAATAGTGCAATAGATAGAAAGTAAGGGAAGGCAGATGGATCACTTGGGTAGGAATCGCTAAAGCACAAATGCGGGCTTTTAGTAAATCAGGAAAATTACTTTATTCCGGGATGTATGAAAACTAAATTTTCCATCATTCTGTGCAGCCAAGGAATGCTGGGAGTTGTAGTTTTTAAACATGTGAAAGGTTTATTAAGAAGAAACTAACTGCAAACAGAGAATGTACAAAATAACTATATGAATATATGATTTTACTGTAAGATATTGCATTTTAATCTGTTTGTATGTTTAAATTCATCCTCTCCACTGGGCTGTCTCACTGGTGGGTATAAATATCCACTTACCTGTTCTTGATGTCACATCCTGAGGACGGCTCTTGCTGAGCTGAAACATGTAGATGATGTAACTTTTTTTATTTGTGTTCTAATAAAAACTATGTTTATTAATGGCAACTAAACCATAAAAACAACTCCCCCAGAATCTAAATTCTTTAGCACGTAGGAGTATGTATTCCTATATTCCTACCTCTTGTTTCTGCTTTTGTTTAAAGTCATTTGCTGTATTTACATTTTTCAGTGCTTGCATCTTTCATTCTTCCTGGCTAAGTTTAAAGAAACTTTTGATTTTGAAATTACATTTTTTCAATTGTCAGAATCAGGAAGGGAAATGAGTTACATGACACAACAATATTTTTTTTTTAACTCAGCCTGGAGACTGAAAGCTGCAGTACCACTGGCTAAACTTTTACACACAATAACCTTTAAAATAAAGAGAAGAGAGGTAGGGATACTTTCTTGTGTCTCTTATAGAATTATAGATTTAGGGGGAAGAAAGTTGTTTTTAATGACCCTTGGCATTATTGGAAACATATGTACAATACAATCACAGACGTCTTTCTACCATTAAAGGATACCTTAAACTTTTCTAGGACAGCCTTCACCATTCAAAGACTGCTTTCACCATTCTAGGGCAGCTTTGACCATTTCAGGACAGGCTTCACCATTCAAAGAAAGTTTATACCATTTTAGGACAGCTTTCACCATTCTATGACAGCTTTTACCATTTAAGTACAGCTTTGACCATTCAAGGACAGCTCTTACCATTCTAGGACATCTCTTACATTATAGGACAGCTTTCACCATTCTATGACAGCTCTGACCATTCAAGGACAGTTTTGACCATTCAAGGACAGCTCTTACCATTCTAGGACAGCTCTACCATTCAAGGACAGTTTTGACCATCAGGACAGCTTCTACCATTCTAGGACAGCTTTCATAATTCACAGACAACATTTACCATTCAGCCTCTGATGAAGTGAGTGTTACTCGCAAAACACGCCTTTTAATATGTTTGATACTTAATAAAACTATTTTATGGGAATATGTCTATGTGTCTTCTGGGTTGCATGGCTCCACTCCGATCTGGGGGATCCTGAGATCGTATCTATTGTTTACCATTTTAGGACAGCTTTCACCATTCAAACACAGTTTTCACTATTCAAACACAACTTTCAGCATTCAAACAGGTTTTCACCATTCAAACACAGCTTTGACCATTCAAGGGAGCTTTGACCATTCAAAAACAGCCTTGACCATTCAAGGACAGCTTTGACCATACTTCAAAGACAGCTTTGACCATTCAAGGACAGCTTTCACCATTCAAAAGAGCTTTCCCACCATCTATCACAGCTTTCACATATTCAAGACTGCTTTGACCATTTAAGGACAGCTTTCAATGTTTGCAGTAGTTGTTCCTAGTGAAGTCCTCAGACCGTTGTTTGAGGTATAAATACTTTCTTTACAGATAGGGATCCAGCCAATTAGATAATTCCTCTTTCAATCTCCTTTGGTAATTCACACTGAGCATACCTGAGCTTACCAATGGACAAAAAAAAAGCAATGTAATACCAATATTCAAAAAAGGTAGTCGTTCACAGCCTGGTAACTATAGACCTGTAAGCCTAACATCATGTGTAGGGAAGGTGATGGAAACTTTGTTAAGGGATCATATCCTTGACTTTGTCTCCAGAGATCATCTTATTAGTAGTAGTCAGCATGGATTTATGAGAAATAGATCATGCCAACATTTAATTGGTTTTTATGAAGAAGTGAGTAAGAATTTTAGATTCAGGCACAGCTGTGTATGTGGTATATTTGGATTTTGCAAAAGCCTTTGATACTGTGCCACTTAGGTGACTAATGTATAACTGAGGACTGTTGGCCTTGAAGAAACACATTTGTTCATGGATAGAGAACTGTTTATTGGACCGCAAACAGAGAGTGGTGGTTAATGGAGCTACATCTATGTGGGCTAAATTTCTAAGCGGAGTTCCTCAGGGTTCTGTACTGGGGCCGCTTCTGTTTAATCTGTTTATATTGACTTAGAAGGGGGCATTGAGAGCAAGGTCTCTGTGTTTGCTGATGAACTATATGCAGAGCTTTGGAAACTTCCAATGATGTGCAAGTGCTGCAAGCAGACCTAGATAGATTATCAAAATGGGCAGCAGAATGGCAGATGAGATTCAGTTTGATAAATGTAAGGTGATGCATTTGGGATTTAATAATCCCTGTGCCACCTACACCATAAATAACTCTGTGTTAAGTGCATCTGAAATGGAAAAAGATTTGGGGGTTCTGGTAGATACAGACTTAGCTGTAGCAAACAATGCCAGGTAGCAACAGCTAGAGCTACAAGATATTGTCTGGTAAAAGAGGGGAAGGAATCAAGAGAGAAAAATATTATTCTCCCTCTTTACAAGGCACTGGTAAGGCCACATTTGGAATATGCGGTGCAGTTTTGGATCCATATACAAAAGGGACATCTTGGAAATTGAGGCAGTTCAGAGAAGGGCAACTAAATTAATAAGGGGAATTGAGGGGCTTGAATATGCAGGCAGATTAGACAAGTTAGGGCTGTTTACATTGGAGAAGCGGCGGTTGCGTGGGGACATGATAACCTTATACAAATATATTAAT
Source organism: Hymenochirus boettgeri (assembly GCA_019447015.1). Classification (NCBI taxonomy): domain Eukaryota; kingdom Metazoa; phylum Chordata; class Amphibia; order Anura; family Pipidae; genus Hymenochirus; species Hymenochirus boettgeri. The sequence goes on from CM033471.1 coordinate 179,821,744, forward strand.
GGCCCATACAGTGAACTCTCTGGTGCATTGTTCACTAATAGGTAGGGTTAAAAAAAAAAAAAAAAAAAAGGGAATAGGTTTAGTCAACCTTAATTACTATGTTACTATGACAATAACAGTATTGTAAGGTTTATATTTTACATTTGCTTAGGGATTAGAAATACAACTGATACATCACTTTAATAACAGTTTCTGGGTTTTAAGTTGGCAAAATTTGTTGTAGGCTACAAATTATCTGTTGGTCCAGTCATCCCATTACATATAGAGTGAAACACGGTAGAATGAGATACTAACATTTAAGCTACTTTTTTAAAACAAAATATCGGTAGATTGCCACATTGCTAAGGCACTATGCTGGATATCTGAAGAAGAATAACTCATTTGATTTTCATAATTGTCATTAGAATATGACCGGTGCATTGCTGATGACATAATATAATTTTACGTGAGCTACGAAATGAATACTTTCCATGGGAACCAGACAGATCTATATGATCTAAGGACTCTATGTACTGTTTTTAGTTCATTGGGGATGCAGGTTTACAAAACATTTGTTAATAGACAAATACAAATATATTGCTTCCACTATCATGTCTGCAATATGATAGACTGTACAAAATAGACCTACATTATCAACACAGTTTCATTGGTAGTAAGTGAGGGTGGTATTTTGCAGAAAAGGATAAAACACTAACTGCTTCTCTGCAGTTCATACAATACCTTGACATTCACTGACATCCCACTTAAAGAATGTTCCAACTGGGCAGTCTGTCAAACACCTCCCTTGGTACAGTTTATGAGTAGAAACAAGGCAGGATTCACAATCACATTCAGTTGCTCCTGAACATGTATCACAGCTAATGTGGCAGGGGAGACATCTCCCTAGATCCAGATCCTCATAGTAGCCATCAGGGCAAGTGGCTTTGCAGATACCATTGAACAGAAGATACAAGTAACTGCATTCTGCAATGAAAGAATAGTTTTAGTAGTGTAATGCATGTCCTTATTATATAACTCTCTAACTGATTTTATAGAATTTACTGGGAGTATTATCTTTTTCTTGTGTTAGTTGGAACTAGAGATGGGCAAAACCGGTAAGTTTTGTTCCATTTCGGATTTACGGATCTCAGGAAAAACACGAAAATCCGAAAATGGAACATACTTTCTAGGGTTCAGAGCACATTTTCTAGGGTTACCGGATATACAAGGTTATTTTCAGTAATCCTCAAAATAACCATGAGTGTTTGTTAACTCTTGAAAATACGATCAGAAGCTACTTTAAAGTTTCCAATCATATTTTCGAGGATGATCGATGGTTCAAGGTTATTTTAGAGGGCTACCAAAAATAACCTAGTAAATTAGGTAACCCTCCAAAACGTGCCCCGAAGTCCTGAAATCTGAAGGATCAGCCCGGTGGGACCCCGATCCAATCTCTAGTAGGAACATGCCACAAGATGTTGTACAGTAGATGCACGAACAACAAAAGTTCGATTGTAAGAATTTCTTTTCCTTTCATTTTCTGAGAGACCAACTATGGAATGAAACCTCGAAATATATATTACACTCAGGATTTTATTAACTTACTGCTGGTGTTTTCAATGTAAGGGAAAGGGGAAATCATATCCAGATATATAAACCATATTTTTACCTTTAATGTCTCTTAGATACAAGAAAGGCAACTGGATATAGTGAATTTAGGTTACAAATCTGTGTAAAAGTAAAGGAAATATAAAGTAGAGATGGACTAGAACTCTAGAGATGGACTAGAACTCAAACCTGAGTTTGAATCGAACTTTAATAGTTTGAACTTTCCGAATTTTTCAGATTTCAAACTTTCAGAACTTTTCAAACTTACGATATTTCTAGACTGTCTCTGAATCTCTCTGTATTAAAATAACAATGGTAAATTACTGTACATGGCTGTGGGACCTGGAAAATTCTATGGGGAACACGTACAAACATCCAGAACTTGAAATAAGTGTCACAGACACTACAAGAAGGCAGTGAGTAAGGGAGGGTGGGGGCAATTAGGAACAGTCACTAAACATTAATAATTTAATTACAAAGCAAGCACAGATAAATATGGGTGTACATAAACAGAAAAGGGGGTTGTGGGAGCACTCCTATGGCAACATTATTATAACAAATAGTGGAAGTGCTACTGATCTGACCAAAACATTAGAACAAACAAGAAAAGAGATGGATCAATGCACATTCTTTTCTTGTTTGTTCAAATTTGGGAATACCGCTATTTTACTTCTCTTTACTACACTCTCAAATTGTAGTTTCAGATAATGTAAAGTTGTTTGAGTGAGTATAGTGATCCTTTAAAATTCATGTTTATATTATGCATACCTAATTATTTTATATATTCTTATCTATTTTCAAAATAGCTTATCAGTTGAATGTTTACTATTTCCTGCTGTTAACATTAGTGAACTGACATTTCAGGTTCTGTAACGGTCCTTCTTCTTCCCAGAATGCACACTAACGTGGAATGTTCCTAGCAGTAATATCACTGATTGGCTGTTGGATGGGTCAAACATGCTCTGCTCTCTACTGAGCAACTGAATCAACCCAGGCACTGGGTCATGGGCAAGACCATATCGGTCTCTACTAGGGGTGGCTAGGTTAAGGTCATTCTGCTCTTTTTTCTTAAAAATATATGCATTTGCACTTCCCCTTTAATATATATTTTTGTATTTTGCATCATATTTGCATCATATAGGGAAAAGTGGGCAAAAGTGTAATGTTTCACAGCAGCAGAACCATTGATTTAGAGTATGCTCACTGCAGTTTGCCACCATTGATGAGGAGTCAGGCAGGCTTTGCCCCTCTGGACATACTCCACACCACATTGGCTTTTATCCCTCAGAGTATGTATGGTGCAAGTGAAAGTGAGCAAAATGGTTATTTTGAAATTTATAGGATTTGGGGAGAAGATATATCAGCACGTCCCAAATTCCCCAATGACAGCTATTTTTAGCAGTGCCTTCCCCCATGGTATAAAAAAAACAGCTTGACAGGCACCTTGTGATTTTGATGTGTTACCCTTCCGCCCACTTGCACGATGCATATCCTGAGGGAGAGAAGCCAATGTGGTGAGTGATATGTCCAGTGGGGCCAAGCTTGCCTGGCTTCTCCACAATGGTGGAAAACTGCCGTGAGCCTACTCTAACTCTACGGTTCTGCCTGCAATTGTGAAGCATTACCCTTTTGCCTGCTTTTCCCTACATGTTGCAAATATGATGTTAATAACCAAAATATAGATTAAAGGGAAAAATACATATACTTTAAAGAAAAAAAGAGCTTTATTTTTCCATTCTAATGAACTTTCAGCATTTTGACTGTGTAACATTCAACATTAGTGTGCATTCTGGGAAGAAGAAGGACCGTTACAGAACCTGAAATGCCAGCTCAATAATGTCAACAGCAGGGAATAGCAAGGATTATAAATACAAATGATGTCTCAAAATGGAAGAGAATGTATAAAATAATTAGATATGTATAATATAAACTAAGAATTTTAAAAATGATGATATTTTCCACTGAACTTTCCCTTTAAAGACAGTTTGGTTTTTTTTTTTAACCCCCTTTTTTGAGGTATGCAACAAGGAATGGTTACCACTCAATGCTGGGCATGATTCCTATTGTATAATAATGAACACCCCTTTTTAAGAGATTCAGAGACAGATTCAATAAATATCAAATTTTATCATTTCCAGTATAATTATGGAATGTCAAATGCGGAAGCTTGAAATTAGCGTGTATGAAGGAAGTGACTTTATTTTAAGTCCTGTATGTTTGTACCATTTCCCAGGTCCCAGAGCCATGCACAGTAACTTACCATTGCTATTTTAACCTTATTTTATCCAAACTTTTTGAACTATTTGTCCCCATTTGATTTCAAACTTTCACATTTTTTTACTTTTTCTGGAGTTTGAAAATAAGAGTATTCTTCCATGTAATATGTGATTGCTGTGGTACTTAAGGGCAACTTAACTTCCCCTGCACCTGCAATATTGTAATCCCTTTTCTACTCTTACTGTATTGCCGTATGGTAGGATGTGCTCCATTTCATCGCTCTGTAGTTAAGATTTGCACTACTAAAATACAACTAAATTAATATTGCATCATTTGTACCCCGCTGTTTCCAAAAATTTTTGAAAAGGTTTAACTTGATATTGCATCAGATAAAATGTGTTTTTCTCTTATTTGAGTGTTAGCATAGTCTATCACCTTGATAATTTACTGTCATTTCTGTATGTTTTGCTTTAACAATTATAGGGATATGTAAAAACGTGTACACATTGGTTACTGCATCGCAGGAGTGTGGTCATGTGTGTAGTGTAGACGATCACTATACAAAACAAAATGTTTATATTTAACAATATTTGCATGCAAAACCTTTTTTCTTTTACCTAGGCAGGTTTTTTCATCTTTACAGATATTGCAGTGTGGAGAGCAGCGTTTACAGAAGCCATCTACATTTGGATAGTACCTCAAAGAGCAATTAGGCAAACATTTGCTGCTTTCAAGGTATAAACCTTCTGCACATGACAAGCATTTCTTTTTAGTTTCATCACAGGTGGAACAGGAAGTGTCACATGCTTCACAAGACCCGTCGGAATTCCCAAAGTAGCCTCTGCAAGAAAGATGAAATTTGTTCTAGGTACAGTATGATCTCATCCAAGTTTCGTCTTAAAAATCTCTGATACTATGCATTGATCCTTATACTGTTCCAATCAATAAACGTTATTTGAAATAAATGCTATTGCTGCTATTCAACGTTTGTTACTTACTCTGGACAATTAGGAATGCAGTTTCCTTGGTGAAGAAATAATTTGTGATCACCATCTTGCTTACATTTAAAGCAGTTATTATTGGCACTTCTACAGGTTTCACATGCAGCTGAACATTTTACACAGATTTTGCTAACTGAATCACTGTAGAATCCATCTGCACAGTCTTCAGTACACTGATTTTCTTCATTCAAGAAGCGACCTAGAAAATAATGTACAATACATTTACTGTGTATATAGGTTACTGGTTGTTGCAGTTAACATGCCTTTCTATATTGCACAGTTCTAAAAGGAAATGCATAACGCCATGATATAGTAATATCTATTCTTTGTTAATTATCAAATTAGCTTGATTTCAGCTAATACTGACAGTAAATATCTAACACCAGTTAAACAATCTAAAATAATTGTCCGCTAACTTTTAGAGAGGCCGATTAACAAGTATATATTCACACATTCCAGCTTTTAGTTTTACTTTGGAACCAAATGGTAATATTATGTAATCAGGTGTCTCAAAAGCTATTTCCATTTTTGTACAGTGGAAAAAATCCTTCTAAATAATAAAGTAATCACTAAAAAATAAATCAAGGCAAAATATCAATGTAAAATGAATGTTACCAATTAACTGGGGTTTAACTTTGGGGTTGATGCCCTAAGAGTCGCTCCCTGATTCAATTGTGCCGGCGAGGTAATATATTGATAGCTCTCGATGCACTTTTAATGACTGAGATTAGCTGGCAGTAAAAAAAGTGCCGACATAGTGTGCTGCTATTTGAAAAACATTGATTATGTGGGTTGCATGGTCAACTTCCACATTGGCCAGACAGCTGCCGCAATGATGGAGTAAAAGGGGAAGTTCAGTGCAAATACATATGCTTTTCAGAAAAAAGAGCTGTATTTTACCATCCCAATGACCTTAATCTGCCCATTCAGCATTTTGTCTGTGTATAAATAAATGCAACCGAAATACTGACTTCATGTTTGCAGGACCCCTAGTAGAGACCGTTATGGTCTTGCCCTTGACCCAGCGCCTGGGTTGATTCAGTTGCTCAGTAGAGATCTGATAATGTTTCACCCAATCCAACAGCCAATCAGTAGAAACTACTGTTATGAACATTCCAAGGATGTGGTGCATCCTGGGAAGGAGAAGGATCGTTAGCACCTGAAATGTCAGTTCACTAATGTCAACAGCAGGGAACAGCAAGGGTATAAATTCAACTGATTTTTCAAAATGGGAGAGAATATGTAGAATAACTAAGAAGGTATTACACAAACTAACAATTTAACAAATATTGATAATTTCCACTGAACTGTCCCTTTAAAAGTCCTGTTAACCGATATAATATCAGTTAGCGCAACTTTAACTCCAGAGCTGGAGTGGTGTGCTTCTTGGTGCATTGCCCTGTTAGTACACAGAACAATATGTTTTTAGAGGAATGTTACTATAACTATGAACCATTTAGATTTGCAAATCAAGGGCTGTTGTACAGGACACTTGACTCACAGAGCTGGCTGAGCACAGCAGTTATTTTCTAACTGTTCACCACAAAATGACCAGGATGTTCTGAAAAGATCAGCTGTAATCTGGGTGAGCTTTTATATTTAATTTGCCTGAAAATTTGCCTCAAAATAAAAATAAACAGCTCTTGTATTTCATATCCTATTACCCATCATATTGTATAGTTTTGTATGTAGCCATAAAAATTATTGGCTAATTACAGTGAATAAAAGTTGTTTAAAATGGTGAAGAAATTGTATTGTCTCTGCCTCTTGTTAAACAGAACTCTATATATTTTATACAGATTTGAATTGTGGTATACACAATATCATCACATATACAATTCCTAATTGAAACAAAAATGTTCTGATACTTTACCCATATAACAGGAAAAACAATTTGATGTCTCTGCGCCAAAGCAGGTCTGACAAGAGGAATGACATTTGTGGCACAGGCCATCTGCAACTACAAAACAAACACACTCTACTGTGGCATCCAAATATTGCAGAAACGAATGATAATTTCATTCAAGCCTTATAAGGATTACAAAGTAATAAAATGTTTCCAATTTATGAATATTTTTCTCATTAGCATAATCGTTTAATTTAATGTTTTTCAGGAATGATAGAGCTGTGTATACATTTTAGCTGCATTACCATTAGCAGTAATGGGAACATCCAACCTAAGATGATTATCTCTGTCGGAAAACGCCAGTAAAATGTATGCTAAAATAATTAGGTTTGTATGTAATCCCCGTTAAAATCATTTCAGGTTATCTTTAAACTGGTTTAATGGTTCCCACATGCTAATGTTAAACTACTTCCATTGCCGCTTGTATTTAATGTAGTCATAAAATTCACATTTGTGTTTTTGCACATAGATTTTTTTCTATTACGGTTTAACATCACTAGGATGCTCAGTGAGGTTGTTAAATTCAACATGCCAGGAAGAAAAACAAAACATCGTTAATTCAAAAATAGAGAATGTGAACAATTTTGGAATACATTAACTTGTTATATTAACTTGCAGGAACCCTTTAAATTTTATAGCAAGTGTTGTAAATGCCTGTTTGTGTTTTGTTTTTTTAATAATTTAATACCTTAAATTAGGATCTATCACACTATTCTGAGAAGTTAGACTCCCTGAGGCTTTCAACACTGAAAGAACTATAGTTAAAAATTAGCTACAATAAATCCTTAATTAAAGATGATTCTGTTCCTGCTTTGCGGTCCCAGCAACTACAACCTGTTACGCACATGTGCACCACTGCAGAATAAACTGTAATCCATCTTCTGAGTTCATCCAGGCTTTGGTGTATATATAGAAGAACAGAATCTTGGATGTGTTTGTGCGCATGGACCTGTCAAAGGAAGCGGCGCTGGAACATGATCGTGTGTAAATTTTGTGCCTTCCCTTCCTGCTCCTGTCTAAATAATTGAAGAGCTTGAGGTAAGACAATAACTGCTTTACCTCCCATTCTTCAATTAAAGGGAAAATACCCAAGTCATTTTTATTGGTGGAGATACCCTTTAAAGTAACAAATTATTATTATTATTACTGTGGATTTATATAGTGCCAACATCTTCCGTATTGGTTTACAATAACATGTATATATTCACATCAGGCCCTGCATGAAGAACTTAAAATCAGTATGTACCATGCAGACCATCAGTGCTAGCCACTGAGCCACCATGCTGACCACAAATATAGCATTTCAACCATACTTAACTGATTTTTTTTAACTTGCATGAATGTTTCTACGATAACGGTCTGATTTTGATTTTCTTTTTTGTTGATAGAGTACGGTATTCTATAATATATTTATTTTCATCAAACTTTGTAGATTACCCGCAAACAAAAACACTACAGCCTGTAAAACAGTGAGCAAGCTAGAACCACAATCACAACTAACTGCTACCTCTACCACAATTCTATGGCCATAAGAGTAGTCTTCTAATATGATAACCTATACTGTTCATGTTATTATCATCTGATTCGTTATTAAAAAGGCAAAGGAAAAAGAATGAAACAAATGACAACTGCTTGGTGCTTAAAATATTGAAAAACAAGAAGAAAATGGACAGCATGATGGTTTAGTGGTTCACTTAATTTAGATTATGGCAAACTTGTCAATGCAACATGTTCATAATGAACACTTGTGTTGTTAAAGGAGAACTACACCCAAAATACAAAGGCAGCTCCACAGACTCTATAACTGTCACTTAGTAAAACCATTTGTCTCTCACCTGTGAATTCAGCCTCTTGATGTCTATGATGTCACGGCTGGCTTCTAGTGTTGCCTCTTCCTGGTGGTCCTGGACACAAAACTCCTTCTGCACATGCTAACTAGGTACCTTGTGTTTGTTTCCCACTCCCCTTATGCTAAGCTGCATGTAACAGTTGAACTCAGAGTCCCCACCTGCCAGTGTCTCCCAGCCAATCATCAGAGATAGCAGTGAATATTATTAGCTGATTTTCCTGCTCAAACAGAGTGGGGAAAATATGTATTTAGGAAGCAACTTGTTAACCCTTTATTATTGTGAGCATTTCTGCAAGACTGCGTATTTTTATGTGTTTATTTCTGCACTTTACCATTTATATTAGTGTGTGTATTGCTGCAATGTACATTTAGGGCACGGCCACACTGCAACGCACCTGAATCGCACACACAATCGCACGTGATTTACATGACTTTGTGCTTGCAATTTGTCCATTTTCATTATAAAAATGCATGTGATTGCACAAAAAACATCTGTTATCAAATTGCTGATGCATGCGCGAATCGCAACATTTTCGTGCGTTGCTGTTATTTCAATACAAATGGAAAATCGCAATCGCCTGAAAAACATGCTTGTGTGGCCTAGCCCTTAGAATTGTAATGCAAGCAGCATTGATTTAAGTTTAGCCATACAGCATGTATTTAACGCAATGGAAATTAGCTTTTCAACTGGTCAATTTCCTGAGGCTGTGGCCCCACTTAAGTTTATGGTAGGACGCACATTTGCAATAATGCGTGATCGTGCTCATGCTCGTGCGATCATGCGCAGACCAAAAATGGTGATCGCATGCACTCCAATAGCACACGGAAATGCATTGCATGTACTGGGGCCGGTCCCATAGGCTATTACATGCCTGCACACCCACTAGCACAATCGGATCGCAAATCACAATCCAAAACACGCTAGTGGAAGCTAGCCCTGTGTTTGAGTCTTAAAGGGAAAGATGGCAACTGACCACTTTACAAGTTACACTTATAAAAACAATGTAATGCATTTTAAAGGGGAATGTTGGAGTCTGGAAGTAGTTTTGGAAGTAGTGTAAAGGCAAAGGCCACCTTTGCCTTTAAGACCCAAACACGTATTAAATCTACATGTTACTATTGCATTAAATACAAACTGTATCAGCTTGCATCATGCTTCTAAAGAAAATACTAACAACCTTTTGTTGTGTAGATATTAGCAGGCCTATGTAAGTTCTTAAAATCTGATTGGTTGGGGCAAAATATGCACCATTTTAAATGATAAGAACTTTTAATACATAGGCCTGTATATGTGTTTGGGTCTTAAAAGCAAAGGTAGGAACCCTAGTTGGAAGAAGTTTTTGTTTATGCAAAACTTCCCACAGGCAGCCCTCCTGCTGCATTAATTTTATATAACATGTTTGCATCCCTCTAACAGTGCCCTTTTAATTGGCATTCCCTCCAATAATTCCTATTAATATGTACAGTTATAGAAGAGCTGCAGGTGGAGGATAATATAATGACCCTGATCTTAACACATCTCTGTGCAATGCATTTCTCTCTGCATTTCTTAGCTCTGTACTACAATTTATTGATTTTATACAGACAGCTGAATCAAAAACCCACTTTTCTATCCTCCAACATTCCCTTTAATAAGGTACACTGATGAGAAATGCATTGCACAGAGCTGGTGCTAAGATCAGGTTCACTTCACTACCCCCCTACAGTTCTGGACTGTGTGGTTTCTATAAAAACCACTCTTCCTACTGTCCAACATTCCCTTTAATAAGGTACACTGATGAGAAATGCATTGCATAGAGCTGTGCTAAGATCAGGTTCACTTCACTACCCCCCCCTACAGTTCTGCACTGTGTGGTTTCTATAAAAACACACTCTTCCTACTGTTCAACATATAATGACCCTGATCTTAACACATCTCTGTGCAATGCATTTCTCTTGTGTAATGCATTTCTTAGCTCTGTACTACAATTTATTGATTTTATACAGACAGCTGAATCAAAAACCCACTTTTCCTATCCTCCAAACATTCCCTTTAATAAGGTACACTGATGAGAAATGCATTGCATAGAGCTGTGCTAAGATCAGGCACTTCACTATCCTCCCCCTACAGTACCATAAACAATACATTGCAGGTAAAACATTGCAAAACATGCATGCTACATGTTGCTCACCCCCTTGTGTGTCTTTGTATGTTTCACCAGTAATTTATTATCTATATATCGGATTTGGTGGAGTAGTAGCCATAGGTGACACATTATTTCACATCCGGACACACTAGATACCCAGACCTATATACATCACACTACAACACTGCTACTAGGGAAGTGTTAATCAGCTGTACCACCAATTTGAATATTGATGATTTAATATATTCCTACATCATAGGGGTTAAGAGGTGGGAGTGGAAATCACACAGGGGCTAAAAAATGTGATTAAAAATAATCAAGGCAAAAGTACTGGCAGGCAAGGGAAAATGTCAGCTTCAGATTTGGGGAACAAACAGAACCTAAAATGAGCTCATAGAGGTAAAGAAAAGGCCCCTGAGTGGAATCTTCCATGCTGAGAAGGATGTTGAAGCAAGTACTTTCTAACTTAAACTTTTTTGGGGTTTAGTTCTCCTTTAATGTTGGACAACATTATCAACAAAATTCTGCTACATGAGTCATTGACTGTTAAGAGCAGTTCATTATAAACATTCTGTATATCCTCATGTTATCATGTTGTTCAGACCAGCAGTTCATTGAAAATACTTATTGATGTTTTTTTTTCTTCTGGCTGGTGTGCATCATATAGTGGTAGTCCAAATAATTAAGATAGCAGCACGTGTGCTCCCAAAGCATCTTGCCTAATGTGCATCAATTTTTCCATTGTAGCTAAGATGCATAAGAGAGTGCACATAATACCATGTAATATTACCAATTTTCAATATCATTGCAAAACTGGTAAGCTGTATATCTCACACGGGTTGATATGTTGTTCATCTATTTGGTTACAATAGTACAATATAATACTGCTGCAAAAGTGTGAAAAATGGTATTCTAATAAACTATATAAATATAGTTTTGGTCAAGCTTGGGTCCTAACCAAATTTGGCAACAGGTTTTAAAGACAAGGGAAATTCCCGGTAAGAATCATAAATTAAAAATACATCATCCCTTTCACGAACGCCAGTTTGCTGGGCACGTGATCTGACCAATCAATTGGTACAAGCTGACACCACTCCAAGTTATGGCCTTGAAGACGCGCCAAAAACACTCTTGACTCTCACTGACTATGCACACCCCTGTCCTGGCAGCTAAATGGTTAACACTACACCATTCACTCCAGCAACTAACTGGTTAATTAGCATCAGTCCTTCACAAGCAGTCACAGGGTTAATTAGCATTTACACTAACCAAGCATTCCATCTAAACACATACAAACTTATCAGAGGCTAACTGAGTTCTTTTAGAGCATCAAAGACCAAACTTATTAAATTTTAGATTTAATATTCCAAAAGGTGGACAATGCATATATTACAAAAATAAAAGAAAATGGTGTTACAATAAAATGACATACAATAGGTAAAACAGTTATATAAAATAAAAAGGATACAAATATTCACAGACCCTACTCACTAGTAAAAGTCCTGTGCACCAGGGCGAGAAGGAAATATATGATCCATACACATTTAGCATGTCTTCTCAGTATGAACACAGTTAAAGGGGCTACAAGGATTTATAAGCCCATTGATGAACCATCCCCCTACTTAGCTATGCATGAGGTGGGAGCATTCAGGAATGTTCAGATTTATGACAAGTCACAATCCTTCATTCCCCCTCAGTTAGGATGATTCCATATAACTTTAGATATATGTACATTGTACTGGGATATAAACCACACATTCCTCTCCTGTATTAATTATCAATTAATACAGGACATGACCTGTGTGTAATACACATTTCCAAAGACATTTATAACTCACCTTGGCAAGGGAATAAATATAATATTGTTTTCCGTCTCACATATTCCAATAACAAAATGCATTTATTTTACATGAATGGCTGCCCTTAAGGTGACCTTTTAAAGTATCCACCAGACCCCTAGCTGTAGAGAATTCCAGATACATGGTTCGGCCCCACATTGTCTGAAAGATAAGATCTGGTTCTGTGCTTGACTAATCCTAATATAAACAATAGGGACAGTTTCCAGTGTGGCATTTTTACATTTTTACTTTTGCAACTAATACCAATAATTAAACCATTCTTGCCCAGTCACTACACACTATCCTGACAATCCCAAATAAAGAAAAACTCATTATGGGGAATATGGCTATGAAAAAGTAAAAAAACAAGAAAGAACAGAAAAAACTAGAAAGGGAAAGTTTAAGTATAAACTTTGAATTTGGCTTGAAAGACTGCATTTTGGAAAGGAATTTGTGTTTGTGCTGCAGATTTTAAAACTCAATAATGTCAATGAAGAGGACATTGTTGTTTTTTACTTACCCTTTAAATATGTCACATGCATTAAAGGTAGATCAGTTGGTGTGTGTGTATTCATATCAGGTTGGGGGATAAAATACTAACTTTTTTGATAATTGGTCAAAATGAGTTTTTTTTACTTTAGTTACCCTTTACGTATGGCTGCCATAGTAATGGATAAGTAGATCAGTAGGTGTGTGTACCCGTGTCAGGTTGAGAGTTAAAAAAAAAAACTTTTTTGATGATTGGTCCAAATTAGTTTGTTTTTACTTTAGTTGCCCTTTAAGTATGGCTGCAACAGTAATGGAGGGCTAGGTCAGTAGCTGTGTATACTTGTATCACGTTGGGGGTTAAAAAAACAAAGTTTTTTGATTATTGATCAAAATTTGCTTTTTTGACTTTAGTTACCCTTTAAAGTATGGCTTCCACAGTAATGGATAAGAAGATCAGTAGGTGTGTTTACCTGGGTCTGGTTGAGGGGGTATGTCTTTTTTGTGTTTACAACCATAAAACTATCTTTTATTGAGAATAAATCTAAATTAGTTTTTTTGATTTTAGTTACCCTTTAAATATGGCTGCCACAGTAATGGATAAGAAGATCAGTAGGTGTGTGCACCTGGGTCTGTTTAAGGGGGTATGTCTTTTTTGTGTTTATAACCATAAAACTAACTTTTATTGAGGATAAATCTAAATTAGTTTTTTTGACTTAAGTTACCCTTTAACCCTCATAAATTTGGTGGGTTTTTTTTGCCTTCCTCTGGATCAACAGTTAGGCAGGAAATGAGGATATTGCTAGATGGGTTGGACTGGATGGACGTATGTCTTTATTCAACCTCAAATACTATACTAAATATGGCTTCCATGGGAATGGAAAGGTAGGTCAGTAGGTGGGTGTACCTGGGTCTGTGTGGGGGGTTGGGGGTATCACCATTTGTATTTATGACCATGAAAAAAACTGTTTTGAAATATCCACATTTGAGAATTGTTACCATTATAGTCTATGGGAAAAAATGTCCGGAAATTCACCAAAACGCCATAACGCTGCCGTGGATTCCTTAGCTAGAAGATAGCACACTTCTCCTATACGCACGTCTGTACCGAATTTCATGTCTCTAGCTCAAAAACTGTGGGAGGAGATACGGTCCAAAAAAGCAGAAGAAGAAAATGGAAGAAGAAAAAGAAAAAGAAGAAATAGAAAGAACAGTAATTTGGCTTTTTCAAGCCAAATTAATGATGGGAGAATATTACATACATTACTGTATTTGAAAAAAGTCAATAAATACACATATAGCTAATAATGGTATTAAAAGGACCCGGTCATTTACTATTTAGTCTTAGTTATTTGTTAATTTGTTATTTATTATTATTTAAATGGATTCTCTAAAATAAAAGTCTATTAAATGTTTGTTATGATACTTAATTCTAATTGCATGCAGTTGATTTAAAAATGTTTTGTTGCACTTGAATAAGTTGACGGCATGCAGAAATGGAAATGCAAAAATGGCTAACTTAGCACTTCTGGGAAAAATATAAAATAAGATTGGGATATTTTGTTTGATCCGCAAATTCAATATTCAGATTTTAAGATTAATCATTTAAAAGCAAACTAACATACTGTAACACAGTTTTTTTTAAAGAATATACAGTATCTCATTAACACACTATAACAATGTGCCATGTAATAATTTGCTAAAATGTAAAATCAATAAGTATGTCTAGTGACATAATAACATATTTTATGGTTGTGAAAAAAATGAATGTTAGAAGAGGGTAGCACCAGTATTAGTGAGAATTGAGTGTGGATTAAGGTAAGAACAAGTTCCCTTATCTGGAATGTTTTATGTATCATAGTAATTAGGATGAATAAAGACATACGTCCATCAAGTCCAATCTTTTAACCCTCCCTTTTAACCCTACCTAACAGTTGATCCAGAGTAAGGCAAAAAAACCAGCTAAAAAAGAAAAAGGGGGAGGGAATTCCTTCCGGACTGAAAAGACATTTCCACAGTTTCACCGTTCTCACTGTAAAGAAATCTTTCCTAACCTGAAGATGAAACTCCTTTTCTTCTAATGTTAAAGGATGTCCACAAGTCCTCTGATATGACCTATTGGTGAACAATGCACCAGAGAGTTTATTGTATGGCCCATTAATTTGTATAAAGTGATCATATCCCCACACAAACTTTGCTTCTCCAATGTAAACCCTAACTTGTCTAATCTGCCTGCATAGTCAAACCCGTCTATTCCCTTTATTATTTTATTGTTTTAGTTGCCCTTCTCTGAACTGCTTCCATTTCTAAGATGTCCCTTTTGTATATTGGACAGTTTATACATTACTAACCTATGTGGCACAGTATCAAAAGCTTTAGCAAAATTCAAGTAAACTACATCCACTGCTATGCCTGAATCAAAATCCTTACTCATTTCATAAAAAACGAGTAAATTTGTCTGGCACAACCTATTTCTTATAAATCCATGCTGACTGCTACTAATAGGATCAGTTCTGAAGACAAAGTCAAGGATATGATCCCTTAGCAAAGTTTCCAGCACCTTCCCTACCACTGTTAGGCTTACAGGTCTATACTGTAGTTACCAGGCTGGGAATGACTACCTTTTTTGAATATTGGTGTTACATTGCATTTTTTACAATCCAGCAGCACATCAGCAGACAAAAGTAAATCTCAAATGATGAGAAGCAGTGGTCTAGATAAAACTGGACTAAGCTCTTTTAAGATCCGAGGATATATTTAATCTGGTCCTGGGGCTTTATTGGTATTAACTTTGTCTAATTGTTTCCGTACCATATCCTCTGTCACCAGGAGTGAACATTTATACCCTTTTTATTATTACAGTCCCCGCTATAAGGACTAGGATTCTCTATAGTGAATACTGATGAAAAAAAAACAGTTTCAACACAGACTTTTTTCGCATCTTCTACAACCATCTCAGCCCCATTATTTAATGGTCCCACATTACATAGTAACATAGTAACATAGTAATTAAGGTTGAATAAAGACATTCGTCCATCAAGTCCAACCTATTCACTTTTTTTTTTTTTTTTTTTTTAACCCTACCTAACAGTTTTTTTTTTTTAACCCTACCTAACAGTTGATCCAGAGGAAGGCAAAAAACCCCAGCTAAAAAAAGGGGGAAAAAATTCCTTCCTGACTCCAAACGGCAATCGGAAAGTATCCCTGGATCAACCAGATCTATATGCATTAATACCAGTAATTCTCAATATTTTTTAGTTTTAGAAACTTATCCAGGCCTTTTTTAAAGTTATTCAATGAACTTGCCATTACCACCTCTGCTGGAAGACAGTTCCACAGTTTCACCGTTCTCACTGTAAAGAAACCTCTCCTAACTTGAAGATGAAACTTCTTTTCTTCCAACCTTAAAGGATGTCCACGAGTCCTCTGATATGACCTATTAGTGAACAATGCACCAGAGAGTTCACTGTATGGGCCATTAATATATTTGTATAAGGTTATCATGTCCCCATGCAACCGCCGCTTCTCCAATGTAAACAGCCCTAACTTGTCTAATCTGCCTGCATATTCAAGCCCCTCCATTCCCCTTATTAATTTAGTTGCCCTTCTCTGAACTGCCTCAATTTCCAAGATGTCCCTTTTGTATATGGGATTCCAAAACTGCACCGCATATTCCAAATGTGGCCTTACCAGTGCCTTGTAAAGAGGGAGAATAATATTTTTCTCTCTTGATTCCATTCCCCTCTTTATACAAGACAATATCTTGCTAGCTCTAGCTGTTGCTACCTGGCATTGTTTGCTACAGCTAAGTCTGTTATCTACCAGAACCCCCAAATCTTTTTCCATTTCAGATGCACTTAACACAGAGTTATTTATGGTGTAGGTGGCACAGGGATTATTAAATCCCAAATGCATCACCTTACATTTATCAACATTGAATCTCATCTGCCATTCTGCTGCCCATTTTGATAATCTATCTAGGTCTGCTTGCAGCACTTGCACATCATTGGAAGTTTCCAAAGCTCTGCATAATTTAGTGTCATCAGCAAACACAGAGACCTTGCTCTCAATGCCCCCTTCTAAGTCATTTATAAACAGATTAAACAGAAGCGGCCCCAGTACAGAACCCTGAGGAACTCCGCTTAGAACTTTAGCCCACATAGATGTAGCTCCATTAACCACCACTCTCTGTTTGCGGTCCAATAACCAGTTCTCTATCCATGAACAAATGTTTTCTTCAAGGCCAACAGTCCTCAGTTTATACATTAGTCGCCTATGTGGCACAGTATCAAAGGCTTTTGCAAAATCCAGATATACCACATCCACAGCTGTGCCTGAATCTAACTTCTTACTCACTTCTTCATAAAAACCAATTAAATTTGTCTGGCATGATCTATTTCTCATAAATCCATGCTGACTACTACTAATAAGATGATCTCTGGAGACAAAGTCAAGGATATGATCCCTTAACAAAGTTTCCATCACCTTCCCTACCACTGATGTTAGGCTTACAGGTCTATAGTTACCAGGCTGTGAACGACTACCTTTTTTGAATATTGGTATTACATTGGCTTTTTCCATCCAGCGGCACATCCCCAGACAAAAGCGAATCTGAAAAGATGAGACACAGTGGTCTTGCTAGAACTGAACTAAGCTCTTTTAAAATCCTGGATGCAATCCATCTGGTCCTGGCGCTTTATTGATATTAACTTTGTCTAATTGATTCCGTACCATATCCTCTGTTATCCAAGTGAAGACTCTTCATTTCCTCCTGCACATTGTACAATCCCTACTGTAAGGATTCTCAACAGTAAAAAACGATGTAAAAAAACGGTTTAGCAGATTAGCCTTTTCGGCATCCTCACAACCACTCAGCTCCATTATTAATGGTCCACATTCTCAGTCCATTTTTTTTACCATTTATATACTAAAAAACATCTTGGGGTTGGACTTGCTTTGTTCGGCAATCCGTGTTTCATTTTCATTTTAGCTAGTTTAATTGCTTTCTTGCACTCTTTATTACAACTTTTGAAGTCCCTGTAAGCCTGTTCTGTGCCTTCTGCTTTCAAAATTTTAAAAGCCTTTTCTTTTTTCCATTTCCCTTTTACCTGAGCATTAAGCCATGCAGGAGTGGACCTAATTTTTTTACACTTGTTTCCTAAAGGTACCGATTTGGAAATGTTATAGTTTAATATCCTTTAAAAGTGGTCCACATCTGCTCCGTATCTACCTAGAAACAGTTCCCCCCAGTCTATGAGCAGGAGCGTTCCTTTAAAGCATAAAATTAGTTCCTAAAGTTAAAAGTTTTTGTTAAGCCAGTGCACTTAGTTTTCTGCAACCTATATTAAATGACACTATATCATGGTCACTATTCCCTAAGCTTCCCATTACCTTCATCTCCAATGAGTCTGGGTTATTAGATATCACCAGATCCAACAACGCATTTTCTAGTAGGAACTTCTACCATCTGTGAAAGAAAATGCTCATATGGAAATTTAAGAACTTTATACCTTTGAGGTGCTGGCAGTTCCATTACTCCAATCTATTTCAGGGTAGTTAAAATCCCCCATAACCAGAACATGCCCCATACCAGCAGCCTTCGGCCAAACTGCATATGGAGATATTTCCACCTCTTCCCCGGCATTTGGGGGCTTATAACACACTCCAACAATTAATTTACCTACCTTCTTACTTCCTGTACACAGTTCCCCCCATAATGTTTCTGCCGCATCGTTTGCTCCCCCATCTATTCCATCTTTTAAATTTGGCTTCAATTCCTGTTTAACATACATACATACTCCTCCTCCTTTCTTATTAACTCGGTCATGTCTAAATAAGGAGTACCCTTCAATATTTACTGTCCAGTCGTGTGAATCATTAAGCCATGATTCTGCTATACCAATTACATCATACCTTTCCTTTAACGCTATTATTTCAAGTTCGCCGGTTTTTCCAGCCAGACTCCTTGCATTTGTAAACATACATTTTAGATTATCAATTGATTTACTTCCATACATGGTCGTACATGCCTCCTTATCCTCTATGCTCCCCCCTCCTCCTTCTCCTCCCTCCGTTGTGTTACTAGCCCCCAGATCCCTAACTTCTCTATCTACCCCTGTGTAGTTAAACGTTCCCTCCCCCCCCATACCTAGTTTAAAATCTCCTCCAACCCCCTAGCCATCTTCTCGCCCAAAACAGTTGCACCACCACCATTGAGGTGCAATCCGTCACTACTAAAGAGCCTGTAGCCAACAGAAAAGTCAGCCCAGTTCTCTAAAAACCCAAACCCCATCTCCTTACACCACTCTCTTAGCCACGCATTTATACTCCTGAGCTCCCGTTGCCTCCCTAGCGTAGCACGTGGCTGCGGTAGTATTTCTGAAATCACTACCCTGGAGGTCCTTGCTTTTAACTTGGCCCCTAATTCTCGGAAATCATTTTTAAGGACCTCACCTCCACCTCTAACTTTGTCATTGGCACCAATGTGAACCAAGACCGCCGGGTCACTCCCAGCCCCACCCAATAATCTGTCTACACGATCCACCACATGTCGAACCCTAGCACCAGGCAGACAACACACTGTTCGGCATGCAGGGTCCTGGCGACAGATTACCCTATCTACCCTTCTAATAATAGAATCCCCTACCACTACCACCTGTCTATCCTTCCTAGCCCCCAGTTCTCCCTCCCTTGTATTGGAGATGGCCGTCCCCTGGGTGCTCAAGGGAAAGGCCCGCTCCATACATGCTGCTTCCGAGCCATCGTCCTCCACATCTTCACCTAAAATGGCAAATCTGTTGGGATCGACCAGCTGGGAAGAAGCCCCCCTATCCTTCCGTCCCCTACTTCCCCTGGTGACCCTTACAAATCTATCTTCCTTCTCCACCTTATCTGCCCCATCTCCACCCACCAGTTTACTGGCCCCTGCCAGTACCTGCATTTCCCCCAGGTTTGCCAAGTCCTGCAATGCTGCAAGTTTACCCCTTAGACTCTGTACCTCAGATTCCAGATGGGCAACCCACTCACACCTGACACATACATAGGTCCCCTGGGGCGGCTGCTCCAAGATCCCATACATGCGGCAGGATGCACATTGCGCGGCCCCAACAAAACTGTCCATACTAAACAGCAATACACAGCAGAGACACAGCAATACACAGCAGAGAAATAGTGTTGTTCTCAAACGCTTTCTTGTTTTAAACGCTTTAGTTTTTTAACGCTGTCAATTCTCTTAAAAACAGAAAAATCTCTTTAAAACAGGAAATCGCTCAGAGCTAATCGCTCATGGGACAGGCCTTAAATGAGGTTCAAAACCAACCAGAGCCAACAGGCCTCAGCCAATTTAAACCAATTAGTTACACCCCCATCCAATCAGAGAGAGAGAGAAAAAAAAAAAAACCTTTCCTTTGTCTCCTACCAGCCCCCGCTCCACAGGTAACAGTGTTTTTTAAACACAAGTATTTGTTTTAGTAATCCAGTGCTTTGAGTTTACTCAAACAATTCCTACCACCTTATTCAAGCAGTAAGTAGTAAAAAAAAAAAAAATACACTAGTGATTAATTACTTACACAGGCAAAAAAAAATAAAAATACACTAGTGATTAATTACTTACACAGGCACCCTCCTAGAAATAAATAGTGTTGGGTTAGTACATTTACTAGGCTGCAACCACAGTTAATAAACGCTTTAGTTTTTTAACGCTGTCAATTCTCTTAAAAACAGAAAAATCTCTTTAAAACAGGAAATCGCTCAGAGCTAATCGCTCATGGGACAGGCCTTAAATGAGGTTCAAAACCCAATTCTCAGTCCTCATGCTTTTACTATTCATATACTGAAAAACATTTTGGATTTGGACTTGCTTTGGTCTGCTATCCGTACTCCTTATTACAACTCCATGTAAGCATGTTCCATTCCCTCTGATTTCAAAATTTTAAAAGCCTTTCTTTTTTTCCATTTCCCTTTTTACCTGAGCATTAAGCCATGCAGAAGTGTACCTCATTTCTTTACACTTGTTCCCTAAAGGTATAAATTTAGAAATATAATAGTTTAATATCCCTTTAAAAGCGGTCCACTTCTGCTCAATATCTTTATCCAGGAAAAAATGTCCCCAGTCTATAATCACGAGTGATTCCTTTAACAAAGTTAAAAGTTTTTGTTAACCCAGTGCAACTTATATTAGTTGGGCAATCAGTTTT
Organism: Hymenochirus boettgeri; assembly: GCA_019447015.1. Classification (NCBI taxonomy): domain Eukaryota; kingdom Metazoa; phylum Chordata; class Amphibia; order Anura; family Pipidae; genus Hymenochirus; species Hymenochirus boettgeri. The sequence continues at coordinate 179,842,949 of CM033471.1, forward strand.
TTAATTAACAGGTAGTAATTGGTGGAATACAGATCTGCCGGGTCAGAGCACACCTGTATTCCCAAATATGTGAAATGTGAATGGCTGCATTTGAAGGTGAAATTATGTTGTAATATTTTAGAGATTGATGGGGAGATGTGTTTAGGTGTTTTGTAGTTTCTTTTCTTTTAATTTACTTGCATACTTAGACGTACATGCCTCCTTATCCTCTATGCTCCCCCCTCCCCCATCTCCTCCCTCCATTATCTTATTAGCCCCCTGATAACTAACTCCTCTATCTACCCCTGTGTAGTCCAACGTACCCTCCCCCGATACCTAGTTTGAAATCTTCTCCAACCCCCTAGCCATCTTCTCCCCAAACAGCTGCCCCATCATCATTGAGGTACAGTCCATCTCTACTAAAGAACCTTTAGTCAACCGAAAAGTCAGCCCAGTTCTCCAAAAACCCAAACCCCCACCCCACATTTATCCCGCATTAATACTCCTCTCTTAAGTTGTATCCTACTGCTGTAACAGAGCATCATTTTCTGCATCAGTAGGCCTGCCCCCAAAATGAAAAGAAAAATAGGTAGAGGAATGGACAGAGAATGGTTGCAGTTCTTTAAATAGCTTCAGAAAAAGTTTTTTTTAAACAGCACATCATGTGAATGTCACACACTTCCTTGTTTATCCTGTAAAAAATAGCAGTTGGGGTTATGGGCAGATAACTGACAAGTCCCCAGTTTTTTGTCTTAAGGGTGGACACTAGCATGGAGACCGCAGTTACCCTTTAATTTATTAAACCAGTTTAAGTCATCTTTATGCTGATAAGTCTGCCAGGAAGTTTTTTTTAAAGGGCAAGTCCAGCCCTAAAATTAAAATTTACATACAGGTAAATCACCCCCCAAAACCTTTCTTAAACGGTAAAAGTTTGAAATCTGAAATATATAAGTCTAACCTGAAATCCTGCACAATGTCCTGTTGCCCCTGTTTCTGCTTCCTGGTTCTTCCAGTTAGTAGCTGTCAGTTATGGATTTGACAGTTAACACCACAGCCAATGACTGAATGTTAATCTCCTATCTGCCTCTTCTGAGCATGCCCAGGCTCAGTAAAGGCTCAGTACAAGTTTCTAAATTGCTCAGTTTCCATGAGGCATCCAGAAGCATAGCAGGCACACAGTAATGAATTTATAGGACAAACTATGATATATCAACACATTTTAAAGAGGCCATTCTTTCTAAAAGATGTTGTTATGAGGGTGGAGTTTTCCTTTAATGTAGTCTGTCTTATCACTATCCTTATACTGAATCTTTTAGAAAAGGAGGCTACCATTAGAATAGGTATGTAAGGTTTGGTTTTGGACCTATTATATGCTTATTAAAAAATTATATTTTGTATTTTGTCATAACATTTATCATTGTATTTGCTAAATTGTAAAAACCGTGATTCACTAAACTCTACTTACCATTAAAATACTGTCCATCAAAACAGGCCAGGAGATTGCACTTCCCAGATACTGGCTGCCTCTGATCAGGGCATGCATCACAGTCACTAGCAGATGGACCATGACAGGAGACGCAGGAGCTATGACAGTCCTCACATTCCCAATTGCTAGCATCTTCAAATGTCCCATCAGGGCATGTAGGTACACATTCATAATCTGTAAATCATACCAAACAGTCTTTTGATTAATTTGTACTTAGGGTTACAGATTTTCCTAAAATTCAATTGTAACTTAAATGTCTGAATTTGTGGAAATTAAACTAAAACTATTTAAATATGTGACAAAAATAATTAAAAAAAAATAATTTTCATTGCCTTAGAAAAGAAGTTTCTAAATCACCACTGTCAAAAGATACCCTATCCTTTATATATCAAATAAGTGCTCTGCTTGAAGTTTCATGAGGTACTCTAAATCCATGGAGCAGAGACACAATGTTATATAATGTAATTATAATTTTATAAGTGCTGAGAACCATACACACAGCATTTCAGGGAGTCTAAGCGCCCTTCCTCAGGTGTATATTTTTCCTTTAAAGAGACTTTCCACACCTACAGAAAATTTCACTGTAGCCAAAGTGACCCACTAACACTATGATACTTACCTGTGTCTTGTAGTCCTTAAATGAGGATCTTCATCGCCAGTTCTTTTTTATTCTTCCAAGAAGCATCCATCAGTCACGGTTGTGGAGGGGTTGTGATGTCACAATGACTTATGACTGCTTCCCTAGCCAACTCCTGTGCGGAAGTGCAAGCCTGTAAAAAAGCTTGTAAAGTGCCCAAAAGAGGTGACTGAGGTGACAGTGAAGAAGAAGATCTCCTTCCAGGGTCCATTAGGACACAATTCAAGTATCACAGCCTTGTCTTTTTGGCTACAGTGAAGGGCTGTGTTGAGGGCAGTGTAAAAGAAAAAAATTCAACATGCTGTGTATTTGGTAAATACGGGTTTTCCAAAGCATGTTTAGTGGGAACTGAGCCTTGTTATTGGGACAAGAAGGAGCTGTGAGGGCCTCTGTTTCATTTCTAACCTTATGTCAAAAGTCAATCATTTGTTAATTGGGGAGGTTATCTGACTGGGTTCAGTAATAATCAGGAAGATTCAAACCATTCAGATATTATTTAACATTTGAAAGCTAACATCTGATTGGTTGGGGCAAAATTAGCACCATTTTAAATGCTAAGAACTTTTATTGAATAACCCTGTATGTTTCTGTGTTTGTGCTGTGCTATTGTAAAATGTATACTACTGAGAATTGGATATAGCTGTGCCTTTTATCCTGCTCATTTGACCACTCGGTAAATGAACATAATGATCATGCAGGGTACGGTAATATAAGAAAAGTAAAAATCTGCACATTCATTTATATAATAGCAATCCAACTATGATAGCAGAAGTCTAGGTGAGTAATGCCTTCTCTGTTGTTACATTGTTATAGAGGAAAGGATTCAAAAAGCCATTAGATCGATGAAATCCTTATTAATGTTATGTATTGGTCTGGGGAAAAATACATCTACACAACACTGTTTATTTCTCTTGTCTATATTACTGAGTAGTATATCACAATGGCATTATACTTGTTTTTTTATGGGTTTTTTTGTGCTACATTGCTTCATTTAATCATGAATAAAATCTGTGACCAAGTCAGTCTTTATTAGTAAATCAATGCATTGTAGTGGTATCCCCTGTGTATATAAAGATGTTGATACATTCCACAAAAGGACTAAGATGAGTTACACTTGTTTCTATGCACCATATTTTAAATGAGATGCAAATGATTTGCTATTGAAATGCTCTTACCGTGTAAATAGTATCCATTCTGGCAGGAGCTGCAGTGCGTTTCATTCTTGCAATCAAGGCACCACAGAGGACAAGCAAAACATAGTTTTCTCCCTATATCCTCATACCACCTCCGGGGGCAGTGTTTGCGACACTGATGGTGATAACTGTAATAATATAACGTATTTATATTTCAGTTAATGGCTGAAGTACATTTTCAATGACCTCGAATCCAGGAAAAGCCAATTGAAACGATCCATCATTTGACATTTGTCCACTTAAAAAAAAGTCTGCCATCTAACATGTTTTTATGCCCAGGTCACATATAGTGTAAATGATCAGAGACAAAGGAAAAATCAACTAAAGTGTAGGTGGGAGTGAGGCGGTGTTTGGATTGTTTACTTAAAGGGGAAGTTCAGCGCAAATACATATGCTTTTCAGAAAAAAGAGCAGTATTTTTTCACCCCAATGACCTTAATCTGCCCATTCAGCATTTTGTCTGTTTATAAATAAATGCAACAGAAATACTGACTTCCTGTTTGCAGGACCCCTAATAGAGACTGTTATGGTCTTGCCCTTAACCCAGTGCCTGGGTTGATTCAGTTGCTCAGTAGAGATCTGAGCACCTTTGACCCATCCAACAGCCAATCAGTAGAAATAACTTTTAGGAATATTCCAACAAAGTGGTGCATCCTGGGAAGAAGAAGGACCATTAGAACCTGAAATGTCAGCTCACTAATATCAACAGCAGGGAACAGCAAAAGGTATGAAATCAACTGATTTTTCAAAATGGAAGGGAATATGTAGAATAACTAAGTATGCATTAAACAAACTAACAATTTAATAAATATTGCTAATTTCCACTGAACTGTCCCTTTAAAAACGTAATTTTCACGTATCTTGCTGTAGCCTCGATAGAAATTAGTAATAGAAATTACACTAAAAGGCAACTGATACATTATTTGAATTGGCAGTTTAGGGGCTATTATTTCAAGTAAAAATGTAAAAATGTAATTTATTCTAATGTTTTTTTTTTAGTCTGTAAAATAAGTGTAGAACTGAGTCATTGCACAAAGTTATTATTCTAAAATATATTTAGACCATTTAAAAATATCCTGATGATGAACTGATACAGTGTTCCCTATTTATTGCAAATAAAATATTTCAATTTGAGAAAACTCCATGAGTGCTCCTTGGATTCCAGTGACCCCACTTGTGTACTTGTGTATATACCTGTGGGAACACCCTGGTAATTGAGAGATATACGAATGGGAGTGCAAAGGAAACCACCACTGTGTGTGTGTGTGTGTGTGTGTGTGTGTCAATCTACATGCTATATTGTGTTGGAAAGTTATAATGGCAAAAAAAATAGTTTTTCAGAAATATGCACTATAGTATGTTATGATAACTTACAATTATTCGCATTGCAGAAATGTCCATGGCCTGTAGCTCAAATTAACTGATCCAGAATCATTCAAGTTTTTAATCTGAAAAAAAGTTGTAGACAACACTTCTTTACTGTAAATGTAATTTCAAGCAGAGAGAAGCCATCTTTTCTAGAGTTACACTTCTCAAAAAGGTTGAACTTACCTTGAACTCAATTGCATGTTTGTAAATGCTTGCATGGAGCATGTGAGAATTTTAACACAGGTGTGCTTAGCAAAAGGGCATGGTTTTATGATTTTAAAATGGTTCTTTACCATTTACAATGTAGCATGACCTTAATTGGCAGCAATGGCTAACATTAAACTTCCTTTTGTGAAAGTTAGAACACCTATTTGAGTTCTCTGGGAAGTAACTTTATATTATAAATTTCACTTCCTGTTCTAAAGAACAGGAAGTGCATATCATTTCTTGTAAATGTGGCATACAAGATAAAAAAAAATGCATCTTCTATGTAAAGATGGCTATACAATTGTTAGATATTAAAGCCAATTCAATGTTTGTAAAGACAAACGCAGAACCTGCTTTAATTTCTTATAAAGCAGTGGTTCTTACCTGTGACAATTCCCGGCCGGATAATGCTTCACAATTGACGATCTAGTGTATGGACACCTTCACTCAGCAGGTCTAGGTAAACTCTTGTAGAACAGATAAATCTTAACAAAAATGTAAAGATTAGTTTCTGTTACATTTAAAAATATATTTGAAAAAACTACTTTCATGTATGGTAAAAAAATACGATCTCTTAAGAAATTAAACAAAAAGCCACTACAATGATGTTTTCTAAATTTGCAATCTTGTGTTTTGCCAAACAGGCAATCTTTGAATTGACAAGAGGGGAACAAGATCTCATTGATGATTTAAAGTTGGCAAGAAAGGCTTATCATGATCCAATGCTGAAGCTTTCAATTATGTCTGAGGAAGAACTTACCCATATATTTGGAGACCTGGATTCTTATATTCCACTGCATGAAGGTATGTGTGGACATGGATTCTTATATTACACTGTATATATATATAGATATAGATATATATAGATATATATCTGGCCGATATAGCACCGCTCCCCCAGTCCTCTTAAAATTGCTACTTGCAAAAAAGGAATTCAGCATGGTAATCTTTAGTAGTATTTATACTCTGTAATTGGTGAAAGGTTTATGATTTGGATCAAGTCATTTATTGTGACTGCTGTACTTATTTAAATTTTTTTTTCTTAGAGTTTCTAGCTAAGCTTGGGGAAGCAACAAGGGCAGATGGAACAGTTGGTCAGATTGGTCACATTCTCATTAACTGGGTAAGTAAACAAGCTCTCTTTAACAAAATGTTTTTTTTATAAAATTAGGATGTGTAGAACTGTGCATTTATTGTCTATTCCCTACTGTGCTGCTTTCTTTACACAATGTACTATCCGTGAAATCTCTTGGATATTTTACAATTAATTGCTTTGTTTTCTAGAGGCCCATACACTCTGCATATTTTCTGCTGGATCAGTAAACGAGTGCCCATACACGTGCAGCCATTGGTGGAGTGCTCAGTCGATGTCTGGCCCTCTAGAATTTCACACGAGGAAAATTTGCAGAGTGTGTGAACCTTTTAAATATTTTCCTTTCGCTCTGCATTTAAAGGGTTAAATATTTATAATTTTCTTCAAGCCTTTTTCTAAAAAATCAGGTTAATAGCACGTTTCCTTAATTACAGCTACCCCGTCTGAATGCTTACAAAGAGTATTGCAGCAACCAACTAGCTGCCAAAGCTTTACTTGATCAAAAAAAGTTAGACCGTAGAGTCCAGGACTTTCTCCAGCGTTGCATTGAATCCCCTTTCAGCCGCAAGCTGGATCTTTGGAGCTTTCTTGATATACCAAGAAGTCGTCTAGTGAAGTATCCTTTACTACTTAAAGAAATCCTTCGGCATACTCCTAAAGACCACCTTGACACCAAGAGCCTAGAGGAAGCTGTAAGTATTCATGATGCATTTATTATAACTGTTGAGCACCTTTATTTTAAAATATAACCCATTTTGTTTATGATTTGTCCTAACCGTTCGCTGCAATCAGTTGGCCTGGGACAAATGACTGTTGGCCGCGGCAATAGTGCCTGACAGTGCACGCAAAAGATTGTGTGATGCCATTCAGAAACCACACAATCGGCAGTGATTTACCAACGGACCCAATCGGCCGCCCCACACCAGCAGATATTTCTGGCGGACTGACCGATCCACGGCTCTGTTGGTCAGCCGGCTGGCCGGAAATATCTGCTGGTGTGTACCCAGCCATAATATCTTAATTAGAACCTGGGGCAGGGAGGTAGGATTGTTTATTCCTACCTCCCTATATCAAAAAAAAGTACAGGATACTAACTTGGCAGATGAAAACATGAAGTGCACAAAGCAATTTTCTTCATACTGGCGCTTTTCAAAGAAACAATATTAATAATAATCCTTCCAATTCTCTGCCCCAGGTTCTTTTCAGTTTAAAAAAAAAATTCAGGATTTGTCCCAGGCAATCTTTGCAAGCAAAACTTTTAAAAACATTTAATTTTTTAGAACAATTTAAAGGTTATTCTACTATTCTTATTTCTACCTTCCCTGTTGATTCATTCTGAAAGTGATTAGCCTTCCTGAAGGTTCGTACACACGTGCGATCGCAGGTCCCGATCTGCGACGCATGATGTGTTTGAACGTTCGTTTCAGGTGATAATCGGGCCGTGTATGCCAGTCCGGTCGGGGATCGTTGCATGAATGACCAGCCGTTTCGGCCAATAAAGGGCCCATACATGGGCCGATTATTGGCCGAAACGAATGTGGGTACACATTGTGCGTTGCGGGTCGGGACCCGCGTTCACACGTGTGTACGGACCTTTAGTCTTGGTGTTGGATTGCACTAGGACCTATGTCCTGTGCCGATCTGACCTTTTTCCTATTAGACACTTGCATCTGAAGTTAGGAGAAGGCATAAATGAAATGCCCGATCGTTACCCAGTGAATTCTTATGCCTTTAAAAGTCGAATTACTTTAAATTGAATCAAAAGGGAAGGTAGGAAATAGCAGTTTTCCTACCTATAATTCTAGAAGTGATTACAAAATTTTAATATTAGGATATATAGATTGAGATAGTTAAATAGATTAATTAGAGGATGATGATGACTTTACTGCAAAACATTTATTTAAAATGTACTTTTCCTCTCCTTTAGCTATGCTTAATTCAAGGGGTACTTGCAGACATAAACCTGAAAAAAGGAGAGTCTGAATGCCAGTATTACGTTGATAAGTTGGAGTACCTTGATGATAAACAAAGAGATTTAAGGATTGAATCCAGCAAGGCACTCCTGTGTCATGGGGAGCTTAAGAATAAGAATGGACATGTAAGTAGTCTGTGATCATTGGATTTTTTCAAACATCATAACAATACATTAGTATCTCTATATGGATACATTGACAACATACAAAAATGTGCTGAAGATCTGAATTTTTTTTTCAAAATGTAGCTACAATTTTATACATATGTCAGATGTTTTGAAACATTTTGTTTGTAGTTTCCAAACATTGGAAGTGTCATGACTTAACATCACTGATTTACAGGATATAATGGGTGCAAACAATGTTACAGATTCACAGGAATCCTGTATGCAATATAGATATAAAATGTTATTCTTTCCAAAATATATTTTTAAAAAATAGGAATGGCCTTTTTGGGTTAAAAAGGTTGAAAATTAATGAATACTTAACTGTTTTATGGACAAGATGAATTATTTAGGATATTAGTAGAAATTTCAAATGCATGTTACCTAAAATGGCCTTGTTGTGCATCCAAAATCTTTTTAATTGTCTGTTCAATTGTTTTTCTCTACAGAAGCTGTACCTTTTCCTTTTTCAAGATGTTCTGGTGTTAACACGTCCAGTAACTCGAAACGAGCGTCACTATTTCCAAGTTTACAGACAGCCAATACCTGTGCAAGAACTAGTCTTGGAGGATCTCCAGGATGGGGATGTGAGAATGGGTGGTTCCTTTAGAGGTGCATTCAGTAATTCAGACAAAGGTAAGGTATTTATATGTACTGTACAGCTTTAATTTTACATGAATATACTGTGAAAATTAGATGGAATATGCCAAACTGCAATATAGAGCACAGAAAGGGAAATAGTTAAAAAAAATAACTTTAATAAAGCAATATTAGAGAGTAAGATATTAACGAATATATTGTTAGGGATATCAAATCCTATTATAGAAATGTTTTAAATCCTAGCACACGATCATAGTTTTAAGGGATTAGGCGGATCCAAGAATGTACTGTATATGGGTTAACAGGCTATTATTAATTTCTTATATACTATAATCTAGGGTCCCTGGGAGTTAGACTATGCAGGATTGCATAATACATTATTTAAGATTACACTTTCATCCCCCATGTTTGTTTGTCTTTATTAACACACACACTTACTGTAATGAATAAATAATCTTTTTAATTCTCTCACGCCAGCTAAAAATATCTTCAGAGTTCGTTTCAAAGATACGTGCCCAGGCCAAAGTCATACACTACAAGCAAATGATGTATTTCACAAACAGCAGTGGCTAAATTGTATTAAAACTGCCATTTTTCCATACCAACAATCTCCAACAGAACAGAAGGATCTGCCAGATCTTAGTGAAGAATGCGAAGAAAATCAGCCACCAGTCACAAATGTCAAAGATCCGCGAAGGTCTTCTACTGTATCTGGTATTGTGGAAATGGACCTTGAGGAAAATGAATTAAATTCAACCTTAAATGCTGGAGGAGACATTAAGGATGGGAAAACACAATGTTCACAGAAGGAAATGCAAAAATTAGACAAAGCACAGCAGGGCTTGAAAAGAAAAGAGACTTTGGTTTAATTTTGCAACATGACTTTTGATGGACTTGTTATTTATAAGAATGTATATTTTGTAATAACATGTGAGCATGTCTGGATTAGTTTCCATGATCCTACTGTATTTGTCATTCCCCTCTCCCTTTTCAGTGGCAGCTACTGGTATGAAGATAACGTTGTTAAAGCTCGAGTTTGTTTTCTTAAAGGGCATCTATATAGTTGCGATTTAGATTCTTTTTTTCAACCTTCTACTGTTATTGTAACCTAAGTTGTGAACTGTCAAAATGCCATTCTTACTGCTTCTGACTCCCCCCTCCCCCCCAGTCCACCTAGCCTGACTCTCCTTCCATCTCTAATGCAGTTGTGCATCTGTAGAGAGGGATTATGGTGGACCTTGGGACACGATAATGAGATGTGAGCCATGGCAAGAGCAGCTTTTTGATAGCTTACTGCTTGGGTTGTAGGTAGGAGTACAATCTGCTACCTCCCTAAAAAAAGTAAATGGCCAAATGTTTTGGGCACTATATATGCCCTTTTATATTGTGTATATTGTATAAAAATGGTCACATACAATATCATTGTATATACATTGAGTTTGCTTTAACTAGAATTGCTGTTAATAGAGAACATGAAGATCGCTGTGATGTAGCTTACCTAGCAGCCCTTGGCTCTAATAACATTTGTTAGGCTCACAAAATTGAACCACTTGATTAAGGCAGCAAACCTCGTTTAAAGCACAATATTACAATAATCTTGGTGCCAAAGTATTAACATAATACTAGAACAGACTCTGAGCTTCTTAACATGTTTTTCAGTTTACCTACTGGAAATGTTTTTGTTTACTGTACATTCCCACTTTTTATTTGTGTTTTCGTGTATTTAAATTTTTTTTAAGTAGAGCAGGGTTTTTTTAATACAATTTATTGTATTTGTAAGCTTTTGCAAAACGTGTGTTGCCAAACCCTATAAGACAATAATGTTGATCCTTGGCTCTCCAGATGTTATAAAACTACAACTCCCAGCATGCCTCAGTTGCATTTTGCTAGAGGTTGTAGTTTCCAACAATCTGGAATGCCAAGTTTTGACATTACTGCTATTAGATTTTAAAATGGTTACTGGGCTGTCTGAAGGAGAAAAAACTGAAGGGTGCGTGCTGCTTTTTTTAACATTTATACAATGTAAAGTTTCTATTTTATTCCATTCGGAATGAAGGGTATAGTAAGGTTGACTAATGGATTTTTGTGTAGAAAGAAGAAACTTTTTAGTTTGTGGGCCATGTTAATGGCAACGGTTGGATGTTTAGAAAGATTTAGTAAGTTGTAGAAGGGCAGGCGGAATGTAGTTTGTTTTTTTTAGTAACTGGAGAGAGATAACAATGGTAGGGGTACTAACAATAAGTAATGCAGAACTTGCTTAATAATGCTATAGATTTAAAAAAAAAAAAGAAATGGAATAAGTTCTAATTATGTTTTGCTGTAATCTGGTTAGCAGTTTTAGGAAATGTGATGCCCAGACCTTTTTATTGTGATTTGTATATACAAAAGCAAGATGTATTTGGTATGGTAGCACACAATAGTGAATACGTATATGTGTACATACGTGGTTTGTAAATGTATCTGTACAGCTAAAAGTTTTCAGATGCAATAAACAGTCATTGAACTGTATTTTGAATTTTCTTGTTTATGCTTTAAATGTAGACTAGTGTGTGTGTGTGTGTGTGTGTGTGTCTATATATATATATATATATATATATATATATATATATATATATATATATTTATTTATATTTTACATTATACATTATTACCTTATCAAATAAAGAAGGATTTATATATTTTTACTTTGGATCAAAAGGATTGTGTCATCATCAGCCTGACAAGCAGAGTGGGGTTACAAAGAAGTAAGAAGATTTAGTTTTTGTACAAATTCAGGTTGAGTTGTCACCAAGATATCCTGTAAGTTTGGAGGAAGTTTTGGCTAGAGCTTTCTATATTCATTACACACATAAGCTATAGAGATGGACAATTTCCATGATTTCATGCTAGCCCTTATTTGGCCAACTCTTCAATAAGGCTTTTACAGCATTACATAAACTGCAGAACCAGCGTATCTGTTGTAGACCAGTTTTGCCTTTTACTGAGCCATCATCACTGTAACGCTGGCCATTGGTCTGCATAGAAAAGTGCTATTCAATAGATCTCACAAAGGGATCTTGAGTAGAGCATTTAACAAGCTTTAAGACCTGTATTGGCTCAATAAGGAAAGCTTTTAAAGTTCTTGGAAATACCATCCTTATAGAGACTTTAAACTTTGCTTTGGGGCTTTGGTATCGTGTGTGTGGTGACCGATACAATCATACAAAAAATGGTCCATTATTATTAGGATGCTGGAAAATTTAGCACTGCAACTACAATTATTTCTGCTATCGGTAAACTATCTGCTAATATTGGAGTGTGTTAAAGTAGTTTCTAAGCTTGAAGGGTAAAAAAAAATTGTAATGAGTGGTATATAAAAGAACACTATAAAGGGGGGAAAAAAAGACTTGCCTGGATCCTTTTCTACATTTTAGAGCTGCCAGAAACTTTATCCCTTTCTTCTCCCACTGCACCCTTTCACCATATCTCATAATGTCATGTTCGGCTCACTCCTAGTTAGTATGCATTCCCCCTTTCTCAATGCTCAGCCTCTCCCAGAAGCGGAGACTCAGCTGTAGTTGGGGGAGCATGTACAGTAAACATGAGCTGTGTCTCAAACTGCAATCTACAGCCAATAACATTCAATCTTTTTTTTAGTGAAAGGACACTGCCTTGCTATGGGAAGAGAATCTGCTTTGGCAGCTGTTAATCAAATATGAGGTTGATCAAGGCTAGATATAACCCCAAGTGGGTTGGAGGTGCACAAGATAAGTAAATATAGTAAGATTATATAAAGAAAAAGTATTTGGCACACTCCAGGGTAGTGTCAAACAGTAAAAAATCCCTATATTATAGTCACATTGGAATGGGGAAAATTACAAAGACAAAGTGCAGTGCAGAGTTAAAAACATTTAAAATCAAAACACAGCTTCCCTCCATTAGTACACATAAGTCTGCATGTCACACTCAGTAAGTCTCTGATGAAGAGTCCATGACGCCGTGAAACGCGTAAGACTACTGTTTTGTTGGGCCTCCTTTGTTTTGGTTTACTACACTGACTGATGTACACTAGTGTGTTTCAAATAAAGCATGTTATGATACCATCCGCCACAGCTGATTCTTGAGCCACGGATCGGTCCGCTCCCCCAGTATCAGTTTTCTATACAAATAGAGTAGCACTGCACCGTAAGGTATTCTATACACAGATATTTTAACATTTACAAGAAGGGAAATACAGTAGCATAATGAACAAAAGAAATAAATATATACAAGGTAAATAGAACATCATGAGATGCTAAGTAATCCGGACTCTCATGTCCCGATGTGGTGAAACTATAACGGTCCATAATAGAGGAACTAGTGTCTAAACTAGTATCCTAAACGTTCCACAAAAATGAACTCCTCCTGATCTTGCAGACGTTTTCCATTCAGAAAGCCTTGATATTGTGGGAAAAGTGTGTACATTCAATGACCGCTCTGATAGCTGTAGTAAAGGCTATATCTCCAAAAGAGAGTACAAGTACATGTATAGGGGTACCCCTAGCAGAGCAGAAGCACATTCCAAGAAAGGTCCATGATGGTCTACCATCATGATAAGCTATTCCAAGAGCGGAGGGTGATCCCATGTACCGGCCAAATAGCCAAACTAGGGGGAGTAGAGATAAGTAATGCCAAGAGGTATAGCAACAGATATAGGCACAAATTTTATCCAGTGTCGTTAAATCTCCAGGTATTCTAGCTATTGCAATCATCTAGCCGGAGAGGTAAATAGCCACTACAGAAAGCAACCAGTATTAACAAGGATGTTGACCATAGATTTTTTTTCTTCTCTCCAGATGATCTTAATTCTTTTTCAGAGGTAAGTATATACATCCAAGGGGTGTCTGGCACTGTTGGTCACACCAGGTAACAACGCATGCCGTAAATGGATGGGTCAAACTGCAGGCACAACCTAAAAAGGATAAAAAGGGAAATGTGCTCATATATAAGGAGCAAAATCTAATTCTTCATTCAGCCCTCCGGGGGATAAGGTCTTTCACGTTTAAGTAGGAGGGAGTCATAGTCTCCACCTATAATTGTAGTTTTGATTTGTTCTACACCAAAACATTTAATGCCTTTATATGTCCCCCCGTGGCTTACCAAAAAGTGTCTGGCAATGGAGGTAAGTGTTTTGCCCTGTGCATTATGTCCGAGCAAGTTTGAAGTGGACAATATGATCCCTGTTGTGTTTGTGGTGGTGCAAAATAAATGGAGTAATCCAAGTTTTAGTGTGCATCTCTGTGTTTATTGCTTGTACAAAGCACAACTAACATCAGGTTTGGATGTTGGCAGCAGGCACATTAAAAAAACACAGAGAAACAGGTAATGCCTTTTCCTGATCTTAATGCTTAATCAATTTGCTTTCATAGAAAGGATACATTTTTTACACAAAGTGGGGCAAATGGGAGAGACTGTGATATGCTAAGGTATCAGGTGATTGACTGTTCTTTACTACCTGACTGTGCCCTGTCCCCCTTGGAAAAGGTAAAACTCCAAGAGCTAAAAAGAGCTAAAAGGGAGGGTCAGAGAAGGGAAAATAAAAACTATACTAGCACTGATAGTACTTAAAATAGAATCAATCCTAAATGTTTATTACTCCATCATCTGAAAGCATCTGCAAAGTACAGCAATGGACTACTAACTAAATAGTAACTAACATTGCTAACCTAACGTAAATTTGTATTACGTAACTGTTAGTGTCATCATTGTTCCTTTCCAGAACATTTCCTGCCTGTACTCCAGGGTTAAAGCTTGGATACACAATTTTTTTGTCCTGACCAACCATCTGCCAGGAAGAATCACTGTCGTTCGTGGCAAAATTTTCTGAAGCTGTTTAAAGACCTGAAACCATTTTCTGTCCTTTCCTCTACCTATGGACACCTTCAGGAGCGAAAGTTTTCTTTTTAGGCTAGATGTAAAAATGATGTGCAGAGAAACTTTGCCCCCTAAACCCTATTAGACACCATGGTGTTGCTAAGGGTTATAGCTAAGGGCTAGGCCCCACTAGGCTATTTTGGCGTGTGCTGTCTACTCTTTTCACAACTCATGCAATCACCATTTTTGGTGCGCATCACATGCACCTCGATAGGTTAGCATCATGATATAGCAGCGCATGTGCAGGGTGGCGCACATGAATCCTGCAACATTGCAATTGCACTGTGCCACGTGATTCTTGTGTGCTGCCCAGTGGGGCCTTGCCTTAAGGCTAGATTGACTGACTTGCAGATAATGTTACTAGCTTCAGTTGCAAGTAAATAAGCATTCTCTCTTTCTCTATCCCCCCAATCATTTTACAGGTAATAATGTGGCAGGACACTTTAGTTCTGTTTTAATCATTTATACAGTAGGAGTTTGAAAGCATGTAAGTTCAAAATATTAATTTCTAGCATATTGTTCAGTTTCTGTTGTAGGATTAATAACCTTGGCTGTGTTACAAGGATTAGCTAAATTTGGCAGCATAGCTAATGCAATATTATTTTCCGTTCTATGTGAGGAGAGAATGTTATAACAATCAAGCAACCGACAATAAATTATCTATTCAGCTAAACCTTTCTAATAAGAAATATGGTCACATGCACTAAAAATGTGGACAAGAGCAGCCATCTTGGTCACTTCTGACAGATTTATATAACAGGTAACAGGACAAGCCCTCCAATACCACAATATAAATGAATAGCAGGATCAGTGACTTAGGAATGTACCCACAAAAAGTATACTGGTCATATAGAGACAAGAATAACATACACATAAAATATTCAAAACAGGGAATGATTCAAATGTCCATACAAAACACCCAAAGTCTGTGGAATAGAAGTAGCAGCGAAAATCTACTTGTACTTACAACTCTGCGGACACCAACACTACCCAAGCGCACAAACCCCTGTACCCTGATACAGGACTAGGGATGGACAAGAACTCGAACCCGAGTTTGAGCCGAACTTTATGAGTTTGGACAAACTTGAACTATTCAAACTAGTTTGATTTTCCAGACTTGTGGGACTATTTTCGATAATCCTTGAACATTTGAGAATTCTCGAACGTTCAAGGATTTACGAACGTTCGGCAGGCCTTGAGCTATGTCTTATCTCCCACTCTTCAATTAAAGGGCATGTCAATTAAAGGGCAGCCCAAGATGTCGATCTTGGGCTGACCCCATCTGTCTACTAACTATTGGAACTTTTCCGGATGGAGGCTCCATTCACTTGTCTGAAGTTTTTGGCGACTTAGGAAGTCTGATTGCACATTCTGTTTGCCTGGTAAAAAAGAACGGTTATGTTCCGCAAATGTTTTTGCACCCATTCGAAAAAATGTTTTACTTCCTGCAGTAGTCTCCAACTCCTTGCTCCACCTTGCTTTCTGGTGTAAAGAACTGTCGACATGTCGCCACTTTTTACTATGACCTCAGCAGTGCTAGGAAGACCACCCTTAGTTTCAGGATATTGGAAGGTACTTCTTTCCCGTCACAGGAACCTTGAGCAACTCTGTTCTGAAGTGTTTTTGAAGGTTTGTGAAGGTTTTTGCTGTTGAGTCAGCAGGTGAGATCATCTTTTAACCAAGTTGGCAAATGAAGCTTTCTGGCCATCTGTTGTTGAGGAACTCTGGCCTTGGCTATTAAATAATGCTGCAGAAATCGCATATGCCATCTTGACCACTGGACAAGCTGGATAGTTGCTGCCATCAACCCTAGTAACTTGAGAATCTCTCTGACTGTTGACGTTAGACTCCTTATGATAGCTTGTAGTTCGTGACTTAACTTTAATTGTTTCTGTACAGGTAAGCTAACTAGATTTTCCTTTGTTGTAAAATGTGCTCCAAGAAACACAAGGTCTTGAACCGGAGTTAAGTGACTCTTTTCCTCGTTGACTATCCACCCATATTCTCTTAGGATGCTTAGAATGGCTACTTTGTCTTTTTCCGCCTTGTTCTTGGTCTCCGCCAATACCAAGATAACGTCTAGGTAATGGAATATGGCTACTCCTTTTTTTCCATATCTCCGCCATCAAAGCAACTAATACCTTGGTAAAAAAGGCAAACAAATTGCACATTTTGGTTTCCCACCAAGAACCTTAGGATTTTTTCGACCTTTGATGGATTGGCACGTAAAAATAAGCACCCTTCTGTTAGGTTTTTATATATTCTCTATTATCACTTAGCCTAATAGCAGCCATTTTGTTCTCTGACTTATATTATTGTCGTGTTATTGCAGATGTTTTGTTTCCAAATGTTCTGAGCTCAAGGTCTTTCTCCTACATTTTTCTATGTCAGCCTGACTCTATCTTCATATTCCAAGGTTTTAGTACGTCATCGGCAGACACTGTGTCTGGCCACGCCCCCTTTTTCTCTCTGTGAAAACCCAATGTAACATGTGAATAAACCGAGAAACTGGGTTCTACTGCACAGTGCGTGTTGTGTGATCCATTCTCCCAGCACTGAAGGTCTCTCAGTGGGTCTGACAGGCATCAATAAAAGTCGGGCGTGACTAGAATAGGATATTTATTCTTTCACCTTCAAGTCCACACTGGCTAGCCGGGACCCCTTCCTTATTACTTTTATAACTGAACGGAGGGACTCCATCTTGAATTTCTTGTACATTACAAACTTGTTTAAATTTCAGTCCACAACTGGCCTTAGCTTCCCTGATGCTTTTTTGACCAGAAAAAGATTGGAGTAGAAACCTTTCCCTGTTCCTCCACAGGGACCTTTTCTATTGCTCCCATCTGAAAAAGCTGAGTAACATAATACTGAATCAGATTCCAATCTTCTGGTGACCTGACTCCTTTTATGGCTCTGAAAAAATTTTGGGGAATCGAGGCAAACTCTATTTCGTATCCTAGCGATACCACTTGGTTCACCCATATGTCTGGAGTATTCTCGGTCCGGATGGTGGGAAAGTGAGACAATCTCCCCACAACTCTTGTCTCCTGGACCGACGTCCCCCTATGGCTGAACGAAGGATTGTCTCGCAAAGCCTGATGGTCTTTAGTTTGAATTTCCAAATTTTTGTTTATCTGACCGCCAGTTGGCTTGTCTCGACATCTCCTTCCCCGGTCTAATATAGTCTTGATGACCGAAAGGACTTATTTGTGCCTTGAGAGAAATCTGGCCTCTGACATTTAAAACTTCTCTCTTGGGGCAGAAAAATGCTTTTCCCTCCAGACCCCTTATTGTTAACTTCTCTCCAAACAGTAACTCTCCTTTGAAAGGAAGAAGGCATAAATTATTCTTTGAGGTGGTGTCTGCTTGCCATGACTTGAGCCATAGCACCCTCCTATGCAGCCACTGAAAGACCCATAGCTCTAGCTGCCAAACGGACCAGGTTTACTGATGCTTCAGAGAAAAAGTCAACTGGTAGTTTAAGATCTGCAAACATCGATCTGGATACAGACGTCATGGCTTCCGCTGGTCTGCATGAAGCCCTTGCGGTGACAAAAGGCTTCCTTACGGAGAATTCAACCCTTTTTTCCATCGGGTCTCTAAACAGGGCCACATCGTCCACTGTCAAAGTGGTTCTTTTAGCTAATCTGGCCACCGCTGCATCCACCTTTGGAGCTGTGTCCCAATATTGGGTTACCGACTCCTCCATTGGATACTTTTTAAGATATTTGCTGGATAAGACAAAACTCTTGTCAGTCTTTTTCAATTCTGATTTAATTATTTCTTGAATTGAAGTATGAAGTGGAAAGGCATGATACTTTTTCTTGATTGACGGAAAAATTTATCTGCTTCCTACTTCTTTGGTTCTGCCGTAGCCAGAAACAGGGTATTCCTTACCGCTTTAACCAGTGGTTCAATAGTCTCTGGATCGAAGTTAGTTTCCACTTCGACCTCTTCCTCTGAACAATATGCCAAAGGATTTTCAGAAAACTCTGAGTATTCTGCTTCAGAGTCATCCGAATCTATACTCTGTAGGAGTACAACCTTTCCTTTTTTCTTTTCTTTGCCGACTACTGCATAGTCTCATTAACAGCAGATTTTATTAACTGCATAAGAGAGTCCAGGGACTGTCCTTGGATAGGATTAGCAGAAGTTCCAGCCTCTTCCTTATCTTTCATTTCTCCTTCTGTACTTATTTGACTTGTGAGATACTGCAAGGGTGTGGAGAGACAGAAACAACTGTCAACACCATACAGTCTGAAACACTGTTCTTTTTACATACTTACCTCTGCTTACCTAGATCCCTAGAGTTTATAAGCTTTATAAGCGCTACCAGATTCCATGCTGTAAAATAATGAAAATAAAATCAGCTGACCGAAAAAGCCCCAAAAGAGAATAACTATTGTAATATAACTTACATCAGGGAACAGCAGAAAAGCTTGAACAGCATGAGGATTGATCTGGAGCAAACAGTGACAGCAAACACTGACAGCAAATAATAGGCCGACCAGAAGTCACAAATTTGAGGGCAAAAAAGGCTTTGGGAATGCTTGAGACCCGCCCCCAGCGCCTCCCAGTCAAAAAACGCCAACCAAAAGGCTAGAACATGGCCTGGAAACGTCTGCCATGAAACTTCTGGAAACTTGCAGCCGCCATATTGGAAGGGGCAGCCTTGCACAAAGCAGAGGGACAGCCTTCCTGGACCCGGTCACAGGGCCTACCTTTCCTCAGATATATCTGGCAACCGGAGGAGCATCCAGACTCAAGGAGAGCAGGCTGAGACTCTAGCCCAGGCAGGAAAACCGTGGATAAGCACTGCAGCAACAGGAAGAAAACGAACACATGAGAGATGGAGGAGAAGCTATTTAAAGGTTTAGAGGGCCTTCTTCCCATGTTCAATTGTCAGCAATAGGAGGGTATTCGTTTGGTGGCTTGCTGCCATGATGACAAGGGGGAAATCCTTGTTTCTTCCTATCCTTATATATATAGTGAATAAGCTCAGTCGTTTGTACTGTGTCCAGTAGCTGTAATTAGAAGGGTTACAGGGTACCACCTGTCTCAAAGTAAAAAATGATAGGACCCCTCCAAACCTAGGATTTATCATAGTTACTGTTTCCTCCGATGCTTCTAGAGACACATACAAATCCTGATCCCTCAGCATAGCTCTCTCATTCTTCCAAAAGTGTCAGTCAAAGCCTTGATGGTAATAATACGGCCAATGGCTGACAGCCGCTACTGAAGCCACCTGGTCTGCTGCTGTAGGAACATGTAACAAGCTTTCCCCAGCTAAATTTTAGTGTTTAGACATGGTAATACTTGCACCAGAACAATAAAAAAGAAGATCAGTTGTGCTTCTCTAACCTTTGTCACTATGTGATTAGTTTCACACCTGTCCCCTGAACAAGATTTTTTTTCAAATACCTGAATCTTGGCTCCCATTTTTTAAATCCTCTTTCAGACATACACCCCATGAGCCCAAGGAGCCAGCCCTGCAGGTTGGCTATGAGCGAACAGAGAAGGGTGATTCTGGGCACAATTATCCATGAGTTGGTAAGTATGGCCTGCTTTAATGGCATCATCTGAAAAGCATTGCATTACTGAAGCGCAGTGATAAAACAAACAGCTTAGTGTTACCTACAGTCCTTATCATTTGTGCATATTCCATGCATTTATATGAAAAAGAAACTTTACTTGTACATACGCTGTATTGCTGTAAGTGACTCATCACTCCGTGTACTTATATTATCTATTACCCGCATATGTAATATGTATGACTTTGTATAAAATGTATTACCCTGCCTGTAATGTTTGACTATGTAATTGTAAAGCACCATGGAAGATGTTGGCACTATATAAATCCATACTAATAATAATAATAATAATAATGCAATATAATATCTTCCACTCTATGTCTTAACTCAATTTACGCTCATCTGTATTAATGGAAATAAATGGAAAAACATGAAAAATAATGTTTGCTTGTTTTTCCTATAGGCAGTGGGGATTGTTGCATTTTACAGGAAATCCTTCCAAGCATGATGGTGATTTTTGAAATCATCCTTATCTTTGCTTTTTCCAAAGAGGAAGCTGTAACAGAAAACACTATCTGTTCTAGCAAATGGTAACTTTCTATTCACTGAGCCCAGAGAGGAAGAAATACAAACTTTCTGTCCTAGCTCTCTTATCTTGTGTTTATACAGTGGGTGGAGACTGCAGTAAAGTTGTGATTATCACCCTAGGATTACAGTACGGAAAAGTTTGTTGGTACATTGTACACATGGTATATGTCACTAAGTTGCAGAACAGCCGTCAGTACTTGGGTTACATATATTTGTATTAGCCCTATTGTTAGAGCAGGATGACCTCATTTCAGTGATATGCATAACAAGATCTTACTTTAACCCAAATCCAATGTTTTCTTTGTAAACATGAAAGATTTACTTTACTTACAGACTGAATAATTACAAAATCTACCTGGTGCTTCTAATGATATATTTTTTTTAAATAATTCTCATTGCTAAGGTAATGCAGGGAGATTCAATAAAAGTTCGTATTGTTTAAAATGGTGCTAATTGTGCCCCAACCAATCAGAACTTATGTAACATTTGAAAGCTAATATGTGATTGGTTAGGGCAAAATTAGCACCACTTTAAACAATAAGAACTTTCATTGAATAACCCTGATAGTGTATTTAAAACCACAGAAACACTGGATAGAATATATTTGAAGTTTTTCATGATTCACATCTCTTTTGGTGTCCTCCAATCTAATTTTGTCCCACAGGAGGCAGCCACCTAGCAACAGCTTGTGGGCTTGAATGAAAAAAATTCTCAAACTTTCGATCTCGGAACTGGTGAGACTTCGCATTCCGGCAGATTTTTTCACGGGAAGCAGATGGCCGTCCTATTTAAGATAGTGCTGGACAATGCATACATGTAGAAATATAGGTGTTTACATGTGCGTACATCTAAGTGTATGCACGTGCAGGTATATGCTCGTAGACATTTGTGTGAATATTTGATCATTTGAGCAGTTGAGTGTACTAAACGATCACTGATCTGGTAACAGTTGAGAGTACTAACAGATATTTTACTTAGACAATGACTGGTCTGTTAACAGTTGAGTATACTAACAGATAATTTACTTAGACGATAACTGATCTGGTAACAGTTGATTATACTAACAGATATTTTCTTAGACAATAACTAATCTGGTAACAGTTAAAATACTGACAGGTGCAGGAACGCCATGGACTATAACCGAGGATGCAAAGATTGTGGAAGAACGTCTAACTTGCTGGGGAATCTGTGTCTCTATTTTTTTTTGTTGAACAGTTGAAAGAGTCTCATTAAGTAAATGATGCCATGAACGTAAGGCTTAAGGGTGAGAATAAATCCTCAGGAGGATGTCTGGTTATTTTCTAGCGTTCCTCTGTGCAGCTGGTGGGTTCTGCATTCTCTGGAACTTTGGACGTGCTAGGATAGAACCAAGAGAGAAAGAGTTGTAAGAACATACTACTGGGCATCCAGATTGTGATGTGCAAACAGGTTTCAGATACAACTGAGGATAAGCAGTCAGCATTATTAGTTATACCAACAACAGGACTTTGTAGGGAGAGATGAGATGGGCGCTGTTGCTAGGTGGCTGTCCTAGTCCCTAGGACAAATGAAGTTTGCAGGTCATGGATTACTGCAAACTCTTCTTTGTCCCACTGGACCTAGCAACAGCTTGTGGGCAGACTAGCACACACCTGGTTGTTGCCTTTGTGAATGTTAGACACTCTGGCTCTGATGGACACCAGTAATGTCTGACGAAAGTTTTACTGGATGACCATCTAGCAGCTCTGAGGATGGACTGTAAAGGTACTCCTCTGGAGACTGCTTTTGTGGCAGCAGCTCCCCTAATGGAGTGGGAGCGGAAAACAGAGGTATCGATGCCTGAACTGTCCATTGCTGAGATTATCCATCCCCTAACCATCTTGGAGCAGGCAAGTCTGAAGGGGTTTCTGGTTGTAATGAACAGCTGGGAAATGTCTCCCCTGTGAGGGCTAGATAATTGTTTATATTGTTTTAGATGTGAGACTATGCATAAGAAGGGTTCCTCTCTGTTTCTGGGAAGAAACAACGGGGCATCTACTCTCCATGAGTTTCTGGACCACTGTCTCGACACAAATGTCTGTGCTGATGTCTCTGAGGCAAACAGATCTATGTGTCTCTCGCCAAACCGCTGATTTATCTTGGCAAATAATTTGGCCTTCAGACAGAGAACTGAGAGTGTTAACCGGTGTCTGGAAAGGGCGTCCGCTAGTTCGTTTGACTGCCCTGGGACGTACTGGGTTATTAAGTTGATGTGTAGGGGAATTACTCTTTAATTATTTAATCTAATTTATTGGAACTTTGGAACAGTAATCCAGCATTTTATCCTATTTGGGTAATATGGAGTTAAGATTATGAAGGGAAGTAATCTGGTAGTGGGCAGTGTGTATTACACACTTTTAATATTCAATGATTCCCGTTTGTGGCTATATAGTCTGACATGGTGTAGGTCCAAGGCGGCCACGCAATTGAATAATATTGTTTAAAGGATCCGCTTAGTTTTCCCAGCTCCCGATTACTTTCACACATCCACCAAATTTTGTTTACAAGGTAGGAGATTGGGGGAGCAGATTGTTTCCAAGTTAGGTCTATAAGTTCTCGCTGAAGCACAAATTCTGTGAAGATTCGCACAATGCCTACACCTTTTTTACTTCAGAGCAATTCCACCAGCAATGGTCAACCACTATATTTTTACCTTAAAATTGCTAATACGTTTCATAAAAACAAAGTAATCATTGGTTTCATTTTCTCCATTTGCTTGTGCATATGGTGATACCATTCCTGTCTATATATCTGGTAATATTATGAACTATTTTTCAGTCAGAAAAATTTGTGAAGAACTAGTACAGCAGCAGCCACAACTTTATTTTAGGTAATTCAGGCTGTGGCTGCACTATCTATGTACGGTAACGTGTGAGAAAAGTGCGATTGCAATGCAGCACAATTCACGTGCGTAACCATCTGTTTGCTCTGTGATTTGCGCAATATTTCATTATCAGAGTGCATGTGAAATGCACAAAAAATGATGATCGTATATGCTCCAAAAATGGATTGTAGTGCAAACAATGTGGTGCACACATTGTAATGCCCAGTGCATTACAATGTGTGCACCACATTGTTTGCACTACAATCCATTTTTGATTTCACATGCTAACGGATCGCAAAACAAGTGCCAGTGTGGGCTACTATTTTCTTCAGTTCTTATCTAATAAAATAATCAACTTGTCTAATGGCATTGAAACAACTTTGAGTGAGGTTTTAATGTCTCCTTTTTAGAAATGTTTTCTTGTCTGTATTTTAAAAAATCAAATATTTGTTTCTATAGTCCCCTCATGCATCGAGGCCTAGATATGGCTTCAAACCCTTGCAGCTATGTCTCCCACTTATGTGATTGGGAATGCGGTTTGCGCTATGATCGTGTTTCTGATTCGCATTGCCGGGGCATGAATGGCTTTCCAATAATACAGTTGGAGCACAGCGCAAATAGCAAATAAAACATGGCAGCACACTGCAAAAATCCTGCATGTGGAGCCCTTACTGTCCTTCCAATAACAATCCTGTATCTCTATTCTACTCTATTCTCTATTGGTAACTTTTTCATTTTTAAAATAAACACTTCTTGTATCTGTCTGAGAAATGAAACAGAAAGGGGAGGTTCAATGTTACAAAAATAACATGAAAATGCTATTGTGACTATTGTCTTCATACTAAAGTTCAC
Source organism: Hymenochirus boettgeri (assembly GCA_019447015.1). Lineage (NCBI taxonomy): Eukaryota > Metazoa > Chordata > Amphibia > Anura > Pipidae > Hymenochirus > Hymenochirus boettgeri. The sequence goes on from CM033471.1 coordinate 179,867,354, forward strand.
TTCTAAAATTACCAAACCGTGTCATCGGTTCTCGTTTGGCAAACACTCCTTGTTCACAATGTTGAACGAACTGTTGTAATTTCACTTATTTTATCCATTTTACTGTGTGTATTGTAATCAAATGTGATGTAAAGTTACATACCGTATATAATTGAGTATAAGCTGAGAAATTTTAAAAATCATAAAAGTCTCCCCTCGTCTTATACTAGGGTCTGGAGCAGCTGGACAAAATTACATAGCCCTGGGAAAATCAAAGCCGTACACTGTAACACACAGAATCCTGTTGATTTCAGTGGGTTAGGCAATTGTTTTCCTGCTTACTCAGATCAGCCCAGACTGCAAGGGAAAGAGGGGGGAAAAGAAAGATTTAACAGGATTCAGGAACAAACAGGCTGCACATAAAGGGCAGGGCACGTCTGTGTATGTGGCTTTCTATGGGGCAGTGTATGGGACTTTCTATGGGGCTATGTATGGAACTTTCTATGGGGCTGTGTATGGGACTTCCTATGGGGCTGTGTATTGAAACATGGAAATTACCCAGAAGTGTTTGTAACTTATTTGCATATACTGAAAGCCTTATTCTCTCCCTATCTTATTTAATTTATTAGTGACATCTGTCAATAGTAGGGATGTCTCACAAATTTTCCCCGAAATCAGCTTTCCGAACCTTTTTCTCTGTTTGGAAAATTTCGGACAGCCAAGGATTTCTGAATGGCCTAAAGTCCTACGGCCAGACATTCGGAGGTCCCGCGGCTTAACCCGGGTTGATATTTCAATGTGTGCAATCATATGATCACACATTTACCAATCATATTTGAATTTTATTATTTCAATATGATTAGTTAATATGTGATCATATGTTTGCAAGCATTGAAATATTAACCAATCACATTTGCATTTGGTCCTTCAGCAAACCTATATAAAAACGTGCAAACCCCGCGGAGGTCAGAAGTCATCACAGTAATGGCAGAAGAAAGAAGCCGCCGGCAACACCGGTGACGTCGATATCGCCAGCGCCGTTGGTGTCACTAACAGCCACAATGACATTGCATGTGTTGGCGACATCAACAGAGTTGGTGTCGCCGGCTGAAAAGGAAGATGTCGACAGCACCGGCCGTAGTGACATTGCCTTGTTTTGGTGACATTAGTGGCGCTGGTGGAAGAAAGAAGACATGCCCCCAAGGGCTCTTCTAAGAGCCAATGGGGGACCTATAATCGAGCTCCACAACCCCCAACAAAGGCACTTGTCAGTGCCACAAGGGTCCTTTCAAGGAACACAAGGGTACTTATAAATGCAGGGGAGGGGGTGTCCCGGTTCAAGCTATGGGACCCTTAATCCCCAAAGGGCCCTTGTATGGGCCACAATGTTCCTTCTAAGGACCCAGGAGGGGGTCCCGGGTTGAGCCGCAGGACCCCCGAACATCTGGCCACATCGAGAACCCTTGAACGTTCAGGTATTATCGAATCAGCTGTTCGAGAATGTGCTTCTTGGACCATTTTCTAGGTCCCAGAGCCATTTACGGTAAGTTACAACCGCTATTTAAGCCCTTATTTAATCCAGAAATTTCCGAACTTCTTTCCCCTTTTGAATTTCAAATTTCCAAATTTTTTTGGAAATCCACAAATCCTCGGCAGAATGGATTTTTAAAAGTTCAGCCATCTCTAGTCAATAAGTGCTTAACCACAGGCCTGCAGTACACTGATGATAGCTCAATAAAGTTAAAACCGGTCTGTAGTTGGCGCTCCGGTTTTGCATTTAGAAAAAGGGGTGTTGGGGGGTGTTGACCTTTTATATGTTTGAAAACTACAACTCCCAGGGATCTCTGTTTGCAGTAATATTCTTCTAAATGTCCCGTAGCTAAGGCATGTGTCAAACTTGGGACCTTTCACATGTGGGAAAACTACAAATCTCAGCATTCTGCACAGGTAAGTTATAGGCTGCGCACCATTCTCCCTTGCTTCAAAAAAGGAATTCCAGTCCAGCTCCGAAACAACATTATCGTAAATCATAAAATCACTTTTTATTGGTACACACAAGGCAATGAAGAGTCAAACAACCATGTCTGACGCGTTTCGGGTCACATGACCCTTACTCATAGACATACCACCTGTACATCCCCTAGATCTTTAACACGATAATCCAGCCAATCCCCTTTGGGAGCTGTTAACTATTCACAATGCACAGTGGAGTAACAAGCATTAATTCTTCACGTAATACAATAAAACAAATCTAATAAACCTGAGCAATACAATTTCGATACACATCACACTTACTTATACATATATAAGCTTTTAGTATAAGTATGTCACCTTTACTTTTTTACCAATTATTCAATTCTAGTCGTCCTAGTATGTCCATACTTATTAGTCCTTGTTGTCCCTCACGTTACTGTCCTAACATTCAATACTTTCTATCCAGAGTTTATTCACTTTATACTGTCTCTACTGTAATTAATCACCATATATACGGGCTTCAAAATGGTAATATTGAAGATGATTAAGCATTATCAATTTAACAGCTAAATTGTTACTGTTCGCTAGTTTTAATTCGGGATCTTGTTGGCCTCTCTTTCGAATTGGGATTACACTTCATACTATACACGTAATGTCCCATCATAATTAGGCCCTCTGGTTTCTCGTGGCCAATTTCATTATCCAAAATGCTCTCTCTTGTCTAACAATTTCAGGGGATCTCCTCCTCTTATCCCACATCTTACTTTCTCAATTATCTGTAACGAACAGTATCTGATTTCTCCCCCATTACATTCAAAAAATGTTTCCCCACTGGGATCTAACATCCTTTTAGCATTGCATTCAAGTGTTCCCGAGCTCTTGCTTTTAGGGGGCGTGTGGTTCTCCCCACATATTGTTCTTCACATTTCAAACATGTTTCGGGAACACTTGAATGCAATTGCTAAAAAGGATGTTAGATCCCCAGTGGGGAAACATTTTTTAGAATGTAATGGGGAGAAATCAGATACTGTTCGTTACAGATAATTGAGAAAGTAAGATGTGGGATAAGAGGAGGAGATCCCCTGAAATTGTTAGACAAGAGAGAGGATTTTGGATAATGAAATTGGCCACGAGAATACCAGAGGGCCTTAATTATAGATGGGCATTACGTGTATAGTATGAAGTGTAATCCCAATTCGAAAGAGAGGCCAACAAGATCCCGAATTAAAACTAGCGACAGTAACAATTCTTCATTAAGCTGTTAAATTGATAATGCTTAATCATCTTGACTATTACCATTTTGAAGCCCGTATATGATATGGTGATTAATTACAGTAGAGACAGTATAAAGTGAATAAACTCTGGATAGAAAGTATTGAATGTTAGGACAGTAACCTAGGGACAACAAAGGACTAATAAGTATGGAATACTAGGACGACTAGAATTGAATAATTGGTAAAAAGTAAAGGTGACATACTTATACTAAAAGCTTAATATGTATAAAGTAAGTGTGATGTGTAATCGAAATTGTATTGCTCAGGTTTTATTAGATTTGTTTTATTGTATTACGTGAAGAATTAATGCTTGATTAGCTCCACTGTGCATGTGAATAGTAACAGCTGCCCAAAGGGGATTGGCTGGGATTATCTTGTTAAAGATCTAGGAGGATGTACAGGTGGTATGTCTATGAGTAAGGGTCATGTGACCCGAAACACGTCAGACATGGTTTGTGACTCTTCATTGCCTTGTGTGTACCAATAAAAGTGATTTTATGATTTACGATAATGTTTGTTTCGGAGCTGGACTGGAATTCCTTTTTTGAAGCAAGGGAGAATGGTGCGAGCTATAACTTACCTGTGCAGCGTTCTATTGGAGGTGGAGACGGACCTCGGGTTGCCAGCACGCTCCTGCCTGGAAGCACGAAATTGGAAGCCGCCGAGAACGGAGGGAAGACAAGGACCGGTGAAAGATTGTATGCCGGTCTGATCTGAAAACTCCGTTACAGAGTGGGAGAGGGGTAGGTTTGGAGCCGCCATTTGTTTAAATCTCAGCATTCTCTGTTGGCAGAAGGGGTCACACTCCATATATATTCTTGAGGGTAGAATACCAGAGGAGTCTGCACCCATGAGGATGGAAGAGAGCATTCAACTGTATCTCTTTCTTCTTAATGTCCTGTGGCTAAGGAACGTGTCTAGATGTAATACAGCCTAATGGTATAGAGCAGGGGTGTTAAACTAGGGACCTTTTGCATGTTTGAAAATTAAAAACTCCCAGCATTCTCTGTTGGCAGCAAGTGTGTTCCTTTTGTCCATTTGCTAATGAATGTATACAGGTACAATACACCTAATGATATAGAGCATGGGTGTTGAACATTTCATGTTTAAAAACTCCAACTCCAAGAATTGCCTGGCTGCACAGAATGCTGAAAAATTTAGTTTTCATACATCTGGAAAACTGTTTTTACACCCTGGAATAAAGCCATTTTCCTGACTTACAGACATTAAAAGCCCACGTTCATGCTTTAGCGATTTCTACCCAAGGTTTTGAACATGCGATCCATCTGCCCATCTCTTACATCCTTAGCTATTACACTATTGGATTAGTGAAGGATTATATGGTTCGCTTAAGGCAGTAAGAGTCATAAACCTTACCAAACTTGCCCTCACTTCCATATTCCACCAACTGACAGCTATAATTCATGGAGTGGAATTAACCTGTAGATCTGAAAACAGACCCAGGCAATCCTGCCACAATGTACAGTTCAATATAAACAGTACTATTGGGCAACCTGAGACCCATACAGAATCCAGATTAACATGCTAGGTTCATATTTCTGGTACTTACCACAGCAAGTTCCAAATTTACAGTTGCTATGCGGTTAGGATTGGGAGCAAGGATATGATGTCTTAAAATATTAGGGTGATGTACCCCCAGCTCTCCCCTAAAAGCTTAAAGCTCCCACACAGAGTATAACATGGTACCTCAGAGCCTTATGTTATCAATATTGGGTAAAAGGGAAAAACTGGCTATATCTCTAAGAATGCTAGGTAGTTTCAGAGACATGCAAAGTATTTTACCATATACAGACATCATTGGATGTTAGTAAAATTCCACTTCCTTTACTGTCTACATGGAGACCCTTTAGCACTCCTAGAGGTGTAGCCAAACCTAAACATTTTGCATTTTCCATTCAAACTTAGGGGTGTCAAGTAAAGTAAGTATACTTTATAATTTTATATCATTTGTTTTGTAATTCAGTTGTAATAGTAGTACTATACTTTGGATAGTGTTATTTGTTATTGTGATTTTAATTAAATAGTGATAATAACACATACATATAGACCTTTACTATGTGTAATAGTGTATATACCCCTAAATTTGCTCCTAAAACCTCAATGCATCTCTGTAAAAAATAAATATATTATATAATATAAAGGATAAAGGATTTATATAGATTATATAGATATTTGTTCTTACTGTAAAGCTACAGCAGTTTCCAGGGTGAAGGGAATGATAATGATATGTACCTGGAGCATACTAGAGGTTCAAAAGGACCAAGTGCTGATTTGGTGACTAACTTATGATTATGCAATACATGCTGAGTGGACATGACATCAATATTCTAAACCCCATGTGCAAGGACCATGAACTAATTCTCTGAAACAGGCTTCAGCAAACACCCCCCAACCCTGTAACCATAATAATCACAGTGCCTATCAGAAAGACAGTATGACAATGACTAGTTGGTATACCAAGAGATTTCTCATTAAGAGGCAAAAGCTCAGTGAGGATTATCTCTGAGCTTTCTTTGCAATCAGTAGAACTGGGATATCCTGTGCATGCGTGAATAACTCATTATAGAATCATTAAGGGAATTTCATTTTTATATAATATTAAGAAATTTAATAAATTAAAAAAAGAAGAAACTTACAGGAAGTAGCCATCTAAGCAGCTGGTGCAAATTTCAGGCTCATCTGCAGAAATATATGTTACATGAAGTCTAAAATGTCAGCAAGAATTCTAAAAAAAAACTAAATATAGTTCTATTGGATATAAATATCTTATATATTAAAACAAGGAATAATCTTTGTGTAGCCATGCCTAATTTTAGACCACTTGTGTTTGCATTTAATACTCGTTAAAGACAGCTTGTAAATACTTATAACATTACTTTCCTCAAATACTGGTTGGGCCAAGAAACAACTTAAGGTCATTATAACTTTATTCACAGATTACGCCTAATCTTTAACAGATAATCCAGCCAATCCCCTTTGGGCGCTGTTAACTATTCACAATGCACAGTGGAGCTAATCAAGCATTAATTCTTCACGTAATACATAAAACAAATCTAATAAAACCTGAGCAATACAATTTCGATTACACATCACACTACTTTATACATATATAAGCTTTTAGTATAAGTATGTCACCTTACTTTTTTACCAATTATTCAATTCTAGTCGTCCTAGTATGTCCATACTTATTAGTCCTTTGTTGTCCCTAGGTTACTGTCCTAACATTCAATACTTTCTATCCAGAGTTATTCACTTATACTGTCTCTACTGTAATTAATCACCATATCATATACGGGCTTCAAAATGGTAATAGTCAAGATGATTAAGCATTATCAATTTAACAGCTAATGAAGAATTGTTACTGTTCGCTAGTTTTAATTCGGGATCTTGTTGGCCTCTCTTTCGAATTGGGATTACACTTCATACTATACACGTAATGTCCCATCTATAATTAAGGCCCTCTGGTATTTCGTGGCCAATTTCATATCCAAAATGCTCTCTCTTGTCTAACAATTTCAGGGGATCTCCTCCTCTTATCCCACATCTTACTTTCTCAATTATCTGTACGAACAGTATCTGATTTCTCCCCCATTACATTCTAAAAAATGTTTCCCCACTGGGGATCTAACATCCTTTTTAGCAATTGCATTCAAGTGTTCCCGAACATGTTTGAAATGTAAGAAACAATATGTGGGGAGAACCACACGCCCCCTAAAAGCAGAGCTCGGGAACACTTGATGCAATGCTAAAAAGGATGTTAGATCCCCAGTGGGGAAACATTTTTTAGAATGTAATGGGGGAGAAATCAGATACTGTTCGTTACAGATAATTGAGAAAGTAAGATGTGGGATAAGAGGAGGAGATCCCCTGAAATTGTTAGACAAGAGAGAGCATTTGGATAATGAAATTGGCCACGAGAATACCAGAGGGCCTTAATATAGATGGGACATTACGTGTATAGTATGAAGTGTAATCCCAATTCGAAAGAGAGGCCAACAAGATCCCGAATTAAAACTAGCGAACAGTAACAATTTAAGCTGTGTAAATTGATAAATGCTTAATCATCTTCAATATTACCATTTTGAAGCCCGTATATGATATGGTGATTAATTACAGTAGAGACAGTATAAAGTGAATAAACTCTGGATAGAAAGTATTGAATGTTGGACAGTAACGTAGGGACAACAAAGGACTAATAAGTATGGACATACTAGGCGACTAGAATTGAATAATTGGTAAAAAAGTAAAGGTGACATACTATACTAAAAGTTATATATGTATAAAGTAAGTGTGATGTGTAATCGAAATTGTATTGCTAGGTTTATTAGATTTGTTTTATTGATTTACGTGAAGAATTAATGCTTGATTAGCTCCACTGTGCATTGTGAATAGTTAACAGCGCCCAAAGGGGATGGCTGGATTATCTGTTAAAGATTAGGAGGATGTACAGGTGGTATGTCTATGAGTAAGGGTCATGTGACCCGAAACGCGTCAGACATGGTTGTTTGACTCTTCATTGCCTTGTGTGTACCAATAAAAAGTGATTTTATGATTTACGATAATGTGTGTTTCGGAGCTGGACTGGAATTCCTTTTTTGAAGCAAGGGAGAATGGTGCGCAGCCTATAACTTACCTGTGCAGAATGCTGAGATTTGTAGTTTTTCCACATGTGAAAGGTCCCAAGTTGACACATGCCTTAGCTACGGGACATTTAGAAGAATATTACTGCAAACAGAGATCCCTGGGAGTTGTAGTTTTCAAACATATAAAAGGTCAACACCCCCCAACACCCCTTTTTCTAAATGCAAAACCGGAGCGCCAACTACAGACCGTGTTTACTTTATTGAGCTATCATCAGTGTAGCCAGGCTGTGGTTAAGCACTTATTGACTAGAGATGGCTGAACTTTTAAAAATCCATTCTGCCGAGGATTTGTGGATTTCAAAAAAATTTGGAAATTTGAAATTCAAAAAGGGAAAGAAGTTCGGAAAATTCTGGATTAAATAAGGGCTTAAATAGCGGTTGTAACTTACCGTAAATGGCTCTGGGACCTAGAAAATGGTCCAAGAAGCACATTCTCGAACAGCTGATTCGATAATACCTGAACGTTCAAGGGTTCTCGATGTGGCCAGATGTTCGGGGTCCTGCGGCTCAACCCGGGACCCCCTCCTGGGTCCTTAGAAGGAACTTGTGGCCCATACAAGGGCCTTTGGGGATAAGGGTCCCAAGCTTGAACCGGGACACCCCTCCCCTGCATTTATAAGTACCCTTGTGTTCCTTGAAAGGACCCTTGTGGCACTGACAAGTGCCTTTGGTGGGGGTTGTGGAGCCGATTATAGGTCCCCATTGGCTCTTAGAAGAGCCCTTGGGGGCGTCTTCTTTCTTCCACAGCGCCACTAATGTCACCAAAACAGGCAATGTCACTACGGCCGGTGCTGGCGACATCTTCCTTTTCAGCCGGCGACACCAACTCTGTTGATGTCGCCAACACATGCAATGTCATTGTGGCTGTAGTGACACCAACGGCGCTGGCGATATCGACGTCACCGGTGTTGCCGGCGGTTCTTTCTTCTGCCATTACTTTGTGAGACTTCTGACCTCTCGCGGGGTTTGCACGTTTTTATATAGGTTGCTGAAGGACCAAATGCATGTGATTGGTTAATATTTCAATGCTTGCAAACATATGATCACATATTAACTAATCATATTGAAATAATAAAATTCAAATATGTTGGTAAATGTGTGATCATATGATTGCACACATTGAAATATAACCCGGGTTAAGCGCGGGACCTCCGAATGTCTGGCCGTAGGACTTAGGCCATTCAGAAATCCTTGGCTGTCCGAAATTTTCCAAACAGAGAAAAAGGTTCGGAAAGCTGATTTCGGGGAAAATTTGTGAGACATCCCTACTAGACAGATGTCACTAATAAATTAAATAAGATAGGGAGAGAATAAGGCTTTCAGTATATGCAAATAAGTTACAAACACTTCTGGGTAATTTCCATGTTTCCATGACAGTTCTTAGGAAAGTTATAAAGCTTTACAGGCTTTTACAGCATTTCACAAGCTAAATTCAAAACCAGAGCACCAACTACAGAACGGTTTCAGCTTTATTGTGGAATGCTGTAAAAGCCATTTTAAAGGTATAGCTTTAATGAGAGCTGCCATTAAAACATGGAAATTACCCAGAAGTCTCTGTTCCTTATAGTGACATCTGGATGCTGGTGACTGAGTAACAGTTTAAAATATACTTGTATAAAGATTCATATATATTTTTATATATAGGATATATATGGATATATATATATATTATATATATATATATTATTATATTATATATATATATATATATATATATATGGTAAATCCCAAAGAAGGAGACTCATAGGACTTTTTCGCAAATAATGTGAAGTTTCTTTATTGTATCAGCGCGTTTGGCTACACTAAATACATATTATGGAATCACAGCAGCTGCCCAAGTGCAGACTTTGAATTAAAAACTCAACAAATCAAACCAATGAGAGTGCACTCATCCAACAGTTATTAGTGTATTGCACACAGTTAAGCATATTATATATATATATATATATATATATATATATATATATATATATAGACACACACACACACACACACACACACACAGTGGTGGTTTCCTTTGCACTCCCATTCGTATATCTCTCAATTACCAGGGTGTTCCCACAGGTATATACACAAGTACACAAGTGGGGTCACTGGAATCCAAGGAGCCTCATGGAGTTTTCTCAAATTGAAATATTTTATTTGCAATAAATAGGGAACACTGTATCAGTTCATCATCAGGATATTTTTAAATGGTCTAAATATATTTTAGAATAATAACTTTGTGCATGACTCAGTTCTACACTATTTACAGACTAAAAAAAAAACATTAGAATAAATTACATTTTTACATTTTTACTTGAAATAATAGCCCCTAAACTGCCAATTCAAATAATGTATCAGTTGCCTTTGTGTAATTTCTATACTAATTTATCGAGGCTACAGCAAGATACGTGAAAATTACGTTTTTAGGGACAGTTCAGTGGAAATTAGCAATATTTATTAAATTGTAGTTTGTTTAATGCATACTTAGTTATTCTACATATTCCCTTCCATTTGAAAAATCAGTTGATTTCATACCTTTTGCTGTTCCCTGCTGTTGATATTAGTGAGCTGACATTTCAGGTTCTAATGGTCCTTCTTCTTCCCAGGATGCACCACTTTGTGGAATATTCCTAAAAGTTATTTACTGATTGGCTGTGGATGGGTCAAAGGTGCTCAGATCTCTACTGAGCAACTGAATCAACCCAGGCACTGGGGTAAGGGCAAGACCATAAACGTCTCTATTAGGGGTCCTGCAAACAGGAAGTCAGTATTTCTGTTGCATTTATTTATAAACAAAGACAAAATGCTGAATGGGCAGATTGGTCATTGGGGTGAAAAAATACTGCTCTTTTTCTGAAAAGCATATGTTATTGCGTGAACTTCCCCTTTAAGTAAACAATCCAAACACCGCCTCACTCCCACTACACTTTAGTTGTTTTTCCTTTGTCTCTGATCATTACACTATATGTGACCTGGGCATAAAAACATGTTAGATGGCAGACTTTTTTTTTAAGTGGACAAAGTCAAATGATGGATCGTTTCAATTGCTTTTCCTGGATTCGAGGTCATTGAAAATGTACTTCAGCCATTAACTGAAATATAAATACGTTATATTATTACAGTTATCACCATCAGGTCGCGAAACACTGCCCCGGAGGGGTATGAGGAATAGGGAGAAAACTATGTTTTGCTTGTCCTCTGTGGTGCCTTGATTGCAAGAATGAAACGCACTGCAGCTCCTGCCAAATGGATACTATTTACACGGTAAGAGCATTTCAATAGCAAATCATTTGCATCTCATTTAAAATATGGTGCATAGAAACAAGTGTAACTCATCTTAGTCTTTTGTGGAATGTATCAACATCTTTATATACACAGGGGATACCACTACAATGCATTGATTTACTAATAAGACATGACTTGGTCACAGATTTTATTCATGATTAAATGAAGCAATGTAGCACAAAAAAACCCATAAAAAAACAAGTATAATGCCATTGTGATATACTACTCAGTAATATAGACAAGAGAAATAAACAGTGTTGTGTAGATGTATTTTTCCCCAGACCAATACATAACATTAATAAGGATTTCATCGATCTAATGGCTTTTTGAATCCTTTCCTCTAAACAATGTAACAACAGAGAAGGCATTACTCACCTAGACTTCTGCTATCATAGTTGGATTGCTATTATATAAATGAATGTGCAGATTTTTACTTTTCTATATTACCGTACCCTGCATGATCATTATGTTCATTTACCGAGTGGTCAAATGAGCAGGATAAAAGGCACAGCTATATCCAATTCTCAGTAGTATACATTTACAATAGCACAGCACAAACACAGAAACATACAGGGTTATTCAATAAAAGTTCTTAGCATTTAAAATGGTGCTAATTTGCCCCAACCAATCAGATGTTAGCTTTCAAATGTTAAATAATATCTGAATGGTTTGAATCTTCTGATTATTACTGAACCAGTCAGATAACCTCCCCAATAACAAATGATTGACTTTTGACATAAGGTTAGAAATGAAACAGAGGCCCCACAGCTCCTTCTTGTCCAATAACAAGGCTCAGTTCCACTAAACATGCTTTGGAAAACCCGTATTTACCAAATACACAGCATGTTGAATTTTTTTCTTTTACACTGCCCTCAACACAGCCCTCACTGTAGCCAAAAAGACAAGGCTGTTTGATACTTGAATTGTGTCCTAATGGACCCTGGAAGGAGATCTTCTTCTTCACGTCACCTCAGTCCACTCTTTTGGGCACTTTACAAGCTTTTTTACAGGCTTGCACTTCCGCACAGGAGTTGGCTAGGGAAGCAGTCATAAGTCATTGTGACATCACAACACCCTCCACAACCGTGACTGATGGATGCTTCTTGGAAGAATAAAGAACTGGCGATGAAGTCCTCATTTAAGGACACAGACACGCGGTAAGTATATAGTGTTAGTGGGTCACTTGGCTACAGTGAAATTTTCTGTAGGTGTGGAAAGTCTCTTTAAAGGAAAAATTACACCTGAGGAAGGGCGCTTAGACTCCCTGAAATGCGTTGTGTATGGTTCTCAGCACTTATAAAATTATAATTACATTATATAACATTGTGTCTCTGCTCCATGGATTTAGAGTACCTCATGAAAATTCAAGCAGAGCACTTATTTGATATATAAAGGATAGGGTATCTTTTGACAGTGGTGATTTAGAAACTTCTTTTCTAAGGCAATGAAAATTATTTTTTTTTTAATATTTTTGTACATATTTAAATAGTTTAGTTTAATTTCCACAAATTCAGACATTTAAGTACAATTGAATTTTAGGAAAATCGTAAACCTAAGTACAAATTAATCAAAAGACTGTTTGGTATGATTTACAGATTATGAATGTGTACCTACATGCCCTGATGGGACATTTGAAGATGCTAGCAATTGGGAATGTGAGGACTGTATAGCTCCTGCGTCTCCTGTCATGGTCCTATCTGATAGTGACTTGATGCATGCCCTGATCAGAGGCAGCCAGTATCTGGGAAGTGCAATCTCTGGCCTGTTTTGATGGACAGTATTTTAATGGTAAGTAGAGTTAGAATCACGGTTTACAATTTAGCAAATACAATGATAAATGTTATGACAAAATACAAAATATAATTTTTTAATAAGCATATAATAGGTCCAAAACCAAACCTTACATAACTATTCTAATGGTAGCCTCCTTTTCTAAAAGATTCAGTATAAGGATAGTGATAAGACAGACTACATTAAAGAGGAAACTCCACCCTCAAACAACTATCTTTTAGAAAAGAATGGCCTCTTAAAATGTGTTGATATATCATAGTTTGTCCATAAATTCATTACTGTGTGCCTGCTATGCTTCTGGATGCCTCATGGAAACTGAGCAATTTAGAAACTGTACTGAGCCTTTACTGAGCCTGGGCATGCTCAGAAGAGGCAGATAGGAGATTAACATTCAGTCATTGGCTGTGGTGTTAACTGTCAAATCCATAACTGACAGCTACTAACTGGAAGAACCAGGAAAGCAGAAACAGGGGCAACAGGACATTGTGCAGGATTTCAGGTTAGACTTATATATTTCAGATTTCAAACTTTTACCGTTTAAGAAAGGTTTTGGGGGGTGATTTACCTGTATGTAAATTTAATTTAGGGCTGGACTTGCCCTTTAAAAAAAACTTCCTGCAGACTTATCAGCATAAGATGACTTAAACTGGTTTAATAATTAAAGGGTAACTGCGGTCTCCATGCTAGTGTCCACCCTTAAGACAAAAAAACTGGGGACTTGTCAGTTATCTGCCCATAAACCCCAACTGCTATTTTTTACAGGATAAACAAGGAAGTGTGTGACATTCACATGATGTGCTGTTTAAAAAAAACTTTTTCTGAAGCTATTTAAAGAACTGCAACATTTCTGTCCATTCCTCTACCTATTTTTCTTTTCATTTTGGGGGCAGGCCTACTGATGCAGAAAATGATGCTCTGTTACAGCAGTAGGATACAACTTAAGAGAGGAGTATTAATGCGGGATAAATGTGGGGTGGGGGTTTGGGTTGTTTTGGAGAACTGGGCTGATTTCGGTTGACTAAAGGTTCTTTAGTAGAGATGGACTGTACCTCAATGAGAGGGGCAGTGTTTGGGGAGAAGATGGCTAGGGGGTTGGAGAAGATTTCAAACTAGGATCGGGGGAGGGTACGTTGGACTACACAGGGGTGATAGAGGAGTTAGTTATCAGGGGGCTAATAAGTAATGGAGGGAGGAGATGGGGGAGGGGGGAGCATAGAGGATAAGGAGGCATGTACGTCTAGTATGCAAGTAAATTAAAAGAAAAGAAACTAACAAAACACCTAAACACATCTCCCATCAATCTCAAATATTACAACATAATTTCACCTTCAAATGCAGCCATTCACATTTCACATATTTGGGAATACAGGTGTGTCTGACCGGCAGATCTGTATTCCACCAATTACTACCTGTTAATTAAAAAACTGATTGCCCAACTAATATAAGTGCACTGGGTTAACAAAAACTTTAACTTTGTTAAGGAATCACTCGTGATTATAGATGGGGACATTTTTTCCTGGTAAAGATATTGAGCAGAAGTGGACCGCTTTTAAAGGGATATTAAAACTATATTTCTAAATTTATACACTTTAGGGAAACAAGTGTAAAGAAATGAGGTACACTTCTGCATGGCTTAATGCTCAGGTAAAAGGGAAATGGAAAAAAAGAAAGGCTTTTAAAATTTTGAAATCAGAGGGAATGGAACATGCTACATGGAGTTGTAATAAGGAGTACGGATAGCAGACCAAAGCAAGTCCAAATCCAAAAGTTTTTCAGTATATGAATAGTAAAAGCATGAGGACTGAGAATTGGGTTTTGAACCTCATTTAAGGCCTGTCCCATGAGCGATTAGTCTGAGCGATTTCCTGTTTTAAGAGATTTTTCTGTTTTTAAGAGAATTGACAGCGTTAAAAAACTAAAGCGTTTATTAAACTGTGGTTGCAGCCTAGGAAATGTACTAACCCAACACTATTTTATTTCTAGGAGGGTGCCTGTGTAAGTAATTAATCACTAGTGTATTTTTATTTTTTTGCCTGTGTAAGTAATTAATCACTAGTGTTTTTTTTTTTTTTACTACTTACTGCTTGAATAAGGTGGTAGGAATTGTTTGAGTAAACTCAAAGCACTGGATTACTAAAACAAATACTTGTGTTTAAAAAACACGTTACCTGTGGAGCGGGGGCTGGTAGGAGACAAAGGAAAGGTTTTTTTTTTTTTTCTCTCTCTCTCTGATTGGATGGGGGTGTAACTAATTGGTTTAAATTGGCTGAGGCCTGTTGGCTCTGGTTGGTTTTGAACCTCATTTAAGGCCTGTCCCATGAGCGATTAGCTCTGAGCGATTTCCTGTTTTAAAGAGATTTTTCTGTTTTAAGAGAATTGACAGCGTTAAAAAACTAAAGCGTTTAAAACAAGAGAAGCGTTTGAGAACAAACATATTTCTCTGCTGTGTATTGCTGTGTCTTGTGGTATTGCTGTTTAGTATGGACAGTTTTGTTGGGGCCGCGCAATGTGCATCCTGCCGCATGTATGGGATCTTGGAGCAGCCGCCCCAGGGGACCTATGTATGTGTAGGTGTGAGTGGGTTGCCCATCTGGAATCTGAGTACAGAGTCTATAAGGGGTAAACTTGCAGCATTGCAGGACTTGGCAAACCTGGGGGAAATGCAGGTACTGGCAGGGGCCAGTAAACATGGTGGGTGGAGATGGGGCAGATAAGGTGGAGAAGGAGATGAGATTTGTAAGGGTCACCAGGGGAAGTAGGGGACGGAAGGATAGGGGGGCTTCTTCCCAGCTGGTCGATCCAACAGATTTGCCATTTTAGGTGAAGATGTGGAGGACGATGGCTCGGAAGCAGCATGTATGGAGCGGGCCTTTCCCTTGAGCACCCAGGGGACGGCATCTCCAATACAAGGGAGGGAGAACTTGGGGCTAGGAAGGATAGACAGGTGGTAGTGGTAGGGGATTCTATTATTAGAAGGGTAGATAGGGTAATCTGTCGCCAGGACCCTGCATGCCGAACAGTGTGTTGTCTGCCTGGTGCTAGGGTCGACATGTGGTGGATCGTGTAGACAGATTATTGGGTGGGGCTGGGAGTGACCCGGCGGTCTTGGTTCACATTGGTGCCAATGACAAAGTTAGAGGTGGAGGTGAGGTCCTTAAAAATGATTTCCGAGAATTAGGGCCAAGTTAAAAGCAAGGACCTCAGGGTAGTGATTTCAGAAATACTACACGCAGCCATGGCTACGCTAGGGAGCAACGGGAGTCAGGAGTATAAATGCGTGGCTAAGAGAGTGGTGTAAGGAGATGGGGTTTGGGTTTTAGAGAACTGGGCTGACTTCTGTTGGCTACAGGCTCTTTAGTAGTGACGGATTGCACCTCAATGGTGGTGGTGCAAATGTTTGGGCGAGAAGATGGCTAGGGGGTTGGAGGAGATTTTAAACTAGGTATGGGGGGGGAGGGAAAGTTTAACTACACAGGGGTAGATAGAAAGTTAGGGATCTGGGGGCTAGTAACACAACGGAGGGAGGAGGAGAAGGAGGAGGGGGGAGCATAGAGGATAAGGAGGCATGTACGACCATGTATGGAAGTAAATCAATTGATAATCTAAAATGTATGTTTACAAATGCAAGGAGTCTGGCTGGAAAAAACCGGCGAACTTGAAATAATAGCGTTAAAGGAAAGGTATGAGGTAATTGGTATAGCAGAATCATGGGTTAATGATTTCACAAGACTGGACAGTAAATATTGAAGTGGTAATCCTTATTTAGACATGAACGAGTAAAAGAAAGGAGGGGAGAGATGTATGTATGTTCAACAGGAATTGAAGCCAAATTAAAAGAGGAATAGATGGGGAGCAAACGATGCGGCAGAAAACATTATGGGGGGAACTGTGTACAGGAAGTAAGAGGGTAGGTAAATTAAGTGTGGAGTGTGTGTTATAAGCCCCAAAGCGCGGGGAAGAGGTGAAATGAATCTCCATAGCAGTTGGCGAAGGCTGCTGGTATGGGGCAGGTTTGTTGATGGGGATTTTAACTACCCGAAATAGATTGGAGTAATGGAACTGCCAGCACCTCAAAGGTATAAGTTCTTAAATCTTCCTATATGAGCTTTTTCTTTCACAGATGGTAGAAAAGGTTCTAATAGAAAAGAATGCGTTGTTGGATCTGTGTGATCTAATAAACCCAGAGCTCATTTGGAGTTTCGGGTCACATGACCCTTACTCATAGACATACCACCTGTACATCCTCCTAGATCTTTAACAGATAATCCAGCCAATCCCCTTTGGGCAGCTGTTAACTATTCACAATGCACAGTGGAGCTAATCAAGCATTAATTCTTCACGTAATACAATAAAACAAATCTAATAAAACCTGAGCAATACAATTTCGATTACACATCACACTTACTTTATACATATATAAGCTTTTAGTATAAGTATGTCACCTTTACTTTTTTACCAATTATTCAATTCTAGTCGTCCTAGTATGTCCATACTTATTAGTCCTTTGTTGTCCCTAGGTTACTGTCCTAACATTCAATACTTTCTATCCAGAGTTTATTCACTTTATACTGTCTCTACTGTAATTAATCACCATATCATATACGGGCTTCAAAATGGTAATAATACCTCTATTAACCCCATCTACATTCTAAATCTAGAATCCCCTAACCACTTATCCCCTACCACTACCACCTGTCTATCCTTCCTAGCCCCAGTTCTCCTCCCTCGTTGTGGGAAGTCCGTCCCCTGGGTGCTCAAGGGAAAGGCCCGCCTCCATACATGCTGCTTCCGAGCCATCGTCCTCCACTCTTCACCTAAAATGGCAAATCTGTTGGATCGACCAGCTGGGAAGAAGCCCCCCTATCCTTCCGTCCCCACTTCCCCTGGTGACCCTTACAAATCTATCTATCTCTTCTCCCTCCACCTTCATCTGCCCCATCTCCACCCACCATTTTACTGGCCCCTGCCATACGCCGATTTCCTCCCCCAGTTTTGCCAAGTCCTGCAATGCTGCAATTTACCCCCCTTAGACTCTGTACCTCGAATGATTCCGATGGGCAACCCACTCACCACCTGACACATACATAGGTCCCCTGGGGCGGCTGCTCCAAGATCCCATACATGCGGCAGGATGCACATTGCGCGGCCCCAACAAAACTGTCCATACTAAACAGCAACAGCAGAGACCCAGCAATAACACACAGAGATAGTTTTTCTCAAACGCTTTCTTGTTTTAAACGCTTAGTTTTTTAACGCTGTCATTCTCTTAAAACAGAAAAATCTCTTTAAAACAGGAAAGTCAGAGCTAATCGCTCATGGGACAGGCCTTAAATGAGGTTCAAAACCAACCAGAGCCAACACGCCTCAGCCAATTTAAACCATTATTACAGACACCCCATCCAATCAAGAGAGAGAAAAAAAAAAAAAAAACCTTTCCTTTGTCTCCTACCAGCCCCCGCTCCACAGGTAACAGTTTTTTTTAAACACAAGTATTTGTTTTAGTAATCCAGTGCTTTGATTTACTCAAACAATTCCTACCACCTTATTCAAGCATAAGTAGTAAAAAAAAAAAAATCACTAGTGATTAATTACTTACACACAAAAAAATAAAAATACACTAGTGATTAATTACTTACACAGGCACCCCCTAGAAATAAATAGTGTTGGTTAGTACATTTACAGGCTGCAACCACAGTTAATAAATAACGCTTTAGTTTTTTAACGCTGTCAATTCTCTTAAAAACCAGAAAAACTCTCTTAAAACAGGAAATCGCTCAGAGCTATCGCTCATGGGACAGGCCTTAAATGAGGTTCAAAACCCAATTCTCGTCCTCATGCTTTTACTTACTATCATACTGAAAACCATTTTGGATTTGGACTTGCTTTGGTCTGCTATCCGTACTCTCCTTATTACAACTCCATGTAAGCATGTTCCATTCCCTCTGATTTCAAAATTTTAAAAGCCTTTCTTTTTTTCCATTTCCTCTTTTACCTGAGCATTAAGCCAAGTGTCCAAGTGTACCTTCATTTCTTTACACTTGTTCCCCTAAAGGTATAAATTTAGAAATATAATATGTTTAATATCCCTTTAAAAGCGTCCACTTCTGCTCAATATCTTATCCAGGAAAAAATGTCCCCATTCTATAATCACGAGTATTCCTTTAACAGTTAAAGGTTTTTGTTAACCCAGTGCAACTTATATTAGTTGGGCAATCAGTTTTTTAATTAACAGTAGTAATTGGTGGAATACAGATCTGCCGGGTCAGAGCACACCTGTATTCCCAAATATGTGAATGTGAATGGCTGCATTTGAAGGTGAAATTATGTTGTAATATTTTAGAGATTGATGGGGAGATGTGTTTAGGTGTTTTGTAGTTTCTTTTCTTTAATTTACTTGCATCTTGACGTACATGCCTCCTTATCCTCTATGCTCCCCCCTCCCCCCTCTCTCCCTCCATTATCTTATTAGCCCCCTGATAACTAACTCCTCTATCTACCCCTGTGTAGTCCAACGTACCCTCCCCCGATACCTAGTTTGAAATCTTCTCCAACCCCCTGCCATCTTCTCCCCAAACAGCTGCCCATCATCATTGAGGTACGTCCATCTCTACTAAAGAACCTTTATGTCAACCGAAAAGTCAGCCCAGTTCTCCAAAACCCAAACCCCCACCCCACATTTATCCCGCATTAATACTCCTCTCTTAAGTTGTATCCTACTGCTGTAACAGAGCATCATTTTCTGCATCAGTAGGCCTGCCCCACAAAAAAGAAAAATAGGTAAGGAATGGACAGAGAATGGTTGCAGTTCTTTAAATAGCTTCAGAAAAAGTTTTTTTTTAAACAGCACATCATGTGAATGTCACACACTTCCTTGTTTATCCTGTAAAAAATAGCAGTTGGGGTTATGGGCAGTAACTGACAAGTCCCCAGTTTTTTGTCTTAAGGGTGGACACTAGCATGGAGACCGCAGTTACCCTTTAATTATTAAACCAGTTTAAGTCATCTTTATGCTGATAAGTCTGCCAGGAAGTTTTTTTTAAAGGGCAAGTCCAGCCCTAAAATTAAATTTACATACAGGTAATCACCCCCCAAAACCTTCTTAAACGGTAAAGTTTGAAATCTGAAATATATAAGTCTAACCTGAAATCCTGCCAATGTCCTGTTGCCCCTGTTTCTGCTTCCTGGTTCTTCCAGTTAGTAGCTGTCAGTTATGGATTTGACAGTTAACACCACAGCCAATGACTGAATGTTAATCTCCTATCTGCCTCTTCTGAGCATGCCCAGGCTCAGTAAAGGCTCAGTACAAGTTTCTAAATTGCTCAGTTTCCATGAGGCATCCAGAAGCATAGCAGGCACACAGTAATGAATTTATAGGACAAACTATGATATATCAACACATTTTAAAGAGGCCATTCTTTCTAAAAGATGTTGTTATGGGGTGGAGTTTTCCTTTAATGTAGTCTGTCTTATCACTATCCTTATACTGAATCTTTTAGAAAAGGAGGCTACCATTAGAATAGGTATGTAAGGTTTGGTTTTGGACCTATTATATGCTTATTAAAAAATTATATTTTGTATTTTGTCATAACATTTATCATTGTATTTGCTAAATTGTAAAACCGTGATTCACTAACTCTACTTACCATTAAAATACTGTCCATCAAAACAGGCCAGAGATTGCACTTCCCAGATACTGGCTGCCTCTGATCAGGCACATGCATCACAGTCACTATCAGATGGACCATGACAGGAGACGCAGGAGCTATGACAGTCCTCACATTCCCAATTGCTAGCATCTTCAAATGTCCCATCAGGGCATGTAGGTACACATTCATAATCTGTAAATCATACACACAGTCTTTTGATTAATTTGTACTTAGGGTTACAGATTTTCCTAAAATTCAATTGTTTAATATGTCTGAATTTGTGGAAATTAAACTAAAACTATTTAAATATGTGACAAAAATAATATAAAAAAAATAATTTTCATTGCCTTGAAAAGAAGTTTCTAAATCACCACTGTCAAAAATACCCTATCCTTTATATATCAAATAAGTGCTCTGCTTGAAGTTTCATGAGGTACTCTAAATCCATGGAGCAGAGACACAATGTTATATAATGTAATTATAATTTTATAAGTGCTGAGAACCATACACACACATTTCAGGGAGTCTAAGCGCCCTTCCTCAGGTGTAATATTTTCCTTTAAAAGACTTTCCACACCTACAGAAAATTTCACTGTAGCCAAGTGACCCACTAACACTATGATACTTACCTGTGTCTTGTAGTCCTTAAATGGGATCTTCATCGCCAGTTCTTTTTTATTCTTCCAAGAAGCATCCATCAGTCACGGTTGTGGAGGGGTTGTGATGTCACAATGACTTATGACTGCTTCCCTAGCCAACTCCTGTGCGGAAGTGCAAGCCTGTAAAAAAGCTTGTAAAGTCCCCAGAGGTGACTGAGGTGACATGAAGAAGAAGATCTCCTTCCGGGTCCATTAGGACACAATTCAAGTATCACAGCCTTGTCTTTTTGGCTACAGTGAAGGGCTGTGTTGAGGGCAGTGTAAAAGAAAAAAATTCAACATGCTGTGTATTTGGTAAATACGGGTTTTCCAAAGCATGTTAGTGGGAACTGAGCCTGTTATTGGACAAGAAGGAGCTTGGGCCTCTGTTTCATTTCTAACCTTATTGTCAAAAGTCAATCATTTGTTATTGGGGAGGTTATCTGACTGGGTTCAGTAATAATCAGGAAGATTCAAACCATTCAGATATTATTTAACATTTGAAAGCTAACATCTGATTGGTTGGCCAAATTAGCACCATTTTAATGCTAAGAACTTTTATTGAATAACCCTGTATGTTTCTGTGTTTGTGCTGTGCTATTGTAAATGTATACTACTGAGAATTGGATATACTGTGCCTTTTATCCTGCTCATTTGACCACTCGGTAAATGAATAATGATCATGCAGGGTACGGTAATATAAGAAAGTAAAAATCTGCACATTCATTTATATAATAGCATCCAACTATGATAGCAGAGTCTAGGTGAGTAATGCCTTCTCTGTTGTTACATTGTTATAGAGGAAAGGATTCAAAAAGCCATTATCGATGAAATCCTTATTAATGTTATGTATTGGTCTGGGGAAAAATACATTACACAACACTGTTTATTTCCTTGTCTATATTACTGAGTAGTATATCACAATGGCATTATACTTGTTTTTTTATGGGTTTTTTTGTGCTACTTGCTTCATTTAATCATGAATAAAATCTGTGACCAAGTCAGTCTTTATTAGTAAATCATGCATTGTAGTGGTATCCCCTGTGTATATAAAGATGTTGATACATTCCACAAAGGACTAAGATGATTTACTTGTTTCTATGCACCATATTTTAAATGAGATGCAAATGATTTGCTATTGAATCTCTTACCGGTGTAAATAGTACCATTCTGGCAGGAGCTGCAGTGCGTTTCATTCTTGCAATCAAGGCACCACAGAGGACAAGCAAAACAAGTTTTCTCCCTATCCTCATACCACCTCCGGGGGCAGTGTTTGCGACACTGATGGTGATAACTGTAATAATATACGTATTTATATTTCAGTTAATGGCCTGAAGTACATTTTCAATGACCTCGAATCCAGGAAAACCAATTGAAACGATCCATCATTTGACATTTGTCCACTTAAAAAAAAGTCTGCCATCTAACATGTTTTTATGCCCAGGTCACATATAGTGTAATGATCAAGACAAGAAAAATCAACTAAAGTGTAGGTGGGAGTGAGGCGGTGTTTGGATTGTTTACTTAAAGGGGAAGTTCAGCGCAAATACATATGCTTTTCAGAAAAAAGAGCAGTATTTTTCCACCCCAATGACCTTAATCTGCCCATTCAGCATTTTGTCTGTTTATAAATAAATGCAACAGAAATACTGACTTCCTGTTTGCAGGACCCCTAATAGAGACTGTTATGGTCTTGCCCTTAACCCGTGCCTGGTTGATTCAGTTGCTCAGTAGAGATCTGAGCACCTCCTTGACCATCCACAGCCAATCAGTAAAATAACTTTTAGGAATATCCAACAAAGTGGTGCATCCGGGGAAGAAGAAGGACCATTAGAACCTGAAATGTCAGCTCACTAATATCAACAGCAGGGAACAGCAAAAGGTATGAAATCAACTGATTTTTCAAATGGAAGGGATATGTAAATAACTAAGTATGCATTAAACAAACTAACAATTTAATAAATATTGCTAATTTCCACTGAACTGTCCCTTTAAAAACAATTTTCACGTATCTTGCTGTAGCCTCGATAGAAATTAGTAATAGAATTACACTAAAAGGCAACTGATACATTATTTGAATTGGCAGTTTAGGGGCTATTATTTCAAGTAAAAATGTAAAATGTAATTTATTCTAATGTTTTTTTTTTAGTCTGTAAAATAAGTGTAGAACTGAGTCATTGCACAAAGTTATTATTCTAAAATATTTAGACCATTTAAAAATATCCTGATGATGAACTGATACAGTGTTCCCTATTTATTGCAAATAAATATTTCAATGGGAAAACTCCAGGAGTGCTCCTTGATTCCAGTGACCCCACTTGTGTACTTGTGTATATACCTGTGGGAACACCCTGGTAATTGAGAGATATACGAATGGGAGTGCAAAGGAAACCACCACTGTGTGTGTGTGTGTGTGTGTTGTGTGTCTATATATATATATATATATATATATATATATATATATATATTATATGCATTAACTGTGTGCAATACACTAATAACTTTGGATGAAGTGCACTCTCATTGGTTTGATTGTTGAGTTTTTAATTCAAAGTCTGCACTTGGGCAGCTGCTGTGATTCCATAATATGTATTTAGTGTAGCCAAAACGCGCTGATACAATAAAGAAACTTCACATTTATTTGCGAAAAAGTCCTATGAGTGCTCCTTCTTTGGGATTTACCATATATATATATATATATATATATATATATATATATATATATATATATATATATATATATATATATAATCCATTATATCCATATATATAAAATATATATAGAATCTTTATACAAGTATATTTTAAACTGTTACTCAGTCACCAGCATCCAGATGTCACTATAAGGAACAGAGACTTCTGGGTAATTTCCATGTTTTAATGGCAGCTCTCATTAAAGCTATACCTTTAAAATGGCTTTTACAGCATTCCACAATAAAGCTGAAACCGTTCTGTAGTTGGTGCTCTGGTTTTGAATTTAGCTTGTGAAATGCTTGTAAAGCCTGTAAGCTTTAAACTTTCCTAAGAACTGTCATGGAAACATGAAATTACCCAGAATTGTTTGTAACTTATTTGCTATAACTGAAAGCCTTATTCTCTCCTATCTTATTTAATTTATTAGGTGACATCTGTCAATAGTAGGGATGTCTCCACAAATTTTCCCCGAAATCAGCTTTCCGAACCTTTTTCTCTGTTTGGAAAATTTCGGACAGCCAAGGATTTCTGAATGGCCTAGTCCTACGGCCAGACATTCGGGGTCCCGCGGCTTAACCCGGGTTGATATTTCAATGTGTGCAATCATATGATCACACATTTACCAATCATATTTGAATTTTATTATTTCAATATGATTAGTTAATATGTGATCATATTTTTGCAAGCATTGAAATATTAACCATAACATTTGCATTTGGTCCTTCAGCAAACCTATATAAAAACGTGCAAACCCCGCGGAGGTCAGAAGTCATCACATTAATGGCAGAAGAAGAAGCCGCGGCAACACCGTTGACGTCGATATCGCCAGCGCCGTTGGTGTCACTAACAGCCACAATGACATTGCATGTGTTGGCGACATCAACAGAGTTGGTGTCGCCGGCTGAAAAGGAAGATGTCGACAGCACCGGCCTAGTGACATTGCCTTGTTTTGGTGACATTAGTGGCGCTGGTGGAAGAAAGAAGACATGCCCCCAAGGCTCTTCTAAGAGCCAATGGGGGACCTATAATCGAGCTCCACAACCCCCAACAAAGGCACTTGTCAGTGCCACAAGGGTCCTTTCAAGGACAACAAGGGTACTATAATGCAGGGGAGGGGTGTCCCGGTTCAAGCTATGGGACCCTTAATCCCCAAAGGGCCCTTGTATGGGCCACAATGTTCCTTCTAAGGACCCAGGAGGGGGTCCCGGGTTGAGCCGCAGGACCCCCAACATCTGGCCACATCGAGAACCCTTGAACGTTCAGGTATTATCGAATCACTGTTCGAGAATGTGCTTCTTGGACCATTTTCTAGGTCCCAGAGCCATTTACGGTAAGTTACAACCGCTATTTAAGCCCTTATTTAATCCAGAAATTTCCGAACTTCTTTCCCTTTTGAATTTCAAATTTCCAATTTTTTTGGAAATCCACAAATCCTCGGCAGAATGGATTTTTAAAAGTTCAGCCATCTCTAGTCAATAAGTGCTTAACCACAGGCCTGCAGTACACGATGATAGCTCAATAAAGTTAAAACCGGTCTGTAGTTGGCGCCTCCGGTTTTGCATTTAGAAAAAGGGTGTTGGGGGGTGTTGACCTTTTATATGTTTGAAAACTACAACTCCAGGGATCTCTGTTTGCAGTAATATTCTTCTAAATGTCCCGTAGCTAAGGCAGGTGTCAAACTTGGACCTTTCACATGTGGGAAAACTACAAATCTCAGCATTCTGCACAGGTAATTTATAGGCTGCGCACCATTCTCCCTTTGCTTCAAAAAAGGATTCCAGTCCAGCTCCGAAACAACATTATCGTAAACATCATAAATCACTTTTTATTGGTACACACAAGGCAATGAAGAGTCAAACAACCATGTCTGACGCGTTTCGGGTCACATGACCCTTACTCATAGACATACCACCTGTACATCCTCCTAGATCTTTAACAGATAATCCAGCCAATCCCCTTTGGGCAGCTGTTAACTATTCACAATGCACAGTGGAGCTAATCAGCATTAATTCTTCACGTAATACAATAAAACAAATCTATAAAACCTGAGCAATACAATTTCGATTACACATCACACTTACTTTATACATATATAAGCTTTTAGTATAGTATGTCACCTTTACTTTTTTACCAATTATTCAATCTAGTCGTCCTATGTATTCCATACTTATTAGTCCTTTGTTGTCCCTACGTTACTGTCCTAACATTCAATATTTTCTATCCAGAGTTTATTCACTTTATACTGTCTCTACTGTAATTAATCACCATATCATACGGGCTTCAAAATGGTAATATTGAAGATGATTAGCATATCAATTTAACAGCTTAAATTGTTACTGTTCGCTAGTTTTAATTCGGATCTTGTTGGCCTCTCTTTCGAATTGGGATACACTTCATACTATACACGTAATGTCCCATCTATAATTAAGGCCCTCTGGTATTCTCGTGGCCAATTTCATTATCCAAAATGCCTCTCTCTTGTCTAACAATTTCAGGGGATCTCCTCCCTTATCCCACTCTTACTTTCTCAATTATCTGTACGAACAGTATCTGATTTCTCCCCCATTACATTCTAAAAAATGTTTCCCCACTGGGGATCTAACATCCTTTTTGCATTGCATTCAAGTGTTCCCGAGCTTTGCTTTTAGGGGGCGTGGGTTCTCCCCACATATTGTTTCTTACATTTCAAACATGTTTCAGTGGAAACACGGATGTACAGGTGGTATGTCTATGAGTAAGGGTCATGTGACCCGAAACACGTCAGACATGGTTGTTTGACTCTTCATTGCCTTGTGTGTACCAATAAAAAGTGATTTTATGATTTACGATAATGTTGTTTCGGAGCTGGACTGGAATTCCTTTTTTGAAGCAAGGGAGAATGGTGCGCAGCCTATAACTTACCTGTGCAGCGTTCTATTGGAGGTGGAGACGGACCTCGGGTTGCCAGCACGCTCCTGCCTGGAAGCACGAAATTGGAAGCCGCCGAGAACGGAGGGAAGACAAGGACCGGTGAAAGATTGTATGCCGAGTCTGATCTGAAAACTCCGTTACCAGAGTGGGAGAGGGGTAGGTTTGGAGCCGCCATTTGTTTAAATCTCAGCATTCTCTGTTGGCAGAAGGGGTCACACTCCATATATATTCTCTTGAGGGTAGAATACCAGAGGAGTCTGCACCCATGAGGATGGACAAGAGAGCATTCAACTGTATCTCTTTCTTCTTAATGTCCTGTGGCTAAGGAACGTGTCTAGATGTAATACAGCCTAATGGTATAGAGCAGGGGTGTTAAACTAGGGACCTTTTGCATGTTTGAAAATTAAAACTCCCAGCATTCTCTGTTGGCAGCAAGTGTGTTCCTTTTGTCCATTTGCTAATGAATGTATACAGGTACAATACAACCTAATGATATAGAGCATGGGTGTTGAACATTTCACATGTTTAAAAACTCCAACTCCAAGAATTGCCTGGCTGCACAGAATGCTGAAAAATTTAGTTTTCATACATCTGGAAAACTGTTTTCATACACCCTGGAATAAAGCCATTTTCCTGACTTACAGACATTAAAAGCCCACGTTCATGCTTTAGCGATTTCTACCCAAGGTTTTGAACATGCGATCCATCTGCCCATCTCTTACATCCTTAGCTATTACACTATTGGATTAGTGAAGGATTATATGGTTCGCTTAAGGCAGTAAGAGTCATAAACCTTACCAAACTTGCCCTCACTTCCATATTCCACCTAACTGACAGCTATAATTCATGGAGTGGAATTAACCTGTAGATCTGAAAACAGACCCAGGCAATCCTGCCACAATGTACAGTTCAATATAAACAGTACTATTGGGCAACCTGAGACCCTATACAGAATCCAGATTAACATGCTAGGTTCATATTTCTTGGTACTTACCACAGCAAGTTCCAAATTTACAGTTGCTATGCGGTTAGGACTTGGGAGCACAGGATACTGATTGTCTTAAAATATTAGGGTGATGTACCCCCAGCTCTCCCCTAAAAGCTTAAAGCTCCCCACAGAGTATAACATGGTACCTCAGAGCCTTATGTTATCAATATTGGGTAAAAGGGAAAAACTGGCTATATCTCTAAGAATGCTAGGTAGTTTCAGAGACATGCAAAGTAATTTTACCATATACAGACATCATTGGATGTTAGTAAAATTCCACTTCCTTTTACTGTCTACATGGAGACCCTTTAGCACTCCTAGAGGTGTAGCCAAACCTAAACCATTTTGCATTTTCCATTCAAACTTAGGGGTGTCAAGTAAAGTAAGTATACTTTATTAATTTTATATCATTTGTTTTGTAATTCAGTTGTAATAGTAGTACTATACTTTGTATAGTGTTATTTGTTATTGTGATTTTAATTAAATAGTGATAATAACACACATACATATAGACCTTTACTATGTGTAATAGTGTTATATACCCCTAAAGTTGCTCCTAAAACCTCAATGCATTCTCTGTAAAAATATAAATATATTTATATAATATAAAGGATAAAGGATTTATATAGATATATATAGATATTTGTTCTTATACTGTAAAGCTAACAGCAGTTTCCCAGGGTGAAGGGAATGATAATGATATGCTACCTGGAAGCATACTAGAAGGTTCAAAAGGACCAAGTGCTGATTTGGTGACTAACATTATGATTATGCAATACATGCTGAGTGGACATGACATCATATTCTAAACCCCATGTGCAATGGACCATGAACTAATTCTCTGAAAACAGGCTTCAGCAACCCACCCCCCAACCCTGTAACCATAATAATCACAGTGCCTATCACGAAAGACAGTATGACCAATGACTAGTTGGTATACCAAGAGATTTCTCCATTAAGCATGCGCAAAAGCTCAGTGAGGATTATCTCTGAGCTTTCTTTGCAATCAGTAGAACTGGGATATCCTGTGCATTGGCGTGAATAACTCATTATAGAATCATTTAAGGGAATTTCATTTTTATATAATATTTAAGAAATTTAATAATATTAAAAAGAAAGAAAGAAACTTACAGGAAGTAGCCATCTAAGCAGCTGGTGCAAATTTCAGGCTCATCTGCAGGAAATATATGTTACATGAAGTCTAAAATGTCAGCAAGAATTCTAAAAAAAAACTAAATATAGTTCTATTGGATATAAATATCTTTATATATTAAAAACAAGGAATAATCTTTGTGTAGCCATGCCTAATTTTAGACCACTTGATGTTTGCATTTAATACTCGTTAAAGACAGCTTGTAAATACTTATAACATTACTTTCCTCAAATACTGGTTGGGCCAAGAAACAACTTAAGGTCATTATAACTTTATTTCACAGATTATAACATTACCATTTGTCCCAATTCTGACAACCTTTCACACAAACAAATTTTCTTATATGTAGCACATTAACACACTATTGGATGGATGCATAGACAGCCGGCTTTTCTAGACTTAAAGCCACGTTAACTACTTTGCGGCAAAGTTACAAGGCTTATCGTGGCTATAAGAGTAGATTAACAGTGGCTAGGGCACTGTGAAAATAAAGGGTCACGCAACCAATGTACCAGGCCGATAACATCTCTTTAAGATAGAGTCTTTAACACCCACAAATAGCTAGGATTAAAGATTCAGAATGGGTTAACCTCATTTATGATGTATAGAGAACTGCTTTCGGCTCGGTTCATTGCCTTATTGGGGCAAACGAGAGTGATAGTGGCTCTCTATACATTGCCCCTTAAATAGGATAACATACCTATTTAAAGAGTCATATTTTTATAACAATATTTATGTTATAACAATATCAAGGGGAAAATATGAAAAACACAGATAGATTTTACCTTATTACTGCACACTACATTAATCATAGTCATCTTATGTTTAAGTTGGTTATAGTTACAGTATATTTTGATGAATTAAAGGAACACTAAACACATTAAAATGACTAAGTGCCATTCGTTTCTATTATTCACAGGGAGGTGAGAACGCTTATTCTCACCTCCCTGTGAATAATAGGACGATTGGGGAACCAGGAACTTACCTTACCCGCCGCTCCACTCGCAGCCGCTCAGTCTCTGAACAGCTGTTCTGTCCCGATCGCGCGCCCTATCTTTTGAATTGCACTTAGTCATTTTTAAAAAATATTGGAGTTTACAGGTCCTTTAAAGGCAAAGAGCTGCATACCAAATACTTTTAGTAAGGTCACATTACTTTTAGAGGCCTTAAAATAACCTTACACATTTTAGTAAAGATTACACCTAACACAAAAGTAGAGCCATTTTTAAATATATTACTGAGCCTGAAATAAATGAAATACACAAAGGGTTGTATCACGTGTTACCTATTGTGCAGGTTTTACACCCAGATTCACAGTCAAGGCATTCTCCAGTCTCAGGATCCTCTACTTGACCTGCATAGAAAACCAAAATATTTATCACATGATGGTCACAGTACCAACTTTCTGATTTTCTGGTTAAGTGTTTACAAGGCATAGAATGTAACATTTCATACACAAGCTCAAGCTGTTTACTGTGTAACTTTAAGGAAGGATTGCAGTAGGGGTGTAGAGCAGTTTTATTAATGTGTATACATGGGCAAAGTTGAAAGAGGTAGAACACATAATAAAAAGCTCTGGTAACATTTCTATCCATTAAACAAATTAAAAAGCATCTGGATGACTCAGGAAAATTCAGAAGATTAATTTATCAGAATTGATTGTATTTGTTTGACTTTCACAAATGTCAAATTTGTAACATATGTAGGAAAATCTTGTTTAAAAGGTATTTGCACAATGTTGTGTGTGCACACCATATTTATGCATGTTCAATTATATAGGAGCAGGCTATAGTTGTTATTGTGGGAAATACATCAAACCTTTGCTCAGATACAGTTAATTTTGTCTCATCTTGCTTTCTTCTCTTACCGTATATACTTGAGTATAAGCCAAGATTTTAAATTTTTAAAATGAGCCTAAAAAGCTGACCTCGGCTTATACTCAAGTCAGCAATTTTTTTCAGTCCTGATCTTCAATCGACCTCTACTGCACTGCAATCTGAATGGAGATCACAGTGCAGTACCTCAACTAGACCACCAGGATAGTAGAAGACTAAGGGAAGCCCCCGGTGAAGGAGAAAGTTCTGTGACATCACCAGGTTCTCCTTTACTGGCGATCTTCAATCAGCTTTGTGGGACCGGCAATTCCTATGCAGTCACAGATTTAGGGGCCGCAATCTCCCGATCCCCCCATCAGATTTTCATAAAGCCGGTGGGGGATTGATTGCCTCTAGCTGTCTAAAAGGGGCAGTATGCAGCAAAAGTGCCCAGGCTGGCAATCGGGGGGGGGGGGGGGGCAGCATTCGTTATGGGAAGGGATTTTTCTAATGGGATTTTGAAACGTCTTTTATGCCAAGTTCGTTATCATTCCTTAAGATGATCTGATGATTATCTTTGGGAATGAAAAAAAAAAGTAAAGTGAAATGCACACACAAAACCCTTTTTTCCCCTACAATTTCTACCCTTGGCTTATATCTGAGTCAATCCATTTTACTATTTTTTTGGTAAAAAAATAAGTACCTCTGGTTATACTAGGATCAACTTATACTCGAGTATATATGGTACTACTATCACTCTCCCAACTATAAACCCCTCTACCATTATCATACTCTTATCACTCCCCCTACTAAAAATCCCTCTACCATTATCATACTCTTATCACTCTCCCTACTAAAAACCCCTCTAGCATCACTCTCCCCACCAAAACCCCCTCTACCCATTTCCAATTTTACATTTTGCAGTGTACATATCCTTTAAAGGTGTATTCCTCACAACCCATTGGATTGACCTTTGCAATCTTTTGCATTGATATAAAAACAAATAGTCCATGTGTAGAAATATAGAGTTTTTCAAATATGAATTTGCACATAAACCAAAGAAAAATCGTTGCCAAATATTGTAAATTTTCCAAATGATGACATTTTATTACAGGAAGCACAGTTTAGTAGCATCCTACCCAACAATAATAGTAATTTAATGCACCTAAAACTTCATCCTGGGTAATTCTCTCTATAATGAATTACTTGAGGTATCGCTGAGTTTGAATAACAATACTTTTCTTCTGTACACTGTTAAACAACTGAGATTTTGAAGAAGCCCCTTCCAAAGGGCGAAACGCGTCAGAAGGGTTTGTCACTGCTGACCACCAGTTCCTAACTTTATGCACTATGACCGAATGGGAGAGACTTTATATTATACTGCTGCACTATGAATAGGCTTTAGCCGGCAGGGACAGATGAGTATACCATTTAAAAATCTATTGAGTCAGACGTAGAGGTTAGCACTATACTTACGATTTTTTTTGAAAAATGTAATTTGCTGCTCCTAATAAGAACTGGTCTCTTTGGTGCTATTATATATATTTTTTTACTATTTACTGATACTTTGACTGTATATAATATGAATAACTGGTGGTAGCTAAGACTATGTGTACATATGTATATCTTTTTTTTTTTTTTTTAATGTTTTTAAAATTTCACTTGCACTTTAGCACTACTAACTTTGTCCCAGAATTAAACACTAATAAAGGGATTTATTATCACATAAAGTGGCGTGCCGTAGGTATCTTCTTTCTTTTGACTTATAAGTAAACAACTGAGAAATAACATTCCTTATAGGAAGCTGGATATTTTTAAACAACATTTCTATATCTTGTGATCACCTGTTAATTGTCTGATAAGAAGAGTATGTACTTTTACCGCAATAGTACATTTGTAACATCCTTTGGGAACTCTTATTTATGTGTTACCAAGGTACATCACCTGCAAGTTATTAGCAGAAAAGAAGTGGAGAATGGGATTAGGCAGAAAACATTATATTTCAGGAGTAAAATATTTCATAAAATTCATGAATAGAAATAAAAAGCCTCAGTACCCTATACCATACTCAATCCAGTGACACAGATGTTTGAAAAACTGGGACAATGAATAATACAATGAAGATGTTTGCAGAAACATGATTTCTATGCATAGGCTGAAATCTCCCAGAAAAATCTAATGCTGTGTCGCTTCGAGAGACAAGGGTGGGGTCATTCCCACATGAACATGGTTCATAGAAGGACAACGGTGAATAGAAACAGGGCTGCTGAATTATGTGCTAAACCGCAGTAATCTGGCAAAGCCAACTGAAAGCTGTTGGCTTTATATGCTGTTCCAGCTTGTGTTATATCAATTTTCAGGACTGGCCCATGACAACCAGACAAAGGCACACATAATACATGTAGTCTGTCCCTTGAATAAACTTGTACAGATTTGCAGCTGAATAAATCTCCAAGGAAATGCAAAAGAATAATTCTAATGAAAATGATTGCAACTGCTTGACAAAATCTAATTACAACACAGAGAAATTAATAAAACTGCAAGCCCGATCTTACAACATATTTATAGATTTTACTATATACTATACAATATTTATATATATATATATATATATATATATATATATATATATATACACTAGAAGTCCACCGCACTCCGTCCAATAGTACGTGCCTGGGTGCTATCCATACAGTAACAGATATTCCAAAAGATACGGAGCACTCCGAGGTCTGGAACAAAAATATTTATTAAGAAAAGGAGGTCTGAAAGCCTACGCATTTCAGCCCATATGCTGGGCCGTCCCAATTTACCAATTTCAATTTAATATCAGCGCTCAAACAGGTCTTCTTAAAGTGCTTACAGTGCATACTGCAAGACAGCAGCAACGTTTTGGTCCCTTTCTTTTCTATAGGCCTTTATCAAGCTCGAACTTGATAAAGACCTATAGAAAAGGTGTATTTGTATGCACATACCCTTTAATGCCCTGGTGCTACCATTTAAATCACAGTGTAAAAAGTGGAAGAGTATAACAGTGCACTCACGGGTCTTCTTAAGTAAATAGGATAGATAAACTAATGTATAATAAGATGTTTATAGTGGTATCTATAACCCTCTCCTTTTCTTTAAAAAAATCTAAGATTAAATATAAGTTATATAAGTAAGAGAATTGTACGAATTACACAGAAAAAATTAATACAATATATCAATATATTGGTGATCTAATCTTTCATTTAGGAAACATTTTAGTGAACGATTCATTAAGTCCATAGGGTGATTCAGGCCTTTAATCCAATAGGTTTCTCTCTGTGCCAATATTTTGGCACAGCCAGTCGGATGACTAGCGAAACGTCTTCAAGAACTACATTTCAAGTCCAGTTGATCTAATTGAATACAACAGATATACCATGACCTGGATGAATGAGAACCTTCACAAGCTAAGAAAGTTAGTTTGACAAGATCTATTCCTACTAAATCCATGCTGGTTACTACTTATAATGTCAGTCCTTGAAACATACTCTAGAATATGTTCCCTTATAAAACTTTCCAGTATCTTCAACACCATTGAAGTTAAACTTACAAGCCTGTAATTAAGCAACTGTAAACAACTACCTTTTTTGAATACTGGAATAACACATAACAACAGCTTTTTCCAATCCAGAGGCACACATGCGAACATGGGGGAATCTGCAAAAATTAGAGAAAATGGCCTAGATAAAAGTGAACTTAGCTCCCTAAGGACCCGAGCAGTGGCATAGCTACACTGATGCAAAATTTGGGCATGGGCCCCCCAACACCGCCGCAAACAAAAAATGGCCCTGCAAACCAAATATTCATTTCCATAAAAAAAACAAATTCACCATTTTATTTTAAAGGCATTCATTTTAAAACAGACAACCCATACACCTAGCAAAACTATTTAATCAGATTCAAACAGTATTTCTAAACAGAGAGTGTTAATATGCTTTGTATATAAACACTGGTAAAATAATGTGCACAAAGACTAGTTAAATGCTTGGCATGCAGACACTGATAAACTGGTTGAGAAATTGGCACTGCACACAGCCAGGCACTAAAATAAATGCTTGGCACACAGACAATGGTAAAAATTTAGAATGGATGGCCACAGGTCGGCTATCAATACAGCCTTTAGAGATGGAAGAACACAGAAACCAGTGGGTAAACATTGTTATTAACAACTGGAATATCCTGTGTACAAGTTAGTTGGCTTGAGAAAGGTATCTAGGAAAGGTCCGAAAAGTTGCCTGTACACCAATAAAAGTATAAAAGAAGATCCGTGAGTGCACTGTTATACTCTTCCACTTATATAAACAAATAAAAGGTAGTTGTAATTTAGCCTAATGAGTGCTTTCTTCTATTTCTTTCTATTGTATAGAATGTCTAAATATATTTATATTTTTACAGAGATTGCATTGTATACTTACCTTACTTGACACCCCTAAGTTTGAATAGAAAAGTCAGAATGGTAGGTTTAGCCACAAATCTAAGAGTGCTAAAGGGTTTCCATATAGACTCTAAAAGGAAGTGGAATTTTACTAACATCCAATGAGGTTCTGATCTTTCAACATGTGCCACTGTTAGCAAATCAACAGTAAGTGTAAGTAAGTTCCTGTTTTACACCCAATTATGTGTTGTTTGTAAAACATGTGACAGTCTTAGCCAATCAAATGTAGATTCACATTTACTCTCCCCCTACCTTCTCCATAGAAAGAAAAAAATAAGACAATTCAGTTTCTGTTTTCTAGGCAGGAAGTGATGTCTGTTTATGATAAAATGACTTTGCATTTCTCTGAAACTACCCAGCATTCTTAGAGAAACGGCCCGTTTTTCCATTTTCCCACTGTTGATATATTAATAATATAAGGCTGTGAGGTACCTTCTGTTATAACAAGGCTCTACTTAATTTTATACTCTGTGGGGGGCTTTTAGCTGATTTAACCACACCTCACTTTAAGCTATAAAGCTATTCTCAGATCTGCAGGTTTATTCCACTTAGACTCTATGGATTCTAGCTGGCATGTAGATGGAATATGAAAGAGAGAGCAAGTTTGTCAATGTTTATGACTCCTACTACCATGCAAATATACACAAAATATACAGAATCAGAATTGCTAAGGTAAGATAATAAAATATTTGTAGCTGGTGTCGTTTCATAAATCCATAACAAGCACCGCACTATTTGAACCAAAAGTGTATCAGTATAGGTATATAGAGTGACTAAATCTGGATACACATGTTTAAGAATTGTGACAATTGTAAAAAACGGATACACAATATATTCCACTTGCTGTTTTGAATTGCACTTATTTAAAATTGCACTAATATCTAGAATAAATATTATTACATAAATGATTGTATAAATATGATTGCATAAAAAGAATCATGATAGAGTAATCAACATATTACATACAACATATATAAATATGAATTAAGATTTAAAACACCAAGTATATCTACCTGTATATATACTCATACCAGGGTCACTTGTAATTATAAAAGGCAAAGGCTCACAAAAACTAAAAAGAAGTAACTTATTCAATATTACATATCCAAGAAGCATTAAAGCTTCCACTCCAGGCCATCTGGATATACAGTACGGAGCTTGAAGATCCAAAAGGCCTCTAATCGTAAGAGACCCTTGTTCCTATCTCCTCCTCTGAATTTTTTATCCATCTTATCTATTATAGTGGACATGAACATAAATTCTCCATTATGGGCCTCTAATGGGTGTTTAGAAATGGCTGAAGAATCGACTTTTCTATTCAGGGCATATATATGTTCCGATAGCCTTTTATATGCCAGTCTAATCGTTTTCCCTATATACTGTAGGCCACAACTACAGGTAGCCAGATATATTATACTGTAAGTTCAGTATTATAACCCCTTTCAATCAGCCTGTCCCACAGCTCCATAGCGTTATCTTGATAATGCTGCCAAGAGGAGCATATACGCCTCAAATGTAGGAATTGGCCATAAGGCACACCACGGATGGCTGATCTAGGATGGTTAGACCCTGCCTTCAGCAATGTATTTCTAGTGATGGGTTTATGGTATAAACAGTCTGAACCACCCCATCGTTAACAAAAAATGTAATATTGAAGTAATCAATAGTATACTTATTCATATTGTAAGTGAAACTCAGACCCCAGGTGTTAGTTACAGTATTCCACAAACCCGTACGCTCAAAGATCATCTTGCCAAATAATAATCACATCATCAATATGATCTGTTGGTGAAACTTATTCGTAAGGGAGAATATAAAAGTCGCCTCCCAATACCCCATGAAGAGGTTGGAATACGAGGGGGCGAACTTTGCCCCCATCGCAGCCCCCCTCCTCTGGATGTAGAATTCCCCATTGAACAGAAAATAATTGGTATTAAGTAAATGTGTCAGCACTTTGACAATATAGTCATCTTGGTGAAGGGGATAAAGATCCTGTTGATTCAACCAGTAAAGTATGGCCTCTATACCCTTATCGTGGCCAATAGACGTATAAAGGGCGCTAATCATTTTGCCACACCACATCACATAGTTTATTTATAATATCTGTGGAATCCTTAACATATGCTGGCACGCTGACTACCATGGGTGATAACAATTTATCTACGTACTCCGCTAAATGTTCATTTATTGATCCGATTCCAGAGACGATCGGCCTACATTGGATATTCTCTAGAGATTTGTGGACCTTCGGCAACATGTGAAACACAGGTAAGATAGGGTTTAATACTCTCAAATACTCATATTCATGATTATTGAGGACACCAGTTTCCTTACCCTGGTCACAATCTGGAAGAGTTTTAGTGTATATTCATTTGTGGGATCACTGGCTAAATGTTATATGAGTAATTATCGGACAACTGTCTCTGGGTCTAGTCAGTACCAAGGACCACCACCGATCCCCCTTTATCTGAGGGACAGATCACAATGTCGCAGTGGTCTTATAGACTTTTCATAGCCGTATACATATGTCTGTCATATTGGTTATCACTTTTTCTCGACTGTAGCTTCATTACATCATTATACACAGATTGCTGAAACATATTTATACAGTTATTCTTACTATTCACAGGGTAAAAATTCGATCTACTTATTATCATAATATTCATAGTGTCATTACTGTCCAAAACATCATCTATTAATGCTTGTGAAGGTTCTTATTCATACAGGTCATGGTATATCTGTTGTATTCAATTAGATCAACTGGAAGTTTAGTTTAGTTCTTGAAGATGTTTCGCTAGTCATCCGACTGACTTTCTCAATTCAGAATGACTTGTACAAGAATCTGTGGCAATTATGTACCCTGGAAAATTCCAATTAGCATATCACAGCCAGGTGTTAAGGGTGTGATTGCATAGGTGCTAAGAGGTGTTATAGGAATGCTCAGGGTAACGTGTCAAAACAGCATTGTACATGGCAGACAGTTGGTGTCGAACCCCCCCCACCTCTATTTAGGGTTGGTTTCTTTATTTTCACATAAATGGCCTCCTTGACACCTCTCTTGAACCAATCATGTTCCTTTGCCAATATGTTAACATTACAATCTTCAAAGGTATGTCCTTTATCCTTAAGATGCAGGTACACTGCTGAGTCCTGACCCGAGGAATTGGCTTTTCTGTGCTGGGCCATACGTTGATGCAGTTGCTGTTTGGTCTCCCCCACATACAAATCAGAGCATTCTTCACTGTACTGCACTGCGTATATGATGTCTCTTTTCTTGTGTTTCGGTATTGGGTCTTTCAGATGTACCAATAGCTTCAGTGTGTTGTTCGGTTTAAAGCAGACAGGGATACTGTGTTTTTTGAAAATTCTTCTTCATTTCTCAGAGACCCCTGCTACATATGAGATGACCATGTTCTTTCTCCTGTCTTGCTTTTCCCCTTCACTGTTGGTATATGTGTTCTTTTCTTTCCTTCTACTTCTTTTGACAAAGGCCCAGTCTGGATATCCACAAGTTTTAAAGGGACTGTTCAGTGGAAATTATCAATATTTGTTAAATTGTTAGTTTGTGTAATGCCTTCTTAGTTATTCTACATATTTTCTCCCATTTTGAAAAATCAGTTGATTTCATACCCTGCTGTTCCCTGCTTTTGACATTAGTGAGCTGACATTTAAGGTTCTAATGGTCCTTCTTCTTCCCAGGATGCACCACTTCCTTGGAATGTTCCTAACAGGAATTTCTACTGATTGGCTGTTGGATGGGTCAAAGATGCTCAGATCTCTACTGAGCAACTGAATCAACCCAGGCGCTGGGTCAAGGGCAAGACCATGACGGTCTCTAATAGGGGTCCAGCAAACAGGAAGTCAGTATTTCGGGTGCAGTTATTTATACACAAAGAAAATGCTGAATTGGCAGATTAAGGTCATTGGGATGAAAAAATACTGTTCTTTTTTCTGAAAAGCATATGTATTTGCACTGAACTTCCCCTTTAAGGGTTCCTCTGAGATGTTTCATTTCTTTAGCCTTCGCTTCTGTGCTAGTGGGAATGTTCTCAGCTCTGTGTAGCAGGGTTCTGATGACACCCAGCTTGTGATCTAAAGGGTGGTGGGAGTCAAACATCAAATACTGATCTGTGTGTGTTGGTTTTCTGTAAACCTCTACTTCCAGTTTACCATTTTCCTTGACTTCTACCAAGCAGTCCAAGAAAGCCAGTTTGTTGTTTTGTACCTCTTCCCTTCCCTCTTTCCCTATATCCCCTACTTAAAACACTGTTGAGAAAGATATCACTGTACATTACTGTTTGCAATATTTGAACACAAAGTATTGAGAACCTAAGCAGTGTTGGAACACATATTACAGCTAACTACTACAACAAAAGGAAAAACTGTAGTATCATTAATAACAACATAAGACTGCTTGTGGTATATGAACAATACAATATTATTGAGTTTGTTCTAGATAATACCACTGTATTATTTTTAATAAGTGTATGGACTCAAATTTTTTACTGCATTTTATTCTATTTTATGAATATATATAATACTAGGCTAGCCAGCCTAGTATTTTAATTAGACACATTGTGTTATTTAGTAGCGGATGTCACTTTTGGGATCATTTCCCTGTTCTTACGAATAAAGTTATCTCTTTTGAATTTTTATGGGGATTGCTTATTCTATGATTTATTTTGGACTGTCTATGTTAGGCAGTTGTTAATAACCGTGGAGGGACCCCAGTTATTATTCCCCTATATTACTTATTTGGAAGGAGGGTATTTATATCGTTCCTATAACACCTCTTAGCCACTATGCAATCATGCCCTTAACACCTGGCTGTGATATGCTAATTGGGATTTTCCATGGTACATAATTGCCACAGATTTTTGTACAAGTCAATCTGAATTGAGAAAGCCAGTCGGATGACTAGCGAAACGTCTTCAAGGACTAAACTTCAAGTCCAGTTGATCTAATTGAATGCAACAGATATATCATCTATTAATAGACCAGTGGTTACATTACCCAAGTTGCTGGTATTTGTAGTTTTCAAACATGTGAAAGGTCACAAGTTCTGTATAGGCTGTATTGCATCTGGACACATGCATTTGCCACACAATACAAGGACCTTATAAAGGTCCTTGTATTGCAACCAAAACATTACTTCTGTTTGGTATGCAAGAATGAACATAGTTGTTCTTTTTAAGACCCAGGAGTGTGTCCATCCGTTCATCGATTTGGTAGGTTTAGCCACACTTCTAGGATTTCTACATGGTAGGTCTCTAAAAGTGAAATAGGGACACTAAAAGGAAGTGGAATTGGGACACTAAAAGGAAGTGGAATTGGGACACTAAAAGCAAGTGGAATTAGGACACTAAAAGGAAGTGGAATTTTACTAACATCCAATGAGGTTCTGATCTTCCACTGTTAGCAAATCAAAAAATTCTCAAAATGGTAGGTTTAGCTACACCTCTAAGAGTGCTAAAGGGTCTCCATGTAGATAGTAAGGGGACATAAAGAAGAAACTTACTGCTAAAAGTAATCTTTTGGACCTAACAAAAGGAAGTTCCTGTGAGTGTAACGAACTTGTGAGTGGCCCTTTCTCTTAAGGACCTTGATCTCAAGGACATAAAAAAAAGAAGGACACTTAATCATTTGATGGTTGTATGGTGTGTGTGAAAGTTTGAAAATAAGGATTGTTTGACAGTTTGAAAATAGGATTGTTTGTACTGTTAAAAACTGTGTGCAGGATTGAGTGTGCATAAGCAGACTAATCTTTCTTCTCCAGTTAAAGGGTGTGCTGGACTTCTATATTCTAGTATTGTACCTGTTGTAACCCAAACAGGCTGCGAAAGGGTTAATAAGTGTTTGGTGTTTTTTTTTCCTCTTTCTGGCTCTTGCACTAATTGGTGTGGGGGTTGGGGCCTATTAGTTAAATAGGATTCACAGTGTTGGGCCTGTGGTTTGGACCTAACAAAAGGAAGTTCCTGTGAGTGTAACGAACTTGTGAGTGGCCCTTTCTCTAAGGACCTTTGATCTCAAGGACATAAAAAAAGAAGGACATTGAAACAAGAAGGACAATTAAACAAGGTTTGTGCGTCACTGTGTTGGTGTGGTGTATTAGAAGGGACAGTTTTGTCAGTACCATGCAATGTGCATCGTGCCACATGTATAGGAACCTGGAGCAGACGTTCCGGGGAACCTATGTCTGTGTCAGGTGTGAGTGGGTTGCCCGTTTGGAAGTCGAGGTGGAGAGTCTAAGGGGGCAGCTTGCAGCATTGCGGGGATTGGCAGAACTGGGGGGTCAGCAGGCACTGGCTGGGGCCAGTATAGAGGTGGGTGGAAGAGGGACAATAAAGGATGAGGAAGGAGGTAGTTTTGTTAGGGTTACTAGGGGAAGTGGGGGACGGAAGAGTAGGGGGGCTTCTTCCCAGATTGTCCATCCCAACAGATTTGCCGCCTTAGGTAATGAAGTGGAGGAGGACACCTCGGAATTAGCGTGTATGGAGGGGGATAGTCCCTTGAGCACCCAGGGGACTGCCATCTCTGATACAAGGGAGGAGGAACGAAGGGTCAGGAATGCAAGGCAGGTGGTAGTGGTAGGGGACTCCATTATAAGGAAGGTAGATAGGGTAATCTGCCGCCAGGACCCTTCATGCCGAACTGTGTGTTGCCTGCCTGGTGCTAGGGTTCGGCATGTGGTGGATCGTGTAGACAGATTATTGGGTGGGGCCGGGTGTGACCCGGCGGTCTTGGTTCACATTGGTGCCAATGACAAAGTTAGAGGTGGAGGTGAGGTCCTTAAACATGATTTCCGAGAACTAGGGGCCAAGATAAAAGCAAGGACCTCCAGGGTAGTGTTTTCAGAAATACTACCCCAGCCACGTGCTAAGCCAGGGAGACAGCGGGAGCTTAGGAGCATTAATGCGTGGCTAAGA
Organism: Hymenochirus boettgeri; assembly: GCA_019447015.1. NCBI lineage: Eukaryota > Metazoa > Chordata > Amphibia > Anura > Pipidae > Hymenochirus > Hymenochirus boettgeri. The sequence goes on from CM033471.1 coordinate 179,909,537, forward strand.
AAGTGGTGTAAGGAAGAAGGGTTTGGGTTTATTGAGAACTGGGCAGACTTTGCTGTCGGCTACAGGCTCTTTAGTAGGGATGGGTTGCACCTCACTGATGGTGGTGCAGCTGTTTTAGGGGAGAAGATGGCTAGAGGGTTGGAGGAGATTTTAAACTAGGTTTGGGGGGGGGAGGGTATTAGCAGTCTCACTGGGATAGATTGTCCAGGAGGAAAGCAGGGTGTAGATAGGCCAGTGGTGGGTGGAAAGGGGGGTGGGGCTAGCATAGGGGATAGGGAGGAATGTGTATCAAAGTGTACGAATAAATTACAGGATCATAATCTAAAATGTATGTTTGCAAATGCGAGAAGCCTGGCTGACAAAATGGGTGAATTGGAAATGATGGCATTGAATGAAAAGTATGATGTAATAGGTATAGCAGAAACGTGGTTGAACAGTTCTCACGACTGGGCTGTAAATATAGAAGGATATGCCTTGTTTAGGCAGGACAGAAAAAAAAGGAAAGGGGGAGGAGTATGTGTATATGTTAAAAAAGAATTGAAGCCAAATTTAAAAGAAGAGATAGCTGGTGATATGGATGATAAAGTGGAGGCAATATGGGTGGAATTAGGCAACAGGAAAGGGGGTAATGTCATTGTTGGTGTCTGCTATAAGCCGCCAAATGCTAGCAGAGAGGAGGTGAGTCAACTTCATATGCAGTTGGCAAGGGCTGCAAGTTTGGGGAGTGTGCTCATTATGGGGGACTTCAATTACCCTGACATTGATGGGTGTGGTGGAACTGCCATCACAGAAAAAGGCGATGAGTTCCTGAATTTGCTGCAGGATAATTTTCTCTCACAGGTGGTTGAGGTTCCTACTAGAAAAGGAGCTCTGTTGGATCTGGTAATATCTAACATTGTGGAGCGCATTATAGATATGAAGGTAACTGGAGGCTTAGGGAATAGTGACCATGAAATAGTGGCATTTGGACTTTGTTATCGAAAGGAAAAGTGCGCTGGGTTAACAAAGACATTTAATTTCAGGAAAGCAAATTTTCCCAGGTTAAAAGCAGCTCTTCAGAATGTCAACTGGGATAATGTATTATCAGGTAAAGGTACTGAACAGAAGTGGACTGTGTTCAAGGGGATTTTAAGCCAGTTCACATCTAAATTTATACCCTTGGGAAATAAATGTAAAAAAAATAAATCCGCGCCTATGTGGCTGAATTCTGATGTTAAGAGGCAAATGGTAAGGAAGAAAAAGGCATTTAAAACCTTTAAGGCCGAGGGTACGGAAAGGGCCTTTAGGGAGTATAAAAACTGTAACAAGGAGTGTAAGAAAGCAATCAAACTAGCTAAAATTAATAATGAAGTTAGGATAGCTGAAGAAAGCATCACTAAGCCTAAACATTTTTTTAAGTATATTAATAGTAAGAAGATGAGGACTGAGAATGTGGCACCATTAATTAATGGGGATAAGTTAGTTACGGAGGATGGCGATAAAGCAAATGTCTTGAATAATTTTTTTTCCTCTGTATACACTATAGAAGATCCAAGTACAGATATCATAGAGTATAGTAGCAATAAAGGTATACAAGATTCAAGTTCACTTTGGTTAACCGAGGATATGGTACAGAAAGAACTAAATAAGGTTAATATTAGTAAATCTCCTGGACCGGATAAAATACATCCTAGGGTACTTAGGGAGCTAAGTTCAGTTTTATCTAGGCCATTGTTTCTTATTTTTGCTGATTCCCTCATGTCCGGTGGTGTGCCTCTGGATTGGAAAAAGGCTGATGTTATTCCAATATTCAAAAAGGGTAGTCGTTCACAGCCGGGTAATTACAGGCCTGTAAGTTTAACTTCAGTGGTGGGGAAGATCCTGGAAAGTTTAATAAGGGATCATGTTCTAGAGTATGTTTCAAGGACTGACATTATAAGTAGTAACCAGCATGGTTTTAGAAGGAATAGATCTTGTCAAACTAACTTGCTTGGCTTTTATGAGGAAGTAAGTAGAAATTTAGACTCTGGTATAGCAGTAGATGTAGTTTACTTGGATTTTGCAAAGGCTTTTGATACAGTCCCCCATAGGCGACTAATGAATAAGCTAAGGTCTGTTGGTCTGGGGAGTCACATTTGTACATGGATAGAAAATTGGTTAAAGAATAGGATGCAGAGAGTAGTTGTTAATGGGGCTTCATCATTATGGACTAAAGTGCTAAGTGGGGTGCCACAGGGTTCTGTGTTGGGGCCGCTTCTATTTAATCTATTTATTAATGATTTGGAAGTGGGTATTGTCAGCAAGGTTTCTGTGTTTGCTGACGACACAAAACTTTGTCGACCATTAAAAACTTCAGAGGATGTGCAATCGTTGCAAGGGGATCTAGATAGATTATCACATTGGGCTGCTAAGTGGCAGATGAAATTCAATGTTGATAAATGTAAGGTGATGCATTTTGGACTTAAAAATACTTGTGCTACTTATACTATAAATGGCTCTGTGTTAAGTGAATCCCTGTTGGAAAGGGATCTTGGAGTTTTGGTGGATAACAAACTTAAAGGTAGCAAGCAGTGCCAGGCGGCAACAGCCAGAGCCAGCATGGTATTGTCTTGTATAAAGCGAGGTATGGATTCAAGGGAGGAAAATGTAATTCTCCCTCTTTACAAAGCATTGGTAAGGCCTCATTTGGAATATGCAGTGCAATTTTGGAATCCTGTGTACAAAAAGGACATCTTTGAAATGGAAAGGGTTCAGAGAAGGGCAACTAAATTAATAAGGGGATTGGGGGAGCTTGAATATGAAGAGAGACTGGAAAAGTTACAATTATGTACGCTGGAGAAAAGGCGCTTGCGTGGGGATATGATTACTGTTGTATAATACATTAACGGGCCATACAATAAACTATCTGGGGCATTGTTCACCAAGAGAACATGTCAAAGGACACGAGGACATCCCTTAAGACTTGAAGAAAAAAGGTTTAGGCTTCAAGCTCGGAAAGGGTTTTTCACTGTGAGAACGGTAAGGCTATGGAACTGTCTTCCAGTGGACGTTGTAATGGCAGGTTCATTGGTGAGTTTCAAAAAAAAGCTGGATGAGTTTCTGCAAACAAGGAATGTTGCAAGTTACTGGTATTGATACATAAAGTAGAGTTGATCCAGGGAATTTTCCGATTGCCACTTGGAGTCAGGAAGGAATTTTTTCCCCCTTCATAAATTTGGTGGGGGTTTTTTGCCTTCCTCTGGATCAACAGTTAGGCAGGATATGAGGATATTGCTAGATGGGTTGGACTGGATGGACGTATGTCTTTATTCAACCTCAAATACTATACTATACTATACTATACTATACTAAGAGAATGATGGGAGTTGTAGTTTTCAAACATGTGCAGCCAGGGTATGCTGAGAGTTGTAGTTTATATATGTGAAAAGTTCAACACCCATGCTCTATATCATTACACTGTATTGCATCTTAATACATTCATTAGCCAATGGACATAAAGTAGACACTTACTGCTAACAGAGAATGCTGGGAGATGTAGTTTTTAAACATGTGCATATTCAAATCCTTGGGTAGGAATTGCTAAAACATGGACTTTTAATGTCTGTAAGTCAGTAAAAGGGCTTTTTGTTCCAGGATGTATTAAAAATAAAATTTCCAGCATTCTGTGCTGCCAGAGAATGCTGGGAGTTGTAGTTTTCAAACATGTGTATATTCAAACCCTTTGGTAGTAATTGCTAAAGCATGGGCTTTTTAATGTCTGTAAGTCAGTAAAAGGGCTTTATTCCAGGATGTGTGAAAAATAAAATTTACAGCATTCTGTGCAGCCAGGGAATGCTGGGAGTTGTAGTTTTTAAACGTGAAAAGTTCAACACCTATGCTCTTTATCATTACACTGTATTGCATCTTAATACTTTCATTAGCCAATGGACATAAAGAAGAAACTTACTGCTAACAGAGAATGCTGGGAGTTATATTTTTCAAACATGTGCATATTCAAACCCTTGGATAGGAATCTCTAAAGCATGGGCTTTTAATGTCTGTAAGTCAATAAAAGGGCTTTATTCCAGGATGTATGAAAAATAAATTTTCCAGCATTCTGTGCAGCCAGGGAATGCTGGGAGTTGTAGTTTTTAAACATGCGAATAGTCCAACACCCATGCTCTATATCATTACACTGTATTGCATCTTAATACATTCATTAGCCAATGGACATAGGGAATAAACTTACTGCTAACAGGGAATGCTGGGTGTTGTAGTTTTCAAAACATGTGCATATTCAAACCCTTGGGTAGGAATCGCTAAAGTATGGGCTTTTAATGTCTGTAAGTCAGTAAAAGGGCTTTATTCCAGGATGTAAGAAAAAATAAATATTCCAGCAATCTGTGCGATTTTTAGTTTTTAAACATGTGAAAAGCTGGCAGGTCAAATAGAAATGGGAGAGTATGTGTGTGTTTGATTATGTGGTGGGATTTCCTGGGTCTTTTTTAGGACTTTAAGACATCCCATTTGAGCCTCCCCCTGGATACTTGCTAGGAGTGCAAAGGGAGAGCAAGTTCAGAATGGATCCTGATACCTACCGGCTAAACGGATGTAAGTAGCCTCTCTCTGGCACTACAGCTTAACAGCTATATGCATAAGGGAGAGGCAGACAGATCCTGATTCACTTGCATGTTTGTGCACTTTGTGCTGGTATCACTGAGAGCATGACCCCGTGCTTTCAATAAAAATAATTACCTAGCAAAACATACACACATAATTTCCCCTGTGCACCAACGGACACACTTTTGCTAGTGTGTATGTATATATATAAATGTAGGGATCCGATGCATAACCCTGATGACGGCCCATTGATATTGGGCTGAAACGCGTAGGTAGCTTTGGCCTGCTTAGTTACAATTAATAAACAACCAGGGAGAAGTTCTTATCGTTTAAAATGGTTCTAAATTTGCCCCAGCCAATCAGATCTTATTTAGCATTTGAAAGCTAATATCTGATTGGTTGGGGCAAAATTAGCACCATTTTAAACGATAAGAACTTTTATTGAATAACCCTGTATAAGATGTATCTGTAAAAAAGTATCTTTCAGTGCTTTAAACGGTGAAATAAAACAAATATTACTCAGGTGAACTGTAATAAGCTATTTAATAAAAGTGCTAAAAAATATACAAAAGTTAATATATCCAAGTTAAATATACTCATATGCATTATTTAGTCCAAATAGGTAGAATAATGGAATCTACAGTGACAGATGTGTAATTTAGGGAAACAATAACAATAAAATTTAAATGAAGCAAGATAAAGAATACATTTCATTAAGGCCCTTAGGCGATATAGTATCCAATTTTTTGATCCACTGGGCTTCACACTGCAATAGGGTTCTGCCTCTGTCTCTACCCTCACAAGGCTTGACATGATCTATAGCCATCCAACTCAGATTGGCTAAGGAGTGATGGCTTTTTTCAAATGTCGAGCCACAGACAGCTCTTCATATTTTGTTATGGGCCTGGTGGATTCAGTAACACTTTGGGTTTCCTCCTCGAGGGCCATGCATATTGATTTTCTATGGTTGGCCATTCTCTCTCTAACTGTGGTGGTCATTTTGCCCACATAGTAGAGGCCACTTGGGCACATAATTATATACACTACATAGCTGCTAAGGCAGCATAGTCTATGTCAGATCTTAATCCTGTTGCCCTTATGAGGGTTGGGAAAGTGGACACATATCTACAGGTTTGACACTATGCAACTATAACAACCCAATTTCATGTATTCATTAGCCAATTTATTTTAGTGTCTGGGAAACTTACGCAGGGGAGAAATGAGTATTCACATTGGTTGAATGAGAATATGGTACGGAAACAATTAGACAAAGTTAATATCAATAAAGCCCCAGGACTGGATGGAATACACCCTTGGATTTTAAAAGAGCTTAGTACAGTTCTCTTTAGACCATTGCTTCTTATCTTTTCAGATTCACTTTGGTCTGGGGATGTGCCGCTGTATTGGAAAAAAGCCAATGTAATACCAATATTCAAAAAAGGTAGTTGTTCACTGCCTGGTAACTATAGACCTGTAAGCCTAACATCAGTGGTAGGGAAGGTGATGGAAACTTTATTAAGGGATCATATCCTTGACTCCAAAACTCATTTATTAGTAGTAGTCAGCATGGATTTATGAGAAATAGATCATGCCAAACAAATTTAATTGGTTTTTATGAAGAAGTGAGTAAGAATTTTTAATCAAGCACAGCAGTGGATGTGGTATACTTGGATTTTGAGAAAGCTTTTGATACTGTGCCACATAGGCGACTAATGTATAAACTGAGGACTATTGGCCTTGAAGAAAACACTTGTGCATGGATAGAGAATTGGTTATTGGTTCGCAAGCAGAGAGTGGTGGTAAATGGAGCTATATCTATGTGGGCTAAAGTTATAAGCGGCGTGCCTCAGGGTTCTGTACTGGGGCCACTTCTGTTTAATCTGTTTATAAATGACTTAGAAGGGGGTATTGAGAGCAGGATCTCTGTGTTTGCTGATGACACTTAACTATGCAGAGCTTTGGAAACTTCAAATGATGTGCAAGTGTTGCAAGCAGACCTAGATAGATTAGCAAAATGGGCAGCAGAATGGCAGATGAGATTCAATGTTGATAAATGTAAGGTGATGTGTCACCTACACCATAAATAACTCTGTGTTAAGTGCATCTGTAATGGAAAAAGATTTGGGGGTTCTGGTAGATAACAGACTTAGCTGTAGCAAACAATGCAAGGTAGCAACGGCTAGAGCTAGCAAGATATTGCCTTGTATAAAGAGTGGAATAGATTCAAGAGAGAAAGATATTATTCTCCCTCTTTACAAGGCACTGGTAAGGCCTCATTTGGAATATGCAGTGCAGTTTTCGAATCCCATATACAAAAGGGACATCTTGGAAATGGAAGCAGTTCAGAGAAGGGCAACTAAATTAATAAGGTGATAAAAACATCTCATATTTGTAAATAACAATATCCAATAGATTATTACTAACAGTGCATACTATTTATCATCATATTATTAAAGTGCATATTATTATTTATCATCATATTTGTTATATGTGTACTTAAGGTAAGACTCACTGTTTGCAATTCATGGCTTGAGAAAGGCTCAAAAACAGAGCCGAAACGTTGCTTGTTTGCACAGTTCACTAATGAAAGAACTTGTTTGAAAAAGACCTAGGAGTGCTCCTTGTACTACAGTGTTTATATATATATATATATAATTGGGAGGTGGGGCTTCTTACACAGCACATCATAACATCATAGGACTGTCACACACTTCCTGGTTTATCTTGACTGTCTGAGTGTAACTTTACAAACCTAGAACTATATATATAATTATGTATATTATATATCTGAAGCTATTTAAAAGGTAACTCCAGCCTCAGAAAAACTTTGTAAATTCCAAAAGATAACCCCCCAAAACCCCAGCTGCGTTTTAGTCTTATTATTATAACTTACAGAACAAGGATCCCTTATCAGAAGTCCCTCCTCTTCTGCCCCTCCTCTGCTCTTGTTGCGAGCACGGCATGCTCCTAACAACTCGACTGGTAATGCTCAAAACAGGAGCAGGGGGCGTCGAGGAACCGGGTCAGAAAGTTCCAGTTGGAACTTAGGGATAATGCAAAACCTAGGTTTGGGTGTGTGTGTTAAATATTTATAAGCAAACTTTATTTTAGGCTGGACTTGCCATTTAAAGGATGTTCACATGTTCTCAGAAATAATCATTTGGTGAAAAATGCACCAGACAGTTTATTATATGGCCCATTCATTTGTATTAATTTGTTTAAAGTGATCATATCTTCACCATTATAAAAAGCCCTAATCTGTATTGCCTGCATAGTCAAGTTCCTCCATTCCCCTTATTAAATTAGTTGACCTTCTGTGAACTCTTTCCATTTCTAAGATGTCCCTTTAATATATGCATCGCATATTACAAATAAGGCCTTACCAGTGCTTTGAAATATGAAGAAAACTTTTTTCTTCCTTAAAGGGCATGTCCACCCCTGTAAATAACTTTTGGCACATAGTAGGGTTCCTTCCCCCAGCCCCAAACGCTATAAAAGATTTTTCAGAAAGTCCCCCAAAACTCTACTTACCCTCTTTCCTCTGCCGTACTCCCCGGCCCTCTGCTTGCATGAAACTGCAAGCAGGGGGCCGGACCGGCAGCTGCATCCCTGATTGGCTGAGAGGCAGCCAATCACGGACGCGGCTGCCAGCTGCACAGAACGCCAGAGGAGAAAGATAAGGTAAGTAGAGTGTGGGGGACTTTCTGAAAAATCGTTTATAGCGGTTGGGGCTGGGGGAAGGAACCCTACTATGTGCCAAAAGTTCGTTATTTTCGGGGGGGGGGATGGAAAGGGAGGGGGGAAGGGGGGGGGGGGGGAGGGGGGGAGGGCTGCAGTGTGCATGCCAAACTTCTCCAGGAGGGGAGACAGGAGGCAGAGTCCTATATGGACTCTGCTAGGCTCCTGGTGGCTTGTTTTGGGGACTTTATATAGTGATCGAGCTGTAATATGCTTTCAGTAGTAAGGCCGATCCCAGCCTAAAACCCTAAAGTGATAACGTGCATAATAAGTGCTAATAATGTTAACTGTATTAGCACTTATTATGCACGTTATCACTTTAGGGTTTAGGCTGGCATCGGCCTTACTACTGAAAGCATATTACAGCTCGATCACTATATAATCCAACACCACTAGGGTTAAATGAATGAAGGGAGTGTCTTGGTACTGGGGGCGGGGAACCAATGTTGTTAGTTTGTATCCTGAGGACGGCTAAGCGCATAGCCGAAACGCGTTGATACAATAAAAGAAACTTCACATTTATCTGTAAAAAGTCCTATGAATGCTTCTTCTATGGGATATATATATATATATATATTATATATATATTATATATATATATATACTGTATATAAAACTAGCATATATAACTGTGTCAGCTTTGGGGTTAACTTGCAAATTACAATACATCAATTATCTGCTATTAATTCTTTTTTTAGAATCAACAGAGGAGACTCAAAAAGAGTAAATCATCATGTAACAACATAAAATGTACAACTATGCAGTCTGTTAGCAAAGGCGCCTTTAAAACAACACAGTTGGTAGAATCATCATAATTCTTTGTCATTCCACTGTGTATTCCAGAGATAAAAGGCACAAACAATGTATAGTTTTTTATTACACATTGCTGCCCACTGGGGCTATCTTATCTTACCAGTGCAGCCCACAGTACCTGCTGCATTTTACTAAAGGTCATTTTACACATTCATTTCCCTCACTGGTTTGTAAATAGTATTTGAGATGCTTCTTTTGGTTTATTACTAACCATTAAATTAGCCTATAGAAAGCCAACAATCTAATAAATTTCACGTGATCTGTGATTAAGTTCAATAAGGCTTCGTTCCCACTGTGATGCGTTTTAGTGCAATGGCACCAAAACGCGTGTGCAATGTAAATGGCGCTGTTCGCATTGCACCGCTGGCATGTAGTGCGTTGCCATTAAAATAATGGCCACCGCTGCGTGTAAAGTTAGTAAATGCTCTTAAATAAAAACTATGAATGCCCCTTTTTAATGCTTAAATTTCCTATTTTCATCTTTATAACATTTTCTATTTCCCAGCCCTCTTAATTATACTAAGATCTGGTAAAGAACGATTGCTATTTAATTTCTGCATAATAAACTCATTTGCATTGATCTTCCATTAAAGTAGCATGAATACCTATAATTATATCGCTATTGTTTTTACTGTAAAAAAAAATAGAAAATATACGTTACTTGTAAAAATTATGCTGCAACTAGATTTGTTTTTCAACCAGAGAACAATGAACCCAGAGAAGCTGAAACATTTAAGGGCATCTATACTGAAAAAAAAGTAATTTTAAAGGATATGTCCACCCCCCCACACAAAACCTTTAGTATTAGGCTAACTGCCACCCAAAACCACGACCTCACAAGGTTCTTAGTTATTAAAGCTGCTGGTAAACCTACTTACCAGCTTTCGTTGCCTTGGTGTTCTTCTGCTTAGCTCCCATGCCTTTTCCGTGCATGGAAGCTGCAGAAGGATCCAGATTGGCAGTGGCACCTGTGATTGGCTTTAAAATTACCATTACTGGAAACTATCATTCTTCCCAACCAAAACTGTATAATTTTTTTGTTGATAGGCTCTCTATTTCTTTAGATCTCCAATTAAACCATCTTATATTTTAGCTGTCAATCGAGTGATTTTCTCTCATAAACTATTCTTCTGTGAGCAGTTTTGCTGTAGCTGGAATGGTGACAGAGTTTTGAATGTTGGAATGCTGTATGCGGTTTTAAAAGTTGGTTTGTGGGGGAAAAGTCAGGTCAGATGGAAGTAGGAGTGGTTAAAAGAGGGAGGGAAGATACTGAACCTTAGCAAAACAAGTTCTGTATTGAAGGCATGAAGCAACACACACACCTCAGAGTAAATGCTACTTACACATATTTATTTATAGATTAAGATAAGGAAAGTATTTTTTTTTCAGTATAGAGTACCTTTAAGGACATAGAACATACAGAATTCAGGCCTTTGAATTTAAATACGAACAGCTGAGGAGTTTTACAGACCAAACATATTTGAGGAATTCTCATTATCATAGCAAAGCATGTGAAGAAAATTTTCTGTTGTATTCAATTAGATCAACTGGACTTGAAGTTTAGTTCTTGAAGACGTTTCGCTAGTCATCCGACTGGCTTTCTCAATTCAGAATGACTTGTACAAAAATCTGTGGCAATTATGTACCCTGGAAAATCCCAATTAGCATATCACAGCCAAGTGTTTAGGGCGTGATTGGATAGTGGTTAAGAGGTGTTATAGGAACGCCCAGAGTAAGGTGTGAAAACAGCATCGTACATGGCAGACAGTTGGTGTCGAACCCCCCCACCTCTATTTAGTCAAACCCCCCCCAAAATAGTGGTGGGGGGTTCGACACCAACTGTGTGCCATGTACGATGCTGTTTTGACACCTTACTCTGGGCGTTCCTATAACACCTCTTAGCCACTATCCAATCACGCCCTTAACACTTGGCTGTGATATGCTAATTGGGACTTTCCAGGGTACATAATTGCCACAGATTCTTGTGCAAGTCATTCTGAATTGAGAAAGCCAGTCGGATGACTAGCGAAACGTCTTCAAGAACTAAACTTGTCCAGTCCAGTCCAGTTGATCTAATTAAATATAACAGATATACCATGACCTGGATGAATAAGAACCTTCACAAGCATATTGCAATTGCATATTGCAATTTCTACTTAATGACAAGGTTACAGTTTATAAACCAACCTAATAAACCTTTATAACATTATTGTATTTCATTTAATGCCAGTAAAGTACGCATTAATAGCTTTTTTGTTTTAGAAAATAAAAAAATATATATAAATAGCCATAAAAAGCACTTGTTTTGAGCTGTTACTCCCAGGATACTTGTATTCTTTATGGCATCTCAATTCCCACAACAAATTTCTTGTGTAATCTCAGTTTCCAACACTTTTCTCAAATACCTCAATTTCTATTTAAAGGTTTAGCAAAAGTGGAAGAATCCATTGTATTAAAATCGTGGATGTTACATTTAAATGATTTCCATCAATTTTTATGCTTCACTCGGACATAGATTTTGGACATTGGATTTTGATGCAAATTTATGATCTGTATACTTTAAATTTGTAAAGGGTCATTAAAAGACTAAAAAAAGAACCCTTTGGTTTAAAGGAGAACTTTAGTGCATATAAACTTAAAAAAAAAAAAAAGCTCTAATGAAAAGTATCTGGGCAGGTAGATATAGGATTGGTAATTTCTAATATAATTGTTATGAGAACAGCCTAGGGACATAACCTGGCACATGAAAACTGTATGTACTGTACAGTAGCTCCTCAAAAATATTGGGAGGTGGGAATAATCAATCCTACCTCTCTGTCCCAGGTACTTTTAAAGGGAATGTCCACCCCTCCACACATAAAGCCTTACCTGCTTTAAAACACCCGATAAGCAGGACTTCGTTAACTTGAAATCTTGCAATTCGGCTCCCACACTGAGCTATTATACTCACAAGCTCCTCCTCGCTCCACTGCCACGTCTCTCCACTTCCGGGTAAGGCAGTCAGTGTCGGCCGTGACAGTAACGTCACGGCCAATCACTGACTGAGGAACCGGGAAGCGGCGGTGGAGCAAGGAGCATTTTAAGTATAATAGATCAGTGTGGGAGCTGAATTGGAAGATTTCAAGTTAACAAAGTCCTGCTTATCTGGTGTTTTAAAGCGGGGAAGGCTTTGTGTGTGGAGGGGTGGACATTCCCTTTAATTTCTAAAAAGTGAGTTTTTACAGTATAGTTGTCCTTTAATATTTATAAGACATCAGGCTACAGTACATTCACCCGTGAGCTTTGAGAGGTTTCAGACAAATCTCAGTAATAACCTTACTATTTAAAAATAAAAATACAACTTACCTGGAAGACACTGTGTTAATAAACAGACTCCATTTTGCAAATTGTAGTTGCTCCTGCATTTCTGACAGTCATTAGCATTTGTGCATTGTTCACAGTTTATTGGGCAAGATTCACAAGTATAGGTGTCATAATCCTTGTAAAATCCTCGGGGGCAGTGTATCTTGCATCGGCTGCGATGGAGAAATCGCTCTATACCATCTTCATCTTCAAAGACAAAAAAAGAGAAAAGCACATTTGAAACAGTTTTTCACTATTTGCCTACTATATTGTCAAGGCAATGTTTCAATCCCTGTGTAAGGGAGGTTGTAATTTACTCATTTGTATTTATATACAATGAAGAGAGTGTATTGTGAAGAAACAAATGAAAAAAGAAAAAATGGTTTCACCTTGCACATAAATTCTATAGCTTGTAGTACTTGGTATCTTCAACTTAAAATGTGGCAAAGGTTTTTATAATTTTAAGAACGCTTACCAATAATTATGCCAGCATGTGGGAAGGTGTTTAGTTACTATGCATAGGGCCTAAAGTGAGTTGTACTTAAAACTGTCATGTACCTGACCAATAGAGATTTAATTTAGCTTTGAACGGAACCCGGTTTTGAATTGAATCTGAGGGTTTAGAAGTTCCAACAAAACTACTGGAACTTTTGTAACTTTCGAAAATCAAATTTTTCGAACTTTAGGTGTTTTTTTCTCTCGAAAATTCAATAATTATCGAAAATTCAAAAAGCAAAAATTTTAAAACTTTTGAAAATGTGAAAAATTTTGATCCCTGACACCTTGCTGTTAGATGCTGATTTGGGACACATTCCAGGGTATTTATTACCAACAGATTCTTGTTCAAGTCATTCTGAATTGAGAAGTCCAATTGATCTACCTGAATACCACAGATATAGTTGGGGTGAGGTTAGAATAAATAAGGAAGGGAAACAGGTGGGCTGGGGAAGAAACAGCAGTATTTTGTTTAGCGCTGCTCAGGCAGATGAAGAAGAGGTCAGTCACTGATTTGATTTATACAAGGGAGTAAAAAGTGGAATGCTGAAGGACTCTGATCATAGGCAGATTTTAACCTATCCAGTGATGAGAAGACCTTAAAATAATGCAATGACATCAATAAAACAAAATAAATAGAAGACAGCTGTAAGTAAGATCACTTGACAGTCATGGGTCACTTGACAGTTCATGGCTGATTTCGGCTTATACTATAGCATGCATGCAAGTAAGTTTTGCCCCTTCGTTCCCTGTTCCAGTCACATTATTGAAGAACAGAGCTTCTTCACCTTCTGTTCTGCAAGTTACCCAGGAGGTTCCACTGAATTGACCACCTGACAAACTCCCACTGTTGTTGATGGTTGAGTGTAAATTACATTCTGCTCACATATTTTAAATTGGGAGAATAATAAAGACCAAATGTAATTTTGCAGATCTTATATCAATAGTGATAGTTCTTGAGAACTGGCTATTTTCAAGGCCTAATTACCAGACATGTGTATAGCCACCATAAGTGCCTGAACTTTCTTTTCTCTGTGAAATGCAGTAAAGTCCCAAACAGGTAAGTACAACATGCAAACCCTTTCAAATAGATGTGTTATTGTAAAATGACCAATCTGGAGATTATTTCAACTCATTATACATTACATTATCTTAAAATGTATTCTACCTACATATCATTATCTTAAAATGTATTCTACCTACATTCCTCTTAATGTTGGGGTTCCACAGTGCTCTGTTCTTGGACCCCTGCTGTTATCCCTCTATATTTCCCTGGGAGAAGTCATCAGCTCATTTGGATTTAATGACCATCTGTATGCCGATGATACTCAAATATATTTTTCCACCCCCACGCTTAATCCTGATACCCAATCACGCATCTCCGACTGTCTCTATGCTGTCTCCTAATGGATGGCGCACCGATGCCTCAAACTAAACCTGATTAAAACCAAACTAATCATTTTCCCACCTATATCTGGTCCTATCAGTTACCCTATTCAGTCGGCACATTGCTTAGGGGTTATTATTGCCTCCTCTCTCTCCTTTTCCAATCACATTAACTATGTTGCTAAAACCTGTCGCTTTTTTCTTCGTAGCATTGCGAAGATCCGTAGATTCCTTTCTCTTCCAACTAATGCTATGCTTATCCATGCTCTCATCCTATCACATCTGGATTATTGTAACCTTCTGCTTTCTGGTCTTCCCTGCTTCCCATCTTTCTCCTCTTCAGTCCATACTTGCCGCACGCATTGTCTCGCTCTCTAACAATCGGGATATTAAATCTCTCTGCCACACATCTACCTGGCTCCCCATTAAACAACACATTATCTACAAAATCCTTCTCTGAACATTTAAATCCCTTTGCTCTGCTGCTCCTTCTTTTATTTCTTCTCTTGTGTCCCCATATGTCCCTGACCGTACCCTTCGCTCATCACAGAACCACCTCTTATATAGAACTCCTACTCACACTGCCTCCTCTTGCCTTAAACCTTTTTCTCTTTTGTCTCCCGCCCTCTGGAATTATATTCCCCTCTCTCTACATCAAGAAACCTCAATAAACAAGTTTAAATCTAACCTGTTAAGCACAGCACAACATAGGACTGTTGATACTGCACCAGTTATTACTTTAGCACCTTTTCTATGTATCTGTATGTTACCCACCTAAGTAGATTGTAAGCTCTAAGGGGCAGGCATCTCTTTCCTCATGTTACATGTTTTAAGCACTTGTATATTTAGTGATGCTCATACTTATTTATTTATGTATCTATTTACTGTCCCCCTTGTATGACTTTTTTATTCTATATTGTACTGTGTCCCCTAGTGGTGCTGCATAAACATATACATACATACATACATAAATACATTTTAGGTTAAAATGTATTCTACCTACATATCATTAGGTTAAACTGTATTCTACCTACATATCATTAGCTTAAAATGTATTTTACCTGCATATCATTAGGTAAAATATATTCTACCTACATATCATTAGGTTAAACTGTATTCTACCTACATATCATTAGGATAAAATGTATTTTACCTACATATCATTAGGTAAAATATATTCTACTTACATATCATTAGGTTAAAATGTATTATACCTACATATCATTATGTAAAATATATTCTACTTACATATCATTAGGTTAAAATGTATTCTACCTACATATTAGGTTAAAATGTATTCTACCTACATATAATTAGCTTAAAATGCATTTTACCTGCATATCATTAGGTTACAATGTATTCTACCTACATACCATTAGCTTAAAATATCATTAAGTAAAATATATTCTACCTACATATTATTAGGTTAAAATGTATTCTACCTACATATCATTAGGTTAAAATGTATTCTACCTACATATCATTAATTTAAAATGTAATCTACCTACATATCATCACCTTTAAATGTATTCTACCTACATACCATTAGCTTAAAATATATTCTATCTACATATCTTTAGGTTAAAATGTATTCTACCTACATATCTTTAGGTTAAAATGTACTCTACCTACATATCATTAGGTAAAATATATTCTACCTACATATCATTAGGTTAAAATGTATTCTACCTACATATCATTAACTTAAAATGTATTCTACCTACATATCATCACCTTTAAATGTATTCTACCTACATACCATTAGCTTAAAATATATTCTATCTACATATCTTTAGCTTAAAATGTACTCTACCTACATATCTTTAGGTTAAAATGTATTCTACCTACATATCTTTAGGTTAAAATGTATTCTACCTACATAATCTTAGGTCAAAATATAGTCTAATCTCTACCATCATTAGGTTAAATGTATTCTACCTCATGTGATTAGGTTAAAAGTTTTCTACCTACATATCATAAGGTTAAATGTATCTACTACATATCATTAGTTAAAATGTATTCTTACCTACATTCATTAGGTTAAAATGTATTCTACCTACATATCATTAATCTTAAAATGTGTCTACTCCATATCATTAGGCAAAATATATTCTACCTACATATCTTAGGTTAAATGTATCTACCTACATATCTTTAGGTTAAAATGTATTCTACCTACATATCTTTAGGTTAAATGTATTCTAACCTCAATCTTTAGGTTAAATGTATTCTACCACATATCATAGGTTAAAATATTCTACCTACATATCATTAGGTTAAAATGTATCTACCTACATATCATTAGGTTAAAATGCATTCTACCTACATATCATTATCTTAAAATGTATTCTACCTACATATCATCATCTTAAAATGTATTCTACCTACATATCATTAGCTTAAAATGTATTTTACCTGCATATCATTAGGATAAAATGTATTCTACCTACATTCTTTAGGTTAAAATATATTCTATCTACCTACATATCATTAGGTTAAAATGTATCTACCTACATACCATTAGGTTAAATGTTTTTACTTATATATAATTAGCTTAGAATGCATTTTACCTGCATATCATTAGTAAATGTATTCTACCTACATATCATTAGGTTAAAATGTATTTTACCTCCAATCTTTAGGTTAAAATATATTCTACCCATATCGTTAGGTTAAAAATGTATTCACCTACTATCATTGGTTAAAATGTATCCTCCTACTCTCATTAGGTTAAATGTATTCTACCTACATATTTTAGGTTAAAATGTATTCGACCTACATATCTTTAGGTTAAAATGTATTCTACCTACATAACTTAGGTTAAATTATTCTACCTACATCAATAGGTAAAATATATTCTACCTACATATCATTAGGTTAAAATTATTCTACCTACATATCATTAGGTTAAAATGCATTCTACCTACATATCATTATCTTAAAATGTATTCTACCTACATATCATCATCTTAAAATGTATTCTACCTACATATCATTAGCTTAAAATGTATTTTACCTGCATACATTAGGATAAAATGTATTCTACCTACATATCTTTAGGTTAAAATATATCTACCTACATATCGTTAGGTTAAAATGTATTTTACCTACTATCTTTAGGTTAAATATATTCTACCTACATATCATTAGGTTAAATTGTTTCTACCTACATATCATTACTTAAATGTATTCTACCTACATACCATTAGGTTAAATGTATTTTACTTATATAATTAGCTTAGAATACATTTTCCTGCATATCATTAGGATAAAATGTATTCTACCTACATATCATTAGGTTAAAATGTATTCTACCTAAATATCATTGGTTAAAATTTATTTTACCTCATATCATTAGGCAAAATATATTCTACCTACATATCTTTAGGTTAAAATGTATTCTACTACATATCATTAGGTAAAATATATTCTACCCTACATCATTAGATTAAAATGTATACTACCTGCATGTCATTAGGTTAAAATGTATTCTACCTACTCATTATTAGGTTAAAATGTATTCTACCTACATATCTTTAGGTTAAAATGTATTCTACCTACATATCATTAGGTTAAAATGTATTCTGCCTACATATCATTAGGTAAAATATATTCTACCTACATATCATTAGGTACAAATGGCGGCTCCAAACCTACCCCTCTCCCACTCTGGTAACGGAGTTTTCAGATCGGACTCGGCATACAATCTTTCACCGGTCCTTGTCTTCCCTCCGTTCTCGGCGGCTTTCAATTTCGTGCTTCCAAACAGGAGCGTGCTGGCAACCCGAGGTCCGTCTCCACCTCCAATAGAACACTGCACAGGTAAGTTATAGGCTGCGCACCATTCTCCCTTGTTTCAAAAGGAAATTCCAGTCCAGCTCCGAAACATCGTGAATCATAAAATCACTTCTTTATTGGTACACACAAGGCAATGAAGAGTCAAACAACCATGTCTGACGCGTTTCGGGTCACATGACCCTTACTCATAGACATACCACCTGTACATCCTCCTAGATCTTTAACAGATAATCCAGCCAATCCCCTTTGGGCAGCTGTTAACTATTCACAATGCACAGTGGAGCTAATCAAGCATTAATTCTTCACGTAATACAATAAAACAAATCTAATAAAACCTGAGCAATACAATTTCGATTACACATCACACTTACTTTATACATATATAAGCTTTTAGTATAAGTATGTCACCTTTACTTTTTTACCAATTATTCAATTCTAGTCGTCCTAGTATGTCCATACTTATTAGTCCTTTGTTGTCCCTACGTTACTGTCCTAACATTCAATACTTTCTATCCAGAGTTTATTCACTTTATACTGTCTCTACTGTAATTAATCACCATATCATATACGGGCTTCAAAATGGTAATATTGAAGATGATTAAGCATTATCAATTTAACAGCTTAAATTGTTACTGTTCGCTAGTTTTAATTCGGGATCTTGTTGGCCTCTCTTTCGAATTGGGATTACACTTCATACTATACACGTAATGTCCCATCTATAATTAAGGCCCTCTGGTATTCTCGTGGCCAATTTCATTATCCAAAATGCCTCTCTCTTGTCTAACAATTTCAGGGGATCTCCTCCTCTTATCCCACATCTTACTTTCTCAATTATCTGTAACGAACAGTATCTGATTTCTCCCCCATTACATTCTAAAAAATGTTTCCCCACTGGGGATCTAACATCCTTTTTAGCAATTGCATTCAAGTGTTCCCGAAACCTTTATTAATTGTGAGCATTTCGGCAATGACGGCGTATTTTTATGTGTTTTATTGTCTGCACTTTAACCATTTATATTCAGTGGGCTGTATTGGCTGCAATGTCATTTATGTGCAACTGCCACACTGCACACGCACCTGAATCGCACACACAACGCACGTGATTTACTGACTTTGGGTGCTTGCAAATTGTCCATTTTCCTTAAAAATGCATGTGATTTGCACAAAACAAAACATCTGTTATCAAATTGCTGATGCATGCGCGAATCGCAACATTTTTCGTGCGTTGCTTAATTTCATACAAATGAAATCGCAATCGCCTGAAAACATGCTTGTGTGGGCCTTCAGCACTTATAAATGTAATGCAAGCGCATTGAATTTAAGTTTAGCCAACCAGCATGTATTTACCTAAATTGAAGATTACTTTTCCAACTGGTCATATTTTCCTGAGGACTTTGGCCCACTTAAGTTTATGTAGGACGCCCATTTGCAAATAATGCGGATCGGGCTCATGCTCGTTGGGCGAATCATTGCTGCATACCAAACATGGTGATCGCATGCACTCCAATAGCACACACTGAAATGCATTGCATGTACTGGCCGGTCCATAGGCTATTACATGCTGTCACACCCACTACACACAATCGGATACTCGCAAATCCACATCCAAACACGCTAGTGAAGCTAGCCCTGTGTTTGAGCTTAAAGGGAAAGACTGGCAACTGAACTCACTTTACAAGTTACACTTATAAAAACAATGTAATAGTGCATTTTTTAAGGGTAATGTTGGAGTCTGGAATAGTTTTGGAAGTTAGTGTAAGGCAAAGGCCACCTTTCCTTTAGACCCCAACACGTATTAAATCTACATGTAACTATTGCCATTAATACAAACTGTATCAGCTTGCATCATGCTTCCTAAAGAAAATACTAACACCTTTTGTTGTGTAGAGTTGCAGACAGGCCTATGTAAGTTCTTAAAATCTATTGGTTGGGGCAAAATTGCACCATTTTAACGATGAAGACCTTTTACATAGCCTTATATTGTGATTTGGGTCTGTACAGCAAGGTAGTGAACCCTAGTTGGAAGAAGTTTTTTGTTTATGCAAAACTTCCCACGGAGCAGCCCTCCTGCTGCATTAATTTTATATACAGTTTGCATCCCTCAACAGTGCCCTTTTAATTGGCTTTTCCCTCCAATAATTTCCTATTAATATGTACAGTTATAGAAAGTCTGTCAGGTGGGATAATATAATTACCCTGAAATCTTACCACTCTCTGTGCAAGCATTTCCTCTGTGTAATGCATTTCTTCTAGCTCTGTACACAATTATTTGATTTTATACAGACAGCGTGAATCAAAACCCACTTTCCTATCCTCCAACTTCCTTTAATAAGTGTACCTGATGAGAAATGCTTGCACAGAAGCTGTGCTAAGATCAGTTTCACCTTCATCCTACCCCCCCTACGTTTCTGGACTGTGGTTTCTATAAACACACTCTTGTGGCCTACTGTCGCAACATTTCCCTTCTAAATAAGTACACTGATGGAAATGCTTGCATAGAGCTCTGTGCTAAGATCAGGTTCACTTCACTACCCCCCGCCTAACCAGTGTCTGCACTGTGTGGTTCTATGAAAACCACAACTCTTCCTACTGTTCAACATATAATGCCCTGATCTTAACACATCTCTGTGCAATGCATGTTCCTCTGTGTAATGCATTTCTTAGCCTTTATCTACATTTTATTGATTTTATACAGCGCTGAATCAAAAACCCACTTTTCCTATCTCCTCCACATTCCCTTTAATAAGGTCCACTGAGGAAAATGCTTGCAATAGACTGGGCTAGATCAGGCACTTCACTATCCTGTCCCCCCTACAGTACCAGTAACACAATACATTGCGGTAAAACATTGCAAAACTGCATGCTACATGTTGCTCGACCCCCTTGGTGTGTCTTTGTATGTTTCCATTACCAGTATTTATTATCTATATACGGTTTGGTGGAGTAGTACCATAGTGACACATTATTCACATCCGGACACACTAGAATCCCAGAACCAATATATACATCCACACGACAACACTGCTACTAGGGAAGTGTTAATCCAGTGTACCCCAATTTGAATATGTGATGATTTAATATATCGCTACCATCATAGTGGTT
Source organism: Hymenochirus boettgeri (assembly GCA_019447015.1). Taxonomy (NCBI): domain Eukaryota; kingdom Metazoa; phylum Chordata; class Amphibia; order Anura; family Pipidae; genus Hymenochirus; species Hymenochirus boettgeri. Next base: position 179,930,789 of record CM033471.1, read on the forward strand.
AGAGGTGGAGTGGAAACACAACACCAGGGCAAAAAATGTGATTTAAAAATAATCAAGGCAAAAGTACTGGCAGTCAAGGAACTGTCAGCTTCAGATTGGGAACAACAGAACCTAAAATGATCTCATAGTAGTAAGAAAAGGCCCCTGATTGAATCTTCCATGCTCGAGAAGGATGTTGAAGCAATACTTTCTACTACAACTTAAACTTTTTTTGGGGTTTAGTGTTCTCCTTTAATGTTGTGACAACATTATCAACCAAATATCTGCTACTGATTCTTGACTGTTAAGAGCAGAAGTTTCATTATAAACATTCTGTATATCTCCCATGTGTATCATGGTTGTTTCAGAGCCAGCAGTTCATTGAAAATACTTATTGATGTTTTTTTTTTCTTTCTTCGGCTGGTGTGCATCAATATATGGTATCCAAATAATTAAAGATGCAGCAACTGTGCTCCCAAGCATTTGCCTACATGTGCATCATTTTTTCCATTCGTTAGCTAAGATGCATAAATAGAGTGCACATAATACCTGTATATAGTACCAATTTCAATATCATTGCCAAAACTGGTAACGAGCTGTATATCTCACAACGTCAACGGTTGATTTTGTTCATCATATTTGGTTTACAATAGTACATATAATACTGCTGCAAAAGTGTGAAAAATGGTAAATTCTAATAAACTATATAAATATAGTTTTTGGTCAGCTTGGGTCCTAACCAAATTTTGGCAACAGGTTTTAAATATACAAGGGCAAATTCCCGGTAAGATCATAATTAAAAATACAATCATCCCTTTCACGTACGCCAGTTTGCTTGGGCCGTTATTCTACCAATCATGGTACAATGCTGACACCACTCTCACTCAAGTTATGGGCCTTGAAGACGCGCCAAAAACACTCTTGACTCTCACTGATATGCACACACCCTGTCCGGGCAGCTAAAATGTTACACTACCTACCTAAACCATTCACTCCAGCAACTAACTGTGTTAATGTACATCAGGTCCTTCACAAGCATCACAGGGTTAATTTGCATTTACACTAACCAGCATTCCATCTAACACATACAAACTTATCAAGGCTAACTGAGTTCTTTTAGAGCATCAAATAGACCAAACTATAATTAATTTAATTTAAATATTCCAAACTGTGGACAATGCAATATTACAAAAATAAAAAGAAAATGGTGTTACAATATAAATGACATACAATAGGTAAACAAACATTTATAAAATATAAAAAGGATACAAATCTTCACAGACCCTCTCACTAGTAAAAGTTCCTGTGCACCAGGCGAGAAGGAAATATATGATCCAATCCCATTCAGCATGTCTTCTCATTATGAACACAGTTTAAAGGGGGCACAATGGATTTATAAGCCATTGATGAACCATCCCCCTACTTACTATGCATGAGGTGGAGCATCAGGATGTTCAGATTTATGACAAGCACAATCCTTCCAATTCCCCTCATTAGGATGATTTCCATATACTTCTCGATATATGTACATTGTACTGGATATAAACCACACATCCTCTCCTGTATTAATTATCAATTAATACAGGACATACCGGTGTAATACCCACTTTCCAAGACATTTATAACTCACCTGTGGCAAGGGAATAAATTATAATCTATGTTTTCCCGTCTCACATTTCCCATAACAAAATGCATTTATTTTACATGAAGGCTGCCCTTAAGGTGACCTTATTAAGTAGCCACCAGACCCCCTAAACAGCCCCTTTTTTTGTATGGAGAATCCAGATAAACTGGTTCGGCCCCACATTGTCGAGAAGATAAGATCTGGTTTCTGTTGTCTTGACTAATCCTAATATAAACAATAGGACAGTTTCCGTTGTGGCATTTTTACAACATTTTTACTTTTGTTGAATACTAATACCAATACATTAAACCATTCTTGCCCAGTCACTACACCACTATCCTGACATCCCAAATAAAGAAAAACTCATTATGGGGATCATTGGCTTATGAAAAGTAAAAAACAGAACGAACAGAACAACTAGAAAGGGAAGTTTTAAGTAATACCTTTGAATTTTGGCTTTGAAAGACTGCATTTTGGAAAGAATTTATGTGTTTTGTGGCTTGCGATTTATAAAAACTCATCAATGTCCATGAGAGAGACCTTGTTGTTTTTTACCTTACCCTTTAAATATGTCACAGCATTAAATAGATCATTGGTGTGTGTGTATTCATATCAGCTTGGGGTAAAATACTAACTTTTTTGATATTTGGTCAAATGAGTTTTTTTTTACTTTAGTTAACCCGTTACGTATGGCTGCCATAGTAATGATAAATAGATCAGTAATGTTGTTGTGTAACCGCGTGTCAGTTTGAGAGTTAAAAAAAAAACTTTTTTTGATGATTGGTCCAAATTAGTTTGTTTTTCTTAGTTTGCCTTTAGTATGGCTGCAACAGTAATGGGGAGGGGCTAGGTCAGTAGCTGTGTATAACTTGTCATCACGTTTTGGGGTTAAAAAACAAAGTTTTTTTTGATTATTGATCAAAATTTTGCTTTTTTGGACTTTAGATTACCCTTTAAGTATGGCTTCCACAGTATGATACGAAGATCCATAAGGTGGTGTTTACCTGGTTCTGGTTGAGGGGGGTATGTCTTTTTTGTGTTTATAGCAACCATAAACTATCTTTTATTGATAATAAAAGTCTAAATTAGTTTTTTTTGATTTTATTACCCTTTACATATGGCTGCCACATATGGATAAGAAGATCAGCAGGTGTGTGCACCTGGGTCTGTTGAGGGGAGTCCTTTTTTGTGTTTATAACCATAAACTAACTTTTATTTGAAGGATAAATCTCAATTATTTTTTTGACTTAATTACCCTTAGAAACCCTCATAAATTTGGTTGTTTTCTTTTTTGCCTTCCTCTGGTCAACAGTTAGCGCAGAACTGAGGATATTGCTAGATGGGTTGGACTGTGACGTATGTCTTTATCAACCTCAAATACTATACTAAATAGGGCTTTCCATGGGAAATGGAACGGTAGGTCATTAGGGTGGGTGTACCTTGGTCTGTGTGGGGGAGTTGTGGGGTAATCACCATTTGTATGTATGACATGAAAAAAACTGTTTTTGAAATATCCCCATTTGAAGATTTTTTCCATTATAGTCTATGGAAAAAATGTCCGGAACTTCATCCCAAACACGCCATACTCTTGGCCCGGGGTATTCTCTTAGCTAGAAGATAGCACACTTCTCCTATAACGCACGTCCTGTACCGAATTTCATCTGTCTCTAGTCTCAAAACTTTGGGAGGAGCATCGTCCAAAAAACGCAGAAGAAGAAAATGGAAGAAAAAAAGATAAAAAGAAGAATAGAAGAACAGTAATTTGGGGGGGGGGGGGGCGTTTTTCAGCAAATTAATTTGATGGGAGAATATTACCTCATACTGTATTTTGAAAAAAGTATAAATACACTATAGCTAATAATGGTATTAAAAGGACCCGGTCATTTTACTATTTAGTCTTAGTTATTTGTTAATTTGTTATTTTTATTATTTAAGATTGCATCTAATAAAAAGTCTATTAATGTTTTGTTATGATACTTACTTCTATAATTGCATGCAGTGATTTAAAAAATGTTTTGTTTGCACTCTTGAAAAGTGACGGCATGCAGAAATGATGCAAAAATGCCTGACTTAGCCTTCTGGGAAAAATATAAAATAAGAGTGGATATTTTGTTTATCGCAAATCAATATTCAGATTTTAAGATTAATCATTACAAGCAAACCTACCATACTGTAACACAGTTTTTTTTAAGAAAGATCAGTATCTCATTAACACACCTATAAACATGTGCCATGTAACTAATTGCTAAAATGAAAACAATAAGTATGTCTAGTGATCAATAACATTTTTATGGTTGTCGAAAAAAAATGAATGTGTAGAAGAGGTGTAGCAACCAGGATTAGTGAGCATTGAGTGTGATTGAAGGTAAGAACAAGTTCCCTTATCTCGGAAATGGGGTGTGTGTTATGTTATCATCGATTCATTGATAATAAAAGACTACGTCATCCGAGTCCAATCTTTTACCCCCCTTTTAACCCTACCTACCAGTTGAGACCAGATTAAGGATCAAAAACCAGCTAAAAAAAGAAAAAGGGGGGGATTCCTTCCTCGGACTGAAAGACATTTCCACAGTTTCACCGTTCTCCACTGTAAAAAATCTTTCCTAACCTAGAAGATAAACTCCTTTTCTTCTAATGTTTAAAGGAATGTCCACAAGGTCCCTCCTCTCACTTCCCTTCACCTTTTGCTTTGAATAACTGACCTATTGGTGAACAATGTCACCAGCAGAGTTGGGGGTTATATTGTATGGCCATTAATTTGGTATAAGATTGATCATATCCCCACACAACTTGCGACCTCTCCTTTCTCCAAGTAACCCTAACTTGTCTAAGTTCGCTGCATAGTCAAAACCCGCTATTCCCTTTTATTTTTAGTGTTTTAGTTGCCCTCTCTGAACTGCTTCCTATTCTAAGATGTCGCTCTTTTGTATATTGGACAGTTTATTATAACCTTACTAACCTAATGTGGCACAGTATCAAACTTTAGCAAAATTCAAGTAAACTACATCCACTGTCATATGCCTGAATCAAAATCCTTACTCTATTTCATAAAAAACGAGTAATTTGTCTGGCACAACCTATTCTTATAAATCCATGTGACTGGCTACTATAGACATTTCTGAAGACAAAGTCAAGGAATATGATCCCTTAGCAAAGTTTTCCAGCAACCTTCCCTACCACTGTTTAGCTACAGGTCTATACTGTAGTTACCAGGCTGGAATGACTAAACCTTTTTGAATATTCGGTGTTACATTGCTTTTGTTACAATGCCAGCAGCACATCAGCAGACAAAGTAAATCTCAATGATGAGAATCAGTGGTCTAATAAAACTTGACTAAGCTCTTTTAAGATCCGAGATATATTTATACTCTGGTCCGTGGGCTTTATTTGGTATTAACTTTGTCTAATTGTTTCCGGTACCATATCCTCTGTCACCAGAGTGAACATTTATAAGCCTTTTTATTATTACAGTCCCTCGTATAGGACAGGATTCTCTATAGTGAATTACTGATGAAAAAAAACATTTTCAATCAACACAGACTTTTTTCGATCTCTACATGCCAGTCTCAGCCCCATTCCTTTAATGGTCCACATTACATAGTAACATAGTACATGTAATTAAGGTTGATAAAGACTTCGTCGTCCTCAAGTTCCACCTATTCACCTTTTCTTTTTTTTTTTTTTTTTTAACCCTAACCTAACAACAGTTTTTTTTTTTTTAACCCACTAACAGGTTGATATCCAGAGAAGGCAAAAAACCCCCATCTAAAAAAGGGGGAAAAATCCTTCCTGCTCCAAACGGCAAATCGAAAGTATCCCTGGATCAACCCCAGATCTATATATCATTATACCATTAACTGCTCAAATATTTTTTAGTTTTAGAACTTATCCAGGCCTTTTTTAAAGTTATCAATGAACTTTCCATTACCACCCTCTGCTGGAAGACAGTTCCACAGTTTCTTCATCACCTGTTCTCACTGTAATAACACTCTCCTAAACTTGAAGAATGAAACTTCTTTTCTTCCAACTTAAAGATTGTCCACGATCCTCTGATTATGACACTATTAGTGAAACAATGCACCAGAGAGTTCAATGTATGGGGCCTTAATTATTTGTATAAGGTTATCATGTCCCTGCACCGCAACCCGCCGCTTCTCCAATGTAAACGCCCTAACTTGTCTAATCTGCCTGCATTATCAAGCCCCTCCATTGCCCCTTATTAAATTTAGTTGCCCTTCTCTGAACTGCCCTCAATTTCAAGATGTCCCCTTTGTATATGGGATTCCAAAACTGCAACCGCATATTCCAAATGTGCCTTACCAGTGCCTTTAAAGAGGGGAATATATTTTTTCTCTCTTGATTCCATTCCCCTCTTAATACAAGACATATCTTCTAGCCTTAGCTGTTGCACCTGGCATTGTTGCTACAAAGCTAAGTCTGTTATCTACCGAGAAACCCCCAAATCTTTTTCCATTTCAGATGCACTTAACAACACGAGTTTATTATAGGTGTAGGTGGTCACAGGGATTATTACATCCCAATGCAATCACCTACATTGATCACACATTTAATCTCCTGCTTGCCCATTCTTGCCTGCCCATTTTGATAATCTATCTATGTCTGCTTGCAGCACTGCACATCATTGGTAATTTCCAACAGCTCTGCATAATTTATGTCACAGGCAAACAAAAGAAGACCTTGCTCTCAAGCCCCCCTTCTAAGTCCATTTATAAACAGATTAAACAGAAGCGGCCCCAGTACAGAAACCACTGAGGAACTCCGCTTAGAACGTTAGCCCACATAGATGTAGCTCGCTCCAGTACCACCACCACTCTCTGTTTACGGGTCCAATAACACAGTTCTCTCTTTCCATGACCAATGTTTCTTCCAGGCCAAAGTCCTCAGTTTATACATTAGTCCGCCCTATGTGGCACAGTATCAAAGGCGTTTGCAAAATCCAAATATACACCACATCACAGCTGTGCCTGAATCTAACTTCTTACTCACTTCTTCATGAAAACCAATTAAATTTGTCTGGCATGATCTATTTCTCTAATCCCTGACTACTACTAATAAGATATCTCTGGAGACAAGTCAAGGTATGATCCCTTACAAAAGTTTTCCTCCATCCACCTTCCCTACCACTGATTTGGCTTACAGGTCTATAGTTACCAGGCTGTGAACGACTAACCTTTTTTGAATATTGGTATTACATTGGCTTTTTTCCAATCCACAGCGGCACATCCCCAGACAAAAGCGAATCTGAAAAGATTAGACCCAGTGGTCTTGCTAGTAACTGAACTAAGCTCTTTTTAAAATCCTAGGATGCATCCATCTTGGTCCTGGCGCTTCATTGATATTAACTTTGTCTAATTGATTCCGTACCATATCCCTGTTATCAAGTGAAGACTCTCATTTCCTCCCTGCACATTGGTACAATCCCTACTGTACGGATTCTCCACATAAAAAACCGATGTAAAAAACGTTTTTAGCAGATTAGCCTTTTCGCATCCTCTACAACCACCCTCAGCTCCATTATTTAATGTCCCACATTCGCAGTCCTCATTTTTTTAACCATTTATATACTTAAAAAACATCTTGGGGTTGGACTTGCTTTGAGTTCGGAATCCGTGTTTTCATCTTTCCTATTTTAGCTATTTAATTGCTTTCTTGCACTCTTTATTACAACTTTTGAAGTCCCTGTAAGCTGTTCTGTGCCTTCTGCTTTCAAAATTTTAAAAGCCCTTTTCGTTTTTTCCATTTCCCTTTTTACCTGAGCATTAAGCCATGCAGGAGTGGACCTAATTTTTTTACACTTGTTTCTAAAGGACCGTTTGGAATGTTATAGTTTAATATCCCTTTAAAAGTGGTCCACATCTGCTCAGTATCTTTACCTAGAAACAGTTCCCCCCCAGTCCTATGACAGGAGCGATTCCTTTAAAAGCATAAAATTAGCTTTCCTAAAGTTAAAAGTTTTTGTTAATAAGCCGTGCCACTTTAGTTTTCTGCAACCTATATTAAATGACACTATATCATGGTCACTATTCCTAAGCTTCCCATTACCTTCATCTCCAAAATGAGCTCTGGGTTATTAGATATCACAGATCCAACAACGCATTCTTTCTAGTATAGAACTTTCTACCATCTGTGAAGAAATGCTCATATAGGAAATTTAAGAACTTTATACCTTTGAGGTGCTGGCAGTTCCATTACTCCAATCTATTCAGGGTAGTTAAATCCCCCATAACCAAACCTGCCCCATACCAGCAGCCTTCGCCAACTGCATATGGAGATTCATTTCCACCTCTTCCCCGGCATTTGGGGCTTATAACACACTCCAACAATTAATTTACCTACCTTCTTACTTCCTGTACACAGTTCCCCCCATAATGTTTTCTGCCGCAATCGTTTGCTCCCCCATCTATTCCTCTTTTAATTTGGCTTCAATTCCTGTAACATACATACATACTCTCCTCCTTTCTATTACCTCGGTCATGTTCTAAATAAGGAGTACACCTTCATATTTACTGTCCAGTCGTGTGAATCATTAAGCCATGATTCTGCTATACCAATTACCTCATACCTTTCCTTTAACGCTATTATTTCAAGTTCGCCGGTTTTTTCCAGCCAGACTCCTTGCATTTGTAAACATACATTTTAGATTATCAATTGATTTACTTCCATACATGGTCGTACATGCCTCCTTATCCTCTATGCTCCCCCCTCCTCCTTCTCCTCCTCCCTCCGTTGTGTTACTAGCCCCCAGATCCCTACTTCTCTCATACCCCTACCCTGTGTAGTTAAACCGTCCCTCCCCCCCCCATACCTAGTTTAAAATCCCTCCAACCCCCTAGCCATCTTCTCGCCCAAACAGTTGCACCACCACCATTGAGGTGCAATCCGTCACTACTAAAGAGCCTGTAGCCAACAGAAATCAGCCCAGTTCTCTAAAAACCCAACCCCCCCATCTCCTTACAAACCACTCTCTTACCACGCATTTATACTCCTGACTCCCGTTGCCTCCCTAGCGTAGCACGTGGCTGGGTAGTATTCTGAAATCACTACCTGTGAGGTCCTTGCTTTAACTTGGCCCTAATTCTCGGAAATCTTTTTTAAGGACCTCACCTCCACCTCTAACTTTGTCATTGGCACCAATGTGAACCAAGACCGCCGGGTCACTCCCACCCCACCCAATAATCTGTCTACACGATCCACCACATGTCGAACCCTAGCACCAGGCAGACAACACACTGTTCGGCATGCAGGGTCCTGGCGACAGATTACCCTATCTACCCTTCTAATAATAGAATCCCCTACCACTACCACCTGTCTATCCTTCCTAGCCCCAGTTCTCCCTCCCTTGTATTGGAGATGGCCGTCCCCTGGGTGCTCAAGGGAAAGGCCCGCTCCATACATGCTGCTTCCGAGCCATCGTCCTCCACATCTTCACCTAAAATGGCGCAATCTGTTGGGATCGACCAGCTGGGAAGAAGCCCCCCTATCCTTCCGTCCCCTACTTCCCCTGGTGACCCTTACAAATCTATCTTCCTTCTCCACCTTATCTGCCCCATCTCCACCCACCAGTTTACTGGCCCCTGCCAGTACCTCATTTCCCCCAGGTTTGCCAAGTCCTGCAATGCTGCAAGTTTACCCCTTAGACTCTGTACCTCAGATTCCAGATGGGCAACCCACTCACACCTGACACATACATAGGTCCCCTGGGGCGGCTTGCTCCAAGATCCCATACATGCGGCAGGATGCACATTGCGCGGCCCCAACAAAACTGTCCATACTAAACAGCAATACAACGCAAGACACAGCAATACACAGCAGAGAAAAGTGTTTTGTTCTCAAACGCTTTCTTGTTTTAACCGCTTTAGTTTTTTAACGCTGTCAATTCTCTTAAAAACAGAAAAATCTCTTTAAAACGGAAATCGCTCAGAGCTAATCGCTCATGGACAGGCCTTAAATGAGGTTCAAAACCAACCAGAGCCAAGGCCTCAGCCAATTAAAACCAATTAGTACCACCCCTCCAATCAGAGAGAGAGAGAAAAAAAAAAAAACCTTTCCTTTGTCTCCTACCAGCCCCCGCTCCCCAAGGTACAGTGTTTTTTTAACACAAGTATTTTTTTTAGTAATCCTTGCTTTGAGTTTACTCAAACAATTCCTACCACCTTATTCAAGCAGTAAGTAGAAAAAAAAAAAAACACTAGTGATTAATTACTTACCAGGCAAAAAAAAATAAAAATACACTAGTGATTAATTACTTACACACAGGCACCCTCCTAGAAATAAATAGTGTTGGTTAGTACATTTACTAGGCTGCAACCACAGTTAATAAATAAACGCTTTAGTTTTTTAACGCTGTCAATTCTCTTAAAAACAGAAAAATCTCTTTAAAACAGGAAATCGCTCAGAGCTTCGCTCATGGAGACAGGCCTTAAATGAGGTTCAAAACCCAATTCTCAGTCCTCATGCTTTTACTATTCATATACTGAAAAACATTTTGGATTTGGACTTGCTTTGGTCTGCTATCCGTACTCCTTATTACAACTCCATGTAAGCATGTTCCATTCCCTCTGATTTCAAAATTTTAAAAGCCTTTCTTTTTTTCCATTTCCTTTTTACCTGAGCATTAAGCCATGCAGAAGTGTACCTCATTTCTTTACACTTGTTTCCCTAAAGGTATAAATTTAGAAATATAATAGTTTAATATCCCTTTAAAAGCGGTCCACTTCTGCTCAATATCTTTATCCAGAAAAAATGTCCCCATTCTATAATCACGAGTGATTCCTTTAACAAGTTAAAAGTTTTTGTTAACCCAGTGCCACTTATATTAGTTGGGCAATCAGTTTTTTAATTAACAGGTGTAATTGGTGGAATACAGATCTCCCGGGTCAGAGCACACCTTTATTCCCAAATATGTGAAATGTGAATGGCTGCATTTGAAGGTGAAATTATGTTGTAATATTTTAGAGATTGATGGGGAGATTGTGTTAGGTGTTTTTGTAGTTTCTTTTCTTTTAATTTACTTGCATACTAGACGTACATGCCTCCTTATCCTCTATCGCTCCCCCCTCCCCCTCTCTCCTCCTCCATTATCTTATTAGCCCCCTGATAACTAACTCCTCTACTACCCCTGTGTAGTCCAACGTACCCTCCCCCGATACCTAGTTTGAAATCTTCTCCAACCCCCTAGCCATCTTCTCCCCAAACAGCTGCCCCATCATCATTGAGTACATCCATCTCTACTAAAGAACCTTTAGTCAACCGAAAGTCAGCCCAGTTCTCCAAAACCCAAACCCCCACCCCACATTTATCCCGCATTAATACTCCTCTCTTAAGTTGTATCCTACTGCTGTAACAGAGCATCATTTTCTGCATCAGTAGGCCTGCCCCCAAAATGAAAAGAAAAATAGGTAGAGGAATGGCACGAGAATGGTTGCAGTTCTTTAATAGCTTCAGAAAAAGTTTTTTTAAACAGCACATCATGTGAATGTCACACACTTCCTTGTTTATCCTGTAAAAAATAGCAGTTGGGGTTATGGGCAGATAACTGACAAGTCCCCAGTTTTTTGTCTTAAGGGTGGACACTAGCATGGAGACCGCAGTTACCCTTTAATTTTTAAACCAGTTTAAGTCATCTTTATGCTGATAAGTCTGCCAGGAAGTTTTTTTTTTAAAGGGCAAGTCCAGCCCTAAAATTAAAATTTACATACAGGTAAATCACCCCCCAAAACCTTTCTTAACGGTAAAAGTTTGAAATCTGAAATATATAATTCTAACCTGAAATCCTGCACAATGTCCTGTTGCCCCTGTTTCTGCTTCCTGGTTCTTCCAGTTAGTAGCTGTCAGTTATGGATTTGACAGTTAACACCACAGCCAATGACTGAATGTTAATCTCCTACTGCCTCTTCTGAGCATGCCCAGGCTCATTAAAGGCTCAGTACAAGTTTCTAAATTGCTCAGTTTCCATGAGGCATCCAGAAGCATAGCAGGCACACAGTAATGAATTTATAGGACAAACTATGATATATCAACACATTTTAAAGAGGCCATTCTTTCTAAAAGATGTTGTTTGAGGGGTGAGTTTCCTTTAATGTAGTCTGTCTTATCACTATCCTTATACTGAATCTTTTAGAAAAGGAGGCTACCATTAGAATAGGTATGTAAGGTTTGGTTTTGGACCTATTATATGCTTATTAAAAAATTATATTTTGTATTTTGTCATAACATTTATCATTGTATTTGCTAAATTGTAAAAACCGTGATTCACTAACTCTACTTACCATTAAAATACTGTCCATCAAAACAGGCCAGAAGATTGCACTTCCCAGATACTGGCTGCCTCTGATCAGGGCATGCATCACAGTCACTATCAGATGGACCATGACAGGAGACGCAGGAGCTATGACAGTCCTCACATTCCCAATTGCTAGCATCTTCAAATGTCCCATCAGGGCATGTAGGTACACTCATAATCTGTAAATCATACCAAACATTCTTTTGATTAATTTGTACTTAGGTTTACAGATTTTCCTAAAATTCAATTGTAACTTAAATGTCTGAATTTGTGAAATTAAACTAAAACTATTTAAATATGTGACAAAAATAATTAAAAAAAAAATTTTCATTGCCTTAGAAAAGAGTTTCTAAATCACCACTGTCAAAGATACCCTATCCTTTATATATCAAATAAGTGCTCTGCTTAAGTTTCATGAGGTACTCTAAATCCATGGAGCAGAGACACAATGTTATATAATGTAATTATAATTTTAATAAGTGCTGAGAACCATACACACAGCATTTCAGGGAGTCTAAGCGCCCTTCCTCAGTGTATATTTTTCCTTTAAAGAGACTTTCCACACCTACAGATTTCACTGTAGCCAAGTGACCCACTAACACTATGATACTTACCTGTGTCTTGTAGTCCTTAAATGAGGATCTTCATCGCCAGTTCTTTTTTATCTTCCAAGAAGCATCCATCAGTCACGGTTGTGGAGGGGTTGTGATGTCACAATGACTTATGACTGCTTCCCTAGCCAACTCCTGTGCGGAAGTGCAAGCCTTAAAAAAGCTTGTAAAGTGCCCAAAAGAGTGACGTGAGGTGACAGTGAGAAGATCTCCTTCCAGGTCCATTAGGACCAATTCAAGTATCACACGCCTTGTCTTTTTGGCTACAGTGAAGGGCTGTGTTGAGGGCAGTGTAAAAGAAAAAAATTCAACATGCTGTGTATTTGGTAATACGGGTTTTCCAAACATGTTTAGTGGGAACTGAGCCTTGTTATTGGACAAGAGGAGCTGTGAGGGCCTCGTTTTCATTTCTAACCTTATGTCAAAAGTCAATCATTTGTTATTGGGGAGGTTATCTGACTGGGTTCAGTAATAATCAGGAAGATTCAAACCATTCAGATATTATTTACATTTGAAAGCTAACATCTGATTGGTTGGGGCAAATTAGCACCATTTTATGCTAAGAACTTTTATTGAATAACCCTGTATGTTTCTGTGTTTGTGCTGTGCTATTGTAAATGTATACTACTGAGAAATTGGATATAGCTGTGCCTTTTATCCTGCTCATTTGACCACTCGGTAAATGAACATAATGATCATGCAGGGTACGGTAATATAAGAAAAGTAAAAATCTGCACATCATTTATATAATAGCAATCCAACTATGATAGCAGAAGTCTAGTGTAGTATATCCTTCTCTGTTGTTACATTGTTATAGAGGAAAGGATTCAAAAAGCCATTAGATCGATGAAATCCTTATTAATGTTATGTATTGGTCTGGGGAAAATACCCTACACAACACTGTTTATTTCTCTTGTCTATATTACTGAGTAGTATATCACAATGGCATTATACTTGTTTTTTTATGGGTTTTTTTGTGCTACATTGCTTCATTTAATCATGAATAAAATCTGTGACCAAGTCAGTCTTTATTAGTAAATCAATGCATTGTAGTGGTATCCCCTGTGTATATAAGAGATGTTGATACATTCCACAAAAGGACTAAGATGAGTTACACTTGTTTCTATGCACCATATTTTAAATGAATGCAATGATTTGCTATTGAAATGCTCTTACCGTTGTAAATAGTATCCATTCTGGCAGAGCGGCAGTGCGTTTCATTTCTGCAATCAAGGCACCACAGAGGACAAGCAAAACATAGTTTTCTCCCTATATCCTCATACCACCTCCGGGGGCATGTTTCGACACTGATGGTGATAACTTATAAATAACGTTTTATATTTCAGTTAATGGCTGAAGTACATTTTCAATGACCTCGAATCCAGGAAAAGCCAATTGAACGATCCATCATTTGACATTTGTCCACTTAAAAAAAAGTCTGCCATCTAACATGTTTTTATGCCCAGGTCACATATAGTGTAAATGATCAGAGACAAAGGAAAAATCAACTAAAGTGTAGGTGGGAGTGAGGCGGTGTTTGGATTGTTTACTTAAAGGGGAAGTTCAGCGCAAATACATATGCTTTTCAGAAAAAGAGCAGTATTTTTTCACCCCAATGACCTTAATCTGCCCATTCAGCATTTTGTCTGTTTATAAATAAATGCAACAAAATACTGACTTCCTGTTTGCAGGACCCCTAATAGAGACTGTTATGGTCTTGCCTTAACCCAGTGCCTGGTTGATTCAGTTGCTCAGTAGAGATCTGAGCACCTTTGACCCATCCACAGCCAATCAGTAGAAAACTTTTAGGAATATTCCAACAAAGTGGGCATCCTGGGAAGAAGAAGGACCATTAGAACCTGAAATGTCAGCTCACTATATCACAGCAGGGAACAGCAAAAGGTATGAAATACACTGATTTTTCAAATGGAAGGGAATATGTAGAATAAACTAAGTATGCATTAAACAAACTAACAATTTAATAAATATTGCTAATTTCCACTGAACTGTCCCTTTAAAAACGTAATTTTCACGTATCTTGCTGTAGCCTCGATAGAAATTAGTATAGAATTACACTAAAAGGCAACTGATACTATTTTGATTGGCAGTTTAGGGGCTATTATTTCAAGTAAAAATGTAAAAATGTAATTTATTCTAATGTTTTTTTTTTAGTCTGTAAAATAAGTGTAGAACTGAGTCATTGCACAAAGTTATTATTCTAAAATATATTTAAACCATTTAAAAATATCCTGATGATGAACTGATACAGTGTTCCCTATTTATTGCAAATAAAATATTTCAATTTGAGAAACCTCCATGAGTGCTCCTTGGATTCCAGTGACCCCACTTGTGTACTTGTGTATATACCTGTGGGAACACCCTGGTAATTGAGAGATATACGAATGGGAGTGCAAGGAAACCACCACTGTGTGTGTGTGTGTGTGTGTGTGTGTTGTCTAATATATATATATATATATATATATATATATATATATATATATATATGCATTAACTGTGTGCAATACACTAATAACTGTTGGATGAAGTGCACTCTCATTGGTTTGATTTGTTGAGTTTTTATTCAAAGTCTGCACTTGGCAGCTGCTGTGGATTCCATAATATGTATTTAGTGTAGCCAAAACGCGCTGATACAATAAAGAAACTTCACATTATTTGCGAAAAAGTCCTATGAGTGCTCCTTCTTTGATTTACCATATATATATATAATATATATATATATATATATAAATATATATATAAATATATATATATATATATCCATATATATCCATATATATAAAAAATTATATGAATCTTTATACAAGTATATTTAAACTTTTACTCAGTCACCAGCATCCAGATGTCACTATAAGGAACAGAGACTTCTGGGTATTTTCCATGTTTTAATGCAGCTCTCATTAAAGCTACCTTTAAAATGGCTTTTACAGCATTCCACAATAAAGCTGAAACCGTTCTGTAGTTGGTGCTCTGGTTTTGAATTTAGCTTGTGAAATGCTGTAAAAGCCTGTAAAGCTTTATAACTTTCCTAAGACTGTCATGGAAACATGGAAATTACCCAGAAGTGTTTGTAACTTATTTGCATATACTGAAAGCCTTATTCTCTCCCTATCTTATTTAATTTATTAGGACATCTGTCAATAGTAGGATGTCTCACAAATTTTCCCCGAAATCAGCTTTCCGAACCTTTTTCTCTGTTTGGAAAATTTCGGACAGCCAAGGATTTCTGAATGGCCTAAAGTCCTACGGCCAGACATTCGGAGGTCCCGCGGCTTAACCCGGGTTGATATTTCAATGTGTGCAATCATATGACACACATTTACCAATCATATTTGATTTATTATTTCAATATGATTAGTTAATATGTGATCATATGTTTGCAAGCATTGAAATATTAACCAATCACATTGCATTTGGTCCTTCAGCAAACCTATATAAAAACGTGCAACCCCCGCGGAGGTCAGAAGTCATCACAGTAATGGCAGAAGAAAGAACCGCCGGCAACACCGGTACGTCGATATCGCCACCGCCGTTGGTGTCACTAACAGCCACAATGACATTGCATGTGTTGGCGACATCAACAGAGTTGGTGTCGCCGGCTGAAAAGGAAGATGTCGACAGCACCGGCCGTAGTGACATTGCCTTGTTTGGGTGACATTAGTGGCGCTGGTGGAAGAAAGAAGACATGCCCCCAAGGGCTCTTCTAAGAGCCAATGGGGGACCTATAATCGAGCTCCACAACCACCCCACAAAGGCACTTGTCAGTGCCACAAGGGTCCTTTCAAGGAACACAAGGGTACTTATAAAGCAGGGGAGGGGGTGTCCCGGTTCAAGCTATGGGACCCTTAATCCCCAAAGGGCCCTTGTATGGGCCACAATGTTCCTTCTAAGGACCCAGGAGGGGGTCCCGGGTTAGCCGCAGGACCCCCAACATCTGGCCACATCGAGAACCTTGAACGTTCAGGTATTATCGAATCAGCTGTTCGGAATGTGCTTCTTGGACCATTTTCTAGGTCCCAGAGCCATTTACGGTAGTTACAACCGCTATTTAAGCCCTTATTTAATCCAAAAATTTCCGAACTTCTTTCCCCTTTTGAATTTCAAATTTCCAAATTTTTTGGAAATCCACAAATCCTCGGCAGAATGGATTTTTAAAAGTTCAGCCATCTCTAGTCAATAAGTGCTTAACCACAGGCCTGCAGTACACTGATGATAGCTCAATAAAGTTAAAACCGGTCTGTAGTTGGCGCTCCGGTTTTGCATTTAGAAAAAGGGGTGTTGGGGGTGTTGACCTTTTATATGTTTGAAAACTACACACTCCCAGGGATCTCTGTTTGCAGTAATATTCTTCTAAATGTCCCGTAGCTAAGGCATGTGTCAACTTGGGACCTTTCACATGTGGGAAAACTACAAATCTCAGCATTCTGCACAGGTAAGTTATAGGCTGCGCACCATTCTCCTCTTGCTTCAAAAAAGGAATTCCAGTCCAGCTCCGAAACAACATTATCGTAAATCATAAAATCACTTTTATTGGTACACACAAGGCAATGAAGAGTCAAACAACCATGTCTGACGCGTTTCGGGTCACATGACCCTTACTCATAGACATACCACCTGTACATCCTCCTAGATCTTTAACAGATAATCCAGCCAATCCCCTTTGGGCAGCTGTTAACTATTCACAATGCACAGTGGAGCTAATCAAGCTTAATCTTCACGTAATACAATAAAACAAATCTAATAAACCTGACAATACAATTTCGATTACACATCACACTTACTTTTACATATATAAGCTTTAGTATAAGTATGTCACCTTTACTTTTTTACCAATTATTCATTCTAGTCGTCCTAGTATGTCCATACTTATTAGTCCTTTGTTGTCCCTACGTTACTGTCCTAACATTCAATACTTTCTATCCAGAGTTTATTCACTTTATACTGTCTCTACTGTATTAATCACCATATCATAACGGGCTTCAAAATGGTAATATTGAGATGATTAAGCTTATCAATTTAACAGCTTAAATTGTTACTGTTCGCTATTTTTTAATTCGGGATCTTTTGTTGGCCTCTCTTTCGAATTGGGATTACACTTCATACTATACACGTAATGTCCCATCTATAATTAAGGCCCTCTGGTATCTCGTGGGCCAATTTCATTATCAAAATGCCTCTCTCTTGTCTAACAATTTCAGGGGATCTCCTCCTCTTATCCCACATCTTACTTTCTCAATTATCTGTAACGAACAGTATCTGATTTCTCCCCCATTACATTCTAAAAAATGTTTCCCCACTGGGGATCTAACATCCTTTTTAGCAATTGCATTCAAGTGTTCCCGAGCTCTTGCTTTTAGGGGGCGTGTGGTTCTCCCCACATATTGTTTCTTACATTTCAACATGTTCGGAACACTTGAATGCAATTGCTAAAAAGGATGTTAGATCCCCAGTGGGGAAACATTTTTTAGAATGTAATGGGGAAAAATCAGATACTGTTCGTTACAGATAATTGAGAAAGTAAGATGTGGGATAAGAGGAGAGATCCCCTGAATTGTTAGACAAGAGAGAGGCATTTTGGATAATAAATTGGCCACGAGAATACCAGAGGGCCTTAATTATAGATGGGACATTACGTGTATATATGAAGTGTAATCCCAATTCGAAAGAAGGCCAACAAGATCCCGAATTAAAACTAGCGAACAGTAACATTCTTCATTAAGCTGTTTAAATTGATAATGCTTAATCATCTTGACAAAATATCAATAGGTAAAATCTTATTATCCCTACCTATCATAGGGTAAAATGTATTCTATCCTACATATCATTAGGTAAAATGCATTCTACCTACAATCATTTAAAAATGTAATGTACAACATATCATCACTTAAAATGTATTCTACCTACATATCATTAGCTTAAAATGTATTTACCTGCAGTCATTAGGTTAAAATGTATTCTACCTACATATCATTAGGTTAAAAATGTATTTCTACCTACATCTCATTAGGTTAAAAGTAATTCTACCTACATACCTTAGGTTAAAATGTATTTTACTTATATAAATTAGCTTAGAATGCATTTTACCTGCATATCATTAGGATAAAATGTATTCTACCTACATATCATTAGGTTAAATGTATTTTACCTACATATCATTAGGCAAAATATATTCTACCTACATATCTTAGTTAAAAGGATTCTACCTAATATCATAGTAAATTATCTACCTACAATCATTAGGTTAAAATGTATACTACCTGCATGTCATTAGGTTAAAATGTATTCTACCTACATATCATTAGGTAAAATTAAATGTTTCTACCTACATATTATTAGGTAAATATATTCTACCTACATACCATTAGGTTAAAATGTATTCTACCTACATATCATTAGCTTAAAATGTATTCTACCTACATATCATCTTAAAATGTATTCTCCCTACATATCATTAGGTAAAATATATTCTACCTACATATCGTTAGTGTTAAAATGTATTCTACCCACATATCATTAGGTAAAATGTATTCTACCTACATATCTTTGGTTAAAATGTATTCTACTACAATCTTTAGGTTAAAATGTATTTACCTACTATCATTAGATTAAAATTTATTCTACCTACATATCATTAAGTAAAATATATTCTACCTACATATCATTAGGTTAAAGTATTCTACCTGCATGATTAGGTTAAAATGTATTTTATACCTACATATCATAAGGTTAAAATGTATTCTACCTACATATCATTAGGTTAAAAGATTCTACTACCAAATCATTAGGTTATAAAATGTTTCTACCTACAATCATTATCTTTTAAAATGTATTCTACCTACATATCATTAGGCAAAATAGTATTCTACCTACATATCTTTAGGTTAAATGTATTCTACCTACATATCTTTAGGTTAAAATGTATTCTTACCTACAATCTTTGTTAAATGTATTCTACCCAGATATCTTTAGGTTAAAATGTATTTCTACCTACATATCATTAGGTAAAATATTCTACCTACATATCATTAGGTTAAAATGTATACTACCTGCATGTCATTAGGTTAAAATATTCTACCTACATATCATTAGGTTAAATGTATTCTCTGCAAATCATTAGGTAAAATGTATTCTACCTACATATCATCAGCTTAAAATGTATTTCCTGCATATCATTAGGATAAAATGTATTCACCTACATCTCTTTAGTGTTAAAAATTATTCTACCTACATATCGTTAGGTTAAAATGTATTTTTACCTGCATGTCATTAGGTTAAAATGTATTCTACCTACATATCATTAGGTTATAAAATGTATTCTCACCTATCTCATAGGTTTAAAATGTATTTACCTACATACCATTAGGTTAAAATGTATTTACTTATAATAATTAGCTTAGAATGCATTTTACCTGCATATCATTAGGATAAAATGTATTTCTACCTACATATCTTTAGGTTAAAATGTATTCTACTACATATCTTTAGGTTAAAATGTATTCTACCTATATATTCTTTAGGTTAAAAGTATTCTACCTACATATCATTAGGTAAAATATATTCACTACATATCATTAGGTTAAAATGTATTACTACCTGCATGATCATTAGGTTAAAATGTATTCTACCTGCATATCATTAGGTAAAATGTATTCTATTACATATATATTGGTTAAATGTATTCTACCTGCATATCATTAGGATAAAATGTATTCTACGTACATATCTTTAGGTTAAAAGTTCTCCTCATTCAGGTTAAAAGTATTCTACCTACATATCATTAGGTAAAAAGATATCTACCTACATATCATTAGGTTAAAATGTATTCTACCTGCATATCATTTGTGTAAAAATGTATTCTACCTACATCATCAGTTAAAATGTATTTTACCTGATATCATTAGATTAAAATGTATTCTCCTCATATCATTAGGTTAAATTATGCATATTTTATTAAACTATCTACTACTATCGTTAGGTAAAATGTATTTTACGCATGTCATTAGGTTAAAATGTATTCTACCTACATCTCATTACGTAAAATGTATTCTACCTACATCTCATTAGGTTAAAATGTATTCTACTACATACCATTAGGTTAAAATGTATTTACTTATATATAATAGCTTAGAGCCTTTACTGCATATATTGGATAAATGTATTCTACCTACATATCTTAGGTTAAAATGTATTCTACCACACTACATAGGAAAATCATATTCACAGTACGATAAAATCAATTAGTGTCCAAACATGTATACTACACTGTCTATGGCATCTTAGGTTAAAATGTATTCTACCTACATATATTAGGTAAAATATATTACTACTACCTCATATCATTAGGTTAAAATGTATTCTACCTACATATCAAGAGTTTAAATGTATTCTACCTACATATCATTATCTTAAAATGTATTCTACCTTATACATATTCATCATCTTAAAATGTATTCTACCTACATATCATTATTTTAAAATGTATTCTACCTACATACCATTAGTTTAAATGTATTTTATCTACATATCTTTAGCTTAAAATGTATTCTACCTACATATCTTTAGGTTAAAATGTATTCTATTCAAAAAAGCAGGTTATGGGTTAACCTATATCCGATACAATCAATTAGTGAGATATATTTTACTTATTATTGTAATCACCCTTTAGACTCTGAGAAACTGGTACTCACTTCCCCCTTGGTGGTCCGGGTGCGTGCTGTCTGCCCGAACCCTTCGCTTCAGTTCCAAGTAGATCAACAGATTACGGCACAATCTGCCTCATACAAACGAGCAAACATGGTAAGGTCCCCGCTACGCGTTTCGAGACACACCGGCTCTTACTCATAGGCTGCTATGAAGTAAGAGCAGGAGCGCGACTAAGTGCATCCAAGACTGCGTTAAGGCACGAGTGGGGGACCTACCTAATGATATGTAGGTAGAATATATTTTACCTAATGATATGTAGGTAGAATACATTTTAACCTAATGATATGTAGGTAGAATACATTTTAACCTAAAGATATGTAGGTAGAATACATTTTAACCTAAAGATATGTAGATAGAATATATTTTAAGCTAATGGTATGTAGGTAGAATACATTTAAAGGTGATGATATGTAGGTAGAATACATTTTAACCTAATGATATGTAGGTAGAATATATTTTACCCTAAAAGGAAGTGGAATGTTACTAAACATCACAATGAGGTTCTGATCGTTTAAACAATGTGCCCACTGTTAGCAAATCAACAGTAAAGTGTAAGTAAGTTCCTGTTTTACACCCAATTTGTGGTGTTTTAAACATGTGGACGTCTTAGCCAATCAAATGTAGATTCACATTTACTCTCCCCTACCTTCTCCAAGAAAGAAAAAATAAGACAATTCGTTTCTGTTTCTAGGCAGGAAGTGAGTGATGTCTGTTTATGATAAAGGACTTGCATTTCTCTGAAACTACCCGCATCTTGAGAAAAAAATTAAACGGCCCGTTTTTCCATTTTCCCACTGTTGATATATTAATAATATAAGGCTGTGAGGTACCTTCTGTTAGTATACAAGCTCTACTTAATTTATACTCTGTGGGGGGCTTTTAGCGTGATTTAACCAACACCTCACTTTAAGCTATAAAGCTATTCTCAGATCTGCAGGTTTATTCCACTAGACTCTATGGAATCTAGCTGGCAGTAGATGGAATATGAAAAGAAGAGAGGCAAGTTTGTCAATGTTTATGACTCCTATACCATGCAAATATACACAAAAATACAGAACAAATTGCTAAGGTAAGATATAAAGATATAGTTCGCTGGTTGTCGTTTCATAAATCCATAAAGCACCGCACTATTGACCAAAAGTGTATCAGTATAGGTATAAGAGTGACTAAATCTGGATACACTGTTAAGAAATTGTGACAATTGTAAAAAAACGGGATACACAATATATTCACTTGCATGTTTTGAATTGCACTTATTTAAAATAGCACTAATATATAGGAATAAATATTATATAGAGAGGCTAAATGATGTATAAAATAGATTGCATAAAAAGAATTGATAGAGAATCAAACAATACATACAACATATATAAATATGAATTAAGATTTAAAACACCAAGTATATCTACCTGTATATTATACTCATACCAGGGTCATTGTAATTATAAAGGCAAAGGCTCACAAAAACTAAAAAGAAGTAACTTATCAATATTAATATACAAGAAGCATTAAAGCTTCCACTCCAGGCCATCTGGATATACAGTACGGAGCTTGCAAGATCCAAAAGGCCTCTAATCGTAAGAGACCCTGTTCCTATCTCCTCCTCTGAATTTTTTATCCATCTTATCTATTATAGTGGACACATGAATAATTCTCCATTATGGGCCTCTAATGGGTGTTTTAGAAAATGGCTGAAGAATCGACTTTCTATTCAGGGGGCATATATAGTTCCGATAGACTTTTATATGCCAGGATCGTTTTCCCTATTAATGTAGGCCACAACTACAGGTAGCCAGATATATTATACTGTAAGTTCAGTATTATAAACCCCTTTCAATCAGCCTGTCCCACAGCTCCATAGCGTTATCTTGAAATGCTGCCAAGAGGAGCATATACGCCTCAAAATGAGGAATTGGCCATAGGCACACCACGATGGCTGATCTAGGATGGTTAGACCACCTTCAGCAATATATTCTAGTGATGGGTTTATGGTATTTATAAAAGTCTGAACCACCCCATCGTACAAAAAATGAATATAGAAGTAATCAATAGATAGACGTATTCAATGTAAGTGAAACTGGACCCAGGTGTTAGTTACAGTATCCACAAACCGTACGCTCAACAGATCATCTTGCCAAATAATAATCCATCATCAATAGATGATGTTGGTTGAAACTCTTCGTAAGGGAGAATATAAAAGTGCGCCTCCCCATACCCCATGAAGAGGTTGGAATACGAGGGGCGAACTTGCCCCCATGCAGCCCCCCCCTCTGGATGGTAGAATTCCCCATTGAAAAGAAAATAATTGGTATTAAGTAATGTGTCAGCACTTTGACAATAGTCATACTGGTGAAGGGGATAAAGATCCTGTTGATTCAACCAGTAAAGTTGGCTCTATACCCTTATCGTGGCCAATAGATCGTATAAAGGGGCCTAATCATTTGCCACACCCACATCACATAGTTTATTTATAATATCTGTGGAATCCTTAACATATGCTGCACAGCTGACTACCAGGCGTGATAACCAATTTATCTACGACGTATCGCTAAAAATGTTCATTTATTGATCCGATTCAGAGACGATCGGCCTAAATTGGATATTCTCTAGAGATTTGTGGACCTTCGGCAACATGTGAAAACAGGTAAGATAGGGTTTAATACCTCAAATACTCATATTCATGATTATTGAGGACACCAGTTTCCTTACCCTGGTCACAATCTGGAAGAGTTTTAGTGTATATTCCTTTTGGGAGCACTGGCTAAATGTTATAGAGAATTATCGGACAACTGTCTCTGGGTCTAGTCAGTACCAGGACCACCACCGATCCCCCTTTATCTGAGGACAGATCACAATGTCGCAGTGGGGTCTTATAGACTTTTATAGCCGAGTATACATATGTCTGTCATATTGGTTATCACTTTTCTCGACTGTAGCTTCATTACAATCATATACACAGATTGCTGAACATTATTTATACAGTTATTCTACTATTCACAGAGGTGTAAAAATGCGATCTACTTATTACATAATATTCATAGTGTCATTACTGTCCAAAACATCACTATTAATGCTTGTGAAGGTTTTATTCATACAGTCATGGTATATCTGTTGTATTCATAGATCAACTGGAAGTTAGTTTAGTCTTGAAGATGTTTCGCTAGTCATCCGACTGACTTTCTACCCAATTCAGAATGACTTGACAAGAATCTGTGGCAATTATGTACCCTGGAAAATTCCAATAGCATTATCACAGCAGGTTGTTAAGGGTGTGATTGCATAGAGTGCTAAGAGTGTGTTATAGGAATGCAGACAGGGTAACGTGTCAAAACAGCAGTGTAGCATGGCAGACAGTTGGTTTGCGAACCCCCCCCACTCTATTTAGGGGTGGTTTCTTATTTTCACAAAATGGCCTCCTTGACACCTCTCTTGAACCAATATGTTCCTTTGCCAATATGTAACATTACAATCTTCAAAGGTAGTCCTTTATCCTTAAATGCAGGTACACTGCTGATCCGACCCGAGGGAATTGGCTTTTTGTCTGGGCCATACGTTGATGCGTTGCTGTTTGGTCTCCCCCCATCACAAATCAGAGCTTCTTCACTGTACTGCACTGCGTATATGATGTCTCTTTCTTGTGTTCGGTATTGGGTCTTTCGAGAGTACCAATAGCTTCGTGTGTTGTTCGGTTTGAAAGCAGACAGGGATACTGTGTTTTTGAAAATTTTTCTTTCATTTCTAGAGACCCCTGCTACATATGAGATGACCAGTTCGTTCTCCTGTCTTGCTTTTCCCCTTCACTGTTGGTATATGTGTTCTTTCTCTTCTACTACTCTTTGACAAAGGCCCAGTCTGGATATCCACAAGTTTAAAGGGACTGTTCATGGGAAATTATCAATATTTGTTAATTGTTAGTTTGTGTAATGCCCTTCTTAGTTATTCTACATATTTTCTCCCATTTGAAAAAATCAGTTGATTTCATACCCTGCTGTTCCCTGCTTTTGACATTAGTGAGCGACATTTAAGGTTCTAATGGTCCTTCTTCTTCCCAGGATGCACACTTCCTGGAAATGTTCCTAACAGGAATTTCTCGATTGGCTGTTGGATGGTCAAAGATGCTCATCTCTGACTGAGCAACTGAATCAACCCAGGCGCTGGGTCAAGGGCAAGACCATGACGGTCCTTAATAGGGGTCCAGCAAACAGGAAGTCAGTATTCGGGTGCAGTTATTTATACAAAAGAAAATGTCTGAATTGGCAATTAATGTCATTGGATGAAAAAATACTGTTCTTTTTTGACTGAAAGCATATGTATTTGCACTGCTTCCCCTTTAAGGGTTCCTCTGAGATGTTTCATTTCTTTAGCCTTCGCTTCTGGCTAGAGTGGGAATGTTTCCAGCTCTGTGTAGCAGGGTTCTGATGACACCCAGCTTGTGTTCTAAAGGGTGGTGGGAGTCAAACATCAAATACTGATCTGTGGTGTTGGTTTTTCTGTAAACCTTACATCCAGTTTACCATTTTCCTTGACTTCTACCAAGCAGTCCCAAGAAAGCCAGTTTTGTTGTTTTGACCTCTTTCCCTTCCCTTTCCCTAATCCCCTACTTAAACAACTGTTGAGGAAAGATATCACTTACATTACTGTTGAAATATTTGAAACACAAAGTATGAGAAACCAGCAGTGTTGGAACACATATTCAGCTAACTACTACAAACAAAGAAAAAACTGTAGTATCATTAATAACAACATAAGACTGCTGTGGTATATGAAAATACATATTATTGAGTTTGTTCTAGAGAATACCACTGTATTATTTTTAATAGTGTATGGACTCAAATTTTTTACTGCATTTTATTCTATTTTTATGAATATATAAAACTAGGCTAGCCAGCCTAGGATTTTAATTAGACAATTGTGTGTATTTAGTAGCGGATGTCACTTTTGGGATCATTTCCCTGTTTCTTACGAATAAAGTTATCTCTTGAATTTTATGGGGATTGCTTTCTATGATTTATTTTGGACTGTCTATGTTAGGCAGTGTGTAATAACCGTGGAGGGACCCCAGTTATTATTCCCCTATATTACTTATTTGGAAGGAGGGTATTTATATCGTTCCTATAACACCTTTAGCCACTATGCAATCATGCCCTTAACACAGTGGCTGTGATATGCTAATTGGGATTTTCACAGGTACATAATTGCCCAGATTTTGTACAAGTCAATCTGGATTGAGCAAAGCCAGTCGAGATGACTAGCGAAACGTCTTCAAGGACTAAACTTCAAGTCCAGTTGATCTAATTGAATGCAACGATATATCATCTATTAAACAAGTGGTTACATTACCCAAGTTGCTTGGTATTGTAGTTTTCAAACATGTGAAAGGTCACAATTGTCTATAGGCTGTATTGCATCTGGACACATGCATTTGCCACACAATACAAGGACTATAAAGGTCCTTGTATTGAACCAAAACATTACTTCTGTTTGGTATGCAGAAGATGACATAGGTTGTTCTTTTTTTAAGCCAGGAGGTTGTCCATCCGTTCATCGATTTGTAGGTTAGCCACACTTCTAGGATTTCTACATGGTAGGCTCTAAAGTGAAATAGGGACACTAAAAGAGTGGAATGGGACACTAAAGGAAGTGGAATTGGGACATAAAAGCAAGTGGAATTAGGACACTAAAAGGAAGTGGGAATTTCTAACATCCAATGAGGGTTCTGATCTTCCACTGTTAGCAAATCAAAAATTCTCAAAATGGTAGGTTAGCTACACACTAAGAGTGCTAAAGGGTCTCATGTAGCTAAGTAAGGGGACATAAAGAAGAAACTTACTGCTAAAAAAGTAATCTTTTGGACACCTAACAAAAGGAAGTTCCTGTGAGTTGTACGAACTTGTGAGTGGCCCTTTCTCTAAGGACCTTGATCTCAAGGACATAAAAAAAGAAGGGACCTTATCATTTGATGGTTGTATGGTGTGTGTGAAAGTTTGAAAATAAGATTGTTTGACAGTTTGAAAATAAGGATTGTTTTGTACTGTTTAAAAACTGTGTGCAGGATGAGTGTGCAGTAGAGGAACTATATTTTTCTTCAGTAAAGGGGTGTGCTGGACTTCTATATTCTAGTATTGTACCTGTTGTAATCACAAACAGGCTGCGAAAGGGTTAATAAGTGTTTGGTGTTTTTTTTTCCTCTTTCTGGCTCTTGCATAATTGGTGTGGGGTTGGGGGCCTATTAGTTAAATAGGATTCACACGTGTTGGGTTTGCTGGTTTGGACCTAACAAAAGGAAGTTCCTGTGAGTGTACGAAACTGTGAGTGAGTGGCCCCTTTCTCTTAAGGACCTTGATCTCAAGGACATAAAAAAAGAAGGACATTGAAACAAGAAGGACAATTAAACAAGTTTTGGCGTCACTGTGTTGGTTGTGGTGATTAGAAGGACAGTTTGTCAGTACCATGCATGGCCATCGTGCCACATGTATAGGAACTGGAGCAGACGTTCCGGGGAACCTATGTCTGGTCAGGTGTGAGTGGGTTTGCCCGTTTGGAAGTCGAGGGGAGAGTCTAAGGGGGCAGCTTGCAGCATTGCGGGGATGGCAGAACTGGGGGGTCATGCAGGCACTGGCTGGGGCCAGTATAGAGGGGGGTGGAAGAGGGACAATAAAGGATGAGGAAGGAAGGTAGTTTTGTTAAGGGTTACTAGGAGGAGTGGGTGGACGGAGGAGATAGGGGGGCTTTTCCCAGATTGTCCATCCAACAAGATTTGCCGCCTTAGGTAATGAAGTGGAGGAGGGACACCTCGGAATTAGCGTGTATGAGGGGGATAGTCCCTTGAGCACCCAGGGGACTGCCATCTCTGATACAAGGGAGTGAGGAAGACAGGAGTCAGGAATGCAAGGCAGGTGGTAGTGGTAGGGGACTCCATTATAAGGAAGGTAATAGGGTTAATCGCCGCCAGGACCCTCATGCCGAACTGTGTGTTGCCTGCCTGGTGCTAGGGTTCGGCATGTGGTGGATCGTGTAGACAGATTATGGGTGGGGGCGGGTGTGACCGGCGCGTCTTGGTTCACATTGGTGCCAATGACAAAGTTAGAGGTGGAGTGAGGTCCTTAAACATATGATTTCCGAGAGAAAGGGGCCAAGATAAAAGCAAGCCTCAGGGTAGTGTTTTCAGAATACTACCCGCACAGTGGCTAACCAGAGGAGACAGCGGAGCTTAGGAGCTTAATGCGCGGCTAAGAAAGTGGGTGTAAGGAAGAGGGTTTGGGTTATTGAGAACTGGGCAGACTTTGCTGTCGGCTACAGGCTCTTTAGTAGGATGGGTTGCACCCAATGATGGTGGTGCAGCTGTTAGGGGAGAAGATGGCTAGAGGGTTTGAGGAGATTTTAACAGGTTGTGGGGGGAGGGATTAGCAGTCTCACTGGGATAGATGTCAGGAGGAAGGAAAGCAGGGTGTAGATAGGCCAGTGTTGGGTGGGGAAGGGGGGTGGGCTAGCATAGGGGATAGGGGGAATGTGTATCAAAGTGTACGAAAAATTACAGGATTCAAATCTAAAATGTATGTTTGCAAATGCGAGAAGCCTGGCTGACAAAATGGGTGAATTGGAAATGATGGCATTGAATGAAAAGTATATGATGTAATAGGTATAGCAGAAAGGGTTTGAACAGTCTCACGACTGGGCTGGAAATATAGAAGGATGCCTGTTTAGGCAGGACAGAAAAAAAGGAAGGGGGAGGAGTATGTGTATATGTTAAAAAAAGAATTGAAGCCAATTTAAAAGAGAGATAGTGGTGATAGGTGTTAAAGTGAGGGCAATATGGGTGGAATTAGGCAACAGGAAAGGGGGTAATGTCATTGTTGGTGTCTGCTTAAGCCGCCAACAATGCTAGCAGAGAAGGAGGTGAGTCAACTTCATATGCAGTTGGCAAGGCCTGCAAGTTTGGGGAGTGTGCTCATATGGGGGACTTCAATTACCCTGACATTGATTGGTTGTGGTGAACTGCCATCAACGAAAAAGGCGCTGAGTTCTGAATTTTGCTGCAGGATTATTTTCTCACAGGTGGTTGAGGTTTCCTACTAGAAGGGGCTCTGTTGGATCTGGGAATATCTAACATTGTGGAGCGCATATAGATATGAAGGTAAACTGAGGCTTAGGGATAGTGACCATGAAATAGTGGCATTGGACTTTGTTATCGAAGGAAAAGTGCGCTGGGTTAACAAAGACATTTAATTTCAGAAGAGACAATTTCCCGGTTAAAGCAGCTCTTCAGAATGTCAAACTGGGATAATGTATTATCAGGTAAAGGTACTGAACAGCAGAAGTGGACTGTGTTCAAAGGGAGTTTAAGCCAGTTCAATCTAAATTTATACCTTGGGAAATAAATGTAAAAAAAATAAATCCGCGCTATGTGTGGCTGAATTCTGATGTTAAGAGGCAAATGGTAAGGAAGAAAAAGGCATTTATAAAACCTTTAAGGCCGAGGGTACGGAAAGGGCCTTTAGGGTATAAAAACTGTAACCAAGGAGTGTAAGAAAGCATCAATACTAGCTAAAATTTAATAATGAAGTTAGGATAGCTGAAGAAAGCATCACTAAGCCTAAACATTTTTTATAGTATATTAATAGTAAGAAGATGAGGACTGAGAATGGGCGACCATTAATTAATGGGGATAAGTTAGTTACGAGGATGGCATGATAAGCCAAATGTCTTGAATAATTTTTTTTTCTCTGTAACAACTATAGAGATCCAAGTACAGAATCATAGGATAGTAGCATAAAGTTATACAAGATTCAGTTTCACTTTGGTTAACCGAGGATATGGTACAGAAAGACTAAATAAGGTTAATATTAGTAAATCTCCGTGGACCGGATAAAATACATCCTAGGGTACTTAGGGGACTAAGTTCAGTTTTACTCAGGCCATGTGTCTTATTTTTGCTGATTCCCTCATGTCCGTGGGTGTGCCTTGGATTGGAAAAAAGTGATGTTATTCAATATTCAAAAAGGGTAGTCGTTCACAGCCGGGTAATTACAGGCCTGTAAGTTGTTAACTCAGTGGTGGGGAAGATCCTGGAAAGTTAATAAGGGATCAGTTTCTAGAGTATGTGTCAGGACTGACATTAAAGTATAGTGTAACACATGGTTTAGAAGGAATAGATCTTTCAAACTAACTTGCTTGGCTTTTATGAGGAGTAAGTAAGTAGAAATTTAGACTCTGGAATAGCAAGTAGATGTAGGTTACTTGGATTTTGCAAAGGCTTTTGATACAGTCCCCCATAGGGCGACTAATGAATAAGCTAAGGTCTGGTGGTCTGGGGAGTCACATTTGTACATGGATAGGAAAATTGGTTAAAGAATAGATGCAGAGAGTGTTGTTAATGGGGTTCATCATATGGACTAAAGTGCTAAGTGGGGTGCCACAGGGTTCTGTGTTGGGGCCGCTTCTATTAATCTATTATTAATGATTTGGAATGTGTATTGTCAGCAAGGTTATGTTGTTTTGCTGACGACACAAAACTTTGTTCAGACCATTAAAACTTCAGAGGATGTGCAATCGTTGCAAGGGGATCTAGATAGATTATCAAATTGGGCTGCTAAGTGGCAGATGAAATTCAATGTTGATAAATGTAGGGTGATGCATTTTGGACTTAAAAAATACTTGTGCTACTTTCTACTATAAATGGCTCTGTGTTAAGTGAATCCCGTTTGGAAAGGGATCTTGGGTTTTGGTGGATACAAACTTAAAGGTAGCAACGCAGTGCCAGGCGGCAACAGCCAGAGCCAGCATGGTATTGTCTTGTATAAAGCGAGGTATGGATTCAAGGGAGGAGGAAAATGTAATTCTCCCTCTTTACAAAGCATTGGTAAAGGCTCATTTGGAATATGGGTGCAATTTTGGATCCGTGTACCAAAAGGACATCTTTGATGGAAAGGGTTCAGAGAAGGGAACTAAATAATAAGGGGATTGGGGGAGCTTGAATATGAAGAGAGACTGGAAGTTACAATATGTACGTGGAGAAAGGCGCTTGCGGGGGATATGATTACTGTGTATAAAACATTAACGGGCCATACATAAAATCTGGGCATGTTCACCAAGGAGAAAGTCAAGGACACGAGGACATCCCTTAGACTGAAGAAAAAAGGTTAGGCTTCAAGCTCGGAAAGGGTTTTCACTGTGAGAACGGTAAGGCTATGGAACTGTCTTCCAGTGGACGTTGTAATGGCAGGTTCATTGGTGAGTTTCAAAAAAGCTGGATGAGTTTCTGCCAACAAGGTGTTGCAAGTTACTGGTATTGATAAACTAAGTAGAGTTGATCCAGGGAATTTTCCGATTGCCACTTGGAGTCAGGAAGGAATTTTTTCCCCCTTCATAAATTGTGGGGGTTTTTGCCTCCTCTGGATCACACGTTAGGCAGGATATGAGATATGCTGAGATGGGTTGGACTGGATGGACGTATGTCTTTATTCAACCTCAAATACATAATACTTAGCTATACTATACTCATACTAAGGAAGATGGAGTTGTGTTTTCAACATGTGCAGCCAGGGTATGCTGAGAGTTGTAGTTTATATATGTGAAAAGTTCAACACCCATGCTCTAATCATACACTGTATTGCATCTATACATTCATTAGCCAATGGACATAAAGTAGACACTTACTGCTAACAGAGAAATGCTGGGATGATGTATTTTTTAAAACATGTGCATATTCAAATCCTTGGGTAGGAATTGCTAAAACATGGAACTTTTAATGTCTGTAAGTCAGTAAAAGGGCTTTTTGTTCCAGGATGTATTAAAATAAAATTTCCAGCATTCTGTGCTGCCAGAGAATGCGGGAGTTGTAGTTTCAAACAGTGTATATTCAAACCTTTGGTAGTAATTGCTAAAGCATGGGCTTTTAATGTCTGTAAGTCAGTTAAAAAGGCTATTCCAGGATGTGTGAAAATAAATTACAGCATTCTGTGCAGCCAGGGAATGCTGGGAGTTGTAGTTTTTTAAAGTGAAAAGTTCAACACCTATGCTCTTTATCATTACACTGTTATTGCATCTTAATACTTTCATTAGCCAATGGACATAAAGAAGAAACTTACTGCTAACAGAGATGGGGAGTTATATTTTTCAAACATGTGCATATTCAAACCCTTGGATAGGAATCTTCTAAAGCATGGGCTTTTAATGTCTGTAAGTCAATAAAGGGCTTTATTCCAGGATGTATGAAAAATAATTTTCAGCATTCTGTGCAGCCAGGGAAGCTGGGAGTTGTGTTTTAAACATGCGAATAGTCCAACACCCATGCTCTATATCATTACACTGTATTGCATCTTAATAATTCATTAGCCATGGACATAGGAATAAACTTACTGTAACAGGGAATGCTGGGTGTTGAGTTTTCAAAACATGTGCATATTCAAACCCTTGGGTAGGAATCGCTAAAGTATGGGCTTTTAATGTCTGTAAGTCAGTGTAAAGGGCTTTATTCCAGAGTAAGAAAAAATAAATATTCCAGCAATCTGTGCATTTTTAGTTTTTAAACATGTGAAAAGCTGGCAGGTCAAAGAAATGGGAGAGTATGTGTGTGTTTGATTATGTGGTGGGATTTCCTGGGTCTTTTTTAGGACTTTAGACATCCCATTTGAGCCTCCCCCTGGATACTTGCTAGGAGTGCAAAGGGGAGAGCAAGTTCAGAATGGATCCTGATACCTACCGGCTAAACGGATGTAAGTAGCCTCTCTCTGGCACTACAGCTTAACAGCTATATGCATAAGGGAGAGGCAGACAGATCCTGATTCACTTGCATGTTTGTGCACTTTGTGCTGTATCATGAGAGCATGACCCCGTGCTTTCAATAAAATAATTACCTAGCAAAAACAACACACATAATTCCCCTGTGCACCAACGACACACTTTTGCTAGTGTGTAGTATATATATAAATGTAGGGATCCGATGCATAACCCTGATGACGGCCCATTGTATTGGGCTGAAACGCGTAGGTAGCTTTGGCCTGCTTAGTTACAATTAATAAACAACCAGGGAGAAGTTCTATCGTTTAAAATGGTTCTAAATTTGCCCCCAGCCAATCAGATCTTATTAGCATTGAAAGCTAATATCTGATTGGTTGGGGCAAAATTAGCACCATTTTAACGACGTAAGACTTTTATTGAATACCGTATAAGATGTATCTGTAAAAAAGTATCTTTCAGGCGTGTTAAACGGTGAAATAAAACAAATATTACTCAGGTGAACTGTAATAAGCTATTTAATAAAAGTGCTAAAAATATACAAAAGTTATATATCCAAGTTAATATACTCATATGCATTATTAGTCCAAATAGGTAGAATAATGGAATCTACAGTGACAGATGTGTAATTTAGGGAAACAATAAAATAAATTTAAATGAAGCAAGATAAAGAATACATTTCATTAAGGCCCTTAGGCGTATAGTATCCATTTTTTGATCCACTGGGCTTCACACTGCAATAGGTTCTGCCTCTGTCTCTACCCTCACAAGGCTTGACATGAGATAGCCATCCAACTCAGATTGGCTAAGGAGTGTGGCTTTTTTCAAATGTCGAGC
The DNA here is from genome assembly GCA_019447015.1 of Hymenochirus boettgeri. NCBI lineage: Eukaryota > Metazoa > Chordata > Amphibia > Anura > Pipidae > Hymenochirus > Hymenochirus boettgeri. The sequence continues at coordinate 179,964,600 of CM033471.1, forward strand.
CACAGACAGTCTTCATATTTTGTTATGGGCCTGGTGGATTCGTAACCTTTGGGTTCCTCCTCGAGGGCCATGCATATTGATTTTCTATGGTTGGCCATTCTCTCAACTGTGGTGGTCATTTTGCCACATAGTAGAGGCCACTTGGCACATAATTATATACACTACATAGCTGCTAAGGCACATAGTCTATGTCAGATCTTAATCCTGTTGCCCTTATGAGGGTTGGGAAAGTGGACACATATCTACAGGTTTGACACTATGCAACTATAACAACCCAATTTCATGTATTCATTAGCCAATTATTTAGTGTCTGGAAACTTACGCAGGGGGAAATGAGTATTCACATTGGTTGAATGAGAATATGGTACGGAAACAATTAGACAAAGTTAATATCAATAAAGCCCCAGGACTGGATGGAATACACCCTTGGATTTTAAAAGAGCTTGTACAGTTCTCTTTAGACCATTGCTTTCTTATCTTTTCAGATTCACTTTGGTCTGGGGATGTGCCGCTGTATTGGAAAAAAGCCATGTAATACCAATATTCAAAAAGGGTAGTTGTTCACTGCCTGGTAAACTATAGACCTGTAAGCCTAACATCAGTGGTAGGAAGGTGATGGAAACTTTATTAAGGATCATATCTTCCTACCCAAAACTCATTATTAGTAGTAGTCAGCATGGATTTATGAGAAATAGATCATGCCAAACAAATTTAATTGGTTTTATGAGAAGTGAGTAAGAATTTTTAATCAAGCACAGCAGTGGATGTGGTATACTTGGATTTGAGAAAGCTTTTGATACTGTGCACACATAGGCGACTAATGTATAAACTGAGGACTATTGGCCTTTGAAGAAAACACTTGTGCATGGATAGAGAATTGGTTATTGGTTCGCAAGCAGAGAGTGGTGGTAAATGGAGCTATATCTATGTGGGCAAAGTTATAAGCGGCGTGGCCTCAGGGTTCTGTACTGGGCCACTTCTGTTTAATCTGTTTATAAATGACTTAGAAGGGGGTATTGAGAGCAGGATCTCTGTGTTTGCTGATGACACTTAACTATGCAGAGCTTTGGAAACTTCAAATGAGTGCAAGTGTTGCAAGCAGACAGATAGATTAGCAAAATGGGCAGCAGAATGGCAGATGAGATTCAATGTTGATAAATGTAAGGTGATGTGTCACCTACACCATAATAACTCTGTGTTAAGTGCATCTGTAATGGAAAACATTTGGGGGTTCTGGTAGATAACAGACTTAGTGTAGCACAATGCAAGGTAGCAACGGCTAGAGCTAGCAAGATATTGCCTTGTATAAAGAGTGGAATAGATTCAGAGAGAAAGATATTATTCTCCCTCTTTACAAGGCACTGGTAAGGCCTCATTGGAATATGCAGTGCAGTTTTCGAATCCCATATACAAACGGACATCTTGGAAATGGAAGCAGTTCAGAGAAGGGCAACTAATTATAAGGTGATAAAACATCTCATATTTGTAAATAACAATATCAATAGATTATTATAACAGTGCATACTATTTATCATCAATTATTAAGTGCATATTATTATTTACATCAATATTTGTTGTAGTACTTAAGGTAAGACTCACTGTTTGCAATTCATGGCTTGAGAAAGGCTCAAAACAGAGCCGAAACGTGCTTGTTGCACAGTTCACTAATGAAAGAACTTGTTTGAAAAAGACCTAGGAGTGCTCCTTGTACTACAGTGTTATATATATATATATATAATTGGGAGGTGGGGCTTCTTACACAGCACATCATAACCTCATAGGACTGTCACACACTTCCTGGTTTATCTTGACTGTCTGAGTGTAACTTTACAAACCTAGAACTATATATATAATTATGTATATTATATATCTGAAGCTATTTAAAGGTAACTCCAGCCTCGAAAAACTTTGTAAATTCCAAAAGATAACCCAAAACCCCACTGCGTTTTAGTCTTATTATTTAACTACAGAACAAGGATCCCTTATCAAGAAGTCCCTCCTCTTCTGCCCCTCCTCTGCTCTTGTTGCGAGCACGGCATGCTCCTAACAACTCGACTGGTATGCTCAAAACAGGAGCAGGGGGCGTCGGAACGGGTCAGAAAGTTCCAGTTGGAACTTAGGATATGCAAACCAGGTTGGGTGTGTGTGTTAAATATTTATAAGCAAACTTTATTTTAGGCTGGACTTGCCATTTAAAGGATGTTCACATGTTTCTCAGAATAATCATTTGGTGAAAAATGCACCAGACAGGTTATATATGGCCCTTCATTTGTATTAATTTGTTTAAAGTGATCATATCTTCACCATTATAAAAAGCCCTAATCTGTATTGCCTGCATAGTCAAGTTCCCCTTCCCCTTATTAAATTAGTTGACCTTCTGTGAACTCTTTCCATTTCTAAGATGTCCCTTAATATATGCATCGATATTACAAATAAGGCCTTACCAGTGCTTTGAAATATGAAGAAAAAACTTTTTCTTCCTTAAAGGCATGTCCCACCCTGTAAATAACTTTTGGCACATAGTAGGGTTCCTTCCCCCAGCCCCAAACGCTATAAAAGTTTTTCAGAAAGTCCCCCAAAACTCTCTACTTACCCTCTTTCCTCTGCCGTACTCCCGGCCCTCTGCTTGCAGAAACTGCAAGCAGGGGGCCGGACCGGCAGCTGCATCCCTGATTGGCTGAGAGGCAGCCAATCACGGACGCGGCTGCCAGCTGCACAGAACGCCAGAGGAGAAAGATAAGGTAAGTAGAGTGGGGGACTTTCTGAAAAATCGTTTATAGCGGTTGGGGCTGGGGAGGAACCCTACTATGTGCCCAAAGTTCTTTATGCTGGGGGAGGGATTGCAAAGCAGGAGGGAAAGGGAGGGAGAGGGAGGGGGGGAGGGCTGCAGTGTGCATGCCAAACTTCTCCAGGAGGGAGACAGAGGCAGAGTCCTATATGGACCTGCTAGGCTCCTGGTGGCTGTTTTGGGGACTTTATATAGTGATCGAGCTGTAATATGCTTTCAGTAGTAAGGCCGATCCCAGCCTAAAACCCTAAAGTGATAACGTGCATAATAAGTGCTAATAATGTTAACTGTATTAGCACTTATTATGCACGTTATCACTTTAGGGTTTAGGCTGGCATCGGCCTTACTACTGAAGCATATTACAGCTCGATCACTATATAATCCAACACCACTAGGGTTAAATGAATGAAGGGAGGTGTCTGGTACTGGGGGCGGGGAACCAATGTTGTTTAGTTTGTATCCTGAGGACGGCTAAGCGCATAGCCGAAACGCGTTGATACAATAAAGAAACTTCACATTATCTGTAAAAAGTCCTATGAATGCTTCTTCTATGGGATATATATATATATATATATATATATATTATATATATATATATAATGTATATAAACTAGCATATATAAGTGGTCAGCTTTGGGGTTAACTTGCAAATTACAATACATCAATTATCTGCTATTAATCTTTTTTTAGAATCAAGAGGAGACTCAAAAGAGTATAAATCATGTACAACACATAAAATGTACACTATGCAGTCTGTTAGCAAAGGCGCCTTAAAACAACACAGTTGGTAGAATCATCATAAATTCTTTGTCATTCCACTGTGTATTCCAGAGATAAAAGGCACAAACATGTATAGTTTTTTATTACACATTGCTGCCCACTGGGGCTATCTTATCTTACCAGTGCAGCCCACAGTACCTGCTGCATTTTACTAAAGGTCATTTTACACATTCATTTCCCTCACTGGTTTGTAAATAGTATTTGAGATGCTTCTTTTGGTTTATATAAACCATTAAATTAGCCTAAGAAAGCACAATCAATAATAATTTACGTGATCTGTGATTAAGGTTCAATAAGGCTTCGTTCCCACTGTGATGCGTTTTAGTGCAATGGCACCAAAACGCGTGTGCAATGTAAATGGCGCTGTTCGCATTGCACCGCTGGCATGTAGTGCGTTGCCATTAAATAATGGCCACCGCTGCGTGTAAAGTTAGTAAATGCTCTTAAATAAAAACTATGAATGCCCCTTTTTAATGCTAAATTTCCTATTTTCATCTTTATAACATTTTCTATTTCCCAGCCCTCTTAATTATACTAAGATCTGGTAAAGAACGATTGCTATTAATTTCTGCATAATAAACTCATTTGCATTGATCTTCCATTAAAGTAGCATGAATACCTATAATTATATCGCTATTGTTTTTACTGTAAAAAAATAGAAAATATACGTTACTTGTAAAAATTATGCTGCAACTAGATTTGTTTTTCAACCAGAGAACAATGAACCCAAGAAGCTGAAACATTTAAGGGCATCTATACTGAAAAAAAAGTAATTTTAAAGGATATGTCCACCCCCCACACAAAACCTTTAGTATTAGGCTAACTGCCACCCAAAACACGACCTCACAAGGTTCTTAGTTATTAAAGCTGCTGGTAAACCTACTTACCAGCTTTCGTGCCTTGGTGTTCTTCTGCTTAGCTCCCATGCCTTTTCCGTGCATGGAAGCTGCAGAAGGATCCAGATTGGGCAGTGGCACCTGTGATTGGCTTTAAAATTACCATTACTGGAAACTATCATTCTTCCCAACCAAAACTGTATAATTTTTTTGTTGATAGCTCTCTATTCTTAGATCTCCAATTAAACCATCTTATATTTTAGCTGTCAATCGAGTGATTTTCTCTCATAAACTATTCTTCTGTAGCAGTTTTTGCTGTAGCTGGAATGGTGACAGAGTTTTGAATGTTGGAATGCTGTATGCGGTTTTAAAAGTTGGTTTGTGGGGGAAAAGTCAGGTCAGATGAAGTGGAGTGGTGTTAAAAGAGGGAGGGAAGATACTGAACCTAGCAAAACAAGTTCTGTATTGAGGCATGAAGCAACACACACAACCTCAGAGTAAATGCTACTTACACATATTTATTTATAGATTAAGATAAGGAAAGTATTTTTTTTCAGTAGAGTACCTTTAAGGACATAGAACATACAGAATTCAGGCCTTTGAATTTAAATACGAACAGCTGAGAGTAGTTTTACAGACCAAACAATTTGAGGAATTCTCATTATCATAGCAAGCATGTGAAGAAAATTTTCTGTTGTATTCAATTAGATCAACTGGACTTGAAGTTTAGTTCTTGAAGACGTTTCGCTAGTCATCCGACTGGCTTTTCAATTCAGAATGACTTGTACAAAAATCTGTGGCAATTATGTACCCTGGAAATCCCAATTAGCATATCACAGCCAAGTGTTTAGGGCGTGATTGGATAGTGGTTAAGAGGTGTTATAGGAACGCCCAGAGTAAGGTGTGAAAACAGCATCGTACATGGCAGACAGTGGTGTCGAACCCCCCCACCTCTATTTAGTCAAACCCCCCCCAAAATAGTGGTGGGGGGTTCGACACCAACTGTGTGCCATGTACAATGCTGTTTTGACACCTTACTCTGGGCGTTCCTATAACACCTCTAGCCACTATCCAATCACGCCCTTAACACTTGGCTGTGATATGCTAATTGGGACTTTCCAGGGTACATAATTGCCACAGATTCTTGTGCAAGTCATTCTGAATTGAGAAAGCCAGTCGGATGACTAGCGAAACGTCTTCAAGAACTAAACTTGTCCAGTCCAGTCCAGTTGATCTAATTAAATTAACAGATATACCATGACCTGGATGAATAGAACCTTCACAAGCATATTGCAATTGCATATTGCAATTTCTACTTAATGACAAGGTTACAGTTTATAAACCAACCTAATAAACCTTTATAACATTATTGTATTTCATTTAATGCCAGTAAGACGCATTATAGCTTTTTGTTTTAGAAAATAAAAAAATATATAAATAGCCATAAAAAGCACTTGTTTTGAGCTGTTTACTCCCAGGATACTTGTATTCTTTATGGCATCTCAATTCCCACAACAAATTTCTTGTGTAATCTCAGTTTCCAACACCTTTCTCAAATACCTCAATTTCTATTTAAAGGTTTAGCAAAAGTGGAAGAATCCATTGTATTAAATCGTGGATGTTACATTTAAATGATTTCCATCAATTTTATGCTTCACTCGGACATAGATTTTGGACATTGGATTTTGATGCAAATTTATGATCTGTATACTTTAAATTTGTAAAGGGTCATTAAAAGACTAAAAAAAAACCCTTTGGTTTAAAGGAGAACTTTAGTGCATATAACTTAAAAAAAAAAAAGCTCTAATGAAAAGTATCTGGCAGGTAGATATAGGATTGGTAATTTCTAATATAATTGTTATGAGAACAGCCTAGGGACATAACCTGGCACATGAAAATGTATGTACTGTACAGTAGCCCTCAAAAATATTGGGAGGTGGGAATAATCAATCCTACTCTCTGTCCCAGGTACTTTTAAAGGGAATGTCCACCCCACACATAAAGCCTTACCTGCTTTAAAACACCCGATAAGCAGGACTTCGTTAACTTGAAATCTTGCAATTCGGCTCCCACACTGAGCTATATACTCCAAGCTCCTCCTCGCTCCACTGCCACGTCTCTCCACTTCGGGTAAGGCAGTCAGTGTCGGCCGTGACAGTAACGTCACGGCCAATCACTGACTGAGGAACCGGAAGCGGCGGTGGAGCAAGGAGCATTTTAAGTATAATAGATCAGTGTGGGAGCTGAATTGGAAGATTTCAAGTTAACAAAGTCCTGCTAATCTGGTGTTTTAAGCGGGGAAGGCTTTGTGTGTGGGGGGTGGACATTCCCTTTAATTTCTAAAAAGTGAGTTTTTACAGTATAGTTGTCCTTTAATATTTATAAGACATCAGGCTACAGTACATTCACCCGTGAGCTTTGAGAGGTTTCAGACAAATCTCAGTAATAACCTTACTATTTAAAATAAAAATACAACTTACCTGGAAGACACTGTGTTAATAAACAGACTCCATTTTGCAAATTGTAGTTGCTCCTGCATTTCTGACAGTCATTAGCATTTGTGCATTGTTCACCAGTTTATTGGGCAAGATTCACAGTATAGGTGTCATATCCTTGTAAAATCCTCGGGGGAGTGTATCTTGCATCGGCTGCGATGGAGAAACGCTCTATACCATCTTCATCTTCAAAGACAAAAAAAGAGAAAAGCACATTTGAAACAGTTTTTCACTATTTGCCTATATATTGTCAAGGCATGTTTCAATCCCTGTGTAAGGGAGGTTGTAATTTACTCATTTGTATTTATATACAATGAAGAGAGTGTATTGTGAAGAACAAATGAAAAAAAAAAATGGTTTCACTTGCACATAAATTCTATAGCTTGTAGTACTTGGTATCTTCAACTTAAAATGTGGCAAAGGTTTTATAATTTTAAGAACGCTTACCAATAATTATGCCAGCATGTGGGAAGTGTTTAGTTACTATGCATAGGGCCTAAAGTGAGTTGTACTTAAAACTGTCATGTACCTGACCAATAGAGATTTAATTTAGCTTTGAACGGAACCCGGTTTTGAATTGAATCTGAGGGTTTAGAAGTTCCAACAAAACTACTGGAACTTTTGTAACTTTCGAAAATCAAATTTTTCGAACTTTAGGTGTTTTTTTCTCTCGAAAATTCAATAATTATCGAAAATTCAAAAAGCAAATTTTAAAACTTTTGAAAATGTGAAAATTTTGATCCCTGACACCTTGCTGTGTTAGTGCTGATTGGGACACATTCCAGGTATTTATTACCAACAGATTCTTGTTCAAGTCATTCTGAATTGAGAAGTCCAATTGATCTACCTGAATACCACAGATATAGTTGGGGTGAGGTAGTTAGAATAAATAAGGAAGGGAAAAGGTGGGCTGGGGAAGAAACAGCAGTATTTTGTTTAGCGCTGCTCAGGCAGATGAAGAAGAGGTCAGTCACTGATTTGATTATACAAGGGAGTAAAAAGTGGAATGCTGAAGGACTCTGATCATAGGCAGATTTTAACCTATCCAGTGATGAGAAGACCTTAAAATAATGCAATGACATCAATAAACAAAATAAATAGAAGACAGCTGTAAGTAAGATCACTTGACAGTCATGGGTCACTTGACAGTTCATGGCTGATTTCGGCTTATACTATAGCATGCATGCAAGTAAGTTTTGCCCCTTCGTTCCCTGTTCCAGTCACATTATTGAAGAACAGAGCTTCTTACCTTCTGTTCTGCAAGTTACCCAGGAGGTTCCACTGAATTGACCACCTGACAAACTCCCACTGTGTTGTTGATGGTTGAGTGTAAATTACATTCTGCTCACATATTTTAAATTGGGAGAATAATAAAGACCAAATGTAATTTTGCAGATCTTATATCAATAGTGAAGTTCTTGAGAACTGGCTATTTTCAAGGCCTAATTACCAGACATGTGTATAGCCACCATAAGTGCCTGAACTTTCTTTTCTCTGTGAAATGCAGTAAAGTCCCAAACAGGTAGTACAACATGCAAACCCTTTCAAATAGATGTGTTTTGTAAAATGACCAATCTGGAGATTTTTCAACTCATTATACATTACATTATCTTAAAATGTATTTACATATCATTATCTTAAATGTATTCTACCTACATTCCTCTAATGTTGGGGTTCCACAGTGCTCTGTTCGGACCCCTGCTGTTATCCCTCTATTATTTCCCTGGGAGAAGTCATCAGCTCATTTGGATTTAATGACCATCTGTATGCCATGATGATACTCAAATATATTTTCCACCCCCACGCTTAATCCTGATACCCAATCACGCATCTCCGACTGTCTCTATGCTGTCTCCTAATGGATGGCGCACCGATGCCTCAACTAAACCTGATTAAAACAAACTAATCTTTTCCCACCTATATCTGGTCCTATCAGTTACCCTATTCAGTCGGCACATTGCTTAGGGGTTATTATTGCCTCCTCTCTCTCCTTTTCCAATCACATTACTATGTTGCTAAAACCTGTCGCTTTTTTCTTCGTAGCATTGCGAAGATCCGTAGATTCCTTCTCTTCCAACTAATGCTATGCTTATCCATGCTCTCATCCTATCACATGGATTATTGTAACCTTCTGCTTTCTGGTCTTCCCTGCTTTCCATCTCCTCTTCAGTCAACTACTTGCCGCACGCATTGTCTCGCTCTCTACAATCGGGAATATTAAATCTCTCTGCCACACATCTACCTGGCTCCCCATTAAACACATTATCTACAAAATCCTTCTCTGAACATTTAAATCCCTTTGCTCTGCTGCTCCTTCTTTTATTTCTTCTCTTGTGTCCCCATATGTCCCTGACCGTACCCTTCGCTCATCACAGAACACCTCTTATATAGAATCCTACTCACACTGCCTCCTCTTGCCTTAAACCTTTTTCTCTTTTGTCTCCCGCCCTCTGGAATTATATTCCCCTCTCTCTACATCAAGAAACCTCCATAAACAAGTTTAAATCTAACCTGTTAAGCACAGCACAACATAGGACTGTTTGATACTGCACCAGTTATTACTTTAGCACCTTTTCTATGTATCTGTATGTTACCCACCTAAGTAGATTGTAAGCTCTAAGGGCAGGCATCTCTTTCCTCATGTTACATGTTTTAAGCACTTGTATATTTAGTGATGCTCATACTTATTTATTTATGTATCTATTTACTGTCCCCCTTGTATGACTTTTTTATTCTATATTGTACTGTGTCCCCTAGTGGTGCTGCATAAACATATACATACATACATACATAAATACATTTTAGGTTAAAATGTATTCTACCTACATATCATTAGGTTAAACTGTATTCTACCTACATATATTAGCTTAAAATGTATTTTACCTGCATATCATTAGGTAAATATATTCTACCTACATATCATTAGGTTAACTGTATTCTACCTACATATCATTAGGATAAAATGTATTTACCTACATATCATTAGGTAAAATATATTCTACTTACATATCATTAGTTAAAATGTATTATACCTACATATCATTATGTAAATATATTCTACTTACATATCATTAGGTTAAAATGTATTCTACCTACATATTAGGTTAAAATGTATTCTACCTACATATAATTAGCTAAAATGCATTTTACCTGCATATCATTAGGTTACAATGTATTCTACCTACATACCATTAGCTTAAAATATCATTAGGTAAAATATATTCTACACTCATATTATTAGGTTAAAATGTATCTACCTTAATATCATTAGGAAAATGTTCTACCTACATATCATTAATTTAAAATGTAATCTACCTACATATCATCACCTTTAAATGTATTCTACGTACATACCATTAGCTTAAAATATATTCTATCTACATAATCTTTAGGATAAAAATGTATTCTACCTTCATATCTTTAGGTTAAATGTACTCTACCTACATATATTTAGGTAAAATGTATTCTACCTACATATCTTAAAGGGCATGTCCACCCCCAAAACAAATTTAACCCCTTACTGGCCACACAAGTAGTTTTAAAAACAATCCTTACCTTACATTCCTGCCTCAAAATAGTTCCCCTGCTGTGCCCCTCCAAAGTCCAGGAAACTGCTTGTAGGAGCAGTGTGTGATATGCTGTGCCTGAGACTTCCTCAACCTCATCAAGTTGAGGCATGCTCAGTGCAGCCCTCGCCTCTCAGCCAATCACGGACGCGGCTGCCGGTCCCGCCCCCTGCTTTCAATTCCATGCAAGCAGAGGGCCTGAACACTGCAGCAGGGGAGAGGGCAGGTAAGTAAGAATCGGGGGACTTTCTAACAATTATATTATGCGGTTGGGGCTGTGGGGAGCAGCCTATCACATATCAAAAGTTAAATTTTGGGGGACATGCCCTTAAGGTTAAATGTATTCTACCTACATATCATTAGGTTAAAATGTATTCTACTACATATCATTAGGTAAAATATATTCTACCTACAAATCATTAGGTTAAAATGTATTCTACCTACATATCATTAACTTAAAATGTATTCTACCTACATATCATCACCTTTAAATGTATTCTACCTACCTACCATTAGCTAAAATATATTCTACCTACATATCTTTAGGTTAATGTATTCTACCTACATATCTTTAGGTTAAAATGTATTCTACCTACATATACATTAGGTTAAAAGTATTTACCTACATAATTAGGTAAAAATATTCACCTAATATCATTAGGTTAAATGTATTCTACCGCCTGATTAGGTTAAAATGTTTTCTACCTACATATCATTAAGGTTAAAATGTATTCTACCTACATATCATGGTTAAAATGTATTCTACCTACATATCATTAGTTAAAATGTATTCTACCTACATATCATTATCTTAAAATGTATTCTACCTACATATCATTAGGCAAAATATATTCTACCTACTATCTTAGGTAAAATGTATTCTACCTACATATCTTTAGTTAAAATGTATTCTACCTACATATCTTTAGGTTAAATGTATTCTACATACAATCTTTAGGTTAAAGTATTCTACTACAATATCAATAGGTAAAATATATATTCTACCTACATATCATTAGGTTAAAATGTATTCTACCTACATATCATTAGGTTAAAGCATTCTCCCTACATATCATTATCTTAAAATGTATTCTACCTACATATCATCATCTTAAAATGTATTCTACCTACATATCATTAGCTAAAATGTATTTTACCTGCATATCATTAGGATAAAATGTATTCTACCTACAATCTTTAGGTTAAAATTATTACTACCTACATATCATAGGTTAAATGTATTCTACCTACATACCATTAGGTTAAAATGTATTTTACTTATATATAATTAGCTTAGAATGCATTTTACCTGCATATCATTAGGATAAAATGTATTCTACCTACATATCATTAGGTTAAAATGTATTTTACCTACATATCTTTAGGTTAAAATATATTCTACCTACATATCGTTAGGTTAAAATGTATTCTACCTACATATCATTAGGTTAAAATGTATTATACCTCATCTCATTAGGTTAAATGTATTCTACCTACATATTTTTAGGTTAAAATGTATTCTACACATATCTTTAGGTTAAAATGTATTCTACCTACATAACTTAGGTAAAATTATTCTACCTACATCAATAGGTAAAATATATTCTACCTACATTCATTAGGTTAAAATGTATTCTACCTACATATCATTAGGTTAAAATGCATTCTACCTACATATCATTATCTTAAAATGTATTCTACCTACATATCATCATCTTAAAATGTATTCTACCTACATATCATTAGCTTAAAATGTATTTTACCTGCATATCATTAGGATAAAATGTATTCTACCTACATATCTTTAGGTTAAAATATATTCTACCTACATATCGTTAGGTTAAAATGTATTTTACCTACATATCTTTAGGTTAAAATGTATTCTACCTACATATCATTAGGTTAAAATGTATTCTACCTACATATCATTACTTAAATGTATTCTACCTACATACCATTAGGTTAAAATGTATTTTATTATATAATTAGCTTAGAATACATTTTTCCTGCATATCATTAGGATAAAATGTTTCTACCTACATATCATTGGTTAAAATGTATTCTACCTACATATCATTAGGTTAAAATGTATTTTACCTACATCATTAGGCAAATATATTCTACCTACATATCTTTAGGTTAAAATGTATTCTACCTACATATCATTAGGTAAATATATTCTACCTACATATCATTGATTAAATGTATACTACCTGCATGTCATTAGGTTAAAATGTATTCTACCTACATATCATAGGTTAAAATGTATATCTACCTACATATTATTAGGTAAAATATATTCTAACTACATATCATTAGGTTAAAATGTATTCTACCTACATATCATTAGCTTAAAATGTATTCTACTACATATCATTACTTAATGTATTCTACCTACATATCATTAGGTAAAATATATTCTACCTACTATCATTAGATTAAAATGTATTCTACCTACATATCTTAAGGTTAAATGTATTCTACCTACATATCATTAGGTAAAAATATTCTACTTACTATCATTAGGTAAAATGTATTATACCTACATATCATTAGGTTAAAATGTATTTCTACCTACATATTAGGTTAATTAATGTATTCTACTACATATAATTAGCTTAAAATGCATTTTACCTGCATATCATTAGGTTACAATGTATTCTACCTACAATACCATTAGCTTAAAATATCATAAGTAAAATATTCTACCTACATATTATAGGTTAAAGTATTCTACTAAATATACATTAGGTTAAAATGTATTCTACCTACATATCATTAATTTAAAATGTATCTACCTACATATCATCACCTTTAAATGTATTCTACCTACAACCATTAGCTAAAATATATTCTATCTACAATCTTTAGGTTAAAATGTATTCTACCTACATACTTTAGGTTAAAATGTACTCTACCTACATATCATTAGGTAAATATATTCTACCTACAATCATTAGGTTAAATGTATTCTACTACATATCATTAACTTAAAATGTATATCTACCTACAATATCATCACCTTTAAATGATTCTACCTACATACCATTAGCTTAAAATATATTCTATCTACATATCTTTGCTTAAATTAAATGTACTTTACCTACCATATCTTTAGGTTAAAATGTATTCTACCTACAATCTTTAGGTTTAAAATGTATTCTACCTACATATCATAGGTTAAATGTATCTGCCTACATCAAGTTAGGTAAAATATATTCTACCTACATATCATTAGGTTAAATGTATTCTACCTGCATGTGATTAGGTTATTAATTAAAATGTATTCTACTACATTCATAGGTAGAAATGTATTCACCACATATCATTAGGTAAATATTCTACCTACATATGTTAGGCAAATATATTCTACCTACATATCTTAGGTTGAAATGTATTCTACCTACATATCTTTAGGTTAAAATGTATTCTACCTAATATCTTTAGGTTACAATGATTCTACCTACATATCAATAGGTAAAATATATTCTACCTACATATCATTAGGTTAAATGTATTCACCACATATCATTAGGTTAAAATGCATTCTACCTACATATCATTATCTTAAATGTATTCTACCTACATATCTTAGTTCTTAAATGTATTTTACCTGCATATCATTAGGTAAAATGTATTCTACCTACATATCTTTAGGTTAAAATATATCTACCTACAGTATCGTTAGGTTAAAAATGTATTTTACTCATATCTTTAGTTAAATATATATACCCATCAATAGGTAAAATATATTCTACCTACATATCATAGGTAAAAATGTATTCTACCTACATTCATCACCTTTAAATGATTCTACCTACATACCATAGCCTTTTAAAATATATTCTATCTACATATCTTTAGGTAAAATGTATTCACCTACATATCTTTAGGTTAAATGTATTCTACCTACATATCATTAGGTTAAAATGTATTCTACCTACATATCATTAGGTAAAATATATTCTACTACAATCATGGTTAAAATTTTCTACCTGATTTGTGGTTAAAATGTATTCTACTACGATATATAGGTTAAAATGTATTCTACCTACATATCATAGGTTAAAATGCATTCTACCTACATATCATTAGGTTTAAAATGTATGGATCTACCTACATATCATTATCTAAAATGTATTCTACCTACATATCATTAGGCAAAATATTCTACTAATACTTTAGTTGAAATGTATTCTACCTACATATCTTTAGGTTAAAATGTATTCTACCTACATATCTTTAGGTTAAAATGTATTCTACCTACATATCTTTAGGTTAAAATGTATTCTACCTACATATCATTATCTTAAAATGTATTCTACCTACATATCATTAGGCAAAATATATTCAACCTACATATCTTAAGGTTGAAATGCATTCTACCTACATATCATTATCTTAAAATGTATTCTACCTACATATCATTAGCTTAAAATGTATTTTACCTGCATATCATTAGGATAAAATGTTTCTACCTACATATCTTTAGGTTAAATATATTCTACCTACATATCGTTAGGTTAAAATGTATTTTACCTGCATATCTTTAGGTTAAGTATTTCTACCTACATATCAATAGGTAAATATATTTCTACCTACATATCATTAGGTTAAAATGTATTCTACACTACTATCATCACCTTTAAATGTATTCTACCTACATACCATTAGCTAAAATATATTCTTATCTACATATCTTTAGTTAAAATGATTCTAATACAATATTTAGTACTACTACTACATCATTAGGTTAAAATGTATTCTACCTACATATCATTAGGTAAAATATTTCTACCTACATATCATTAGTTAAAATTATTCTACCTGCATGTTTTAGTTGTTAAAATGTATTCTAACCTACATATACACATAAGGTTAAAATGTATTCACCTACATATATTAGGTGTAAATGCATTCTACCTACATATCATTAGGTAAAATGTATTCTACCTACATATATCTTAAAATGTATTCTCCTACATATCATTAGGCAAAATATATTCTACCTACTATACTTTAGGTTGAAATGTATTCTACTACATATCTTTAGGGTGTAAAATGTATGTACCTACATATCTTTAGGTTAAAATGTATTTACCTACATCTTTAGGTTAAATGTATTCTACCTACAATCATATCTTAAATGTATTCTACCTACATATCATTAGGCAAATATATTCTACCTACATATCTTTAGGTTGAAATGTATTCTACCTACATATTTTAGGTTAAAATGTATTCTACCTACATATCTTTAGGTTAAATGTATTCTACCTACATATCAATAGGTAAATATATTTCTACCTACATATCATTAGGTTAAAATGTATCTACTATATACATTAGGTTAAAATGCTTTCTACCATAACATATCATTATCTTAAAATGTATTTACCTACATATCATAGCTTAAAGGTATTTTACCTGCATATCATTAGGATAAAATGTATTCTACCTACATATCTTTAGGTTAAATATATTCTACCTAACATATCGTTAGGTTAAAAGTATTTTACCTGCATATCTTTAGGTTAAAATGTATTCTACCTACATATCAATATCGTTGTATTCAAGTAATTAGAAAGATCAACTGGAAAGTTTAGTTTAGTTCTGAGAGTGTTTGCGTGCTAGTCATCCGACTCGACTAGTTCCACTCATTCAGAGTGTTGTACAAACTCGTGTTGGCAATTGGCGATGTATCCCTGGAAAATTCCAAGTACACAATTCACAGCACAGCAGCCAGTGTTAAGTTGTGATTGGCATGGGTGATAAAGAGGTGTTATAGGCATGCTCAGTCTCACACTTCACCAGCCGTCTCGTCATGTCAAAACAGACATGGTCCTCTCTGTGTGCTGGTCGCCGGGGGCACTGGGGCATATGGGTCGAACCACCCCCACGGGCCTGGGGGCCACGTCGTGTGGTCAGGGACAGACTAGGTGAGGTTTTCTTTATTTTCCCACACATATGGCCCCTTGACCCGCTCTTGAACCAATCATGTTTCCTTTTCCCAATATGTAACATTACTCTTCAAAGGTATTCCTTTTAAAAAATAATCCTTAAAATGCAGGTACACTGCTGAGTCCCTGCCCGGGATTGCTTTTTCTGTGGTGCTGGGCCATACTTGATGGCGTTGCCTGTTTGGTCTCCCCCACATCAAATCAGAGCATCTTCACTGTCTACACTGCACGTGCGTAATGAATGTCTCTTTTCTTGTGTTTCGGTATTGGTGTCTTTCAATGTACCCATAGCTTCACGTGTTGTTCGTTTGAAAGCAGACAGGGATCTGTGTTTTTTGGAAAATTCTTCTTTTCATTTCTCAGAGACCCCCTGCTACTATGAGATGACCAGTTCTTTCTCCTGTCTGCTTTTCCCCTTCACTGTTGTATATTGTTTCTTTTCTTTCCTTCTACTATACTTTTTCTTGTTGACACAGGCCCGTCTTGGATATCCACAATTTTGTATTAAATGGACTGTTCAGTGGAAATTATCATATTTTTTAATTGTTAGTTTTGTGTAATGCCTCTTCTTAGTTATTCCATATTTTCTCCCATTTGAAAAATCAGTGATTTCATACCCTGCTGTTTCCCTGCTTTTGACATTAGTGAGCTGACATTTAAGGTTCTAATGGTCCTTCTTCTTCCAGGATGCACACTTCCTGGAAATGTTCCTAACAGGAATTTCTACGATTGGCTGTTGGATGGGTCAAATGCTCAGATCTCTACTGAGCAACTGAATCAACCCACGCTGGGTCAAGGGCAAGACCATGACGGTCCTCTAATAGGGGTCCAGCAACCAGGAAGTCAGTATTCGGGTGCAGTTATTATTACACAAAGAAATGCTTAATGTCAGATTAAGGTCATTGGATGAAAATACTGTTCTTTTTTCTGAAAAGCATATGTATTTGCACTGAACTTCCCCTTTAAGGGTTCCTCTGAGATGTTTCATTTCTTTAGCCTTCGCTTCTGTGCTAGTGGGAATTTTCTCAGCTCTGTGTAGCAGGTTCTGATGACACCCGCTTGTGATCTAAGGGTGGTGGAGTCAAACATCAATACTGATCTGTGTGTGTGTTTTTTTCTGTAAACCTACTACTCCAGTTTACCATTTTCCTTGACTTCTACCAAGCAGTCCAAGAAAGCCAGTTTTTGTTGTTTTGTACCTCTTTTCCCTTCCCTCTTTCCCTATCCCCTACTTAAAACACTGTTGAGAAAGATATCACTTACATTACTGTTGCAATTGAAACACAAAGTATGAGAACCTAGCAGTGTTGGAACACATATTCAGCTAACTACTACAACACAAAGGAAAAACTGTAGTATCATTAATAACAACATAAGACTGCTTGTGTATATGAAAATACACTATTATTGAGTTTGTTCTAGAGAATACCACTGTATTTTTTTAATAATGGTATGGACTCAATTTTTTTACTGCATTTTATATCTATTTTATGAATAATATAATACTAGGCTACCAGCCTAGTATTTTAATTAGACAATTGTTTATTTAGTAGCGGATGTCACTTTTGGGATCATTTCCCTGTTCTCTTGAATAAAGTTATCTCTTTTGAATTTTTATGGGGATTGCTTTCTATGATTTATTTTGGACTGTCTATGTTAGGCAGTTGTTAATAACCGTGAGGACCCCAGTTATTATTCCCCTATATTACTTATTTGGAAGGAGGGTAGTTTATATCGTTCCTATAACACCTCTTAGCCACTATGCATCTGTCCCTTACACACCGTGGCTGTGATATGCTAATTGGGATTTTCCATGTAACATAATTCCACAGATTTTTGTACAAGTCAATCTGAATTGAGCAAAGCCAGTCGGATGACTAGCGAAACGTCTTCAAGGACTAAACTTCAAGTCCAGTTGATCTAATTGAATGCAACAGATATATCATCTATTAATAGACCAGTGGTTACATTACCCAAGTTGCTGGTATGTGTAGTTTTCAAACATGTGAAAGGCCACAAGTTCTGTTAGGCTGTATTGCATCTGGACACATGCATTGCACACAATCAAGGACCTATAAAGGTCCTTGTATTGCAACCAAAACATTACTTCTGTTTGGTATGCAAGAATGACATAGTTGTTCTTTTTTAAGACCAGGAGTGTGTCCATCCGTTCATCGATTTTGTAGGTTAGCCACCTTCTAGGATTTCACATGGTAGGCTCTCTAAAGTGAAATAGGGACACTAAAAGGAAGTGGAATTGGGACACTAAAGGAAGTGGAATTGGGACACTAAAAGCAAGTGGAATTAGGACACTAAAAGAAGTGGAATTTACTAACATCCAATGAGGTTCTGATCTTCCACTGTTGCCAAATCAAAAATTCTCAAAAGGTAGGTTTAGCTACAACCTAAGAGTGCTAAAGTTCTGTTACCGTAAGTAAGTGGGACATAAAGAAGAAACTTACTGCAAAAAAGTAATCTTTTGGACTAACAAAAGGGTTCCTGTGATGTAACGAACTTGTGAGTGGCCCTTTCCTTAAGGACCTTGATCTCAAGGACATAAAAAAAGAAGGACACTTAATCATTTGATGGTTGTATGGTGTGTGTGAAAGTTTGAAAATAGGATTGTTTGACATTTGAAATAAGGATTGTTTGTACTGTTTAAAAACTGTGTGCAGGATTGAGTGTGCAGTAAGCGACAACTTGTCTTCTTCAGTTAAAGGGGTGTGCTGGACTTCTATATTCTAGTATTGTACCTGTTGTAATCACAAACAGGCTGCGAAAGGGTTTATAAGTGTTTTTGGGTGTTTTTTTTTCCTCTTTCTGCTCTTGCACTAATTGGTGTGGGGTTGGGGCCATTATTAAATAGGATTCACAGTGTTGGCCTGGTTTTGGACCTAACAAAAGGAAGTTCCTGTGAGTGTAACGACGTGTGAGTGGCCCCTTTCTCTTAGGACCTTGATCTCAAGGACATAAAAAAAGAAGGACATTGAAACAAGAAGGACAATTAAACAAGTTTTGCGTTCACTGTGTTTGGTGTGGTGTATTAGAAGGACAGTTTTGTCCATCCATGCATGTGCATCGTGCCACATGTATGGAACCGGAGACAGACGTTCCGGAACCTATGTCTGGGTCAGGTGTGAGTGGTTTTGCCCGTTGGAAGTCGAGGTGGAGAGTCTAAGGGGGCAGCTTGCAGCATTGCGGGGATTGGCAGAACTGGGGGGTCAAGCACTGGCTGGGGCCAGTATAGAGGTGGGTGGGAAGAGGGACATAAAGGATGAGGAAGGAGGTAGTTTTGTTAAGGGTACTAGGATGGAAGTGGGGGACGGAAGAGAGTTGGGGGCTTCTCCCAGATTGTCGCATCCCAACGATTTGCCGCCTTAGGTAATGAAATGGAGGAGGACACCTCGATTAGCGTGTATGGGGGGATAGTCCCTTGAGCACCCAGGGACTGCCATCTCTGATACAGGAGTGAAGAAGGGTCAGGATGCAAGGCATGTGGTAGTGGTAGGGGACTCCATATAAGGAAGGTAGATAGGGTAATCGCCGCCAGGACCCTTCCATGCCGAACTGTGTGTTGCCTGCCTGGTGCTAGGGTTCGGCATGTGGTGGGATCGTGTAGACAGATTATTGGGTGGGGCGGGCGGTGTGACCCGCGTCTTGGTTCACATTGGTGCAATGACAAAGTTAAGGTGGAGGTGAGGTCCTTAAACATGATTTCCGAAACAAGAGGGGCCAAGATAAAAGCAAGGACCCTCCAGGGTAGTGTTTTCAGAAATACTACCCCGCCACAGTTCTAACCAGGGAGACAGCGGGATCTTAGGAGCATAATGCGTGCTAAGAAGTGGTGTAACGGAAGAGGGTTTGGGTTATTGAGACTCTGGGCAGACTTTGCTGTCGGCTACAGGCTCTTTAGTAGGGATGTTGCCACCTCACTGATGGTGGTGCAGCTGTTTAGTGGAGAAGATGGCGAGAGGGTTGGGGAGATTTTAAACTAGTTTTGGGGGGGAGGGTATTCGCAGTCTCACTGGGATAGATGTCCAGGAGGAAGCGGTTAGATAGGCCAGTGTGGGTGGAAAGGGGGGTGGGCTAGCATAGGGGCTGGGAGGAATGTGTACAAAGTGTACGAATAAATTACAGGATCATGAATCTAAAATGTAGTTTGGCAAATGCGAGAAGCCTGGCTGACAAAATGGGTGAATTGGAAATGATGGCATTGAATGAAAAGTATGATGTAATAGGTATAGCAGAACGGGTTGAACAGTCTCACGACTGGGCTGTAAATATAGAAGGATAGCCTGTTTAGGCAGGCAGAAAAAAAGGAAGGGGGAGAGTATGTGTATATGTTAAAAAGAATTGAAGCCAATTTAAAAGAGAGATGTGGTGATAGGATGATAAGTGAGGGCAATTGGGTGGATTAGGCAACAGGAAAGGGGGTATGTCATTGTTGGTGTCTGCTATAAGCCGCACAATGCTAGCAAGAGGTAGGTGAGTCAACTTCATATGCAGTTGGCAAGGCTGCAAGTTTGGGGAGTGTGCTCATTATGGGGACTTCAATTACCCTGACATTGATTGGTTGTGGTGAACTGCCATCAACGAAAAAGGCGATGAGTTCCTGAATTTTGCTGCAGGATATTTTCTCTCACAGGTGGTTGAGGTTTCCTACTAGAAAAGGACTCTGTTGGATCTGGTAATATCTAACATTGTGGAGCGCATTATAGATATGAAGGTAAACTGGAGGCTTAGGGATAGTGACCATGAATGTGGCATTGGACTTTGTATCGAAAGGAAAAGTGCGCTGGGTTAACAAAGACATTTAATTTCAGAAAGCAATTTCCCAGGTGAAAGCAGCTCTTCAGAATGTCAACTGGGATATGTATTATCAGGTAAAGGTACTGAACAGAAGTGGACTGTGTTCAAGGGGATTTAAGCCAGTTCAATCTAAATTTATACCCTTGGTGAAATAAATGTAAAAAAAATAAATCCGCGCCTATGGTGGCTGAATTCTGATGTTAAGAGGCAATGGTAAGGAAGAAAAGGCTTAATAAAACCTTTAAGGCCGAGGTACGGAAAGGGCCTTTAGGGGTATAAAAACTGTAACCAAGATGTAAGAAAGCAATTCAACTACTAAAATTAATAATGAAGTTAGGATAGCTGAAGAAAGCATCACTAAGCCCTAAACATTTTTTTAAGTATATTAATAGTAAGAAGATGAGGACTGAGAATGTGGCACCATTAATTAATGGGGATAAGTTAGTTACGAGGATGCGATAAAGCAATGTCTTGAATAATTTTTTTTTCCTCTGTATACACTATAGAAGATCCAAGTACAGATATCATAGAGTATAGTAGCATAAGTTATACAAGATTCAAGTTCACTTTGGTTAACCGAGGATATGGTACAGAAAGAACTAAATAAGGTTAATATTAGTAAATCTCCTGGACCGGATAAAATACATCCTAGTACTTAGGAGCTAAGTTCGTTTTATCTAGGCCATGTGTTTCTTATTTTTGGCTGATTCCCTCATGTCCGGTGGTGTGCCTCTGGATTGAAAAGGCTGATGTTATTCCAATATTCAAAAAGGGTAGTCGTTCACAGCCGGTAATTACAGGCCTGTAAGTTTAACTTCAGTGTGTGGGGAAGATCCTGGAAAGTTAATAAGGGATCATGTTTCTAGAGTATGTGTCAAGAACTGACATTATAAGTAGTAACACATGGTTTAAAAAGGAATAGATCTTTCAAACTAACTTGCTTGGCTTTTATGAGGAGTATAAAGAAAATTTAGACTCTGGTATATCAAGATAGATGTAGTTATACTTGGATGTTTGCAAGGCTTTTGATACAGTCCCCCATAGGGCGACTAATGAATAAGCTAAGGTCTGTTGGGCTGGGGAGTCACATTTGTACATGGACTAGAAAATTGGTTAAAGAATAGGATGCAGAGAGTAGTTGTTAATGGGGTTCATCATATATGGACTAAAGTGCTAAGTGGGGTGCCCAGGGTTCTGTGTTGGGGCCGCTTCTATTAATCTATTTATTAATGATTTGGAAGTGGGTATTGTCAGCAAGTTTCTGTTTTTGGCTGACGACACAAAACTTTGTCGACCTTAAAACTTCAGAGGATGTGCAATCGTTGCAAGGGTGTCTAGATAGATTATCACATTGGGCTGCTAAGTGGCAGATGAAATTCAATGTTGATAAATGTAGGGTATGCATTTTTGGACTTAAAAAACTATCTTGTGCACTTATCCTATAAATGGCTCTGTGTTAAGTGAATCCCTGTTGGAAAGGGATCTTGGTTTTGGTGGAACCCAACTTAAAGGTAGCAAGCAGTGCCAGGCGGCAACAGCCAGAGCCAGCATGGTATTGGTCTTGTATAAAGCGAGGTATGGATTCAAGGGAGGAAAATGTAATTCTCTCCTCTTACAAGCATTGGTAAAGGCGTCATTTTGGAATATGCAGTGCAATTTTGGAATCCTGTGTACAAAAGGACATCTTTGAAATGGAAAGGGTTCGAGAAGGGCACTAAATTAATAAGGGATTGGGGAGCTTGAATATGAGAGAGACTGGAAATTTCAATTATATCTCTGGAGAAAGGGCTCTTGCGTGGGATATGATACTGTGTATAAAACATTAACGGGCCATACAATAAACATCTGGGCATTGTTCACCAGAGAGACATGTCAAGGACACGAGGACATCCCTTAAACTGAAGAAAAAAGGTTTAGGCTTCAAGCTCGGAAAGGGTTTTTCACTGTGAGAACGGTAAGGCTATGGAACTGTCTTCCAGTGGACGTTGTAATGGCAGGTTCATTGGTGGTTTCAAAAAAAGATCGGGATGAGTTTCTGCCAAACGAAGTTGTGCAAGTTACTGTATTGATACATAAGTTAGATTGCTCCAGGGAATTTTCCGATTGCCACTTGGAGTCAGGAAGGAATTTTTTCCCCCTTCATAAATTGGTGGTGGGTTTTTTTTGCCTCCTCTGGATCAACAGTTAGGCAGGATATGAGATTGCTGAGATGGGTTGGACTGGATGGACTTATGTCTTTTATTCACCCTCAATACTATACTATACTATACTATACTTACTAGAGAATGATGGAGGTTGTAGTTTTCAACATGTCAGCCAGGGTATGCTGAGAGTTGTAGTTTATATATGTGAAAAGTTCAACACCCATGCTCTATATCATTACACCGTATGGCATCTATACATTCATTGCCAATGACTAAAGTAGACACTTACTGCAACAGAGAATGCTGGGAATGTAGTTTTTAAAACATGTGCATATTCAAATCCTTGGGTAGGATTGCTAAAACATGGACTTTTAATGTCTGTAAGTCAGTAAAGGGCTTTTTTTTGTTCCAGGATGTATTAAAATAAAATTTCCACATTCTGTGCTGCCAGAGAATGCTGGGAGTTGTAGTTTACAACATGTGTATATTCAAACCTTTGGTATAATTGCATAAGCATCTGGCTTTTTATATGTCTGTAAGTCAGTAAAAGGGCTTTATCTCAGGATGTGTGAAAATAAAATTTACAGCATTCTGGTGCACCAGGAATGCTGGGAGTTGTAGTTTTAATAACGTAAAAGTTCAACACCTATGCTCTTTATCATTACACTGTATGCATCTTAATACTTTCATTAGCCAATGGACATAAGAAGAAACTTACTGCTACCAGAGAATGCTGGAGTTATATTTTTCAAACATGTGCATATTCAAACCCTTGGATAGGAATCTTCTAAAGCATGGGCTTTTAATGTCTGTAAGTCAATAAAAGGCTTTATTCCAGGATGTATGAAAAATTTTTTCCAGCATTCTGTGCAGCCAGGGAATGCTGGAGTTGTATTTTTTAAACATGCGATAGTCCCACACCCATGCTCTATATCATTACACTGTATTGCATCTAAATCATTCATTAGCCAATGGACATAGGAATAAACTTACTGCTAACAGGAATGCTGGTGTTGTAGTTTTCAAAACATGTGCATATTCAAACCCTTGGGTAGGAATCGCTAAAGTATGGGCTTTTAATTTCTGTAAGTCAGTAAAGGGCTTTATTTCCAGGATGTAATAAAAAATAAATATTCCAGCAATCGTGCGATTTTTAGTTTTTAAACATGTGAAAAGCTGGCAGGTCATGAAATGGGAAGTATGTGGTGTGTTTTTGATTATGTGGTGGGATTTCCTGGGTCTTTTTTAGGACTTAGACATCCCATTTGAGCCTCCCCCTGGATACTTGCTAGGAGTGCAAAGGGGAGAGCAAGTTCAGAATGGATCCTGATACCTACCGGCTAAACGGATGTAGTAGCCTCTCTCTGGCACTACACTTAACAGCTATATGCATAAGGAGAGGCAGACAGATCCTGTTCACTTGCTGTTTGTGCACTTTGTGCTGTATCACTGAGAGCATGACCCCGTGCTTTCAATAAAATAATTACCTAGCAAAACCTACACACTAATTTCCCCTGTGCACCAACGGACACACTTTTGCTAGTGTGTAGATATATATAAAAATGTAGGGATCCGTGCATAACCCTGATGACGGCCCATTGATTTGGGCTGAAACGCGTAGGTAGCTTTGGCCTGCTTAGTTACAATTAATAAACAACCAGGGAGAAGTTCTTATCGTTTAAAATGGTTCTAAATTTGCCCCCAGCCAATCAGATCTTATTAGCATTTGAAAGCATATCTGATTGGTTGGGGCAAAATTAGCACCATTTTAAACGATAGAACTTTATTGAATACCCTGTATAAATGTATCTGTAAAAAGTATCTTTCAGGCTGTTAAAAACGGTGAAATAAAACAAATATTACTCAGGTGAACTGTAATAAGCTATTTAAAAGTGCTAAAATATACAAAAGTTATATATCCGTTAATATTCTCATATGCATTATTAGTCCAAATAGGTAGAATAATGGAATCTACAGTGACAGAGTGTATTTAGGGAAACAATAACAATAATTTAAATGAAGCAAGATAAGAATACATTTCATTGGCCCTTAGGCGATATAGTATCCATTTTTTGATCCACTGGGCTCCAACTGCAATAGGTTTCTGCCTCTGTCTCTACCCTCACAGGCTTGACATGATCTATAGCCATCCAACTCAGATTGGCTAAGGGTGAGCTTTTTTCAAATGTCGAGCCACAGACAGCTCTTCATTTTGTTATGGGCCTGGTGGATTCAGTAACACTTTGGTTTCCTCCTCGAGGCCATGCATATTGATTCTATGGTTGGCCATTCTCTTCTCTAACTGTGGTGGTCATTTCCCACATAGTAGAGGCCACTTGGCACATAATTATATACACTACATAGCTGCTAAGGCCCATAGTCTATGTCAGATCTTAATCCTGTTGCCCTTATGAGGGTTGGGAAAGTGGACACATATCTACAGGTTTGACACTGGCAACTATAACAACCCAATTTCATGTATTCATTAGCCAATTTATTTAGTGTCTGGGAAACTTACGCAGGGGAGAAATGAGTATTCACATTGGTTGAATGAGAATTGGTACGGAAACAATTAGACAAAGTTAATATCAATAAAGCCCCAGGACTGGATGGATACACCCCTTGGATTTTAAAGAGCTTGTACAGTTCCTCTTTAGACCATTGCTTCTTATCTTTTCAGATTCACTTTGGTCTGGGGATGTGCCGCTGTATTGGAAAAAAGCCAATGTAATACCAATATTCAAAAAAGGTAGTTGTTCACTGCCTGGTAACTATAGACCTGTAACCTACATCAGTGGTAGGGAAGGTGATGGAAACTTTATTAAGGGATCATATCCCTTGACTCCAAAACTCATTTATAGTGTAGTCATGGATTAATGAGAAATAATCATGCCAAACAAATTTAATTGGTTTTTATGAAGAGTGAGTAAGATTTTTTAATCAAGCACAGCAGTGGATGTGGTATACTTGGATTTGAGAAGCTTTTGATACTGTGCCACATAGGCGACTAATGTATAACTGAGGACTATTGGCCTTGAAGAAAACACTTGTGCATGATAGAGAATTGGTTATTGGTTCTCGGCAGAGAGAGTGGTGGTAAATGGAGCTATATCTATGTGGGCTAAAGTTATAAGCGCGTGGCCTCAGGGTTCTGTACTGGGGCCACTTCTGTTTAATTTGTTTATAAATGACTATAGAGGGGTATTGAGAGCAGGATCTCTGTGTTTGCTGATGACACTTAACTATGCAGAGCTTTGGAAACTTCAAATGATGTCAAGTGTTGCAGCAGACCTAGATAGATTAGCAAAATGGGCAGCAGAATGGCAGATGAGATTCAATGTTGATAAATGTAAGGTGATGTGTCACCTACACCATAATAACTCTGTGTTAGTGCATCTGTAATGGAAAGATTTGGGGGTTCGGGAGATAACAACTTAGCTGTAGCACAATGCAAGGTAGCAACGGCTAGAGCTAGCAGCAAGATATTGCCTTGTATAAAGATGGAATAGATTCAGAAGAAAGATATTATTCTCCCTCTTTACAAGGCACTGGTAAGGCCTCATTGGAATATGCATGCTGTTTTCGAATCCCATATACCACAGGGACATCTTGGAAATGGAAGCAGTTCAGAGAAGGGCAACTAATTATAAGTGATAAAACATCTCATATTTGTAAATAACAATATCCAATAGATTATTACTAACAGTGCATACTATTTATCATCAATATTAAGTGCATATTATTATTTATCATCATATTTGTTATATGTGTACTTAGGTAAGACTCACTGTTTGCAATTCATGGCTTGAGAAAGGCTCAAAACCAGAGCCGAAACGTTGCTTGTTGCACAGTTCACTAATGAAAGAACTTGTTTAAAAAGACCTAGGAGTGCTCCTTGTACTACAGTGTTTATATTATAATATATAATTGGGGTGGGGCTTCTTACACAGCACATCATAACATCATAGGACTGTCACACACTTCCTGGTTTATCTTGACTGTCTGAGTGTAACTTTACAAACCTGAACTATATATATAATTATGTATATTATATATCTGAAGCTATTTAAAGGTAACTCCAGCCTCGAAAAACTTTGTAAATTCCAAAAGATACCCCCCCAAAACCCACTGCGTTTTAGTCTTATTATTATACCTACAGAACAAGGATCCCTATCAGAAGTCCCTCCTCTTCTGCCCTCCTCTGCTCTTTTTTCGAGCACGGCATGCTCCTAACAACTCGACGGTAATGCTCAAAACAGGAGCAGGGGGCGTCGAGGAACCGGGTCAGAAAGTTCCAGTTGGAACTTAGGATAATGCAAAACCTAGGTTGGGTGTGTGTGTTAAAATTTTATAAGCAAACTTTATTTTAGGCTGGACTTGCCATTTAAAGGATGTTCACATGTTTCTCAGATAATCATTTGGTGAAAAATGCACCAGACAGTTTATTATATGGCCCATTCATTTGTATTAATTGTTAAAGTGATCATATCTTCACCATTATAAAAGCCCTAATCTGTATTGCCTGCATAGTCAGTTCCTCCATTCCCCTTATTAAATTAGTTGACCTTCTGTGAACTCTTTCCATTTCTAAGATGTCCCTTTAATATATGCATCGCATATTACAAATAAGGCCTTACCATGGCTGAAATATAAGAAAACTTTTTTTCCTTAAAGGGCATGTCCACCCCTTTAAATACTTTTGGCCATAGTAGGGTTCCTTCCCCCAGCCCCAAACGCTATAAAAGATTTTCAGAAAGTCCCCCAAAACTCCTACTACCCTCTTTCCTCTGCCGTACTCCCGCCCTCTGCTTGCATGAAACTGCAAGCAGGGGGCCGGACCGGCAGCTGCATCCCCGATTGGCTGAGAGGCAGCCAATCACGGACGCGGCTGCCAGCTGCACAGAACGCCAGAGGAGAAAGATAGGTAAGTAGAGTGTGGGG